>OY978218.1:39932076-40589576 GCA_963854785.1 Vaccinium vitis-idaea
TATTCAACCAAAAATGTATTCAGCGTATCGTGTTGATTGTGCAGTAATTACTATATTATATATGATATTGTTTTGTTTTACGAAAGAAATTGAGAAAATTTTACATGACAATGTAGAATTACTTTAATTTTTGACTATATCAAATTAAATATAATGCACGCTGTACTGCCGCTGTACCATATAAAAACTCGAGACTTGGTTCCAACTGTCATAACGAACAAACAAACGAACCGTTTCAAGCGGGAGGGATACTTAAACCCAGAATCGTTTCATTACTCTCTCTAAGTCTACATCTCTCTCTGTCTCTGAAACATGGCGTTCATCTTGAATCTTGAAAACCCACTTCAATCACTCGAACCGGAGACCGAAAGGCTCTTCCAAATGGAAACAGAGTACATGGCCGCTCCCGGTTTCTTCCAAATGGCAACAGCAATCTCCGACTGGCTGCACAGCGCGCTATGCGCCGAGTACGAATATCACCAATTCTCTTCTTTTCTTCTTCTTTTACTTCTCCAAATACGAATCAAACATTTAATTTTCTTGTTTTCTAAACTCTGTTTTAAGTTTTCTTTTTTTCTCCCTCTCTTTACAGTTATCAGAAACTCCTGGATTTGTTCATGACCCGTTGGTGCCGTTTCTCGCTCTTAACTACTATGATCGGAGTATTTCAAGGGAGCGAATACCGGTATAAACCAAGAACTTCGATATGTTGGACATGTTTTTAATTTTTATTATTCCAGATTTATTTTTTGTTGGTTACCAATTCATCAAATCAAGGCTCGCAATAGTATCATTTATGTTAATTATATATATATATATATATATATATATATAGATAGATAGATTTTTATTTTATTTGTTTAAAAAAGCCTTTTTGTGGTCCATTAATTTCGAATAATGAAAACAATATTGGGGCAGTCAAGAATCATACTACTAAGAAGGAAGAAAAGGGACAAAAGTCAAATTATTTTGATTTTTGAAGTTTTACAATAAGAAGATGCTACATGTGCCCCCTTGAGTTATGTATATATTTTGTATTTGGTACGTATGATTTTGGTTCTTATATGTATGGTTTTGGTCAAGTTACAAACCGTTATGAATTTTAAAAATTCACTATTCACGATAACCAAGGAAGCGAATACCGGTAAAAACAAGAACTTGAAAATATTGGGCACATGTTTTTGAATTTTCATTATTCCAGATTTTTTTTTTTTTGTTGAATATCTGCACAAAATAGTGTCACAAGAATGGTGTGGAGTTATATTTAAACGAAATTTCAAGTCCCTGATGAGTTTTGTGTTGCTCACAAGTTGATCAGATCATGAATCATTCATAGCTTTCACTTTTGTTTGGTTAGAAATACATTTTGTGCTCCATGAATTTCGAATAGTGAAACCAAATATTGGCAGAGTAAAGAATGATCATACTTTGATTTTAGAAGTTTTAGAGTAAAAGTGATTAGATTTTGGGTGATACGAGTCCAATTCTTACATACCTAAAACAACATAGGAAGAGCAATACTACTCACACAACTTTGGAACACTACCCCGGACACGACAATTTTCTAACCTATTCGATATTGCAGGTGGGTCAGTTCAGAACCATTCGATGCAACGGTTCCAAGACTTTTTTGGATAATAGGAAAAATGAGAACTTTTCGAAGTTTGAGGGGAACAGTCATCCCACCCATGGGCGTAGCCACATATAGTCACGTGGGGTCACTTGACCCCACTAACTTCCACATTAACCTATTGATTAATCTAGCATAATTTTCGTGTATTTTAGGAGTTTGACCCCACAATTTTATTGAAATTGCTCCAAATATGAAGCAACCTCACTAAAATTATAAATTTTCCCTTGTCCTAACACTAGAATTTTGCAAACTACTAGTCAATACATTTGATCCCACCCCTTTTTGCATCTTCTCTTAAAACCAAAACAACCACAATTGAATTTTACAACAAAAATACAATTTGCTCAAAACATATTTTTATTGAAGTTGGATTAATAAATGAAATTGGATCTTGCAGGGTGGTTGGTTTTTTGGCTTGTTTGTCATCAGCTGCACAGTCCTTGCATGGAAGATGAGGGCCAATGGGTTCTCTGTGGCACAATTGCTGGTAAAAAACTGCAACACTTATGACTCTGATCACAAAAATTAATCTGGAAGAAAATTAAAATTCTAATTTTTGCGAACCATGAACACAGGGAGCAAGGCCAATCAGGGTAGGTGGTGTGAACTTGGAGCTCGAGCTTGGGCACATAGAGAGAATGGAATTTCAAATACTCTCCGTTCTTAATTGGCAAACGCGATCGATTACACCCGTCTGCTTCACCGATTTCTTCATGACTTTGATCGGCATCGATGATCTACAGGAGAGACAAACGTTCAAAGAACGGGTTTTCGAAAACCAAATCCTTTACATGCATCGTGGTACGTATAATATACACACACAGTTGATCAGGCCGTGTCGATATATAATAGCTTGATCACTAATATTACCAGTACTAATATGCATGTTTTGATGATATTCCAGATATTAGGTTTACGCAGTTCAGGCCGTCGATAATTGCAGTTGTGGGAATTATAGCTGAAAGTGAAGAAGATAGGCTGGCCGACTTTTGGGACCCTGTTCTCGGTAGCGAATTCGTTGTTCTGGTAAGGAAAATTTTGAATAAATTACAAGTTTCTCAATTCATTAGATTTTTACCAGCTGATAAACAAGTATCAGCCGGTAAAAGCTTGATATAGATGGTTTCGGTTCGGTTGCATGGTTTTTGAATTCCACTGTTTGTGTGGCTACAGGATGAGATGGAAAACTGCCTCAACTTACTAGACATGATAAGGGCGGAAGAGATCGCGGGCGAAGCAGTCGTCCCTCAAATCAATGAGCCGCCGGTAGTTCTTCAAGTTCACGTGGTGCCTCCGGTCCCTCAAGATATTGAGGTGCCTCAGTTCCCTCCAATTGAGCCGCCGCCGCCGCCACCGACACCACCGAATCAAGAATAACAGAAGCAAGCAGGAAGAAGTTTTAATGGGTTACACAGGATTGGTTTAATGGATTACATAAGTGTCAAAACTAAACTGGATTGGAGATTTTTGGGATGATAGATTCATGAACAGAACACCAAGGAAATGCACAGGAGTTTTATTCAGATTTTTTTTTTTTTTTTCTGTTTATTCAAATTTGTTAAGTTCTTCTCTTAGGCTGCACGGCTGATCCACTCATGTCTAATTAATTGGGGAAAAACACAAATTAATCCATATTCCTAGACACAAAAAACATTGATGAAATGGTTCTGATCAATATTGCATATACAAATTTTGCCGACCCCTTGGGGCTAACGAACCTGACACATTAGGTGAAAACAAACCCCTAAGTCCCAAGACATGACCACTTTGCCAACCCCTTGAGGTTAACGAAGTGTTGATCTTCCTATACTACCAAAGTTTACAAATTAAGACCAACACTCCTCCCTCCTGAATTTCTAGTCCATTTATCAGCATACGTGTCATTTTTAAATTGTTTATTTTTCTCAATCTATAAGGTTATTCAAGATTTTCAAAAACTTTATTTAATCGAAATAACACATACTCCCTCCGTCTCAAAAATACTATTCACACCGCTCAAAAAAAAATTGGCAATTTATAACACTTCTTATAACTTTAAAAACTTGGTCTAATAGAACTATGAGATCTATCAAATAAGATTCATATTGCATATACAAATTATTATAAATTGATGTTAACAATAAAGGTGGATGTGAAAATTGAGACGGAGGGAGTATAATGCATGCCATACTGCGGCTGTACCATATAAAAACTCAGCCTCCGTTTCCAACTGTCATAACTAACAAATTATCAAACAGTCTCAAGCCGGATACGATACGAATCCCTGAAACGTTTCTTTAAACCAGTCTCTCTCTCTCTCTCTCTCTCTCTCTCTCTCTCTCTCTCTCTCTCTCTCTCTCTCTCTCTCTCTGTGTGAAAGGAAACATGGAGTCCATCTTAAATCTTGAAAACCCATTTCAATCACTCGAACCGGAGACCGAAAGGCTGTTCCAAATGGAAACAGAGTACATGACCGCCCCCAATTTCTTCCAAAATGGCAACAACAATCTCCGGCGGTCTGTGCAACGCATTATTCGGATAGTACGAATATCATCTCAATTCTCTTCTTTTCTTATTTTTTACGTGTCCAAATCAAATCAAACATTTTTCTTGTTTCTGAACTTTTTATTTTTATCCTCTTTTGAACTCTGTTTTCACTTCTTTTTCAGTTGTCAGAAACTCCTGGATTAGTTCATGATCGGTTCGTGCCGTTTCTTGCCCTTAATTACTATGATCGCTGCAGTTCAAGATACCGAGTACAGGTAAAATAATAAATAAAATTTGCATTTGTTATTTTTTGCGTCGATTTTTTGTGGATTATTTGTTCGTCTCGACGAGAGGAATCTAAAAAGTAAAAAATTATTAACTACACTAAAATTTATGTGAATGAAGACAAAAATAATCCAATTTTCAGTCTGTAGTGAACTTTGTTAATAATTTTTATTTTTAGTTTCCTCCTGTCCTGACGAACCAATAAAAATCTTGAAAATATCACTGTCGCCCGCGTTCATTACACATTTCTTATTTGAAGTTAGATTAATGAACTTGGATTTTGTAGGGGCCTGGGTTTTTCGGCGTGTTTGTCACCGGTTGCATAACCCTTGCCTGGAAGATGAGGAGGAATGACTTTTCTGTTCAACAATTGCTGGTAAAAACACCACTCTCTGCTTTTCTGAATTTTTCTGCCCTAACAAACTACAAATAAAAGTACACAATGCATACTTGTGAATATGATTTACTGACCTCTTGAACAGGCAGCTAGGCAACTCCGGTTTATCGGAGACGGTGGTTTGCAGATACAGGTCGAGGTAAGGCACATAGAGAGAGCGGAATTTTCTATTCTCTCTGTGCTTAATTGGCGAACGCGTTCGATTACACCCGTGTGCTTCATGAATTTCTTCATGTCTTTGCTCGGCATCGATGATCCACAGCAAAGACGAACTCTCAAACAACGGGTTTTCGGATTCCAAATCCTTTACATGTATCGTGGTACGTACGTAAAATACACACAGAGACAAAGAGAGAGAGCTGATTGGTGTTTGGCTTGATTACTAATATCATGGATATGCATGTTTTGATGATATTCAGATATTAGATTTACGCGGTTCAGGCCATCGATAATTGCAGTTGTGGGAATCATGGCTGAAAGACAAGAAGATAGACAGGACGACTTCTGGAACCCTGTTCGCGTTTGCGAATTTGTTAATCTGGTATCGAAAATAACAAGTTCTCAAGGTTTTTAGATGATTTCAGTTGTACGGTTTTTTTAAATTTTACTGTTTGTGGCTTCAGGAAGAGATGGAAAACTGCCTCAATTTACTGGACATGATAAGGGCAGAAGAGATTGCGAACGCTGCTGTTGCCCCTCAAATTGCTCCGCCGCCTCAAGTCCCTCAAATTGCAGCGCCAGCTCAAGTCCCTCAAATTGATGACCCGCTGCAACCACCAACACCACCGCAGCAAGAATAACAGCAGCAGGAGGAAGAAGATGAAGAACAGGAGACTGTAACAAAATTGCTAAATCATAATTTTGGGCGATCGTATGATGAGGAATTGAATTTGTCAAAACAATGTATCTACTTAGTCCGCATGTTAAAATCAAGCCTCCTAAATTGCTGAGATTCAGAGAATAGGGGTTTTGAACATAAGACTATGAGAGACCATAGTGTCATGTCCGTTGTTGATTTCAGAAATTAAAAGTATCACCTGTTATTTGAATGGATTGCTTGAAGTTTCGATGGGTATCCATCAAATTCATTTTAGAGGAGGGAGAGATTTTTTTGGTGATTCAGAGCGGAGGAGGCCCAATCGCCGTTGATATCAAGCTTCGAGAGGGTATCAGCGGTCGATTTAATAGTAGAGGCCATTCGGTTGGCCTAGCCCAGAGAGAGAGAGTTGTATGTATGGCTGTATTGAGGGGTACTTTTGTCCAATTCTTAAAATTTGTCATTGATATTTAATAGTAATGTGACAGAAGGGGTCAAGCTGGCTAACGGCTATAGATGAGGGGGTGCAGGGCCGGCCCAAGGGTTTGGAGTGCCCTAGGCCTAGTCCAAAAATTGTGTCCTTCAAGTACAACACTTCAATAATTTTTCGAGTAACAATCACTATACGAGGTATATGATGCACCTAGATAAGAATTAAAAAAAAACGACATTATAACATTATTACTCATGATGCAATAACAGGTAATCAAATAATCAATACGAGGGGATGATGTAGGAGTGTCCCTCTTGCACCCTTATAAAGGGGGGGAGCCCGTACATCACACTTTCACCCTTGTCACTCAATACAAAAAAAAAAAATCAAGGGGGAGCCCCTGCATCACACTTTCACTCTTCGTAAGCACCACAACAAATAAAATTCACTCATATTGCAGGGGTGTCCACTCTTGCACCCTTTTAACGATTATTTAAAAAGGGAGTACGAATTCTAACCTCAATGGCCAGCAATAGCGACTAAGAATCAGCAATTATCTCCATAAGTGCAAATATCATCTCTACAACGCAAAAAAAAAAAAAGGTCTTTAAAAATTGAATAACATAGGAATTGTTTTTTACCATTATTTAAACATCTACTTTCTAATTTAAACATTTTTTTTCCTCCCGACGACATCAACTGATCGAGCAAAGCCGCAAAGGTCCAAGTCCAAAGGATTGAGGGAAAGTGGAAATTGTGGAATAAAGCCATAAAGCTAATGATCTGATGATTCTGATTTCCTATGTAATATGTTTAAAGGAAACTTGGAACTCCGATCAAAAAAAAAAAAAGGGAACTAGGAACTAGGAAGATCTATTATATATATATACCCAATTTTAGAGAAACGAGTGGGCCGCTTACTAGTTAGTTGTAAGGACGTCACGACGGAGATTCGACGGACGGACGGACGGACGCCGGCGATCTAACCTTCTTCTTCTTCGGTTCTTCCTCTTCTAAGTATTCTCTCTCTCTCTCTCTCTCTCTCTCTCTCTCTCTCTCTCTCTCTCTCTCTCTCTCTCTCTCTCTCTCTCTCTCTCTCTCTCTCTTGCCTTTCGTCTGAGAGTATGATGAGACCTGACTGAGACAGAGAGGAGTTCTACTTCTGGAATTGTATTGACAGTATGTTGCTTTTTCAAATCGTGATTTTCTTTTTTTTTTAATCAATTTTAGCCTTTGGGCCACAATGGTTTTTGAGCTTTTTGTTAATATTGGGCCACAATGGTTGGGCTCTTTTGTAACTTATAGTGGGTTTTTTTCTTTATTTGGGTCAAAAAAGTGTTCTACTCAAGCCCATTTCTATAAAATGTTGGAGTGCCCCACATAGTACCCATTTTTGGAGTGCCCTAGGCCCAGGCCTTGTGGGCCTTGGGCTTGGGCCGGCCCTGGGGGGTGTTTGGGAGCTTTTAAATATTAGGGGGTCTGCGTGGGAAAGAGGTATAGATGAAATCGTCTCCGTGGAATTTAACCAAAAAAACATTGACGAGACGGTTCTGATTGTTGAACATAACTTGACGTAGAACTGTTCATGTACAAACTTTATATCTAACCCAAAAGCTAAAGCTAATAGAAGGAGAGGCCCTGTCATTCGTTATATTAAGTGAGATTGACGTG
Source organism: Vaccinium vitis-idaea (assembly GCA_963854785.1). Classification (NCBI taxonomy): domain Eukaryota; kingdom Viridiplantae; phylum Streptophyta; class Magnoliopsida; order Ericales; family Ericaceae; genus Vaccinium; species Vaccinium vitis-idaea. The sequence continues at coordinate 39,939,779 of OY978218.1, forward strand.
ATCCTTAACAATGCATCGTCTCTGAACGTAATTGTGTTCTAAAATTGTAAGTCTGTGACCCTTGTATTGCTCTTCCTTCTCTTAAAAAAAACAAAGTGTTGCTCTTCCTAGACTAATACTCCCTCCCAAATTTTATGTCCATTTTTGGCGTGCGTGCCATTTTTTAAATTGCTTAAATTCCTTAGTCTATAAGTTTTTTCATGATTTTGAAAAGTTGGTTTGGTAGAAACAATTAATATCCATCAAATAAGCGATCAAAAAAAAATCCATCAAATAAGATATATATTGGGGACACATACATCTAAAAATATACTCCTAAGTAATTTTTTGTGGTTTCATTAAAATTTAAACATTTAAACAGTAAAAGGTGGATGAGAAATTTGAGACGGAGTATAATGCACGCCGTACTGCGGCTGTACCACATAAAAACTCAGCCTTCGTTTCCAACTGTCATAACTAACAAATTATCTTACACTACAGTCTCAAGCCGGATACGATACGAAACCCTGAAACCTCTCTCTCTCTCTCTCTCTCTCTCTCTCTCTCTCTCTCTCTCCATGGCGCTCAACCTGAATCTTGAAAACCCATTTCAAGCACTGGAACTGCAGACTGAAAGTCTCTTCCAAATGGAAACAGAGTACATGGCCGCTCCCAATTTCTTCCAAAATGGCAACAACAATCTCCGGCGGGCTGTGCAACGCATTATGCGGATAGTACGAATATCATCTCAATTCTCTTCCTTTCTTCTTTTTTTTAAGTCTTCAAATCAAATAAAAAAATTTCTTGTTTCTGAACTCTTTTTTCCCCTCTCTTTACAGTTCTTGGAAACTCCTGGATTACTTCATGATCCGTTTGTGCCATTTCTCGCTCTTAATTACTATGATCGGGTCATTTCAAGATACCGAATACAGGTGAAAAAATAAGAACTCCTAGCCACTAAGATTTCCTTGAAAATGAAAATGTTGGGCTCATGTTTTTTCATGATTTAAGATTTATTTGTTATTTTCGAATACCCACATGTAGTTCATCACAAGATTTATTTAAACGAAATTTCCAAATGCCTGATCAGTTAATTCCTTACAGTAGTGTGGAGGTATCCTCTTTTCTTTTCTTTTTTTCCATAGCTTTAGCATTACTTTTTGTGGTTGTTTAATTTCAAATAGCGAAACCAAGAATCGTACAAAGAAGAGGCAAAGTTACTAAACTTGGTAGGATTCTAGGTGAAAACCCGCCCAATTCACACAGGAGTCCAGATCCTCTCATGTGAAATATGAATTTTTTTGGAAGTTCGAGGGACAATGATCCCACATTCTGTTTGCGCCCACTCTTGGAACTAGCCACATTTGGTGACTTCAAGATCTTGAAAATCTCACTATCGCGTCACTGCACCGTAGATGAGTTTTTACGCAAAAATACATTTGTTCGTTACACATTTCCTATTTGAAGTTGGATTAATAAACTTGGATTGTGTAGGGGCCTGGGTTTTTCAGCGTGTTTGTCACCGGTTGTACAACCTTGGCCTGGAAGATGAGGACGAATGGGTTCTCTGTTCAACAATTGCTGGTAAAAACACCAATATCTGCTAAATTTCACAATGCATGCGCGTGAATATGATTTATATGAACACAAAAGTAATCGGAAGAAGAAAAAAAAAATTTATTTTTTTACTGACCTCTTGAACAGGCAGCAAGAATACTCAGGTTTATCGGAGTCGGTGGTTTGGAGGTACAGGTCGAGGTGAGGCACATAGAGAGAGCGGAATTTTCTATTCTCTCTGTGCTTAATTGGCGAACGCGATCGATTACACCCTTGTGCTTCATGAATTTCTTCATGTCTTTGCTCGGCATTGAAGATCCACAGCAAAGACAGACTCTCAAACAACGGGTTTTTGGACACCAAATCCTTCACATGCATCGTGGTACGTTAAATACAGAGAGAGAGAAAGAGCTGATTGGTGTTTGGCTGGATTTAGAGATTAAAATAGCTTGATTTCTAACATCATGAATATGCATGTTTTGGATGATATCCAGATATTAGATTTACGCGGTTCAGGCCATCGATAATTGCAGTTGTGGGAATCATGGCTGAAAGACAAGAAGATAGACAGGACGACTTCTGGAACCCTGTTCGCGTTTGCGAATTTGTTAATCTGGTAAGGAAAATAATAAATAAAAAACCTTACAAGTTCCCAAGGTTTTTAGATGTTTCAGTTGTATGGTTTTTAAATTTCACTATTTGTGGCTTCAGGAAGAGATGGAAAACTGCCTCAATTTATTGGACATTGTAAGGGCAGAAGAGATTGCAGTTGTCCCTCAAATTGCCACGCCGCCTCAAGTTCCTTGAATTGATGACCCGCTAAATCATAATTGCAGCAGGAAGAAGAAGATGAACAACAGGAGATTGTAACAAAACTGCTAAATCATAATTGTGGACGATCTTATGATGTATGATGTGAATCAGATACTTCTATTAGAATAGTTATGTGCAGCAAAATGATAAAAGCACATACCATTGTCAGGAACAACATGTAGTAGCAACCTTAGAGCATCCCCATTTGACATATTTCATCGTTAGGATTTTCACAACCCCACAACACCCTTACGGATCTTTGAAACAATGAATCACAGAACAGAAAAACAAGTAGTCGTGCGTAATGAAAAACGGAAAGAAAAACGAGACACAGATGTACGTGGAAAACCTCAACGCGAGGAAAAACCACGGGAGCCACACCAGTCCACTATGAAATCGAAATCAAGAGTACAAGTCTTATCGCAATCTCTCAGAGATCTGCGTTTTCTCTCGCCTCTCTCTCACTATTTTCTCTGAAAACGTGTTACCCTAATTACACACTAATAGAGAAATAATTAGGTCGGCCTATAGCCGAAATTACACACCGAGGTCCCTCAAATATCGTTTTCGCTACAGTCCGGAATGCTCCTAAAGTCGCACTCCGGACTGCTGGACACTCATGTCCCTGGGGGCTCCCGCCCCCATACCCCGCTACTGCTGAAGGTTGTCTGCACCCCAACAATTTCGGCAACTTTAGCTACTTAACAAAAAAGTTCCATTTTATTTTGCTCCATTTGAAATTTTTAGTCATTTTTGGGGACCCTTTTTTGTGTGGTACACTCAGGTGGGTTGGCTGTGGAGTGTACGGTGGAGTGTGTTTTGTGGACCCAACAGTAGGAAAAAGAAAATCAGTGTCGAGTAGCACTGCCATGTGGTGCCCGTCGGCTCATCCAAGCCTTACATCCGTGTTTTGGACGGCCCAAATTTATTGGGGTTGTTCAGTGGCTTTTTTATAATTTTGAGGGTTAAATTTACCCTAACAGATTTGAGCCGTCCAAAACACGAAATAAGGGAAAGGAAAGCAGACAAACAGTAAAGAAATTGTAAACTAAAACAGTGTAAGCAAATCACTGCAAGAAAAGTAATTAACAGAAAAACATAGCTCCAGACAACTGAATTAGCAAACAAATGAAAAATGAACACTAATTTCTAATCCGATCTAACAAAATGATAGCTATTGTTTACCCTTTGTAATGTTTACTTCTGTTTTGTTTTTTGATGTTTTGTTTTTTGATGTTTTGATTGAGAGCCTCTCTCTCTAGAGAGTTTTCTTAGGGTTTATCCCTAGTTTATCCCACAGCCAGCCGCCACCGCCCCTCTCCTTCCCACCCGCAACCTGACCTTGCTTCGACCACCCTCTCTCAGCCCAGCCCTCTTCGTCTTCCTCTTCTGGTTACGTTAGGGGGGGGGGGGGGGGGTGAGGCTCCGCCTCTTGGCCCACCTCCCCTTGTTGCATCTCACTGCCGCCCCGCCCTCTCCTCACCATTGCATCTCCTCGACCAAGTTTACCTCTTCAACTTCCACCCTCAACCCCCACTGCCCCATCTTCACACCACCTTCCTTTGCTGCTACCACAACCCTCCTCCACCACCAACCCCTACTTCATCCCTCCCCTTGGTTAGATCTGGTGATTTGGTGATGATAGAGCGGCCCGCGCACCCTCCGGCTAATAAAAGCCCCAGAGCTTCGAAGGCGGCGACTATGGAGCTTGGATTCCTATCCCGGAGTGGCGACTCGGTTTAAACTTGGAGCTTTGCTGTGACTCGATGCGACCCAGTGAGTTGACTCGGTGCGACTCTGCGAGTTGACTCGGGTGGATTGCATTTACCCCTGTTTTTCTTTATTTGTTTTAGTTTCTTTTAGTTCAGTCTTGTTTTTTAGTTTTCCAGGAAGTTTTCGATTTCATTTGGGCTATCTATGTTTGGATTGGATCGTTAGATACTATTGAGCTTGGGTTGGACCCTATGCATCAACCCTCTTATGGATCTGCATCTGCTCTGCAGTATGAGTCTTAGAGCCCCAAGCCCGTCGTGGTTCTTTGTGGTGTGCTCGTATTCGAGTCTTAGTGGTATCGGTTCTTTCCGTTCTTGTATTGAAATCATGTATGTGCCGCATGGCTTGGCTTTCGGGCCTTTATTAATGAATGAAATGTCTTCTAGTTAAAAAAAAAAGCAACGAGGCAAAATATTACCACGACTACAAGCCAAGGTTGTGGTTTACACCATTCTAAGAATGGAGCCAAGGGGACAAGGTTTTCAAAAAATGCAATTTTTACATAGAAAATAGATTTTTATGCCCGAATTATATAGATTCGCCACCTCTAGATTTTAATGTTATTATAGTTTTTTATAGAGTGGATGAACATTCGTAATGCATATTGTCATTTTATTTTTTAAGTACATATTTTCGCCACCACAAAGGTAAAATCCTGGTTCCGTCCCTGCACCATTCAAAAGACGACCGCGAGCAAAACATTTCCTCTTGAAATTAACCAATAGAAGAAGCATAATCCAAGGATCGTAATTTTTTCTTACCAAAATAACAGGAGATCGATAACTCAAAAGTCAAAACACGCATTTCATATCAATGATAACTCAAAAGTCAAAACACGCATTTCATATCAATGCTCTTCCATTATCTCGAATCTCAAACTTCTCTCTTACAACTAGGGGTACTACCACTTGGGCTTGGCTCTGAGTTCGATCGATGTTTGTATGAAATTCGAGTTTTTGGCAATTCAAAATAAAATTCACATTTTTCGAACTTTCATTTTTTTCCCCTAGTAATTCAGGATGAACTAATCACACCAATGCAATTCACATCTTTCTAACTTCCATTTTTTTTTCTTGTAATTCAGAATGAATCACACCAATCATACCTTAGGTTGCACGGCAGATCCCACTCATGTCTATTGTCTAATTAATTGGGGGGAAACACAAATTAATCCATATTCCTACGCAAAAAAAACATTGACGAGACATTTCTGATTGCTGAACACAACTGGACATAGAACCGTTCATGTAGAAATTTTTTATCTGACCCAAAAGCTAAAGCTAAATAGAAGGAGAAGCCCTAACATTCATTATATTAAGTGATTTTTAAATTGCTTAAATTTCTTGTTCATTTTTGGGCATGTATGCCATTTTTAAATTGCTTAAATTTCTAAGTCTATAAGGTTTTTCATGATTTTGAAAACTTAGTTTAATAGAAATATTTAAGATATGTCAAATAAGATCTATATCGTGCATACATATAATTTATACATTTAAAAACATAAAATATTTTTTGAGGTGTCGTAAATAGTAAAAGTGAATGAGAAATTTGGGACGGAGGGATTATAATGCAGGCCATACTGCGGCTGTACCATATAAAAACTCAGCCTATGTTTCCAACTGTCATAACTAACAAATTATCCAACAGTCTCAAGTCGCCAAGCCGGATACGATACGAAACCCTGAAACCTTTCTTTAAACCAGTCTCTAATCTCTCTCTCTCTCTCTCTCTCTCTCTCTCTCTCTCTCTCTCTCTCTCTCTCTCTCTCTCTCCATGGCGTTCATCCTGAATCTTGAAAACCCATTTCAAGAACTCGAACTGCAGACTGAAAGGCTCTTCCAAATGGAAACAGAGTACATGGCCGCTCCCAGTTTCTTCCAAAATGGCGATAACATTCTCCGAGGGGCTGTGCGACGCATTATTCAGAGAGTACGAATACCATCTCAATTCTCCTCTTTTTTACGTCTCCAAATCAAATCAACATTTTTCTTGTTTCTGAACTTTTTATTTTTAATTTTATCCTCTTCTGAACTCTGTTTTCGCTTCTTTTTCCGACTCTCTTTACAGGACTCGGAAACTCCTGGATTAGATCATGATCGGTCCGTGCCGTTTCTTGCGCTTAATTACTATGATCGCTGCATCTCAAGATACCGAGTACAGGTAAAAAAATAATAATAATAACGAGCTAGCCACTAAAACTTGCTTGAAAAATGAAAATGTTGGGCTCATGTTTTCATGATTCAAGATTTATTTGTTATGTTGAATACCCACATAAAGTTCCTCGCAAGAAGGAGCTAATCCTTACAGTAGTGTGTGGTCTGTTTAATTTCGAATAGCGAAACCAAGAATCATACTAAAAACGGTCAAAAGTTTACAAGTTTTAAACTTGGCAAGATTTCTGGGTGAAAACGAGTCCATTCCATACACGAGTCCGGATCCTTTCTCGTGTGAAAAATCAAATTAGAAGTTAGATTAATAAACTTGGTTTTTGTAGGAGCCTGGGTTTTTCGCCTTGTTTGTCATCGGTTGTACAACCCTCGCCTGGAAGATGAGGAGGAATGAATTCTCTGTTCAACAATACCTGGTAAAAACACCACTCTCTGCTTTTCTGAATTTTTGTGTCACTATTATCTGTCCTAACAAATTGCATACTTGTGAATATGATTTATATGAACACAATCGTAATCGGAAGAAAATAACTTTTTTATTTTTTTACTTACCTCTTGAACAGGCAGCAAGACAACCCACGTTTATCGGAGTTGATGATTTGGAGGTACAGGTCGAGGTGAGGCACATAGAGAGAGCGGAATTTGCCATTCTCTCTGCGCTTAATTGGAGAACGCGATCGATTACACCCGTGTGCTTCATGAATTTCTTCATGTCTTTGGTCGGCATCGAAGATCCACAGCAAAGACAGACTCTCAAACGACGGGTTTTTGGACACCAAATCCGATACATGCATAGTGGTACGTAAAATACACACACACACACACAGAGATAGCTGATTGATGTTTGGCTGGATTTAGAGATTAAAATAGCTTGATTACTAATATCATAAAAACGCTGCGTGTTTTGGTGATATCCAGATATTAGATTTACGCGGTTCAGGCCATCGATAATTGCACTTGTGGGAATCATGGCTGAAAGACAAGAAGATAGACAGGACGACTTCTGGAACCCTGTTCACGTTTGCGAATTTGTTAATCTGGTATGGAAAATGAAAACAACTTACAAGTTCTCAAGGTTTTTAGATGATTTCAGTTGTATGGTTTTTACATTTCAATGTTTGTGGCTTCAGGAAGAGATGGAAAACTGCCTCAATTTATTGGACATGGTAAGGGCGGAAGAGATGATTGTGGACGCTGCTGTTGCCCCTCAAATTGCAGCGCCGCCCCAAGTCCCTCAAATTGCAGCGCCTCCTCAAGTCCCTCAAAATGATAACCCGCTGCAACCACGAACACCACCACAGCAAGAATAACAGCAGCAGAAGCAGGAAGAAGATGAACAACAGGAGGTTGTAACACTACTGCTAGAACATAATTTTGGGCGATCGTATGATGCGAATCGGATACTCGTAGTAGAATAGTTATGTGCAGCAAAAAGCACATAACTACTTAACAAAACAAAAAAAAAATTCATTTTGTTTTGATCCATTTGACATTTTAAGAGTCATTTTTGGGGACCATTTTTTGTGTTGTACGCTAGGGGTGGGCTGGCTGTGGAGTGTGTTTTGTGGACCCATCAGTAGGAAAAAAGTTCAGAGCCGAGCAGTCACTAGCTGGCACTGCTACGTGGTGCCTGTTGGCTCATGTGGGCCGTCCATCCGTGTTTTGGACGGCCCAGATCTGTTGGGGTTGTTTAGTGGCTCTTTTGTAATTTTCAGGGAATGGATAAATTTACTCCAACAAATCTGGGCCGTCCAAAACATGAAATAAGAGAAATGAAAGCAGACAAACAGTAAGGAAATTGTAAACGAAAACAGTGTCTACAAGGAATTGGGATTGTGGAAGAAGTCACAGCATGCTTGAGCTCCTAGAGGAATTGTGATGCTACTAGCCTTGGGATCTTAGTTCCAGAGTTGTTTACCCTTTGTAATGTTTGCTTTCTGTTGTGTTTTTTGATGTCTTGTTTGATACAAGTCAAGCAACGAGGCAAAATATTACGAACCAGGATGGGTGTGGTGCACTACGGGCCGTCTGATGCACAAATGGACAGCCCAAATTTGATCGTGATGAGCGCACTAATGAACGTATAGAAAGCAAAGGGGCAGAGATCAAATCTGGGTCATCCATCCAGGTATTGGACGACTCCTAGTGCACGCCACCCCCAAATCCAAATATTACCACGACTACAAGTCAAGGTTGTGGTTTACACCATTCAAAAGACGACAAGAGCAAAACATTTCCTCGTGAAATTAACCAATAGTAGAAGCATAATCCAATAAGCGTAGTTTTTTCTTACCAAAATAATGGGAGATTGATAACTCAAAACACGCATTTCGTTTGAATACTCTTCCACTATCTTTTTTTCTTAGCAAAATAACGGGAGATTGATAACTCAAAGCACGCATTTCGTTTGAATGCTCTTCCATTATCTTTTTTCTAACCAAAATAACAAGAGATTGATAACTCAAAACACGCATTTCGTTTGAATGCTCTTCCATTATCTCGAATCTCAAACTTCTCTCTTACAACCAAGGGTACTACCACTTAGACTAGGCTCTGAGTTCGATCGATGCTCGTATGAAGTTTGAGTTTTTGGCAATTCAAAATGCAATTCACATTTTTTGAACTTTCATTTTTTTTCTGAACACGACTAGACATAGAACCATTTAGAAACTTTGTATCGACCCAAAAGCTGAAGCTAAATAGAAGGAGAAGCCTTAACATTCATTATGTTAAGTGATCAATCATTTCATTCCTAAATAATGTGAAATTGTGCTCCTTAACAATTTGATGCCTGCTCTCAACGCATTGCTCCTCCTTCTCTCAAAATAACAAAGTGTCGTTCTTCCTAAACTAACCACGTTTACAAATTACAACCGTTACTTCCTCCTTCCAAATTTCTTGTTCATTTTTCAGCATGCTTGCCACTTTTAAATTGCTTAAATTTCTCGGTCTATAAGATTTTTCATGATTTTAGAAATGTTTAACATATGTCAAATAAGATCTATATTGCACATATATTATTTATTCATTTAAAAACAGAAATAATTTTTTGACGTGTCGTGAATATGAAAAGTGAATAGTAAAAGTGGACAAAAATTTTGGGACGGAGGGATTATAATGCACGCCATACTGCAGCTATACTATATAAAAACTCAGCCTCTGTTTCCAACTGTCATAACTAACAAATCATCCAACAGTCTCAAGCCGCCAAGCAGGATACGATACGAAACCCTGAAATGTTTCTTTAAACCCCTCTCTCTCTCTCTCTCTCTCTCTCTCTCTCTCTCTCTCTCTCTCTCTCTCTCTCTCTCTCTCTCTCTCACACACACACACACACACACACACAATGGCGTTCATCCTGAATCTTGAAAACCCATTTCAAGAACTCGAACTGCAGACTGAAATTCTCTTCCAAATGGAAACAGGGTACATGGCCGCTCCCGGTTTCTTCCAAAATGGCAACATCAATCACCGATGGGGTGCGCAACAAATTGTGCGGATAGTACGAATATCTTCTCTGTTCTCTTCTTTACTCCTTTTTTACTTCTTCAAATCAAATCAATATTGTTTCTGAACTTTTTTTTTTTTTAATATCCTCTTCTGAACTCTGTTTTCTCTTCTTTTTTTCCCCTCTCTTTGCAGTTGATGGAAACTTCTGGATTAGTTCATGATCCGTTCGTGCCATTTCTCGCTCTTAATTACTATGATCGGTTCATTTCAAGATACATAATACTGGTAAAAAAAATATGAACTCCTAGCCGCTGAAATTTGCTGGAAAAATGAAATTTGTGTTTTCATGATTCAAGATTTATTTGTTATGTTGAATATCCACACAAATTTCGTCACAAGATCAACTCCGTGATGAGTTTTGTGTTGCTTACAAGTTGCTTACAAATTGCTTGCAATAGTGTGGAGTTATGCTGATTTTTTCCATAGCTTTCGCGTTTCTTGTTGTGGTCATTTAATTCAACAATAATGCTCGGGACGTAACAACCCACCACAACACCAAACACGGTGATCTTGAAAATATCAGTGTCGCGTCACTGCACTATTGATGAGTTTTTACGCGAAAATACATTTGTTCGTTACACATTGAAGTTAGGGTAATAAAGTACTAATAAACTTGGATTTTGTAGAGGCCTAAGTTTTTCGGCTTGTTTGCCATCAGTTGTACAACCCTCGCCTGGAAGATAAGGAGTAACGGGTTCTCTGTTCAACAATTGCTGGTAAAAACACCTCTCTGCTTTTCTGAATTTTTGTGTCACTAAATATATAAGTCAAGAAAAAATAAATTATATGAGAAGAATTTATTTATTTTTTAACACAGAAGAAATTGGAAGAGAAGAATTTTATTTTTATTTTTTTACTGATCTCTTGAACAGGCAGCAAGTCAACCCAGGTTTACTGACGCCGGTGGTTTGGAGACACTGGTCGAGGCAAGGCACATCGAGGAGATGGAGTTCTCTATTCTCTCTGTGCTTAATTGGCGAACGCGACCGATTACACCCGTGTGCTTCATGAATTTCTTCATGTCTTTGCTCGGCATCGATGATCCACAGCAAAGACAGGTTCTCAAAGAACAAGTTTTTGGACACCAGATCCTTTACATGCATCGCGGTACGCAAAATACACACACACAGACAGAGAGAGCTGATTTGTGTTAGGCTGGATTTAGAGATTAAAATAGCTTGATCACTAATATCATGAATATGCATGTTTGGATGATATCCAGATATTAGATTTACGCGGTTCAGGCCATCGATAATTGCACTTGTGGGAATCATGGCTGAAAGACAAGAAGATAGACAGGACGACTTCTGGAACCCTGTTCGCGTTTGCCAATTTGTTGATCTGGTATGCAAAATAACAAGTTCTCAAAGGTTTTTTTTTTATGATTTCAGTTGCATGGTTTTTAAAATTCACTGTTTGTGGCTTCAGGAAGAGATGGAAAACTGCCTCAATTTATTGGACATTGTAAGGGCAGAAGAGATTGCGGCCGCTGCAGTCGTCCCTCAAAACGCCCCACCGCCTCAAGTTCCTCAAAATGCAGCCGCAGCAGTCGTCCCTCAAAACGCAGCCGCTGCAGTCGTCCCTCAAAATGTCGAGCCGCCTCAAGTTCCTCAAAATGCGGCCGCTGCAGTCGTCCCTCAAAATGCCGAGCCGCCTCAAGTCCCTCAAAATGATGACCCGCTGCAACCACGAACACCACCGCAGCAAGAATAACAGCAGCAGAAGCAGGAAGAAGATGAACAACAGGAGGTTGTAACACTACTGCTAGAACATAATTTTGGGCTATCGTATGATGTGAATTGGGAACTCCTAGTAGAATAGTTATGTGCAGCAAAAGTTGGGAAAAAAATGTATTAGCAGACGCTGGTATAGACGATTTTGTGCAACGACGACAGTTGTTAATTCCTTAAAAACTTGTCAAGTCCAACATCTAGGTTCACTTTCATGGACATTTGTGGTGTTTTGGCAAAAATAAACCATTTGGTTTATTTTTTTTGTTTTTATTCCAAAAAAAATTATATTTTTTTTTTCGATTTTTTGTGAATTATCGGTACGTCGAGACGAGAATAATCTAAAAAGTCAAAAACTATTATAAAAATATTTAAAAAATTCGCTAAGATTATTGAATTATGTCTTTATTCACAAAAAAAATACAGTAGTAATTTTTCTCTCTTTAAATTTCTCTCGTCGAGACGAACCAATAATCCACAAAAAATCAACGCAAAACTAACAAATGCAAAAGTTAAACCTTGCCAAAGTACCCCTTAACAAAAACAAACCGGCACTTAACTGACCTGATGATTTAAGATTCCGTTAACTAAATGAGGCAATAATAGATTCATGACCTAAATATCGCGGAGACAAATAGAAGGCAAATCGCAATGCCAAACTTGCTAAAATACCAAATTTAGAATAATGCAACACAATCATAACATCACAGGTATAAAATGTGAAATCCCATATTATGATTCATGTCCAATCTCATAGACTCATAGCAGTGAAAGAAAGTATTACTCCCTCCGTCCGGATTTGTTGGTCCACAAACATACTTTTTCAAGTCCGAAAATGTTTGTCCATTTTCAAAAGTTAAAGACTAAAATATGGAAAAGTTACACAAAAAGTAGTGGACAAAAAGTAATGGAAAAAAAAGTTGGAATCCCCAAAACGGACCAACAAATCCGGACGGAGGGAGTAGCTATTAGACCTCACAAGAATACCTAGTCTTGTTAAACCTTTTTAGCCCCTCGGTGGAACCTAAACCAAGTTCGCACTTTTCCTTCCTGTAGCCAAAGGTGAATTATACAAATTCTCATAAGGAACTTATAATCCTACAAAGCCATTATTCCATTCCCGAAACTTAATACTCTCTCCTTTTAGCAAACAAAATCGCCATTCGATATGAAACTAGAAAACCACCAAGTTTCATCAATGACCTCAACCCAATGATACAAGTCAAGCAGCGAGGCAAAATATTGCCACGACTACGAGCCGAGGTTGTGGTTACACCATTCAAAAGACGACCGAGAGCCAAAGGATTTGATCAGATTCCAGGAGACGGCTTGCTGCTGCTTTCCCAACCGTTTAATCAATGTGTTCTCTTACCTGTTGTATTTAGTCGTGCTTTCAGCTGTTGATTCTTTCGAAAACATACAAGTATCCCATGTCCTTGGGTGGGTTTTTGGAAACCCCAACTTTCTCGTCGTTGAAAATTACCCACCGCCCATCTTTGTTGATGTGAGCGACATAGTGACCACAGTGAGTAGAGGTACCGATGTGGCTCACTATTCCCATAAGCCTGTAAGCTGCAGAATGACCCAGAAGAGAGGAGGAAAAGAAAAGTATAGTTAGATAGTTAGATCACTGAATTATAACAGAAACCTATAGTATCATTCTAAACCACAATTCCCAAATCCCAACAAAAAATTATCCCCAAGACCAGACTATGGTAGACAACAAATTCCCATCCATGAATACTAGGAACACATCCACAGCCTGAAAACCATGCAGAGATAGTGTATGCAGTAGTAGCGGTAGCAGCAGCAAGGATCAAATTTTTGTTCCCGTGTGTTGTTTCAGCAGCATAGCAACACAAACATTTCCGAAATGTTTCACTATTATTTTTGACGAATTTAGAAAGAGACGAACACAGAAATGTTTGGAAACATGAATTAAACCATACCTAAGTAGTGCAAAGAAATCTAATGACTGATAATCAAACATGTAAAGTAAATAGATTTTTTTGTCTTTATTCAAATTTTTTAAAATAAGTCATGGTGCTAAAAGTCGCGTTTGTTAATTTTGCGTCAAACTTTTGTGGCTTATTAGTTCGCCTCTAAAAATGCTAAAAGTTGGTCCTTTCCCAAAAAAATTGGGTAAAAGTTGTGAACTTTTACTTTTCCGATACTTCTCGTCAAGACAAACCAATAAGCCACAAAAGGTTGACGTAAAACTAACAAAAGTGATTTCTTTTAATAAAGACAAATTTTAAAAGACTTTTAGCACCGTGACTTATTTTGGGAAACTCAGCCTACTGTAGATTAACTCACCAATTCACAATAATGAATACACAACTTTCATCGAAAAAAAAGAATGGAGTATAAAACCAAAAGTAAAAGTCATTATGAAATGAAAATTGTCATGCATAGTCAAACAAATTTTAAATCCATGCAGAGTAAACTTTTGTAGTGCTATGTTTCCCTTTTCCTAGAGTTTTTCTATATTCTGTTGCCTTCTGTCCGAAATACTACAATTCCGTTATTCCACAAGTGTTTCACTTCGGCTCTTAGGAAATGTAAACCTTTCTGCCGTTTCCATAGAAACGCATGGACGTGTTTTGTTCCACGAGTAGTTGAAGAGTTGAAGTTAAGGGGTGGTGGTAGCAGTAGCACTAGCAGTAACAGAACCAGTTTATCATTTCCATGAACAAAAACATTGTAAAGAACTACAGGGGACTGACCTCCTCCTCCATCAGGCAGTGGAGAATCAACAATAGATGTGCTACTTGATGAAACATCCATATCTGATGAACTAGAGACATTAGTCGGGTTGAATATCCAATCTGTTGCTTTCTCAATGTCACCACCCTGTTGAGAATTACGTATGCAAAAGAAACAGTTACAGAAGTTCCGGCAGCCTATATTATACATAACCATCAAAGGCGATGTTCTCAAAATTACAAAACCAATAAGAATAGCCTACCGATGCCTTCAGTGCCTCGCGAGCTATATCTTCTTGAAACCCAAATGAAACCAAAGTATCAACTTTTGACTGATCAACACTTTGAGCCTCTTGTGAGATAGGTGCATCAATGTCTAGAATACAGATTCTACATTAGTACCTTCTACATTCTAAGATGACATCAAAAAGCTATGTGGTTTTCAAATGTGTAACTTCTGTAAAAAAGATCATTTAAGCTTAAATACCAGCATCATCCATGTGAGATAGCAACCAATTCATTGCCTCTTCCACCCCGGCATTTGAGGTGTTGATAGCGGCTTTTTGACAATGAAGATTGCTAAATCCCATTGACACAAGTTGGGAAACTATCTCCTCATCAGCTAGAAGCTTTGGCTCTGCCACATCCTCCGCAGCTGTGTAGTATAAAATCAAATAGTCAATAGTACATAAATGCCTGGTGAAATGCCCAATAGGATATATGACGCGAACAATCGACACCTCTTTGAATCAGTAGTACCTTAAGAAAGGAAATATCTGTCTTTTGCTGATACTTAGACAAAATATGTGTACGTCATACCAAATTCCATGAAGAATATATTATCAAAAAAATCAACAAGAACTTACTAAAGGCATGGAGAACCACATACCAGGTTCAGGTAACAGCTCCTCCCCAGGTTGGATACCCTTGCTGTGCATGTCGCTAATATCTATGGTGTCGGGAACATCTATATAGACATCTAAATAGACGAACAGAGCCAAGAATGGGATAACTGATTATCAAACCACCTCTAATGAATTTGCTATGTAAGGAATTAAGCAAAACCATACGAGAAAATACCAAGTTTTTTGGGCACCCAGCCTGCCTCCATCACAAATTTTCGCATGTGCAACACCAGATAATCAGGAAATGAAGTAAGACCAGCAGTTCTGAGATGATAGATAAAACAAATGGATGGGAATTAGAAGGAAATGGCAGTTGTAAAGTTTAGTCATGCTTCTTAACATTCTTATGACGTTTACATGGTAAGTTTTGATCATAGCCTAAGATTTTTAACCAGCATTTTGAAACCAAGGGAGGATTAATATATTAGCAAATGTCAACTGCTCAGCTTCGTAATGGTTTCGTAATGGTTAAAACATTGGAGTATAACCACAGTAACAGCAGAGCAGAATGGACTAGACAGTGATCTGACAATCTCCAATCCAGTATGGGCAGATTTCCAGTTCACTTTTATCAAAAATATTTTTACAGAGGAAAGGTATTCTTGCCAAAGATCAGGAAGCCTACTTGGTTGCTGTAACTTTAGCTTTCAATTCATTGCTGTAAAAATCATGCACATCTTCTTCGGCTACAAAGCTCCTTAGGCAGTCGACTAAACGTACCCTTGGGCGTACAATTTCATCGGTAGACCTGCTACAACTAAACACATCAAGAGAATTCTGAGAACTAATGAAAACATGAAACAAGTCGAATTTTACTTACACTTTCTTCCCTTGTGCATCTCTTTCTGCCTTGCATTTATGAAAAGCTTCAAGCTCATCTGGATAACAATCATGTCAACATCAGAAAGCACGGAAGGAAATCTCAGACAAATAGCGGGGACAGAAGCTTACCTTTGTTGATAGCTTTGTGAAGTGGTATGCTTAGAGAGAGAATATAGTCATGCCTTCTATTGTAAGCAACCTTTCCAGACGGACACAAGAGTCGCTCTTCAATACCAAACTTGAAACTCGTTGATGGATCAAATTCAGGCTTGCCAGCATTGATTCGTTCAACTTGGTCAATGAAGTGGAGAAAGAATTCCAAGGCATCCTAGACACAAGTTATGGTGTCAACGATTTATGTTAAGTACATAAAATGACAATTACAGCAGTCAGCAGTTATAGTAGAGAAAGCTGGACAAGTCTTGGAAGGCAACAAAAGAGTCAGCCAGGTAGTTCATTAATTGGTCAAACCACATCCCCCTTAACATTAAGCCTCAGGGAACGGACACCAATGCAGTTATCCAACATTGTTAGAGTGACATCTACAGGCTAATCCAGTTGCAGCTTGCAAGACAACAAGCCCCTAAAAGTAGCTAGCGGCTTGACATTTGAGTATCTTGTGATAAATAAGCCACAACGGAGTTAATGCAAACTTCACTTAGACTCTTTGTGGTTTAGTCGATGTGCAGATTGACCCCCTGTTGTTCATTTATCAGCACATAATCCCCTAGGTTTGTGGACCCAAGTGCACAACTCACACCGTCAACAGAATTTGTAAATTGACATTAAGACCCTCGTCTTCTTCTTCTTTTTATTTTTTATTGAACTGATCCTTGTCTTCTTCATTGTCCTGAGTCTACTACTGCTATCTCCAATTATCATCCATTCATACCAGCTCTTATATTCTTAAAGAAGAACTATTACTGTATCTCGAAAGTCCATCCAAAGAGTTACTTCTAGGTAAACTAAAAACATTAGTATATGTGCAACATATGTGTACAAATAACAAACATTTGTTAACCTAGCAATCGGCTCTTCAGCAACATCATACCAATCGGAGTTCAATCGGAGTTCAAATCTGGAATTGATTCCGCCAGAATCAGTCACGGACAACATGTCCGTTTGGTCCCATCCTTGCCTAATCTCCAAACTTCTTTTTAAACTAAATTCTGGCATCAATTCCAGCCTTTGCACCTTGCAAGACTCACACACACACACACAAAAAGGTTATTTGGGTACAATCTTAATTGGTGCACACACAAAACTCAAGCTTTTAATTTGGGTATTGACTAACTGTGCAAGGGAAATGTGAAGCAATATTCTTCAATGGGTTGGGGAAGATGATGTGGCAGGAGAGGGATGAGAGGCATCTGGGGTTGGGAATTGATTTTTGTACAGGTTGAAAGTTCGAGGTAAAGAAGACGATGGCAAGATGCCAAGATCGTGATTTTGTCTAGATAACAGGGCATTTTTCTTTGAAGAAAATGGCTCACTCTAAAGAATGGCATGCGAAATACACTTTCCGTCAATTTGGCAGAAAAATATACCCGTGCACTTAGGCCCGCAAACCATAGGGGGTTACGCAATGATAAATGAACGACGGGGTAAATCCGCACATCAACTAAACCACAGGGGGTCTAAGTGAAGTTTGTTAGTGCACTTAAAGATAAGAGCTAAAAGGTATTCGATACAAACAACTGGAATAAACAAAAGAAACAACTTCTTTTAGCAGATACCCACTTAGTCTTCCAATAATCTATCAAAATGGTACAATTAATGACACCAAACATAATAGTCCCTAAAAATTGAAGGATAAAGTAAAAAGCTCTGAAATTAAAGGAAAATTTCAAAAAAAAAAAACGAACTTTAGACTCAATGTCCTGGCCAGAGATCCTCTATTCCAAATTCTCCCTATGCCTCTGTTACAAGGGGTTTCGGGCCGTTGGATCACACACAAATTTTTAAAGCATGAAAACAAAATTCACAATCCAACAGTCCAAAACCCCTTGCAACGGAGGCACAGGGGGGATTTGGAACAGAGGATCTCCAACCCAATGTCCCATACACACCTAAACTTCAAGAAACGTTACTTAAACCCCTAACCTTGACACTCCATTGTCAATTCCCCCCCTAAGTCGTCCAATATTTAACGGAGACTCTAGCTGGCGCTTACATGGACAATTGTGGGACCCCCAGGCTGTTAGTTGGCCTAAGAGCTGAGCAGCTCCCCCCGTAACCTCACTCTCCTCCATGACTCCTACCTCCACAACGGTGTAATCAGCCTGACCCGAGAACTCACAGTCCCTTCCTCAAGCTCCGGCTCCGTCATCTACATCGACCCAAGTCCAGCACCACTTCATCTTTCTCCACAAGATTCTCTTTTTCCATCACCAACATTAAACCCAAGTCGTTCGGCAACAGGTTAACCTTCTTCCTGTCGCTCTCCGGCGGGTACTCGGGTCTCGTCAATTCAACCCGGTTGACGAAGAACAGGTTCATGGCAATTGAATTCGACACAAAAGAAGATGACCATTTTGATGACCCAAATAATAACCATGTTGGATTAGACATCAAGACCCCTGTTTCAATGGAAACAGCATACCCTGATTTTGATCTCAAGAGTGGGGGTTTAATCACTGCTTGGGTTGATTACACAAGTGATTTACACAAGTTGAACGTGTTCTTGAGTTATTCAAGTTTTAAGCCCAATTTCCCACATTTATCAGTTGATATTGACCTTTCTCTTTCTGATTATCTTAAGGAGCATATCTTTGTGGTTTTTCCGGCTTCTATTGAGGGAAGCACAGAGCTTCACTTAATTGAGAATTGGAGCTTTCACACATGGGTTTCGCCCAATTTCATCTCAGGATCGCTGGCCCGATGTGTATCAAATAGTTGTGTAGTTGGGCCACCAATTACAGATTCTCTGCATAAGCATCATAGAAGGATTGGATTAGAACTCAGGATCTCCGGCCCGACCTTTTTCATTCACTGAAGATATGAAACTGTATTGCCTTGTACACAGAGGCCAACTAATAGCCAGGGGGTCCCACAAATATCCATGCAAGCGCCAGCTAGGAGTCTCCGTCAACTATTGGACGGCAAATGGACTGAGGGGGTAATAGATGACAGAGTGTATAGGTCAGGGTTTAATTAACGTTTATTGAAGGGTGTTTATGGGACATTGAGTCCAAAGGTCAGGTTTTTTTGAAAATTTCCGAAATTCAAAATAGGGAAGGGGAAAGAGGAGGGAGGGGCATACGTTATGTCTTAAGGTTAGGTCAGTACAAAAACAGTGTTACATATGGGAGCATTAAACTGGATATTTAGGTCATCCTCCGCACTAAAAGAAAAGAACCACGTATATTTAGGAAGGAATAAATCAACTCCTTATATATGGAAATAACAAGCAAACAGAACTATGATCTTATTCAAATCACTTCTGACAACTTTGGTACCTGTTGTCTCATGGTAGAAAATTCAGGATGACTAGCAGCAATGACACCCTTGAACATACGAGGAGGTATGCCCTCCTGTTTCTGCAAGTTTGAAGAGTTCACAGAATAGCAGAACAAAAGAAAGGGTTAAAAGGCAAAAGAACGAGGAAAAGAAAATGCAGCAAGGAAAAATCAGAAACAACTAAACACCATATATTGACAAATAACAGCAACGACGCAGATGAAAAATAAGCAAATAAGCATAAAGGATTTAAAAGGAATGCACCGATGGCTCGCTGATCAATGGTAGGATGAATATGATATAGATAATTCCAAGGAAGGGCGAAGAAAATGCATAGCTAACTACATAACAGAAACAATGGTTTGAAACTTCAATTAATAAAATCATGTCAACACAAGCCAAAAAAGATTGAAATACATAAAAAAAAAACACGTAAAAAACTTAAAGGAGTCAGATCCTAAAAAAACTAAAAGAAGTGACTTTGGCATGCCCATAGCAATCAAAGACATAATATACTTTGAGTCCAGCTGGAAACTTACAGCAATTGGAGTTGCATTTGCAACATTGGCTGAATCTTCTTTCTAGATAGCAAACAAAAAAACACAATGTGAGTGAACAGGTCAGTGACCAACAGCGTGAATAGACCCCGTTTAGAAATATGCATACCTCTGGTGCCGGGACTGAATATTTACCAGATAACAACCCATGTGCAAGTTTAGCTCTAACATGCAAAACAAACGTGTAAGAGAGTTCCTGAATAATGCTAAACCGAACCACATAATGCTACAATTACTATCGTGTTCAGCTCATTACATTCAAAAAGAGAAAAACAAACATAAGACAGAACACATCACCATGCTCGAAACATTCATGTTTTCCATGCTCTATCAAAGAAATTTCTACAACAAAGAGAGGTATTGAAAAGAGATGACCATCACCATTGCAGTTGATACCAAAAAAGTTTGAATCAATTGCCAATGATACTTGAAATGGAGAACGAATTCCCTATTCCATGCGGAAAGGGGACAATAACCTCTTACTTTGCCCTTAACAACTGAAAAAGTGTGTATTCACTAGATAATATCCGAAGTTCTCACTCTAAAAAATTGATTTCAGAATGAAAAAGGCTTTTACTGTTTTACATAATTGTGTAGAACGTTCTCAGAACAGAAATTGGAGTGGCTGAATACACTAGTTGGAGCCAACATCAGTACGACTGTTATGCCAGATTCGATCAGTTTAGGCATACGATCATCAACTGACAACAAGATTAGCCTCCACATGCCACATACCACTTGACTGGTTTCAATTTCAGCACCTTCCGCTAGCATCCAAATGCAAGTTGCTCTATAGGTAATTAATAATCCATACTATCACAAGCTGCACTCAGTACATGATATGACTAGCAATTTCCTTCATCAATATAGTAGTAGCTACAAACCCAGAGGTGACACCCCAACAGCCTATTAGGTCTAGAACATTCTACCTCGTCAAAATTTCTTAGTTTCTGATAACAGAACAAAAATCTAGTTCTGAACTTGTAATAGGAAAGGAAGCGCACCAGCTTGTACATACCTGCACAGTTTTTCTATCCTATCGAGTTCAATATAAGATTTGATTTTGCATTTCTGTTAAAGCTCTTATCACATGGGTGAAGAGCTTCCTTTTATGCAAATTACAACACCGTAAGGTTTTAAGTTCCTTTTCACAACATTAGAATACATCAATTTCATCTCCAAAACCATCCTCAATCTAGTTTAAACATTTCCCTACGTTTCGGCCCTCACTTTAACCTTTACAACCCAAAGTAAGATGTTCAGATCCTCAACAATAATCCATCATCCACAACTCCTTTAATGATCCCAGGTAGAGTACCTAGGTCAGCCTTCAGCATAGCTTGTCCCTTAGCAATCGATCATTCATTTAGAATACGTAAAGGTACAGAGAATAGAGACGGCTACTGATTCTTGGTGGGTATGAGTCAGAACAGACCAGTAACGCCTAAAGTATCGTATTAGAACATGAAAGAAGTATTAACTAGGAATGGTGAGCTAGTTACTCACAACTGCATATTCAGGTCTACAGTTGGATCAGCTGGAGCAGCCTCAAAAGCCTTTTTCAAACTTTGATTCATGTAGTATCTGATGAAGAATTAATATAACAAACCATATATTAATTAAATAAGAGAATAAAGACCATAGCACTAGTAATAGTATCTCCATGCTGGATTGACAACTACATCATACAAAACATAGAAGAATGATATACTGACCGTGAGCAAAAGGAACGTGTGGAGAACACAACTTGCATAGTTGCAGCGAGGTAGCAACTAAATTGAATATGCAGATAAACCAATTAGTAACAATTACAAATAAACAAACATAAAGTGACATTGTCCCTAGCAGCATTCTAACCTGTTACCCAAATTGACAAGACCGGTGTAACCAGGGCCAAAAAGTGGTTCCATTTCCTGTCCACTTTCTTGAATTCGGTTCCAATCAAAATTTGTGTTCTGGTCAAGTTCCCTTTCAGCAGTCGTCATTTCAGTCTGAAATTTCAATTACATGAAATAAGAAGGAAATACCATTTTTGTAAAAGCGGAAGGGTAATTAAAAACAAATGATAGATCCCGTGTTCTAAGCTAAAAGAAGAGCGTGTCTGAGGTTTACTTCCATTTTTACCTTCACTAATATCATCATAACTGTCATAATGTTCCTCATCTTGAACAGGGCTACGTTCATGTAATTCAATCTGAATAGGGTTATTACTTCGTGTAGTTGAACCATCTATAGTTCTACAATCTCTAGTATCATCATAATTCCATCTGACAAAGATAAATTACGCCAAATTTAAAGTCAGGCGCGGCTTAAGTGTGGATAACAGTACCATTTAGAATATAAAATATCTCTCCCTTCCGGGCCCCTACACCTTCGGTTCCGCTGTCTAAACCACTACACCAGCTTTCCTGACATAAATATCTTCCAAAGACACTCATCCTACTGTGCCCCATCTGATTCAGAAAGTAGGGTGGTCAATGCCCCATCTGATTCAGAAAGTAGGGTGGTCAATGCCCCATCTGATTCAGAAAGTGGGGTGGTCAAAGCACTAGCTGGGGAAGGTGGGAATATATCACTTCCTTGTTGCCGCCCACGAGTGGACATACGAAATAGGGACCTTAATAATTGAGCACACTTCTGTTTTCCTCCTTCCGAAGCATGAAAGTAGCCTAGCCCATGCGAGCGAATAAAGTGAACTTACTAAGGCTAGGTCATGTGTATTTGAAATAAGAAAACGGTGCAAGAGAATGGGTGGCAAGAAGAAGCAAAACTATGCTAAGCCTCTAACTACATGTCACAAAGTAGTTATGGAAGTTAACACATTTTCCCAATAAAAATGCTACATTTGCATAAACATTGGAATCTAGCAGCACGGAATGCTATTCAGTGTAATTTCCGATGGTGAAACCTCTTGAGAATTTTCTTTTGCATTTAAGAGACAACTGCTTCCAAGTATGTTTCTGATGAGCCAAAGGAGGAAGAATCATGATTGTCAATCATCTATCGATGTCACTTGTCAGATAAAAGCATAACACAGTGAGTTGATTGACCTCCACAATTCATTTTGTTCCTATGATAACTTTGCATTTTCAAAAGACTCCAACCGTTTAAACTCTTCCATGAATCTTCCAAAACCCGTAAGGCAAAATATTTCAATCAAAGGATTTCTTAGTTTTCACGTAAGGCAGGTCCCCAGGGCAGCTCATACTCTGTCCCTGCAGAAACCTCAAGGGTGAATTGTGTGCATCCCTCCTGCTAAACGTCAACTTCTAAAACTTCACCACATAAAAGAAAAATCAAGTAAATACAAACTGCATTTATTCCCCCAAAACTTTGTTTCTTCTACACTCTAAAGTTATTGATCTCCGAAAAATACAGGAACATCAAAAGAACTTCCAAGTATATTTTTTCACTCCCCATGAGCAAAAATACATGTACCACCAGCCTCAAAAAAGTCCAACCTCCTAAAGACTCAGGTAATTATAAGCAAGTCTCACAAACGAAAGAACAGGAATATATTGCGCAGTTTTTGTGATCTGCATGGTCACTCTAAATAAGCATGCATTCACAAACAGCAATAGTGTCTCATTTTATGACTTCATTCAGATGTTCTGTCACGCGGTAATCAAGTCAACAGCATGCCAGCTAGAACAAAATGAAGGAGAGTCCACTTCTATATGTACACAAATGGTGCAACTGAAATGTTTTGGTAACAAGCTAAGGTAGAAGATGAAATTCTGGAAAGGTTTATCAGACAATCTTTATTCCTTCCTGGGCATATTGTCACATGGATTACATATTAAAGAGTACGTTTCCCATCTGTACAATAGCAAAATTGAAATTTCAAAAGCATTAGAATAAATAAACAGGAAGCAATAGATATAACTAACCTTTTGGAGGGATGAAAAATCAATACCAAAAAATGCCAGATGCTGGGCAAGAAGCGGATCCAAAACACTTTCATCCTCCGGGTAAGAAAAAACATCTGAGCTGCCACAATTGTTAGCTCACTATTACTTGAACTAGAACATATCACCGAATAGTACAACAGGAATCCTAGCACCAAGTCCATAGTCAACAGAGAAATAGATGAACAGCGCTCAGAGAATAATCAGCACTTTCCCAAATCTAGCATGCAAGAAAATCTCTCTCCTTTCTATTTTTGCCTCTTGCCTCTGTAGACAGCTTTGAGATCCTATTTCTGTAGTAATCTAAAAACTACAACCGTACACTATTAAAGATTCTAGTACTGACCTCCCACTCTATACTAAATAATTTCCTGCATCTCTGTGACATCCTATAACTTTGGATCAATTTATCTTTACTCAGAACTCCCTAAGCTTCATCAGAAAACACCAAGTCGATTACACATGATCACTAGTTTGCAGAAAAAAGAGAGATTATGCAATTACTTACAAAAAAATGAAGTGTCTAATTTAATTCCCAGCACTTCAAAACAAGACACATCAATGTGCAGTATGATTCAAATATGTCACCACTCTATCTTTCGATTATCCAACATTTCCCTTCCTAAAATAGAATAACGCAATAAACATTTTCCTAGCACGTCAAAAAATTCTTCTCGCTATCTCTTTTTTCGCCTAAGTTCTTTCCTCTCTATTTTGCCAATATGACACTCTCGTTTGAATTTCCTCGAAGACAAGCCATCAAACTAAGGCGAAGGTATATACAAACTACCCCATCTCCTTGTAGAAGTAAAACTCCTTGATTTTCAATAAAAGGCATGTTCTCATAGCAAAATAAGGACGCGATATAAGCACGAGAACATTATCTTCACAGTAACGACTATCATAGTTGTCAAAGGCACGCCTAGGCGAGAGGCGCACCTATTGCGCCTGGGGTGATCCCAAGCGAGGCGACTTGAAAAAGGCGCAGCCTAGGCGCAAAAAGGCGCGCCTCTTTCAAATCGACCACTCTTTTATTTTTTTTAATGAAATTAAGGTTCTTTTTTTTTTTCCTTCATACATGTTGGGGTTTCCAAAGAGTATATTAGGCTATTAGCTAAAGTAAATTGTACTTGCTTGTTTGTTTTTAGATGTCAAGCGGAGCTAATAGAACGGATCCTGCATGGAAGTATCATCATTTGCCGGATCCAGCGAACACTAACCAATTTAAATGTATTTTTTGTGGCAAAATAACCAATGGAGGGGTTAATCGGGCTAAGAAATACCTTGTAGGAGGTTATAGAGATGTGACAGCTTGTAAAAGAGTCCCACCCGACGTAAAACAAGAGATTCAAAAGTTTATGGGAAATAAGAAATCATTGAAAAAGCAATTGCAAATGATGGTATGATGTATTAAACTCATTGGCTTAGTGTTATTATTTAAAGTATTGGTGTATGCTATTTTTCCAATTTTTCCGCATAGGTGCGCCTCGGTTCAAAAAGGCGCGCGCCTCGCCTTGCGCCTCTCGCCTAAGGCCCTACAAGACTTTGCGCCTCAGTGCGCCTTTCGCCTTTGACAACTATGACGACTATGCTGACGAGCAAATTTACAGCTCGGTGTTGTGTTCTTTTTCATATCAATTATCATGATTCAACAGTTTATCAAAAGCCGTTATTCTTTTCTACATCATGATTCAAAGGTTTCCCTGGCATATTGTCTTCAACAAACTCTGAACAAATCATATTTGGAGGACAACTACTCTTCCAACAATAGCATCAGACTACTTATTCTTTTCAAATAGCTACTGCACCAATTTTCCTGACAGCAATAAGGAGACTGTTTATCTTCTGTTATCCTATCATCAGTCCAAAAAACAATGCCTTGTAACTCATACAGAGTACGTGAAAGAACCCACGACTTCTGGAAATCAGTGTCAACACACTAAGACAGAAGCACGAGGAAATTAAGAGATAACCATGATGATTAAAGGGTTTGTAGAAGAAATGATTTCTAGTAAATAAGAGCAGCAATAAAAAGGAAAACTTCTCGCAAGGCAAAGTACGTTTACATTACCTGCTGCATCTATATCAGCAGTTATTGTCCCGAGCTTTACAGCAATAGGGTAGCCTGTTTCATTGAAGTGTTCAATGGCGTGGTTGTTACCACCACTGCCATCCCAATTTCTCCTCCCACAAAGAATCATTCCATCAGTCAAATTTAACCAGAGATTTTCAGTCTTGTCACATTTGGCACATTTCCACCCGGAGGGAGGAATAATAACTCCATCACCAAGCTGCTGCAGATTCAAGGCATATTCACTAACGTGTTTCGTATCAGCGGTCCATGACGCAACCTGCTCCTTCCGCTCAGCCCCCTCAGCCATTAAAATAGCATCAACTGCCAACCTTACCTACCAATTCAAATGAAAATAACAGACAAAATTGAGAACAAATCCCTTTATCGAGATCATCGCTTTCTTCTAGAACCGAAATCAGAAGAAAAATGTGAGCTAAAAGGTAAAACAATACACAAAAGGTGTGTCCAAAAAGTACCTTCTCCGGCAACTCTACAGAAGGAAATGGAAGAGTTACATAATCTGGCAAGATGACTATATTCTGAGTTTCTTCATATTCAGGTTCATTGTTGTCAAACCCTCCATCGACACCTGCAAATGAGCCAGTCAGACAATAGTAAAAGTAAGAAAAAATAATAAGTAGACATTGAAAAAGAAAAAATATTAAGTAGACATTGAGAAAGAAGCTGCACAACTATACAAACATAACATATTCTGTGCAACAGGCTCTCGCGAAAAGCTGCTTAACATCTCTCAGCCACCAAATAGCCATATACACCAGTTTTTTATCAGCACCATAGACCACCAGTTTCCCGACTAACTTTTGCAATGCTTTCTACTGCTGGAAGCAATCACAAAATACTGTTTTTCACTGGCCTATGGGAACAAATTGTGCACCACTAGTCATAATTTACATGTCTCCACAACCAAACTGCCAAATACCAAGCGCCACCCTTCTCTCTTCCAAATGATATCTACTGCTTGTGGAAGTAACCACCAATGAAGTTACGTCCCTCACATCTGGAGATTACTAAATACCACATAACAAATAGATTGCCCACAAAGGGGAGCTGAATCAGCTGATAGAATGCAAGTTGTTAATTTCTCTACCCATTAATTAGAGCTTGTTAAAGCATCCAACTCAAAACTAATTGACTTTGAGGTGGATATAAAGTTTTCGTATGGTATCAAAGCTAGGCTTTTAGAGGCTTTTGGACATGAGCCTTTTGATTAATTGCTCCGTTGTTTGTTCCTAAAGCACCTTGTCTTGTTGTTTGTTGTGATCCTAATGTTATGGTCAGTTGTTTCACATGTAGTCAGTGGGCAGCCTCTCCACTTATTGCCAATTGGTTTTGAATTGGATGCTTTACCATAGCTCACATCACTCCATGAGCTACTAGAACTTCTCATACTCTTATAGTCATCTACACATCTTTGGCGGAATTCCAACTTAAAAACTCCATGACACAGCTCGGTGGATGAACACTCAAAAAAACTTCGTACAACAATTCAACAGTTATCGCAGTGGTTACAGAAAAACAATCAAATCCCCTAGTTGATACCAACACATTTTGATATTGCACAAGTGTATACCATATTAACTGAGTTACCTATAGCCAAAAGTGTTGGTTTCTTCAAAGGCCTATCTTCAGGAACCAGCTTTTTTGTCTGCCTTATGTGCAAATAAACTGGATTCCCAGTCTTCTCAAAATTCCAACCCACACAATCCTTTCCAAAGGCAAGAAAAGTGTTCATGTCGATATATAGCCCACCTTCAGACTTCTGAGAGATGCAGAAACAAGTCATCATCATAAAACACACACTTTTAATGTAAGCACAGTATCCCTCGCTTCAGTTGCCAAAAAATTAACAACTGAAGGAAAACAAAGGTAAGCTTAATGTTTACTCTCACTTTTAGAACCTCGTCTTCGTAAAAATTAGCAAAAACACGCCAATTAAACTGGTCGCACAGAATGACACAATAGTACCTTACATACATTATTACAAATAAAAAAAATTGGAAAGATGTACCAAACTTACATACATGCATGCGCGCGCACACATCAAACATCACTTTATAAGTCACAGCTCTCCTTATTGATTGGTAAAGCCAACTAGATTTAACAAGGTGCAAGTTACAGAAAACAGACTAAAGTAATGCATTTCGATTTTCGAATTTATACTATACTCTTCATGGTGATAGAGAGGCAATTGGCTGCTGTCAAGCTGTCCATAAAATCTCACAAACTTCTAAGCAACCAGACAAGTGGAAATTTCACAAGAAGATGCAAAGACAGACACAGCCGGAGTATCGAAAAAAATGCAACTCAGCTAAAACTCGATATACATAACAGAAACCAAAGTTCAGTTACGTTACTAATTCAAAACAGATATTGCAAACTAAGGTACATATACATACACAAGCGCACAAACATCACCTGATAATTAGGTTTTTATGTGTTCATTAATAGTGCCAACGACATATGACGAGATGCAATTATTTTAACATGATAAACAAAAACACTTTTGAGTATTATCAGTTCATTGTGAATCATAAACAAAGTCTAATGTTCGCAGTCTAAGTCCACTCTTATTCACAGACTCTTTCGGCAGCCAAAACAAACGATAATTTCACAGGAAGTAGCAAAGGTTAAAGTGAATACCGGAGTGTCGAAAGAAATGCAGCATTCTTGTTTGTAGATGCGGTTGGTCGGCTCCGGGATTCGAACTCGAGACAGGTTTGCTCGCAACAGTTCCATGCTTGAGTCGAAATCCGCTCTCTGCAAATCGAAGTATATCGGAACTTTGAGAGAGAGAGAGAGGGAATCAGATCGATGAAAAATGGGGGGAGACTTCGGGGTTCCTTGCCCTAAGCTTGAGCAAGCGACTTTGCGCCGAAAGGGTGGAAGAAAGGTTCTCTTTGTATAGAGCACGTATTCCGTGCGTTGCAATTGAACCGTCACTGTGCCCAGTGCTAGGTGATCTCTTGGGCAAAGGTAAAATAGAGTCCACGCAGGTGGAAAAAGGGTAATCTTCGTATGGAATGGTCTAGTAACAATTTGGGGAAATCTAGAACCCAGGTTCATGGTCCTCTTAGAGTGCACGTACATCGGGTCGGAACGAGTTCGGGTCGGATTTATACTAGGCAATAATGAAATTTGAACGTGTCAACTTATTAATAATTGAGCTTCATTTAATAAGAGTATTCTCAAATCAAGCCCACATAAAGTTATTGTACTCATCTGTAACTTAATCTTTTCCTTCTTAATATTTTGGGGAAATTACATTAAATCCCCTCGAACTATTGCTCTTACAGGAGTTGCCCCCTCCAACTTTCTACGCGTGTGCGAATTACCCCCTTCCGTCGAAACAGGGGTATCCAACTAACGGAAATGGTAACCAAACCGTTACCCCCAGTAACCCCAACAGTCATCTCTCTTCTCTATCTTCATCAACGTTAACATATACATACATACATACATACAAAAACATCTCCATCAACGTTACCATATCAAAACCAGAGAACACTGGTCTCTCTCTCTCTCTCTCTCTCTCTCTCTCTCTCTCTCTCTCTCACACACACACACACACACACACGTTTTGAATACCAAAAATGGAACGAAGCACTGCAACAACCTCAAGTAGATCCAGCCATGGTGAATCAGAGTTATTTTGCGGATGTGGTATTAAATCACCATTGAGGGTCAACAAAAGTTTTATGGCTGCGTAAATTACAAGGTATGGAACATATTTACAAATATATGTCCAAAATTACAGAACCCAAAAAGAAAAAGCCCTATTTTTTTTATTTTTGGCATGCAGACAAAGTTGTGATGTGGGTTTTCTATGCACAATGTTTATGCCAATTGCAGGTGCATCATTCAAGCAAAGGCACAAAGCCATTACCTCGTACTTAAGCAAATAGTTAGGATTTTATGTTCCAGATTACACCCAAAATAGGACATCAAGTTCCATAAGACACCTAAGTTGGAGTAAACCAAAAGGACACATCAAGGTGTCCAGACTCCAACATACTTTGTTAGGCAAACCAAAAGAGGACATTAAGTTCCAAATACAGAATCAGAATAGCAAGGCTCAGTCAAAAGAGGACATTAACATGACACACATAGAGAATCTAAAAAGCAGCATACTCATATGTATGCTTTGACCCACTTGCAGGACCACTTACTGAGGCTTGTGATACACCAAGTGGAGTGATGTTTGCTTGTGATAGACCAAGTGAAGTGATGTTTGATGACGCTTGTGACAAACCAATTGGATGCATGTTTGATGAGGCTTGTGATAAACTGTTAAAGGGAAAGGGAGACCATTGCATTTCCAATTGAAGTGACAAAAATGTGATTTGGGACCACTTACCCACCAACACACTCCAGTGCGTAAAAAATCCATTTTTTTATGATTTCAACAGATTTGCATAGAAATATGTATGCAATGTTTATATTCTAACATGCAAAAAATGAATGAATGCTATAAAAATAATAGGGTTACCTCCAACAAGGCTTAAAAAAGCCCTAAATTGTGTATGGAATGATTGGGGCTGAATGGTTGGTGGTTGAATGATTGGTGGCTCTTTGACTAAAAAATTAGGGCTTCCAGTATATATGTACTACGTATATATACATGGGACAAAGAAATGGAGGAAAAAAATAGAGGGAAGGAAGGATTGGAGGGGAAATTCCCGCCAAATCTGAGGGATGGGTGGGTGTTAGAGTGGATTTTTATGGATGAATTGCCAATAAATGGAGAGAAGGAGAGAGGGTTACGGTTTTATATGGTTTGGTTACCATTTCCGTTAGTTGGATACCCCTGTTTCGACCGAAGGGGGTAACTCGCACACACGTGGAAAGTTGGAGGGGGTTAAGTGTCTGAGCCAATAGTTGGAGGGGGCAACTCGTGTAAGAGTGATAGTTCGAGGGGGTTTAATGTAATTTCCCCTAATATTTTTTCGATAGCATAAATATATAGTAAACATCATTATTAGTATTATTTTATATGGGTGGGGCTGGTTTGATTTTAAGAGATATTTCTAAACCCAACATTTTTACTAAACAGGCTCAGAAACCCAACTCAACCTAACCCGATGGGCCTAAATATGTATCCTAAACCCTATAAAAATCGGGCTGGAATGGACAAGTTGGTCGGGCTAACGGATCGTGTGCACCCATAGTCCTATAAGCATTTTCAGTGGTCCCAAACATAATGCCTAGAGCATCCCCAACAGTCTCCCTAAATTTTTTCTAAAAAAAATCATGAACAGTGCACATTTCTCATTTTACCAATCCACGTCTCCAACAATCCTCCATATTTTTAATAATAATATGATATATGGGGAAAAAGTAGGAGAGAGAGAGAATTAAAAAAAAGGAAAGGAGGCAGATAGAGGGAGAGAGAGTGAGAGAAAGAATAAAAAAATGGGTAGGTAGTGAATAGTGCCTCCCTAAATGAGGGGAATTTTAGGGAGGTACTGTAGCATTTTGTATTTAAGAGCATCCACAACAAGGATCAACAAATCTTGAGCCAAATAAATTAGTGAACAGTGCTTTATTTACCCATGTCACTTTCAACACTCCAACAATACTACCTACACTACCTCTCCACTATTAAAATATTATTTTTTACTTTCAAAATAATACAATATATTTACTCATATATACATATACACACATATATACAAACAAAACCCACACCTCCATCTCTGTAGATATGTCAAATACATACATACATACATACATCGAAATAAGTTGTCGGCATGGAAACCCAGTCTACCCAGACCTCCAAATACATACATACCGTGTATGACGGCGGGCACCTCCCCAACCAGCCGGCGACGAAGGAGGAGGATCCAGTTGTCGGCATGGAAACCCAGACCTCCAACCGATTCCAAAGCCCAGATCTCTAGCCGACCCAACTCCCAGATTTCAAACGAAACCCAGACCTCCAACGAGTTCCGGCGAACCCCAAAGATGTCGATCTGTTGTTGCTGCATGGAGAGAGAGGGTGAGGGAAAAAATTGATTAAAAAATCCGTAGGGAATGAACAGTGGCTGAACAAATGGGGGGTGATTTGGGGAGCAACTGTTCACCTTTGTATTTTGTTCACCCGTTTGAGTCGTCTGTTGGAGGCCATTGTTGCTGCTTCCCTCTGTAAAATAGGGATGGGAGGTGTTTTGGGTCATCTGTTGTGGATGCCCTTAGGGAGGGGTTTAGGGAGTCTCTTGGAGCTTAATTTTCGGGGTTGGCTCCCTAAAATAGAGATGGGAGGGGTTTAGGGAGCCTTGTTGCACTTGCCCTTATAATGTCAAATTCTACTCCCGCGTGTCCAGATTTGTTTTGTCCCTCATTCTATTGCAACCGGATAAAAAATTAGTGATATATTTAATATGAATCTTATTTGATAGATCTCAATTAATTATATAAGATAATGTTTGTAAAATTACATAAAACATTATAAATTATAAATTTATAATATATAATCATTTGAAAAGTGGTACGAACTCCCAAAATGGACTCACAAATCCGGATAGAGGAAGTATTTCAGCTACCTACAAAGTACATCAATACTCCAACTTCCTAATTCAAATTAGAAAATTTCTTCTCAGCACAACCAAATCCCTCAACTTCTTCACTGCCAGATTTTCCAAAACACGCCACGTCGATCCGGGTGTTAATTGTGTGATAGCAACAACGACTCTTGTGGCTGTGAAGACAAAGACAGATAAATATGAGTTGTTGATTGTTACGGTGAGTCGCTGGTTCCAAGTAAGGTCGTGTTAAGAACAACTCTAATGATCTTGTCATTTTTTATGAACCAAAGCTATTTTTTTAGCTTGCTATAGTACTATATGGCTAAAATTTGGCTAAGCTTCTCCAATGGTGTCTCAACTACATTTTAGCAATCACCCTTCCCATACAATCACAACCTTATGATGATTTTCAAATAAGATTGCGTTCAAATGATCATGGTTGTGTTTGGTTAGATAGTTTAGTTTATTTTTGATGATGTCAGCAGGTGTAATAAGTGGAGAGAGATAGAGAGAGAAATGAGAGAAATAATGATGTCATCAAAATTAAAACTAAAGCTAAACTGAAAAACGAACAGGGCCATATAACTTTGGTTTGTATTGAGAAAGCTTCTTCATGACTCAATCATACCCTACTATATGCACAAAAACAGTAGATCGTTCCACATAATCAGTAACTTGTTAATTTCTTCCCGGCAAAAAACCAGTAAATTGTTGCAAACAAACAGTACAACAAAACATTTATACAAAACCAATAGACCGTGGCACACAAAGAGTAGATTGAAGCAAGAAAATAAATAATAGAAAAGATAAATAATTTAAAAATTATAAAAACTGAATATGACATAAATGGTAAAGTAATGGTAGCACAGTAATCGACTTTACAAATCACTGATCATCCTATTAATCATTCGACATCGTGTGTCACCAGTTATACTTCAATATGGCTTGGATAAAACTTGATAATTTGATGTGCTATTGTTACGGTTGTGTTGGCTAATTGAGCCAAATTATTTTGTTTGTCTTTATTCATTTTTTTCGCGTTTGTTAGTTTTGCATCAATTTTTTTATGGATTGTTAATTTGTCTTGACGAGAGGAATTTAGAAACTAAAAAGTTATTGACCAAACTAAAATTATTGTGAATAAAGACAAAAATAATCGAAAAAGTCTTTAGTTAACTTTTTTTGGATTTTGATAACATTCTTTTACTTTTTAGATTTCTCATCCAATCGAATCGATAATCCACAAGAATTGATATGAAACTTACAAATGCCATAGTTTTTAACTAACAAGAAAAAATTAACCTCACTCAATTATTTAGTCAAAATACCTAAAGTCATAACAATTATGTCGATGCCATTCAAAGGGATTTGGGGCCCCCGATGTGCACTAGGTGCATGGCACGATGCACCGTGCCATGCACTCCATCCGGCCAACCATTGCAAAAATGCATGGCTCGGATCAAATCCAACTCTATATGAGAGTTATTGCTTGAATTTGATCCGAGTCATGCATTTTCGCAGTGGGTGGCCGAATAGAGTGCATGACACGGTTCATGCACCTAGTCACATCAGTTGGCGTGCACCACACACATCTAGTGAGTGATTCGTAATATTCTTTTTCGGTGAATAATATATAATGACATTTTCTTCCATTTAAAACGAGTTTTTTTTGTTTTAATAATAAATATTTTAGGAAGTATACACGAAAGGCCAAAGATCCATTTGACTTTCCCTAACATAAAACTCTAACGTGTTTCTTGCAGATCCGACAACATCTATAACATGAAACCCAAGCAAACCTAAGGGGTCTGAGTCGTTTGACCAAGTGGCACGAGAAGATAAGTAGTTATTTTCCTTGAAGGTGCGTATTCGAATTTTATGGTGGCCAAACATTTCAAAATTTAGAGTTACTAAAATGTTTGTCCGGTCATTAAGCTAAGAGTCTCAGAATTAGTCGAAGTGCAAGTAAATTGACCCGATATCCAGTTATGAAAAAAATATTGCTCCACTCAGGGATTAGTTATTTTCCTTGAAGGTGCGTATTCGAATACGGAGGCCAAACATTTCAAAATTTAGAGTTTCTCAAATGTTTGTCCGGTCATTAAGCTAAGAGTCTCGGAATTAGTCGAAAAGTGCAAGTAAATTGACCCGATATCCAGTTACGAAAAAAAATATTGCTCCACTCCACTATTTACTTGTAGATGATGTATCATGCATGCACAAAAGATCTCAAAACGACTTCGTTTTGATTCAGCAAGATGGTAAAATTTTCAGTTCCTGACCATTTTTTTTACAATTTTTGGTCAAGGGAATTTTTTCATAATCGATAGTATGTGTGTACACCTTAGTATTTTTTATTTTCTCCTGCTCAAAAGATAGATTTGAACAAAAAAAAAATCCCGTTTTATTTGCTTAGTCCAATTCCATTATTTATTGGAGTTTTTATCGCAAGGACAATGTCTTGTAGTTTTATAAAATACTGTTGTTTGGGCTTCCCGCAAGTAGATAGTGAGATTTGATCCTTAAGATTAGTCGAAGTGCGCGTAAACTGGTCCGAACGCTTGAGTTATATGTCAAAAAGATCAACTCATGCAACCATAATTAGGGTCTAAGGACACCCACAAAACCTCCATTAGGACAGTTTAGATAGGGCAGGTCACAACCTTAACCCAAATGACTCAATGGAATGTTTTTGACTATTTCAAAATTGCAAAATCAGGTTGTACATGAATTAGGAACTACGTAATTGATTGGCCATAAATAAATGAAAGTATCTTATTTTAGACAAAAGATAATTAAAATTTAATTTCACAATCCCAACTTGGGATCCTGGACTGATTATTGGATATCCTTTTTATAGCCGGACAAATCACTGGAGATTACAAAATAGACTTCACAAATATTTTACTCAGTTGGCATTAGAGTTTGCTGACCAGCTCCCCTGATTGTGAAATGCCACCAACACCACGTACAAACGTAATCCTCATCCATTGAGCGTGTCCAAAATATTTTGTCTCGACTAATTTTTCGGTACATGCAATCCCCTGTCCTACATATACCGGGCCTAATTCCCGGGTAACCTCAAGGGGAATGAGTTAGTATGAAATTTCACCAGAACTCCATAGATTCGAACTTTAGACCTTTTACGTTGAACTTCTCTCTCTCTCTCTCTCTCTCTCTCTCTCTCTCTCTGTGTAATGGGCTCCGTGAAGAACAGAGGGAGTAACAAGCTGTTCATGTGTTTCAGACCGGCGGCAATCGAGGACGATTCAATCAAGCCGGATGCCGTTTTCACTGATCACATCTCCAGTGAAGGCAAAAAGTTGATGGTGTTACCGAAGATTTTGACTTCCCTTTCCGAAGAAAAACCAAACGTTTCTTCGGACGGGAGTGATGAAGGCCCTGCCCTGAGCAACAAGAAGAGGTCTCGCCGGAGTTTCTTCAGAATAGTGAAAGCCGTCTTGTTCGATGCCTCACTGGTTAGTTTTGTGAATTTCAACTTAATTGAACTCTGTGAAATATTTGATCCATCTTTTTTTTTCAGTGAACTTTTGCTTTCTTTGCTCATGTCAACGAACCGAAACAATGCATGAAAATTAGACAAAATTCAAGAAGTGTTATAAAAATTTTCAAAAGCTTATTCAAATTCCATCCAAATGACTTATAATTTTTTCATTTTTGACTTTTTTTAATTGCGACAAACTGAAAAAACGATGTATTTAATTTTTTTGTGGCTTAATTTACAAATTTTTGTGGCCCAAAACATAAATTTTGCGGTTGTTGATTTATGATTGTTGTGATTACATTTACGATTTTTTTCTGTAAAAAATAACAATACAAGCTCAAAAAAGGCGGCTCAAATTTATGAATTTTTATGGTGCTATTTATAAATTTCTCGTGTTCTTTGTGATCCAATATACGACTTTTATGGTGTTCAATTACGAGATTTTATGGTGATTTTTTCGAATTTTCGCGGCTCATTATACAAAAGGGCATATGGTACACCTGAAAATGGGGTGTTTACCCTTAGGCTTACCCTTACCACTTTTGTTTATATGAACAGGGAAAGAAGGTTCATAATAGAAAAGATATACAAACTTCAAATCCATCAAAGAGCAACACTACGTCTGGGAAAATTCAGAAGGTTTTACATTCAATAAATGATCATAAAATGCCCTCCAACAAAGAACCTTCGGCGGCCGACGACGGGAAAATAGATCATATCGGTTGTTCTTCGCTGGACTCTTCATCTTCTTCGACTTCTTCAAGTAATCCACCCGCTTCCTCTCGTGTTTCGTCCTCCACTTCGAACTTCAGACCTTCATCAGAAGATGAGGGATCGTTTCGATCGAGTTCAGTGGAATCAAAACAAATTGACGAACTCACCTCGACGGGCAACGTTGGGGAGCATAATAGTGTTGATATCGGATTGTGTTTGTTTCTCGTTTGTTTATCGGTCTTGATCTTTTGTGGGAGAGTTTGTGCAATATTCTGCACTTTGATTCTGTTTTACTATTACCCGGTCACGATAAAGGAGTTGATTCACCAAGAGACCACGTCGAGTTGATGGAGATGGGCTCAGAAGAGCATACAAAGAGAGTCATTAAGGGCGGGCTCCTCGTAAGGACTCAGTCGAGTACCATATTCAAAGAGTGACAATGCGGACTATGCAAAGATCTCAAAACGACTTCGCTTTGATTCAGCAAGATAGTAAAATT
The DNA here is from genome assembly GCA_963854785.1 of Vaccinium vitis-idaea. Lineage (NCBI taxonomy): Eukaryota > Viridiplantae > Streptophyta > Magnoliopsida > Ericales > Ericaceae > Vaccinium > Vaccinium vitis-idaea. The sequence continues at coordinate 39,976,999 of OY978218.1, forward strand.
TTCTATTCCTGGGCATTTTTGACAAATATTTTGCTAAGGTGATTTTTTCATAATCGATAGTGTGTACATATTATTTTTTATTTTCTCATGTTCGAAAGATAGATTAGTATGAAGAATTTTTGTCGTTTTATTGGCTTAGTCCAATTCCATTATTTATTGGAGTTTTTGTCGCAAGGACAATGTCTTTCCCATCTGTGATAATTGATAGTTTGTAAATAATGTTGCTTGGACTTTAAAATAGGAGCTGCGACGGACTAAGTTCTCGTGCATCCCAGTCAATTTGAATGGTTATTTCTTTTAGTAAACAATATAGGAGTACTTTTTTAAGAAGGGTGTGGGGTGGTGGACAACTCTTCCTTCTTCGGGTGACTTAGACTTTTCTAATATGACCTTGACTATGGATTGAGCCTTTCTCCTTCCTTTGTTCTACAAAACCAAGAACCACGTTAGCGCCCAACTGATCGAGGCCGACCAGAAGACAAGCTTCGACGGATAAGTTAGTCCTTGAGTGAAAGGTAGAGTTCTTTCGAGGAAGAAAAATGGCATATGTTATAGGGTTTATCACTCTCGTTTATATAAGAGCACCTTCACATTCAGGGTTTTGATTTCGAGTGTCTGACGTCGTCAACATCCTTTTCTGACAATCAACATTTGACCACTACATGACTGAACGCCATGCGTGATGGTGTGCAGTCACCGTGCACTAGTAGGGCTGGAAAGAGGGGACGCGTGTATAGCGAGTTGACGAGCCACGTGGTCGTGCCGTACTACGGACGGCTTCGATTTGGTGGAGGGGTGTTCAAGACACGTGTTTGACAACTGTCCTCGCCACGTGGTCGTTCGTACAAGACCTAAAGGATATACGCAGTTGTTTGGTTTTGTCAAACACGTACTCGCAAGGGATTGACGCATCTGCGCATAATGAAATCCTTTTGGTCCCTTAGTTTTGAGTGATCCTTTGTTCTTCGATCATGATTGGAATATGTTGCTCGACCTGACAAAGCAGCATGGGTCAAGAAAGCTCCATGGAAAACATTCCAGAACGCGAGCCTTAGTGCGGTGGATAGGTCTGGGCTGCTTGGGCCTGTTGGTATTCACTAACTTATATCGGTCTGAGCATCGTTGGATCTAAATGTTTCGACCCACTATAAAGGGCAACTTAAATATTGACCCTGTTTCATAGACATAATTAAGTCCTCCGAGTTTGAAAATTTAAGTTGACGCTCTAACTTTCAAATAATACCAAATACACCCTTTAGTAAATAATTTAGTTTCCAATTTATTTATGGGATGTTTTGGGATTTACTCAAAAAAAAAAAAAGTGGTGGACACTCTTTGGAACCTAAGAATGATCGATCACTTGCTCAACTCATTATACTCATTTTTATAAGCAAGTGAGCAGAAAACCAAAAACAAAAAAAAGGAGGAATTTGAAAATTAAATTAAGAATGATCGATTACTTGCTCGACTCATTTAACTCATTTTTATAAGCAAGTGAGCAGAAAACCAAAAACAAATAAAGGAGGAATTTGAAAATTAAATCTAATTTGTTTGGGAGATAAATGGTTCAACTTTAAATGGGGGTCGTCAACCTCGGGCAACTTTCACCACTTCCAGTTCCACTGATACATTTCCCGGGCAAAATCCCATCGCCGCCAAAACTCATGCTCCATGCTCGACCCACCACCATGGTCACTAAACTCCTCCCACTCTCTCACTCTCTCACCTCCCCCTTTCTCTCTCCTCCCCGCCTCTTCTCCAAACCCCTCTCCTTCTCTCTCCTCCCCTTCGCCACCACAACCCTATCCCAGTCCTTCTCCTACGGACCTTCCCTTCACAAAGGCCACAAATCAACCGACAAAGAAGAACTAGTAAGAGGAGAAACAGAAGATGACTACTCAATGGACAAAGAATTCTTCACTCGCGTGTACGATATTGCCGCCTTACGCGTCCCGTCGGACCACTGCTTCGCTCTAGAAAGCCGCCTGCGCGGCCACCTATTGAACTGGCCTCGCATTCGCAACATCGCTAGGGTTCCGAATGATGAAATGGAAGACGAGTTCAAAAATCTCCTTGTAAATCGAGACGAAGAAGTCGACGAGAGTGGGAGTTTAGTTTCTCTCGATCGGAGAATTCACGGGAAGGGCGAAGGAGACGGTGACGTATTGAGTCCGGTTCTGTATCGAGATAAGCTGGCGAGGACGTTTGATTCTCGTGGGTATGTGAGGTTTAGGAATTTAGCGAAGATGTCGAGGCCGCCAAAGAAGAAGAGGAGAGAGAGGGAGGGGGAGGGGAGGGGGAGGGGGAGGGGGAGGGGGAGGAGAGAGAGTGAGGGGGGTGGGAGGAGTGAGGTTTATGTGGTGGAGGTGGTTGAGGAGGAGGAGGAGGAGGAGGATATGAGTGGGTTGCTTGGGGAGGAGTTTATCAGGGTTAGTAGGAAGTGGAGGGGTTCGTCTCGGTTGTTGCTTTTGGATGAGAGGTGTGCGGGGAAAAGGATGGAGGAGTTGCCGGAGGCAATTAAGGTGTCTGCTGTTCCAAAACTTTTGCTTCTCTGTGAGTTGATTGTTATTTTGAACTTCAACGGCATTTTGACTCCATAATTTTTGAAATGCTTGCAACAGTAGACGAGCCATGCTATGAACACAACAATTCGCACAAGATTATACATATCATGTCAATGTGACATTGCCTCATTGGGGTTTGGGAATTGAAAAATATTAATCTACCCAATTACAAATAAAACGGCGCCGCATTGACATGTTGTGCACAACATTATAAATTGTTGAGTTTTTAGTTTTTTTTTTTGGTAGGGCGGTCCGGTTGTCCAGGCTAGCTACGGGCAGCTCGTATAATCCCCTCCCCGGTCCCGTCAAAGTAGGCCATCCACGCCGGGACTAGGTAATTTTCTAGAAATTCTTTCTGCCTAGCATAGCCTGGAGACAACCACATGTCGTGCCAGGCCTTGACTAGCCCGGGCAAATGTGGTGTGCTTGACTTGGTTCTTGGATCTCCTTTAGCTATCGCACTGTCCCATCAGAAAGCTTGTCAGCTTGTTGTGTCAAGCAGGCTGCCTTGATGATTAGCACGAGTGTTGCCTTGCAACCATTTAGGTCACGGGTCAACGTGGGCTTTGCCTGTTGCTTTGCTGATTCACGACTACACGAAGGAGTACACAGCCTTCGTGCCGGGATCCCATCATTCAAATCTATTGGAGCCTGCTCCAAGAGTCAAACTCTGAGCAATTGTGTGGGGTACACACTCACCACCCGGATTAATCCTCATGATTTTTTAGACTTTCTCATAGTGGACTATTAGTCAGTGTAATTTTTGTGTTACAATGATTCCTTTTCTATAAGGGGTGTCTGCTGTCACTCTGCTCCAATTCAGTAGACTACGGCTTGGAATAGCTGGTTCTAGTTATGATAGAAAGCCTTACGTCTGTATCTGTGGTTTTTTTTTTTTATGGAGTTGTGGTTGTTATGTAGTTACTTTCTCATGTTTTGAAATTTGTGAGTTGGGGTATATTGGCTAGTTGTTTGATTTAGGACGAAGGTGGGTGATTGTTTATATGAACACATGGGCATCTGGTCAAGGTTTTATGGCTTACGCAAAGCAGTGCCACAGGAGATTGTCATGTTTTATACTAATAAGGAGCAACTTTTCAGTTGTGCCATTCTGCTTCTTCATATTCTATTCTCGATTTCTTATGTGGTTGATGATTTCAAGCAATATAAGTGCACTCTGCTGCTAATTGGAAATATGAGGGAGGGAGGGACCTTTCAATTTATTTTAGTACTTGCATGTTTGTCAAATATGGTACGGTAAAATGTACATATTCTGACTAAATTCACAGCAATTTATGTCATACTTCTTGGCATAATCTTCAGGTGGTATTGAATGAGAATGGGAAGGAGGAAACAACATCGACTTTCGAGCTTGTGAGGTGTAAGCTGACTTTGTTTTATGATTACTGGCAGATGAATGAGGTAACCGTGTTAGCAAACTAGATTATAAATTCTGCCTGTGTTGTTCTATTTTTCTGCTTTATTCTTTCTCTGAACCTCCTTGCCTGATATTGTTTGAACCCTTGGCAGGCTTCAGCTTAGTGATCTTCTTTAATATTTTAACATGTTTTTTCGTCATGTGTTTCGGGTTCAGTTATTTTGGAATGTTTTAGATTCAAATTCCAAAATTGCTTGGAATGAAAATAAATACAATCATCTTTCGTACTCCTCTACATGTGGCAGCTTGTTGGAACAGTGGATGGGATGGCTGACTGTACTGATTCAAAAAAGCTTACTTTGTAGTTTTGCAAATACATTGTGGAAGTGGCTTCTGTTGATTACGAAATTTACTTGCGGCTTTGTCCTTTTCCGATTGTCGTCTTCCTTTGTTCTATTAGCACTGTTGGTAATACAAGGATTCGAAACTGCTGGATGCTAACAGGATTTGATACTTGTGACAGTTCCTGACGCTTTTGTACTACTAATCAAATGTAGAACTATGACATTTAAATAGTAGTTAAATATGAAGTATTCATTCAAGTAGAATACCTGTGTAGTCTAAAGAAAAAATTACAATTCTCCTTTTCACCCGTCTCTGCTTCTTTCTTTCATTAGGCTGTATTATGTTTTTCTTCTTCTTCTTGGACTCGGGGTTCTTATATCCTTTGTGTGCCATTCTCTACTTTTTCACCCTTAATGCATGCCTTGCAGATTTTAGAGGCCTTGCTACCCGAAGGTGTGATTGTTCCTTCAGCTTTTGAAACAGTCGGGCACATTGCTCATCTGAACTTGAGGGATGAACATTTTCCCTATAAGAAGCTTATTGCCAAGGTCCATTCTTATTGGAATATCTTCATGAATTTGTAATTTTATAAAAATAACTCTCTGACAACCAGTGGTTGTTTCTGTAATCAGGTAGTGTTGGATAAAACCAAGCCAAAGATACAAACAGTAGTCAATAAGATTGATGCCATTCATAATGACTTCAGAACGATGCAGCTTGAAGTTTTAGCTGGAAACCGTTCCCTTGTTACTACTGTAGTTGAGAATGGGTTGCGCTTTCACCTTGATTTAGCAACAGTGTACGTTCTCCTAAAACTGTTGCAGTAGTTACCGATTTTTAATGCTGATTTTGTAGAATGTGAACAATTATCATATTGTCACTAAATCCCCGAGGACCTTAATTTTTTCATGCACCACAAGTTTGTTCAGTTCCATTGACACAGCAATGCTCCATCTTGACCAAGCATTCTGGGTTCCCTGGGGCTATCTTCTCATTGTTACGTAGACGGCAAGATAATGGATGTACCAATTTGCAGCTATTGAAATATCCATTTCGATTGACTTGAAGCCATATATATCTACTTGACCTTTGTTGGATATGTGTTGAACTACCTTTTGGATCATTCTGGCTTCTTGCATGATTGGAGGGTTGTTTGGTTTGCTTTTTGTTGTGCTTAGGCATTTCAAAAATCATGACATGGTCTACTCATAATAAGAATATGATGGTATTAGGTTCATAATACCAAGAAAACTTGCAGTTGAGTCTGAATTTGATGATCTTTTGTTTGGTTTTCCTCGAGGACTCGTGGGATATCCTTTACCTTGTCAAAAGTTATGGACGTTGGAGGCTGGAGGTGTTCTTTACCTGTTCGTACTCGAGTTTTCACCATATTTGAAATCTAATTTTTGGCTTATGGACTGTCATTTTGATTTCTGAAAGTCTATAAATAAGAGTATAAATGAAACCAAAAAAGAAAAAAATCACTGTTGGTCCGTTGGTGGATGTAATTGTTCTCATTGTTTTGTGCAGGTATTGGAATTCAAGGCTAGCGACTGAAAGGCAAAGGCTTCTGGATTGCTTCACACGTGCTGATGTTGTTTGTATGTTCCTGTGGTCTCGGTTACATCACATTTTCTGCTGTTTTTCATCCGTACATTGCTCTCCGTGACTCTATTCGTTCTTGTTTGCCTATCAATTTTTTTGTGTGTGTGTGTGTGTGTTCTGTATTACTTTGCTTCCCTTCCGAGTGTCACTCCTACATCCTGGTTTTCTCTTTCCCGTTACTGTTTCTTATGCTTTTAGTTTTTACAGATAGATTGATTCATACGACTTTTATGATCTCAGCAGACACTGCTTCATTACTGCTGCTTAGCAGTTTCTGAAAATGAGATCAGAATATTGCCAAGTATAGTTTAGCCAAGAAATTTTCTCGGGAGACAATGTGATGGATAATGCAATTGTTATTTATTTCATCTGTAATTTGCAGTTCCATGTAAAAAAAGACATTGATGGCCACCAGTAGTCGTAGTCCCACCCAATAGAGCAGTATTGGAGGATTAATACTGGTTGAATGGCTTTTCTTTTAACATCCATGACTTAATGTTTAAATGTTTATATTCTAACGACGGCTTGGCGGTGGAAAATGCTCAAATATAACTGAAAAACTGTTTTAACCCTCATCCACCTCTTCTTTGCCTTTGTCTTACACATAAAAGACTTTGATATCTCATTGGAAGAGATTCTTGCTTCAGTTGATTGAGCATTTTTTGGTTGTCATTGTCAGACTTCCTGATTAAACATCCCTGTGCTGTTGCACCACTTGATGTATCTTCTGTTGTTCCAGGATGGTGTGGTGAACTAGAATTGTGATGTAGAAAATACAAGGGAAGATAAATGGTTTTCTTGTTAGGTATTGCTGTACAAGTATGAAATGTTGAACAATCCTTGTTTGCTTAACAGTTTCTTTTTAACATTTAGGACATGTCTTAGAATCGGTTCTCCTGAAGGGAATAAAAAGTTGGACAGGCCTCCGACAGAGTTCTTGATTGAGAAAGAGTGAATCGCACTTAGATATTCTTTGGGCTCCATAGGCTAGCCCTTGGTGCTTATGGGCTTTTGGACTTCGTTTCGTTTGTATAGAGAGTGAATAACTTCTTCAGGTTGACGTGACTTCAATTGTTAAAAGAAACAAGAGTTTGATTCTCACTCAAGCGATGCAATGGTGAACATTGCAGCCAGTGGATCTGGTGGTCAAATTAAAAGAGGAGACTTCCCACAACTTGTGGGCTGCCTATATGAATTAAATTAGGTCAGAACTACAAATTAGGATAAGTTGCTAAATTGGCTGAAGAAAAATTTCACACCAATTCGCAATCTTCTAGGATTTCTCACGGCAGCTCTTTGCCAACCTGTGGATCGTCCGAGATGTGGTTGTTAGGAAATAACTTCTAATAATCTGAATTATACAGTAATATGCTTGTTTCTTGATGCTGGTGAATTTCCATGGGTGTTCTGATCTTTTGATCTTGATCTTGATCTTGTGTTGTTGTTGTTGGAGTTCAGTGCATAGTTTATGTGTGAAATGCTGTTTCTTGTTTTACGGTAAAGCTGGCGTGTCTGGGATTTTGTTGTTATCTGGTCCAAACTTTTCTTAGGAAATTCAAAGTGTTTCCTGCTCTATAACTTCATAAACCTGTAATTTTGTACTACGTTCTGTTGCTGTCTTCAAAGTCTGAAATTGATCAATACTTACCGGCATTTATTGTTTTCCCCCCTTCCCACTCTCCACTGCAAATGAGCAGGTGATGTTTTCGCAGGGGTTGGTCCAATAGCTATATCTGCAGCAAAAAAAGTGAAGCATGTATATGCCAATGATTTAAACCCCCGTGCCGTTGAATATTTGGAAAGGAATTGCGTCCACAACAAGCTTGAGAGGAAGTTAGATGTATGAATTTTGCCAGCCATTCAAATTTTGTTTAGCTATTATTGGCTTCACATACTCTCTCAAATTGAAGCACTATGAAAAATACCTTTGCTGACATCATTTTGTGCTGCAAATTTACTTTGTAGTGATTAATGTGAAGAGACGCCAAGAAAATAATTATACACCGGTTCTTCTAACCACAACCCCCTAGGCACACACAACATGTCAAAAAAGTAAGAATTCAATGCACTTCTCACAAATATCAATTCACCTTTCACAGATTTGATGGACTTTTTGTACATTAACCACCGTCCAAAGGGCTGTGATTGCATTACTTCGCAGTGATAGGGCATGGTGACAAATGGATATTATCTTTGTTTTACGTTTAAGTAGAGGTTGTAAAAAAAAATTGTAGCGATTTCTAAAGAGATACCATGACAATAATCATGAACTTCTTCGCGTTGATAATTGGATTTACGGTGACAAATTAATATAGGATTGACTACCATTAAAGTGGAGAAAATGCAATTCATTAGCTTTTCGGGGGGTCTGTTTTGCATTGAATCTGCTATAGGAGAAATTTTGTACCCTAAATCATGGTTGCATAATAACTTATACTTGGTAGTTGGTACAGTTCTTTGTCATGGAATTTGTAGTCAAGGTTGTTTTCAATTTGTTGATTTCCATATCTTATGAAGTTGAATGGTGTTGATATTGAGTTTATCTTGTGTTGCTATATTAGTGTTTTTTTTAGATAGAATGACATACGCGCATCCGAAGTTTCTCAGCACGTCACATATCTGCTGATGTCCTTGTTCACATTCCCTGTCATATATTCTTGTCGTTGCATTCCTTTAAATATGTTGTTTGTCTATTTGTAGATTTTTAACATGGATGGAAGGAGGTTCATTGATACAGTATTTGCAAGTCGAAAATCTCAATCCATCACCCAAGTTGTTATGAATTTGCCCAATGACGCTGCAGAGTATCTAGGTATGTAGTTTCCCTGCTAGAGACATAAGCTTCTTTCTTCCAACGTACTTTTTCTTCTTTTTATGTTTTCTTTTCCTTTCAACGGTGGAATAAATGGCTTTTTCGTTTGTTTTGTGCTATCATTTTCATGGGGAGTAACTGCCTTACTGCACCATTAGAAACTGTATACAATTATATGATAATCTGTTATATCCTAATTGTTCCACTGGGTTCTATCATCCAATGTTCAAGTGGTTGTTGGACTAGTTTCTTTGAAAATGGAAACCATAGAACCAGTTTGGACAACTTAATTTAATCTCTCTCTCTCTCTCTCTCGTTGCAGATGTGTTCAGGGGAATATTTAGAACAAAGCCGAAGGATAGAGAACATACCTTACCAAAGATCCATGTTTATGGATTTTCAAAATGCGATGATCCAGAATTCGATTTTGACAAGGTTTGTTTCTCTCTCAAGATCACTTTTAAGTTTGCCCTGGTAACAGGAATTAGATATAGAAGGATCTGCTTTTGTTCTTTCTTCCCCACTGGTTATGTACGATTTCTTTCTGGATGGAACTCTTAATGCAGCGGATAAGAATTGCATTATCAGAAGTGGCATTTGAGGTAGAAATGCATAGAGTCCGTCTTGTCGCACCTGGAAAGTGGATGTTGTGCGCATCATTCATTCTCCCAGAGAGTGTAGCATTCGCAAAAGCAACGCCAAATATGTAAGTAATTTTGAATTTGAAAGATGAAACCGGTCCTAGGTTGGGTTACATAACACTTCCATTAATAGATTTTGTTTTAGCGATAAGGCGAATGTAACAACATTATAGCTTATGGCCAATTCCCATACCTTCCCCCCTCCCCCATATTTATCTTTCCTTTACCCGATTTCCCCCTTCTTTTGCACATTATTTTCTGTTGACTATCACGATAAGGGAACTTGAAAGTAGAAATTAGGTCCAAAAGTGTGATCGGAAATTGGGAATAAAACAATTATGCCTTACTGAGGTGAAACACAGGTTGGTTTCATGAATAATACTTGGAATTTTGAAATGTTATAGAACAACTCTTAAAAGTTTCACTTGCATTTTTATCAAAGTTTTGTCTTCGATCTGAAATGAAGTTTATGGAAAATTGAGTTTCTCCGTCGAGAGTGTTTTGTTGCAAGGCAAATTTTCTTCCTATTGGATGTGGAGTGTGCGTATTAGAGCTTAGTTCTTCGAAACCTTCGGTTTATAGGAAATAATGTACTATTGCATTAGCTCCCATAAGATTCTGTTGTAAATTGGTTTTACTCGAGGTTTGAGGTTTCATTTGCTCTTCTCAACTTTTGGCCTGTATGATATAGCTGTTCACATGAAGCTAAAATAATCTTATACGTTGGTTCATGCATTCTTTAGTGGGTCTGGTTGAGAATGACGTACTTGATTTGTTCGAAACCATTTCTAGACCATTGAAGTGGGATCAAAGTTGAGAGCCATTTTAAACATATATGATCGTTCTGTTTCTAATTTATAAACGAATTTTTCGGTTCTTGTCTCTTGCTTTAAAATGTTGTGATTCACTGACCGGGAGGGTTTCCAACGTTGGTGATGGAAGATGCTGTTATGGACACATCAATCCATTCGATTAATTTTCTCAACCCCAGAATCGTTGTATGTGTTTAGTAGGAGAAAAACTTAATGCAGAATAGGTACTGCCACATGGTACCCGTCGGCACATCGGAGCTGTCCAAACATGTCTTGGACAGCCCAGATTTGTTGGGCCGTCCAAAACATGTTTGGACGGCTCGTATACGCCGAGGGGTACCACGTGGCAGTACCCATTCTGCATACAAGTTTTTCTTGTTTGTTAGCGTTAGCCAAGAAGAATTCGACCAAATAAAAAAAATACTCCTAGGAGGTTGTTTAACTACACTTTAACTCATGAAGATTAGTTATAGGCCCCCATTTTTGTAATCATCAGTAGGACCCTTCAAGACTCGAGTATAAATGAAGGAGTTGGAGATAAACGTGTAAAGCAAAAAAGTGAAATGCAACAGTTTCACTCAGGGCCGCAGGGGTGTGGCCTAGACATCTCTGGGACCAACAGTATACTTTGCTTTTTTGGCCTGAGACCCCCTGGGAGTCTGTTATTTATTGTCTTTATGGTACAAAACCCAGGGTGACAGAGGCTTGTTTTTGTTGCATACAAGAAGCCGAATGTATGTTTCTGCTTTTGTCTGCTATTTGATCTTGTCCCACCTATATAATGTTTGGGTTGTGAAGCCTGTACCAATGAGATGTGCCCTCCTACTGTTGTGTGCTTTAGAGAGAGAGAGAGAGAGAGAGAGAGAGATTAATGCAGCAGTGCCTGGACGAGATTACAGTATAGATATGAATCTGGAACTGAGATATGCTCTCTCTCTCTCTCTCTCTCTCTTGATCTTTGGGATGTTTGCTGGAAGTGGATAAGCATTTACCCAAGTTGCATAAAGCCATGCTCACAGTTGCTCAAAACCCTCGTTTGCTTTTAGCAAACCACTAGGAAGCAACTGTGCTCACCTACTCACTCTCCCATTTAACACTCAGGGATCAGCTATTTTCTTTTCAGTAATCGTTGCTGTGTACACTGGAAAGCTAAAATCACTTAAATGACTTTGGGCTCTGGCAATTTCTCTTAGTTTCTTCTGAATTTGTTCGAAACTGTGAGAAGTATACGAGGAAGTAGAGAGGAGAGTGAAAAATAGAATAGAAATGTTAATCAAACTGGGTCAGACCATGGTGAACAATGAACATTCCCTAAAATATGTGCACTTCTTTGAATCTCATAGTAGCTTCAAACATGTAGTGACTTAAGGTTCGTAAAGACGCGTTAAGCTAGGTGCTTCCACAACAAAAACACTCGTAAGCCAGCTTATTCCAGGATAAAACTTGGGTGGGAAGTTGTATAATTTCTATTCGAATTGTCCTTCAAACTTATTAGTGTTGGATTGCATTTTATATTACATAAGGCCAATATTGTCAAAATTTATCATAAGTCAGCAAACTATCATAAATCAGTAGAACAAACGCTTTTGGGTGCTGAAGTCATTTTACCTTAAATTGAGTGTTGTGGAATGTGGGCCTTTCGATATGGATCTCAACAAAATATGCAATATATGATCTTGTTTGATAGTTTTCAATAGGTACTCTATAATATAATCCATAAAATTTTCAAAATTATGAAAAATATTATAGATTGAAATAAACAATTAAAAAATAACACGATTATCGAAGATGGCAAATAAATTGGGACGGAGGAGCATTGAAAAGGGTAAAGTAAATTGACCACCTTTTGAGGTTTGTTGAAAATAATCAAAATACACACTGGAGACTACGAAAACAAAGAGAAAATGACATTTTTTTTTCTTACCTAACTTAAGGAGAGTAATAGTAAAAATTAAGATTAGGTTCAAGTAGACAGGACTACTAGTACAGAATTTTTTGTACAGATTTTGTACAAATCTATTGTTTTGGGCTTCCTCTGAGTATCACACAGATGATTAGAACCGTTCATGTTTATTAAAATAATGCTTACTTGTAACCCGTAAAAAATCAACTAAATCGGATGTTGGGAAATGCTCCATTGGTTCATTCAGTTTTTAATTATGAATAAAAAACTGGATGAACTGATGGAGAATTTCCCGACATCCGATTTAGTTGATTATTTACGGGATACAAGTAGACATTATTTTGAAAAACATGAACGGCTCCGATCATCCTTGTGGGACCCCGAAGAGTTCCAAAACCATAGATTTGTACAAAATCTGTACAAAAAATTCTGTACCTACAAATTTATCGGGTTCAAGTGTCCTCAGTTCTTACATTTTTTTTTCGGTAAACATACCGGTACAGAAGCTTTTGCCCAGAAAATGTACCGATCGGGTTCGGGGACCCACTTTTGGGTCCAACACGAGTGATCCGAACCGTTCATTATTCTTAAAACATTTTTCCGAGGAGCCTCAAAAATTTCATCTCAATCGGACGGTTATAAGTGCTCGAACCAAACTCCCACAGTTTCAATGAAATTTTTTTTATTGAAACGGTGAGAGTTTGGTTAGAGAATTTATAACCGTCTGATTGAGCTGAAATTTTGTGAGGCTCCTCGGAAAAATGTTTTAAGAATAATGAACGGTTCGGATTACTCGTGTGGGACCCAAAAGTGGGTCCCCGAACCCGATCGGTACATTTTCTGGGCAAAAGCCTCTGTACCCGTAGCATCTTCCTTTTTTTTTGCTGGTTCCAAACAAAGAGGAAAATTTTAACATTTAATTTAAAAGATTTTTCCTAGCCCTTTTCTTGTGCCTCTATCATGCCTATGGTTAGCCTTTAGACAAAGGTTTATTTCCAGGAATTTAAAGAGCTAAAATTAATTACTAATTTCGAAATTTATTCATACTAGAGTAAACTACTGGTACGTGTAAAATGGTCCCCAACCTCTCCTCCCCAAACCCGTAGGAATCAAAAGACGCTTTCTGGGCATCAGCGACAGCGAGTATTTTTATGATCGCCTTTTCTCTGTTTTATTGCGCAAATCCCAAAAATTCCATTTCAGACCACAATCTTCCTCCCCAGAATCCCAATATCCACCGCTGTCTGCCTAATACTAGCACTCTCTCTCCCATTCTCTCTTTCTAGCGTCACTATGGTTGTGGCGTATACCAAACACACACCGCGTTGTATGAAACTCGTTTTAGGATTCTATACAAATGATCGGAGCTGCTCAAATTTTTTAAAAAATGTTTTTAAAGATCCCCTGTAAAGAATCAGGTTGGATCAGTTCTTCGCTCGAAGGATCGATCAAGCCTCTACAATATCCGACCGAGCTAAGTGGCTTTGATTATTCGTGTAAGACTTCAAGATGAGTTCTACACAACACGGTGTTCATTTGGTGTACACCACATGAAAAAAATTTCTATGCTGAGCAAGTACCACGTGGTGTCGGTGCACGCACATCCGGTTGTCCAAAATTGATTTGGACAATCCAGATTTCTCTCACTCTCCCACCTCTCTCTCCTCTTTCTCTCTCTAAATCTGGACCGTTTAAAAATATTTTGGAAGGCTTCGTACTCAGACACCACGTAGGATGTCACTCGCTCGGCACTGAAAAATCCTAAGACCACCCTGGAGTGGTCCCTTCCAGATTGTCTCTCTCCTCCATACCTACTACATCACTGTCAGTCCAAAAGTATTTTGGAAGACTCATGTTACAAAGAGAGAGAGATGAGAAAGAGAGAACAAATCTGAGTCGTCCAAAAAACTTTTGAACAACCGAGATGTGTGATCGAACGCCACGTAACACGCACCCAAATTTTTCTCGAGACTGTGAGGATGTTTCTTTCGTTGGCCTGAAATCTAGAAAAGGCCAACAAGCCGCAAATGCAAAGGTGGGGGGACCACAATGGGTTTCGTGGCGGGTTTCCATTGGTGGGATCGTTACGGTCCTCATGCCAGAAGCCGAAGTGAGGTATTTGGTAAACCGACGAGAACGGCGCGCTTATTGTACACCCCAGGCCCAGGGGCCTAGCCTAGGCCTCTCTCTCTCTAAACAGATCGATGAGAGAGAATTTGGGAGATCTTGATCAGTCTTATGATTCTTCACCCATATCGCATCGAGAAGCTATTGGGTGAGTCACGCGGTTTCAACTTTGAATACTCACACATTCAAGATATATCCACTGCTAATAAAGATACTACTACATAATTAGGGTGAATTCCCAGGACCCGGGGGACAGCATGCATGCTGACCCGGGGGACAGCATGCATGCTGACCCCATCCGAGTTGTTCGTGTTGGGTGATAAATGGTCCAAATTATTCGGTAATGAACGGTACAGATCTGTTTGAGTCCAAATAGATGTGGGCTGTTGATTGCTGAGCACAGACGGCTCGGATGGGGTTAGCATGCATGCTGTCTCTTAAGGGACAACACGCCCTGACGCCCCCCGCTTTCGAATTCCTCATTGCGTTGTTATTTTGGATATTTTTGAACTATAAGTTGCTAAATTAGTCAATGTATATAAAAAAAATGACTTGTTGATTTGACAATGTGTATTTCAAGAATATCAAAAATACCGAAAAATACTTAGTTGTTCTAGAAACTGAGTTATTACCAAACTGACTTAAAAATTGACTAATTTTGTTTTACGAGACATGTCATTCTCCCACAGTACATCAACTCAAAAAGACAACTTAAATCAGCTTTTGACTTAAGTCAGTTTCTGAAATAAGATCTTAATAGAAACTCCGCCTAGAATACACTAATGAGTAAAGTCAAATTAAATACCATACTTCTTTAATGTTAAAATCATGGATGAAATGAATTTTTATTTTAGTCGTCGTGAAAAAGTATCAAATGTATTTTTACTTCGTGCATGTCTATTCGTTAATATACATTCTTGCGTTATTTGGTGAGAAATGAGATATATTTTTTTTTGGATAATACAGCGTGTTTCACGTAGATCGGGGAAAAAATAAATGGCAGTAATTAAGCACTCAATATACTAGTTTCCATTATCTTTACAATAAATGAAGTGTTGTTACAATAATCCACCTCTAGGTTCACTAGGCTTGCGCACCTCAAGGCAGATTCACATCTGATGACCAAATCTTTAGTACTATTACTCTATGATTGCTTTACACTAACAAATTAGACCTAATCATTTGTTACTAATTTTGCTCCGACTGACCACTGCTTTGCAATAGCCCTACTTTGCCTCTTTTAGTACCTACGGACCAGCTCTTTGTCGGCTCCCTCTGCCGGAATATCGCACAAATTTCACTTGTCCCACTCCCACTTAAGGCTTTTTCAGCAATAAGGCCCATTGAGCTTCCATTTGTTCACAAATTATTGATAGCTTTAACCTTCTATCTTTTTATCCCGGTTTAAATATCGTCTGGTACGAACCATATCCGATAATATCAGCAAGTACCGGTAATTATATAGGGCGAGTAGCAAAGGATACTGATCATATTAGATACATTTTTAGTTTTTACGTGGTAATATTTATAATTAACTAATTTTGTACACAGAAATAAGAGTGTCAATTTTTTTTTATCTCTTGTTAATCTTCATAATCACTGCTATTAATAATTTTCAGCACATATATTTTTAATGTTGATTGCATATTTTGAGCTTTTTAAGTGTATATATAATTTATATATTAACATATGGTATCTATCATGCAAAATTTGAAATGGTACCCGAAATCACCCTAGCACCGGGAACTTTAAGAAAAAGGGCATCGTTCTGTTACGGGTACTATATTCAGCTAATTTGAGCAATTTTTCAGTACTGAGAGGGTACCACATGGTACCCCTCGGCGAATCTAGGCTATCCATTTTGGCTTTGGGCGGTCCAGATTTGGAGAGAGAAAAAAGAGAGAGAAATAGAAAGAGAAGAGAGAGTGAGGAGAGAGAGTGTTATAATCTCAGCCGTCCAATACACTTTTGGACGGTCTGGATGCAACGTTTGGGTACCACGTAGGCTTGTGGTAGCCGGTAGGTACCCAAAAAAATTTCAGCTAATTTATATGTTTCTTGTACAACAATTTCGGAACCATTTACAACCTCGGTCCCATGAGAAAAAGACAAGAAAAGCTACTCTCTTTTGAAGTAGTAATCAAAATGGAGGTGGGAACATCAACTCTGCATTGCACCGTACGTCCATACATATATACAGGTCTATACATAAAGTGAAAAACACTCTGAATCCATCAAAAACACACTCTTGCATATAGAAAGTAGAAACCCACTTCTCTCTCTCTCTCTCTCTAACTGTCTAAAACTCTATTTCTCTCTCCAGTTCGAATGGCTTCCGAGGAGCCCAACATTTCTGTGGTCGAGAATCCGAGACAGCGTGGATCAAGAAGAAAGCTCAAATCAAACGAGGAGAAGAAGAAAAAGCAGAAACAGGCTCAGAGAGGCATGGGCGTCGAAAAGCTCGAACGGGAACGGCTGGGATTAAACGGCCAGAAAACCCCACTTCTCCCCTCTCACTACTTCCTTCCAGCTCTGTACCCGGACCCATCGACGGCCATTGTTGGTGGGTACGGGCAGTTGGGCCTGGAGCAGGCCTTGTTTCTTCGGAGCCTTGGGTATGTAGGGTTGGGTGGGGAAAGTACTCATGGGCTGGGTTCTGAGCAGGTTCGGGTCGCCCCGTACGGGTTTGGAGCTGGGATGGATATGGGTTTAAGGAGTGGGAGTTATTTGGGTGAGAACTCGAAAGAACTCTCTTCAATCCCAAACCCGGTTCGTTACCCGTCTGATCAATGTGGTCTCTGCCACAAGGTAATACTAATGTTTATTAAGCCTTAACTTGTTTGGATCATTTTTGGATAAAAAAAAGTAGATTTAGCCATTTCACTTCGTGTTTTTGGTGAATAAATTCCTGCTCAAATGTTCTTGATCCAGTAAGTTTATAACCCAACTTCAGTTGATTTTCTAGTATTACGAGCGTAATATCTAATTTTTGTAGCTCATATCTAATCTATTCATATTATTGATGTTCTTTGTTACCAAATAAAATACCGGTAGCTATAGATTTGAATAATTAAGTTCCGGTCTAACCCATTTCAATAATTGTATTTTACGTAGGATTTTAGACTAATTTCTTGTTTTTTTTTTTTGATAATATGGGATTAAAGTCTTTGTAATTATTTTGTGGCAGAAGAAACGGTTGAATGATGGAAGTTTGGGGGACTGTAATGCAATGAGGGAGAAATATGTTGTTGACCCATATCTGATTAATGGCTGCAGTTTCAATGTTGCAAACAGGCAAAATATCCATGGCATCAATGTTGACAAGGTGAAGCCTTAGCTTAAACACTTCTCCACTCTCCAGTATTTGCAAAAAAAAATATTTAAAAATCATTACTGTTTACATTTAGTGTAATTTCTGAAATATAATGTTAATAGTATGTGCCCTAAAAGTAACCAAGAAAAAAAAAAGGTTTATGGAACAAATTCAATTTTACTGTTGTATATTTATTTCCGGATTTTTTTGCATTTTACTGGATAGGATTTATACTTAAAACATTTTACATCTAACAAAAATGATACCTTATGAACAATACTTTTAGATGATTGATTTGTTAGGTTTACATCGATTCAATATTTGCACGATATGCATCATAGTCAAGATTTATTGATCTATTGATCTTATTTAGTGTTCGCGTTTTCTAGCTTAACATTTCTATTACTGAATATTATTTGTGAAGAAAAAGATAATTTTTGTGTACCCAGAAATAAGGGGCCATTGTACGTACGTATCATGGGGCCAACCGGTACTATCAGCTCAAGTTTTCCAATTCCTTCCAATTATTTGCTTAAGGAATTACATTAGTACCCATGTTAAATGTGTTGAGTTTCAGTAATATTCTTCACACACTTTCAGTAATATTCTCCAGTGGTAAGGACGGACTTGCGTATGCAACATGGCATGATTCGATTTCTCTTAGAGGCACTCATGATATAAGTGGGGGGGCCGTGTTTAGGGCTAATGTTTAGAAACATTTGTCAAAAAGTATGATATATATATAATTAGTTATGTGTACTTACCATCCTCCAGTTGGGTATCATTTCTTTGTGCTCAACCCGTGGAAAATTTTCCCTTCGAGATTATGATTGAAAAGTGCTATCCATGTCTTTTTGGATCAGTCACTGTCCATAATTTGTGTTCTAAACATTATTAGGAAAGAGCTATCCAATTTACATTCAATTTTTTGTGGTTAAAAAATGTAGATTTAAATGTTTATGATGTCAAACATACACATCTACTGAGTTAGAGGTGTCAAAATGGGCCTTGCCGTGCCGGCATTGTCTGGTTAGCTTCATGCCGTTTCTTAATCGTGCCATGTCATGCTGGCCCATTTATTTATTTGTGCCGCGTCGGCCCGTTTGTGACCTTTTTATACTGAGTTCCATTCACATCTTTTCATTTTCTGGCTTTTTAGACTTGCTGATCTACTAAAGTTAGTAGAATAAAGTCTTAATTGATTGGTTATTTTGGATGGATGATGTAGGGATCAGTGGAAGTTGTAGGTGTCCACAAGAAGGGAAGCTCAGGGGCATTTATGGAATACGAGTTCTTTCCTCCAGGGAAAGGTGGCAGAAGCACTTCCACCAATGACTTGGACTTGAGCTTATTCTCAGAAGCTTCAGTTGCAGTAGCACTACTGGGTGGTGGTGGTGAAGGATCTTGTGTCACCACCACCACCACTGCATCTCCTTCCACTGGTTTTGATGCCTCCACTTCCATTGATTTGTCTCTCAAGCTTTCTTATTAGCAGCAGGGAAAAAGAAAGAATGGTGGGGTTTGTTTCCTGTTTTTGTCTTTTCACATTTGTGTGTAATGCATGTGATCCAAGAAAGGAAAACACAACTTTTTTATTTCCCATTTTGTTTTTCAAAAAACTGTTGTCTGGCTTACTCAAAAATAGAACATTACTCCCATGTTTTTATTCTTGGCATCTTTTCTCTCCTCCCCCACCCCCTCTTTAGATTGTGTCAGTGATGATCTGTTAGCTTTTAATTTCACTCAGATTTGGTTCTCATATGTATCTAATTATATGAGTAGGTTAATTTCTGTATGTCTTTTTTTCCCGTTTCCGGAGTGTTACGGTCAGCTTACGCGCAATTCACTCAATCTCCTCCATATATTGATTATGGAATTTATAAGAAATTACTCTCTTACGGCCTTACACCAAGAATACTGACTTACTTTGCTTAGGACTTAATTATAATAATTAACGTCGTTTTCATCTTTGTAAATTCAATTTTATTAGACACTGACCCTTTTTTTCTTTCTTTCTAAAAACTTACCTTTTATTCTTTTTCTGTTTAGAAAATTATATCTAGGGAGAAGTTTTTGATTAAAACTTTCAAAAGAGAGAGCAAGAATCTTTGTAATACTGGTTGGACAACTTTTCTGCAACCCTAAAAAAACCCTAGCCTCTCTCTCTCTCTCTCTGCAATATTAGGAGTAGATGGAACTTTACCGTTAAAAGGACCTAGTTTTATCTTTTGTGCTGAAACACAAGGAATGCCTTTCTGCACCTTCTGTTTGTGTGAGTCAGAAATCTGAATTTTTAGGGCATTAAAAAAAGTGAAGAAGGTAAAGAGCCTTTCCAATCCAATCCTTTATTTTTAGCTCTTTTTTATCTCTATTTTTCTAGGGAATTGATATTAGCACTCATCTTTTCTCCATTGGCACTCAAACTTTTTTGTCTTTATTTATAAAGTGTAAGAGTAATTTTACCTCATGGAGACACAAAAAAAAAAAAATGTCAATAGAGAAAAATGGAGTGTCTCAGTTTTTTTTTTTTTGTCTTTATCTTTCTAATGTAAAAGAAGAGAAATAATATACTTCTATTGCTCTTACAATGAAAGTATTGTGAATAAATGTTTTAAATGATACTAAATATTCTGAAAGATGAATGTAAAAATATTTTTTGATGAATAAAATATAAAAATGTGAATAACAAAAAGGAAGACATCCTCCCAAAATGGAGAAGGAAATAGAGAACAGATTGGAGATGCGTGTTTCTCTAAAATTTGGAGAAATGAACACATCGAGTGAGTTGGAGATGCCCTAATAGAATCAAGGACGAACGGGGCAAATGAATGGGGACGATAGTCCTATCCACGGTTCAAATTATTACGAAATTGTCAGGAATTTTTTTTTTTGGATTTAAAATTACTTAGGTTTGTCTGTATAAATATAAGATCTATCACACACCGTCACAATTAATTAAGTTATTTTTTAATTACCGCCTTCATAAGATTTTTCTTTTTTGATCACCTCATAAGATTTTTCATAAAGAAGAATTCATCCTACAATATATTTTGTGTTGCTTTTAACAGATACTGTTTTACCTTCTGAGTTAAAATTGATATGAATGTACAAGATTGCATGTTTATACATGACTACATATTTCTAATTGCGTAACTTGATCGAAAATATCTATGATCGTTTTTCTGATACTATTATTGTAATTTTTATTATGAACATAATTTGACCATCGTATACCGACAAGTCCACAACTACATATTTATATATTTATAAAATACATATATTACCAGTTTAAATATGTATATACGTAAATATTTAAAATACCCAGAAGGACCAAAGTGAGGACCTCATGTTTCCCGACCAAATTTTGACGATCTGAACCGTTAGATGTGTTTAAAATGTGTTTTTAAGGTCCACCGCGAGGATTCGTCCAAAAAACAAATACCCAGAAGGGCTTCATCCGATCAGTTTTTGCTAAAAACGATATACGGATCGTCGAAATTCAGTTCGTAAAATGGAAAAATTGCTTGGTCCTCATGAAATTTAAAATGAGGGATCTCTCATTGGAAGTTGATCCTATAAATATAATTACTAAATCCATCCCAAATATGATGACTTATAAATAAAGATAAAAATTCAATTTTTTTTTCATAAAGAATAATAACTCATTGATGAAATTTTTTCGAATTTTTTCTGGAAAAAAATGTATCATGCTTGAGTTCTCGTTTTACGAACCGAAGATTTTGAGAGGGAGATATTATATGGGTATATGGGCTACACATACGCAGGCTGCTTCTGATGAACTTAAAGAAAAGTGTGGCTGATCACTGTTCAGAAAATGGCTGCCACTGGGTTATATACCCCAGACATCTCTGAGCTATCACTGGTACATTGTGTGTGCGCTATAGAGGTAGCATGGAGAGTATAAATATGCAGGAGACTGGTAGTACTTCATGTATTACAGTCTCAGTAGGGGTGTACACGGTCCGGATCGGATCGGATTGGCATGAATCCAATCCTAATCCGCGAGTCACGGTTTTTAGAAAATCCAATCCGTGTCCGGACCAAAAGTCTCACGGTCCGGTTCCAATCCGATCCGCGAGTCACGGATCGGTTCCGGTTTTATCCACGGATTACATGTCAAAATAAGTAACAAACAGTTTAATTAAAATAAAATCCTAAAAATCCAAAATAGAAAAAAAAAAAAAGAAAAGAAAAAAAAAAAGACCTTAGATGAAGCACGTGACGGAGCCACAACTAGGGCCTAAACAAACACTAGTAAAAGCATATAGCTTAGTTCAGTTACATAGTGGAATATAAACAAAAGCAGTTTAATATAAAAAAATAGTGAACAACTACTAAATTCATCAAAGTCCAATACAAATGCAAGACAATGGAATACACGAAAGTCCAATACAAATTGACAATATTTATAGGAGATAACAGTATTACTCTATATCAAATTGACAATATTTATAAAAAGTGATAAAATTATTTATGTATTCATACATATATATTTTCAAAAAAATTTATATATAATAAAAATCTCACGGTCCGGATCGGTTAATCCACGGTTTCAAAATCAAAATCCATGTCCGGACCGCGAGTCACGGTTTATTATTTTTTGAATCCGTGTCCGGACCATTAATCTCCGGTTAAAATCCAAAACGTACGGATCGGTTCGGTCCGGACCGGATTCACGGTTCACCGGTTTTTTTGTGCAGCCCTAAGTCTCAGTAACATATACTACTAGTGGGCAATTTTTTAGTGTCGGGAGTGGTACCCGCGTAAGTGATTTGGGCCGTCCATTTCGGTTTTAGACAATTGGGATTATGGAGAGAGAAGGGGAGAGAGAGAGAGAGAGTTTCGATCTCGACCGTTTAATACACTTTTAAACGGCCCGAATGTAACGTTCAGGTACCACATAGGCTCGGGTCACATGGTGCCCATTCGGTACCCAAAGAAATTTTCATACTACTACTACTACTTTAAAAATAAAGCTGTTGTAATTTGGAAGCTTTTTGAACATCCCTTTTGATTGGGTACTCAGACTCAGTCATCAACATTAAACTCAGTCCTACTACTTTGATCAGCTTTTACTTCTTACCCTTTCTAGCTAAAACAACAGTATTGACAGCTGAATTAATATATGCTCTTCAGTCCTAATCTTTTTAATTACTTAGGATCCATGAACATGAGGAATCCGGGGTCCCTGTAGCACCCCCTCCAGATTATATGGATATAGCGCTCATTCTAACCGTCTAAAAATGTTTTCAATAGTTTAGATTTAAAATATAACTCTTTAATGTAAGAGTTAGCTCTTCCCTGGAAATTAAAGTTTGATTTATTTTAATTTATTTCTTCACAAATTAGGACACATCTAATGAAAGATATTACTATTTATTTATTTATTTTTTAAATCTAGTAAAGAGAGAAGAACACTTCGAGTGCAAAAAATCTACATATAATCAGAGTAAAATTCTCTCTCCGATTTGTTCCAAAACAGTCTTTCAGATTTCTGGCGGGATTATTGTCAAGCAAAAGAACTTGAGAATAAGAAAGAAAAAAAACGTGGACGGCAGGATTCGAACCTGCGCGGGCAGAGCCCACATGATTTCTAGTCATGCCCGATAACCACTCCGGCACGTCCACTTTATGTTCAAGAAGGACCAAACTTAATATATGAAGTTTTCAAATAGAGGGATGACAATATGGCAATAGACATGTTATGATATACTAGCTTTGTCAGACATGAAGACATGTAAATACCGAAACCACAAGCTACTGTGATTTACATACTGCTTATATAAGGGGATGTTTGTGAGCCTTATTTTTAGTTTTTCATTTTTAATTTCTTGTTTTTTGACTTTTTAGATTCTAATCAGAATGTATTTTGAATCTGATATGAGTTTTTGGGAGAAATGTGGAGAATGCATTTTGAAAGAGGAGTAGCGTTTTGGAAGTAGAAGGAGAGTTTAAAAGCTCCTTCAAAGCTACTTTTCACTTCTGGCCTCTAATGTCAAAAACTAAAAACACTTCTGTCAAAATATGTTTTGGGGACGGGCTTCCAAACAACCAAAAGCCAAAAACAAGAAGTTGAAAATGCAATAAATCGTTGGCCAAACACGCCCTAGATCTTTTTATGTTGTGAGTTTTAAATACTTTTATGAATTTCAACTTGTTCTTCGCTTATCCATTTCTATCAATGGTGAAAAATTAAAACTAACTACATTTTAAGTGCAGAGTCTCATCGTGTCATTTGGGTATGAAGTAATTCAAATTTCAATGGAGTACTATCATTTATCTTTATTCACAACGAGACGTCTAGGCACACTCGATAACTGTGCTAATCACATTATGCAAATGATGGGTACAAGAAAATATGAAATTAAGATCAATCGAGAGTGCGATTTTGTTGTTACGCTCATGCTGATTGGTGAAAAAAGTATGAGGTCTACATAATCAATACACTTTTCACCCTCATAACAAAATCGCACTCGATTTACTCGTAACGAAATCAGGGTTTTTTTTTTTTCTTCATTATTTGACAGTTTCTTAGGTGATTATTTGGGGGAAAAAATGAGCCGGCCTCAAAATTGACGATCACGTCCTTCACAATAGTAACAGAGAAAATTTGGTCTAGCATTGGCCTGCCTTTAACCAACCAAAATTTTACCCACATGGGCTTCGATCCATCAATACCTCCACTCAACCCACCATTTCCTTGGCCCATCTCCTAACCCATACGCAAGAAGCCCAACAAAGAACCAGTAAATCAGTAATAATGTGAAATCATGTCCACCAAAGTCAAAATACTCATTTCCTCTCACCCTTTTGAGAGATTATTCACTTTTTGATTTTTACAAGTCCTAAAATGTTTGACTGACTTGAGATTGACTCGTGAACGTTCCATTAATATCCTCCCTCTTTTAAAAAAAAAGATGAATTAGAGCACGTGTACTCTCATTTAGGCTGTTTTTGGAACTTGTAGAAGAGAAGAGAAAATAAAAAAGAAGTGATGAGAAAGAAATTGCAAAGAAACTCTTATTGTTTATTTTGTTTGATTTGTGAAAGAGAAAGAAAATATGCACTCATGGAAGAGAGATGAAGAGAAAAAGAATCGTAGATTTTCACTTTCTCCTCCTTCCTCCTCCTACTTGGAAATCAAACAAATGAGAGGAATTTTTCAAAAATTTTCTTTTATTTTCCACTTATTTTTCCTAACTTCCAAACATAGCGTAAGTGCTATATAAGTGAAAGGTGACACGAAATCCATACCCCTTAAAAGACTCAAATAAAAAATAAAGCATTCATCTTTGCTTATTATTGGAAAGTTAACAGTTTGTACTAGCAATCATTGTGTTCTTTTAATAAGTTGGGAGTTTCAAATTGGGAGGGTGATTTTTTACAAATGATTTTCCGATAAAAAATAAATTTAAATTACTTATACGACCCGTAACGATCGAGTATCGGAAATAAAGGTCGGTAATCAGTCTGCAAACTGGATACAAACCAATACGTAACGGGAACCAGCCGATGTAAATGTGATTTTTCCCTCTCACTGTATGCCAGGGTGTACCGGTATTGGAGGGCCAAAAACCATTACGTAACGGCCGATATGTTACATAACGGCTGACATTTAAAACCACGAAGGGGCATCATCACTGTTGCCTAGCGCACTGGATAATATTCCCGGCAAAAAAACGCGCAGAGAAGAAACCGAAACAGAAACAAATCCACGCAGTCAACGATCGTAGTTCAAGATTTGACCCTATTCTCTCTCTCTCTCTCTCTTCACTATGCAGCCGGACTCCGACCTCCCTCCTCTCTCCGCCATCAAACTCAAACCCTCGGCTTCCCCTTCACGCTTTGCCCCATCCACTCCTACCGCCGCCGCCACCACTGACACCCCCACATCCACCGCTCAACGCCGCATCGGAATCGCCGTCGACCTGAGCGACGAGAGCGCCTTCGCCGTCGAGTGGTCCGTCCACCACTACCTCCGCCCCGGCGATGCCGTCATCCTCGTCCACGTCCGCCCCACCTCCGTCCTCTACGGCGCCGATTGGGGTGCCGTTGATCTCTCCGTAGTCAACGAGGAGTCGAAGCAGAATCTGGAGGATGAATTCGATAAGTTTACGGTTACTAAGGCGGATGACGTGGCGAAGCCGCTGGTGGAGGCGGGGATACCGTTTAAGATCCATATAGTGAAGGATCATGACATGAAGGAGAGGTAAGCTAGGTTTCATTTCATTATATTCTGTGTTCGAGAACTCTTAGGCAGGGCTGATTAACGAATCGAACAAGCGGAACAGTAGATTATTCAAGCTTGGTTTGAGAACTTAAACGATCTTTAAAAGTATGTTTGTACTTAGGCTGGTTACTAGTAAAAGCTGAATGGTAGATTGTTCAAGCTTGGTTTGAAAACATAACGAGCTTTTAAGAATATATTCAAGCCTGGCTTGTTTTATAATACGAACCAAACTCAAACAAGCTCTAATCGAGCCGATTACGAACCGATCTCAAGTAGTTTGGATAGTTTAAACATCTTAAGTCGTACTAACCAAGAAGTAGTTTGTTTGAACTTGGTTGAAAACTTAATGAGCTTTAAAAGATGTTCTAGCCTGGCTTGTTTAAAAAAGAATGAGCTTTAATCGAGCTGATCACTTACTTATCTCGAGTAGCTTGAATATGTTAGACATCATGAATTGAGCAAATGTTTGAGCTTGGTTCGGAAGCTTAACAAGCTTCAAAAAGATGTTCAAGTTTGGTTTGTTTATGTGACAACCAGAACTTAAACGAGCCAACGTGAGCGGATTGATTTGTCTATTATCCCTAGAATTCATACTGGAGATTAATGGTCGAACACTACGAGTTATAAAAAACAACCTCTGGAGTTGCCGTGGATAACAGAAGTATCGAACTAAACTGGATTAAGCTAAGATAACACAAACAACTAAATTTTATTTATACTTGAGTGAAAATTGGAGTTTAAGTTCCATTCGTATGAATCAATTAAATGGACAAGATATGGCTCTTAGGCCATCTGGTAGTACCCCTTGGCTTCCGAGGGGGAGTTTGAGGTTCAAGTTCATGGAGAGGCATCAAACCCTCCTTTTGTTAGCCCACTAATTCCCCTCTAACCCCCACTGATGTATACAATGTCGGGAGAAAAAAATTGAATGGACAAATTCAAATCAAATCAGTAAAAGGATTTGTTAATGGCATAATGTAAACTCGGAAGGCACGAAATATTAGAAGATTTGAGTCTCTCGATTTTGGTATGGCTTATAGTCGAGAATTGGAGATGCTCTTAAAGAATGCTTAATGAATGAAACTGAAATGACAAGCAATCCAGCGTTGCAATGAAATCTGTTAGATCTGAGTTTTGTCCTCTTGGCTAACAGGTTGTGCTTGGAGGTGGAGAGGTTAGGGTTGAGTGCAGTGATTATGGGGAGCAGAGGGTTTGGGGCGACAAGGCGAGATAATAGTGGGCGGCTCGGGAGTGTTAGCGATTATTGTGTGCGCCACTGTGTTTGTCCGGTGGTGGTTGTGCGGTATCCGGAGGAGAAAGACGGTGGTGCTGAGCCTGTTGTTTCTGTGGCTTCTGCGGCAGAAGAGGAGGAGGAGGAGGAGCTTGAGTACCATGATGCCACCGATCAGCGGAAAGGTTTGGGTTTTCCTTCAGTGCTTAACTAATCTTTCCTGTTGAATATGGTACTCTTACTACTCGTTTGTATATATGTCTATCTTTCAATTAAGGAACTTGATGATATTTTTCAATCCCGTGTCTCATTAATAAGCAACAAGCAAAAAGATCATAGGAAATGAAGAATCTGGAAGGCCAAGAAAGTAGTCCTAACCAGCATTATGAAGAACTGAAGGATGCTGAACTAAATTAGAAACTAGAGACTGTAAAAATTCTTACGAATGAAAATTTCTGGCAAACATGAGTTTGTGAACTCCTCAATTTAACGAATCCTATTTAAGACATGGGAAAGGACCCACAACCAACGCGCATCTCTATGGAGAAATTTCTTGGACATGTTCATTCTCCTCCTCATCGTTCACGCATTAGAAGCCTTGTATGTGGGCTCAAGATTACAATGAAGACGGGTCGGTGAAAACCTTGCATGTTCTAGCGCATTTACTGGTTTTTTAGTCCAAGTTATATTTGCATCTGATTATCGTGGTAGTCACTGGTAGAAAAGTTCTTGGAAGGCAGTGGAACATGCAGCCTGCTTGATGTGAGGGTTCTATTTTTGCTTTCGCTGTAGCTTGAATATGACCCCTTTGGTAGACTAGAGCATAGTTGTAAGGATTTGAGCCGAGCTTCACAGATAAAGTATCATGGCGTGAAAAGATTGGACTAAGTGGTAGAACAGCATAGAAAGCCTTCAGTTTTTGGGTGCCAGTGCTTGGGTATACAAGAATTTGATGCAACGATGCAACTTTTTAAGTTGAGTTAATTGCCTTGGAGGACGTTAGGTCTTTCAATCCCTGTTCATGTAATTTGAATGTACACAGCTTAGTAATTGAGTCAGTTCAGACGCAAGATTTTGGATTGCTTGGGAATGAGCCCATGCCTCTTGGATGTGTGCATGATTTTAGAGAGGAAATTATTTGGTAGGGGAATATTTTGCCACTATTTTGAGAAATACATTAAATCAACCCTTGAAATATGCCAATTACCAAAACGATGCGTGTACGAAAAAACAAACAAAACGTTTGGAAAGAAATCCGCATGAACGACCCAATTGGAAAACATATCTAGCATCAAAATCATTTATCGAAAACGACAAATCTCTCATAATAATGCTCATTTGAATCCATCATACGCGCCAAACCTCCTAAAGGAACAAGATTTAAACCTGAAAAAACACAGTTTTGAGTCCTTAAAAGTGACCATGCAGGATTTGAAACTAGAAAGATACAGTAACATGCAAAACAAAGGAACAAAAAATTTAAAATGAATTTAAACAAAGAATTTGTGTCCGATGTGCACAAAATAAAAAAAAGAAATTAAAGCAACGAAGAAAGAGAGTAGAATCCAAGTTATATTCAAACCAAACAAATCAATATGGTCTTAACCCATTATCGAAAATCACCAATTTTCCTAGAATGAAGTTGAGTGAAAATTAGTGACACGTTCTGATAGTGACTTATTATACAAAGTTAAAAACATCAAGAATCAAAGACAACAAAATTTGAGGATAGTAAGTTAACCTCAGATTAAGTGACGCATCAAGCTGAATTAAATAATTAAAGATGTCCCAAAACAAGGAAATTACTATTAGTTAGTAATAATAAATTTGATGTGTTGTAAAGTTTTTAATAGAAATACAACTCATATCTTGCCAGGATTAGTTGATATCATTAAATGAGAGTAAAGTTTTTAATAGAAATATAATGCGGCAAAAATTATGGGTTAAAAAATTTAATCAATTTTTTTTTTTTTAAAGAAAACATAGAAAGGTAGATGTTGCTTAGGCTTACGGAAAATTTCAACCAAAAAAATCTATCTGGTTTTCCACTTTGCCATTTTAAAAAAATCCAATGCTACACCCACAAAACCCTAATTCAATTGATCAAAATCACATCATAAGCGAGCACACGCAAACCCACACACACACTCTTGTAATCATATAATACGTATAAACATGCACCATCACGCATCGAGTCATCTATCCTGTTGCCAGGACATAAAAGCGACAATTTACCTAGTTGAAATTTAGATCTAGTCCAACCTGCCTCTCCGATTCGATTAAAAACTACACACACACACAAATGATACAACTAAAGAATTAACACCAAACAATCTCATAAGCAAAAATGAACTAGATTAAATCACAAAACAAAACAAGATATACAAATCAAAGAAAATTGAGAGGGGGTTTACTAAGTAAATGGTCCACCAAGACGATTTACAGCCTCAACAAAGCGAGCGTGAAGCTCTGTGGTCCACCGAAGCCTAGGTTTGACATCATTGGTCATAAAAATCAATGGGTGATGTGATTGCTCTTGAACTTGAAAATGGTGTTGATGATGCAGAGGATCAAAGGGGAACTGAATCATCCCTTGGTAGGGATGGTGAGAGTGATAGGCTGCAGGTATCAATCCTGGACAAGGTTATCAATACCGTTCCGTACCGGCCGGTACGTACCATTTTGGGGAGAAACCGGTACAAGGACATATTCCGTCCCGTGTGATTTTCCGGCCATTACCGGAGGTACCGGCGAGTACCGGAGATTACCGGCGTACGAACCAACAAAATAAAAATGAAGAAATATCGAGGGAGAAAGAGGGAAGAGGGAAACTCAAAGCCAAAGTTGCTGTGGACGATCGTTTTCCCGACCTATGTGCTGGCCGGAGAGCTCTCATTCAAATCTGTGGGCGACACAGGAAAAGACTCTGGTTTCTGTCTTCTTCATTGCATTTTCAGATCTGTGGGCGCCATTGGAAAAGCTCTTTCTTCCGTTCTTATGCCCCAGATGAGGAGAGAAAGGGCTTTGGAAATTACAGCGAAGTCGACAGAGAGAAGAAGATCGAATGGGGTATCATCCATCAGAGGGCTTTTGATATATCCATGGTTGTAGATTTCTTGGAGGAAGGGATGTTTGCTGGAAGGAGAGAGAGATAGTAAAAACAAAATGACAGCTAGTAGTGTACTTATTTTTTCAAGGCATTAAAAGAAAGTAAAAAGGTATATTTGACAGCTAATAGTATACGTGTAAGTAGTTCAATATCTTTGATTTTTTTTTTTTTTTGATTTACATGTACGTACATACATATATACATATATATAGGTAGTACCGCTAAATCCGAAACAGTACCGGTACCGGTACCGTACCAGTAAGAAAACCAGTACCCTGTCCGGTACGGGATTCAGAACCTTGGTCCTGGATGCATGTTTCTTCTCTTTCTCTCTCTAGTTTCTATGTCTCTCTCTTTCTCTCTCTAGAGTCTCTATGTCTCTCTCTTCTCTGTCCTCTCAGTGGACCCTGAAACAAATAAACACACATTGGCATACAAACGCCCTTGCCACCTCACTCTACATATTTGCTCTAGGACAAAACACGCATGTGTGTATTGTTTTATATACATTCATTGGAGGTCATTTCGGTCAACTGATCTAGTTAAATGTGGCGGAGCCAGAATTAAGGTTTGGAGTGGCGCTGTTTAACATTGTTGGACTTTTTTTTCACAATTTCTCTTTTTTGGCATTTTTTATTTCTGGAGTTTTAGCCCCGCTTAGCAAAGGACCAGAGAAACTTTCTATTTATGAATCGGGTATAGAACCCATGGGCGACGCTTGGTTACAATTTCAAATTCGAAACCATAGGTATTGCGATGCGAAGAGCTTTGTTTGGAGAAATAGAAGGAACATGTATCACGTACGCAAAATTTGAGAGAGTCAATTGGTGTTAGCTAGGAAGTGTTCCAGTCAAATCTTTTATGACATTCAACATTGCGTCTATGAGAAGCATGAATCATGCTGGTAGGGCGTGCATTGTTGAATCTTTAGATACTCCATGTCGTCTTGTAATAGACGAGGATATGAATCCTCATTATTTAGCCATTTAATAGACCATACGTGCAAAATATGAGGATTTGCAAATATTCCGTATCTTTGTTGAGCAGTCAGATCAACTAGATTTGAATGTACAAGGCATAGTAATTGAGTCAGTTCAGACACAAGATTTTGGATTGCTTGGGAATGAGCCCACGCCTCTTGGATGAGGCGTGGGATGTGTGCATGACTTGAGTATATTGGATCCAAACCCTTGACCTGTATTTCTTTGACAATCCGATAAGAATGGCCGATGCCTTATCTTTTTATCTTTCTATACAGAGGAGTGTATGGGGTATATGTATTTTGTTGAAAATGGCCTAGTGAGATAGAAATTGTAGACTATTTTTATGGCATGGCGTAAGAAATGTTTTACGTTTATTTAATTAGGTTTGGAAACCATAGGAATATGCATACAAAATTGGATGGAATTAATTTTTGGTACTTTTACTTAAAATGTACGAATTCCATTATACCACTATCAAATTGCAATGTGCATCTTCAAAGAGGAGGGAGCTTAACATGATGATGAAGTGTTGTTACTATAGATTTAACCTGCTTATAATATGTTACTATATTTTAATGGCAGATTAACTAGCTGGAAGTTCACGGAGGACTGCAGGTGTTTTTTGGTAAGTACAACTATGCACATTGTTATCACATATTTGAGCCCGAGGAGAATTTGTCACGTTCTGGGGCTCTCATAATCGACCTTTAAGCACACATGATTATGCTCATATACTATCTGAAATGGCCTTCTTTTGTTTTTGTTTTTTTGTTGACACTTTGCTTCCTTGTTGCAGTTGCTTCTGATATTTCATGGAATGTCTGATGGGCTTTTGGATTTTCTTTTGGTGCTATGTAAATTGTAGAAGGCGTATCAGCTGCAATTTAAGCCCGGTTGTTTCATAATCGATTACATGTTATTGATGGGTGGATCATGACAATTAAACGAGCAGTGGTTGTTCACTCTGTCTCCCCTTCCCAGCTAATTGTCACTTGTTAACTGAATCTTTGTACGGACATCTCACGCATTTTCTTAGGAATGAAACTCAGCTTATGCTTATGTGATGAATGTAAATTTGCATGACTCAGTTTTCTGAGCCTTAGGAAGGTTTTAGCAGGAAATGGATTTCACTATTAGGAAACGAATCTCCGGTAGATGTGGAGAAAACTATGTAACAGGCATTCTCATTTGCGTTTCTCTCCTGAATCAGGCCCTGAGTTCAAATGTAATCAGAAATTTGATGTTCCCTAATGATATGAAATACATAAGATGTCACAATTTTCCTTGGTGAATTTTTTGTTATTGGGTCAAATAAAATTAAATCGGGGGATAAATACACTAATATATGTTGAAATTTGTGTCGAATAGGTTAACACATATACTATTTATTTATTTATATAGAGAGTTGATTGTTCCTCAGAGAGAAGTCATAGGACAATATCAATACTATCAATACAATAGATACTCTCTTTTTATACGATTTTCCTAATTTTTATAGTAAAGAGTGTGCACTTTATTTTGAACTGGTGTATTAAGAATTCTATTGTGAATTACCAGGATTGGTGAGTGTTCATAGTATAAATGTTAAAACAAAACTCGATATAAATTTATCACATGTAATATAAAATATAAAAGGTTTTAAAGTGTATTTTGACCATCTATGGGAAGATTTTAGACTTTAGTTGGTTGTTTACATAAAATTGATTTGTGGACTGATTAGTTGAGCTAGGTGTTCAAATATTTGTGAGTAAGGTGTTCAATAATGGCTATACTAAGCTAAAGGGTTAATAATCTACTTGCCTCCCCTTAAACTATTACATTTTTAGTTAAATCCCCCTCTATTTACCAATTGAATTTATTTGCCCCTTCAACTATGTAAACGTTAGTCCATTGGTCAAATCCGTCTAAATTAACGGAAAAAGTAGGGAAAAAATCCTAACCATCTTAATTTG
Source organism: Vaccinium vitis-idaea (assembly GCA_963854785.1). Taxonomy (NCBI): domain Eukaryota; kingdom Viridiplantae; phylum Streptophyta; class Magnoliopsida; order Ericales; family Ericaceae; genus Vaccinium; species Vaccinium vitis-idaea. Next base: position 40,010,025 of record OY978218.1, read on the forward strand.
CTACCAACTGAAGGGTAAAATAGACTTTTCTATCCAAACCCACTAAATCGTGTATTAGGGGATAAATTAGCAACCCTAAATTCAACTCCTCGAACTAGTCGATCAAAGAGAGACTGAGAGACAGGAATTGATCTTAAGAGCTCCAAAGAATCGATCAAAGAGAGACTGGATTGACAACTCTGAATTGTGAGAAGATGGCATGGATCTTGAGAGCTGTAAAGGAATCGAAACCGCAATGTAAGTTTTTTTTTTAAATTTTTCCTATTGAGTTTGACACAACCGAGTGGTAGAAATCAAGATGACTAATGAAAGATTAAACTGGATTTTTAAGCAAACAATTGAGAACTCCGATGGAATCCACTTTGAATAGATAAATAGTTCTCTTTACGATTTTTTTGATTAATAATCGCTCCAAAGATTACCACTTTGTATATAACAATAGTTCCAAAGCAATCTATTAAAAACATTTATGATTTTTTTTTTGGATTAAATATGTACTCCAGGATGTATATATATTTTATTTTTTTGACTTAACTGTGCAAGGTTTTCATGGTTGTAGTTTACCTTGTTCTTGCACCAGAATTGTAAAAGAAAAAGGAAAAACAATTAAGCTTCTATTTTTCTTTTGAACTTATGGGAGAGCCTTTTCATGCATATCCACCTTTAATAGTTGTTGTAGACTTCTTGCATCTTACTCGGAGAGTCGCGAGAGAATTACTGCCATAGGAGTTGGGTTGTGCTCGATAAACTTCGTGAGAGACGTAAAGCAGGAGTGGGAGAATGGGGACTGATTTTAGGGGAAGAAGATGGGATTACATACTTATACACATATATTATTAAGTGAAAGACGTAAATGCCCTTCAAAAGTACCACTGGGGGTTTTTGTTAAGTTTTCCATCCATGAATTGGATGGAAAGTGAGGGATTTGACCAATTAGCTAACGTATACATAGTTAAAGGGGCAAGTAAATTCAATTGGTAGTTGGAGGAGGATTTAACTAAAAATGAAATAGTTTAAGAGGCAAGTAGATTAGTAACCCCTAAACTAAAACTAAAGTTTTTTACATGTAGTTCTAAACAAAATTTTTTCTTGAGGGTATTCAATTGACCACCCTTATCAAAGGGTGAAGCCGTCTCTGCTCTACCCGGTTTTCAGCATAACATTTACCTCATGTTTATCCTTTTTTCCATGGGTCGGTGGGTTCTCACTGTACTTTTTATTCTCTTTGTTTCTGTCAAAGAGATCAACAAAAACAAAGAAAAGAGGGAAGAAAAATGAACGTGCCCGATCACCTGCCCGCCCAGGTGCCCGGTTTTGGTTGCAAGGCCAAAGTGGGACAAGAAATGCTGCTCGCCCTTCGTTGGTTTTAGATACTTGATTGTGGTGGGTTGTCCCTTTTTATTTTTATTTTTGGGTTTTGTTAATGTGTACCTTAAGGGCAAATGTTAAAACATCATTAAATGATTACAACTAGACCCACTACCATAGAAAATTGTAAAAGTTGTTAATGACAAGAAAACTTGTTCTTACGAGACCATAATACCCTTTTACTATAGTATTATTCAATCCCTTTCACTTTTCATTTCATTAACTTCCATTTCCTAAACTCCCCTGAGTTCTTCTCAAAACCAACTTGGTAATCTAGTGCAAAGCAAGAAATAGAATAGAAAGAAAAAAGAAGAAGGAAGTGCTGAATGTTGATGAAGTACATGTAACAAGATCGTAAAAAAAATAAAATAAAAAATTACCTAGTATTTTATTTTTTAATTATTACTTCAAAATTTTCCAAAATGTGTTAATTTTTTTTTATAGTCGTTTTTTATTAATATTGGACAAATGTAGGAAAAGTTGCATGTGACATGTTTTTTGTGCAAATATTTTGTTTGCAAAAGTTTTTAATCAAATAAATTTGCATTTGTTGATTACATGTGCATTGTTTTTGTTTAAATTTTCATGGTTATCTCGGAGGTCATGAGATTTTCATGCAAGAGCAACAAGGAGAAAGCAAGATAATGAGACATTAAGCTGGGGACATTCTTGTCCCATGCTCAAAACCTTTAGTCTTCTCAAGAAAAAAATTTATTACTCCACTCTATAGTTACCTTTTCATTTCCCATAAAAGTAGAGGAAAACTATAGATTTAATGCATTCTTACCATGTGCCAGAGGCGGCTCTAAGAAGAGCCGAGGGTGGTCACTCGATCACCCTGAAAAAAATAATTTTTTTAGAAATACATGTAAAAATTTATTTATTTTTTAATTTTTGTCATTTTGAACACCCTAGCCAAAATATTTGAACACTCTACCCAAAATGTTTGAACACATTACCCAAAAATTTTGAACACCCAATCCTAATGACGGAATTCACCATGCACTATTTGATACTCCATTAGAGAATAGTATAAATTGGATATTTGAGAATTTGGGTGTTTCTTTGTCTCAACACATTTAGCTCAAAGAGATAAGAATACTTTTAACTATCTCTCTTTAATCTATTTATACTTATTCCAAGTGATTGCTCATTACATTATAAAATATAGATCAATAATTTAATATATGCGCGCTATCTTTTTTTGTGAAACACTTTAATATATATGCACAGAGGGTATATAGACACAATAGATTTGGATTATTACATAGGTCATTCATAGGTTTGATTCTTTTTTAATTTTTGTTTGGTAGTTGGAACCATAGACAAGTTTGTGATAAGAAAATCTAGAATGGTGCAAGAGTCATTTACTATTGAAACTTTTTTGATGATAGAAACCCCTAAAACTCGTCGAAGTGAAGCCGTATTGACTTGGAATTGTTGTTTTTTCGGTATCATTGTTGTATTAGTAGAATTTTTATTTTTATTTATTTATGTACAGTTATGATTTCTAGAGAACATTGGCTTTGCCCGGTTTATTTGTGTGGCGAGGCGTAAATAGACCCTGGGATTAGTGCGCGCAGGATAGTCCGGACCACCCAGTTATATAAAAAATGATTTCTAGAGGACCGTAGTAGAATTTTTGAACACCCACAAGAGAATTCGTGGAGCTACCACAAGTGCAAAAGACTCGTGGATCAAAAAAAAAAAAAAGTACAAAGGACACGCCGGTCCTTCCGGGGTAACATCTTGAGCAATCAACCTTAACTTCCAAAGAAAAAAAGGTCAGGACCACAATACAAGACCCCAAAAGCCAAGTCGATGGTCTCTGTCTTCAAGTTAAAACTTCTCTTCTCCTCCATCCAAGTCATGTTTAGTATCCACAAGTACTTGAAAAGTACAGATGTATGTAAAATAAACTTCCTACTGGAAATTCAAATCTAGCACTAATACAAGTTGAAAAATTCTGTTCTTCCAAACTGCCGTGTAGTATGAGTTTGTGACAACAATGTTTTGATTTAACAAAAAAAAAAAGTTGGACGCACGAACATCATTTTTGCCATCGTTTTTAAATTTCTTGCACGAAGGTGTTAAATATGTTATGCTCCCACAGCTATCGTGTCTGACGACACAGTTTTTGCAATAATAATATCCAATACAGGACTCATAAATTGAATGGTTTGGATTAACCGTTGTAAGCCTACAAAAGATCCACGAAAGCCCAAAATTGGATGGAACCGGATGGATCAGGACTAGAGAGTAGTCTTTCTCTATCAAATGGCATCATTTTCTCATACTTTTCCTTATGTGTGTAAAATATGGTTTAGAAAGATCAATCCCTAGTCTATTCTCTCTCTGTTAGTAAATGCAAGTGGAAGAGGGTGGGATGGAAACAGCCAAACGGGTCATGGCCCAACTCAAGTTTTCGTCTTTTCACAATAAAATTGCTCAATTTAGATTCTTTCCCCTTTACACATGAGTGCGCGCAGGATAGTCTGGACCACCCAGTTATATAAAAAATGATTTCTAGAGGACCGTAATAGAATTTCTGAACACCCTCAAGAGAATTCGTGGAGCTGCCACTAGTGCAAAAGACTCGTGGATCAAAAAAAAAAAAAAATACAAAGGACATGCCGGTCCTTCTGGGTTAACATCTTGAGCAATCAACATTAACTTCTAAAGAAAAAAGGTCAGGACCACAATACAGGACCCCAAAAGCCAAGTCTATGGTCTCTGTCTTCAAGTTAAAACTTCTCTTCTCCTCCATCCACGTCATGTTTAGTATCCACAAGTACTTGAAAGGTACAGATGTATGTAAACCAAACTTCCTACTGTAAATTCAAATCTAGTACTAATACAAGTCGAAAAATTCTGTTCTTCCCAACTGCCGTGTAGTATGAGTTTGTGGCAACAATGTTTTGATTTAACAAAAAAAAAAAAAAAAAGTTGGACGCACGAACATCATTTTTGCCATCCTTTTTAAATTTCTTGCACGAAGGTGTTAAATATGTTATGCTCTCACAGCTATCGTGTCTGACCACACAGCTTTTGCAATAATAATATCCAATGCAGTACTCATAAATTGAATGGTTTGGATTAACCGTTGTAAGCCTACAAAAGATCCATGAAGGCCCAAAATTGGATGGGACTAGATGGATCAGGACTAGAGAGAAGTCTTTCTCTGTCAAATGGCATCATTTTCTCATACCTTTCCTTATGTGTGTAAAATAAGGATTAGAAAGATCAATCCCTAGTCTATTCTCTCTCTGTTAGTAAATGCAAGTGGAAGAGGGTGGGATGGAAACAGCCAAACGGGTCAAGGCCCAACTCAAGTTTTCGTCTTTTCACAACAAAATTGCTCAATTTAGATTCTTTCCCCTTTACACACGAGTGCGCGCAAGATAGTCTGGACCACCCAGTTATATAAAAAATGATTTCTAGAGGACCGTAGTAGAATTTCTGAACACCCTCAAGAGAATTCGTTAAGCTGCCACTAGTGCAAAAGACTCGTGGATAAAAAAAAAAGTACAAAGGACATGCCGGTCCTTCCGGGTTAACATCTTGAGCAATCAACCATAACTTCCAAAGAAAAAAGGTTAGGACCACAATACAAGACCCCAAAAGCCAAGTCTGTGGTCTTTGTCTTCAAGTTAAAACTTCTCTTCTCCTCCATCCACGTCATGTTTAGTATCCACAAGTACTTGAAAGGTATAGATTTATGTAAACCAAACTTCCTACTGTAAATTCAAATCTAGCACTAATACAAGTTGAAATTTTTTGTTCTTCCCAACTGCCGTGTAGTATGAGTTTGTGGCAACAATGTTTTGATTTAACAAAAAAAAAAAAAGTTGGACGCACGAATATCATTTTTGCCATCCTTTTTAGATTTCTTGCACGAAGGTGTTAAATGTGTTTTGCTCTCACAACTATCGTGTCTGACTACACAGTTTTTGCAATAATAATATCCAATGCAGGACTCATAAATTGAATGGTTTGGATTAACCATTGTAAGCCTACAAAAGATCCACGAAGGCCCAAAATTGGACGGGACTGGATGGATCAGGACTATAGCGTAGTCTTTCTCTGTCAAATGGCATCATTTTCTCATACCTCTCCTTATGTGTGTAAAATAAGGATTAGAAAGATCAATCCCTAGTCTATTCTCTCTCTGTTAGTAAATGCAAGTGGAAGAGGGTGGGATGGAAACAGCCAAACGGGTCAAGACCCAACTCAAGTTTTCGTCTTTTCACAACAAAATTGCTCAATTTAGATTCTTTCCCCTTTACACACGAGTGCGCGCAAGATAGTCTGGACCACCCAGTTATATAAAAAATGATTTCTAGAGGACCGTAGTAGAATTTCTGAACACCCTGAAAAGAATTCGTGGAGCTGCCACTAGTGCAAAAGACTCGTGGATAAAAAAAAAAGTACAAAGGACATGCCGGTCCTTCCGGGTTAACATCTTGAGCAATCAACCATAACTTCCAAAGAAAAAAGGTTAGGACCACAATACAGGACCCCAAAAGCCAAGTCTATGATCTCTGTCTTCAAGTTAAAACTTCTCTTCTCCTCCATCCACGTCATGTTTAGTATCCACAAGTACTTGAAAGGTATAGATGTATGGAAACCAAACTTCCTACTGTAAATTCAAATCTAGCACTAATACAAGTCGAAAAATTCTGTTCTTCCCAACTGCCGTGTAGTATGAGTTTGTGGCAACAATGTTTTGATTTAACAAAAAAAAAAAAAAGTTGGACGCACGAATATCATTTTTGCCATCCTTTTTAGATTTCTTGCACGAAGGTGTTAAATGTGTTATGCTCTCACAGCTATCGTGTCTGACCACATAGTTTTTGCAATAATAATATCCAATGCGGGACTCATAAATTGAATGGTTTGGATTAACCGTTGTAAGCCTACAAAAGATCCACGAAGGCCCAAAATTGGATGGGACTGGATGGATCAGGACTAGAGAGTAGTCTTTCTCTGTCAAATAGCATCATTTTCTCATACCTTTCCTTATGTGTGTAAAATACGGTTTAGAAAGATCAATCCCTAGTCTATTCTCTCTCTGTTAGTAAATGCAAGTGGAAGAGGGTGGGATGGAAACAGCCAAACGGATCATGGCCCAACTCAAGTTTTCGTCTTTTCACAACAAAATTGCTCAATTTAGATTCTTTCCCCTTTACAGATGAGTGCGCGCAGGATAGTCTGGACCACCCAGTTATATAAAAAATGATTTCTAGAGGACCGTAATAGAATTTCTGAACACCCTCAAGAGAATTCGTGGAGCTGCCACTAGTGCAAAAGACTCGGGGATCAAAAACAAAAAGTACAAAGGACATGCCGGTCCTTCTGGGTTAACATCTTGAGCAATCAACCTTAACTTCCAAAGAAAAAAAGTCAGGATCACAATACAAGACCCCAAAAGCCATGTCTATGGTCTCTGTCTTCAAGTTAAAACTTCTCTTCTCCTCCATCCACGTCATGTTTAGTATCCACAAGTACTTGAAAGGTACAGATGTATGTAAACCAAACTTCCTACTGTAAATTCAAATCTAGCACTAACACAAGTCGAAAAATTCTGTTCTTTCCAACTGCCGTGTAGTATGAGTTTGTGGCAACAATGTTTTGATTTAACAAAATAAAAAAATAAAATTGGACGCACGAATATCATTTTTGCCATCCTTTTTAAATTTCTTGCACGAAGGTGTTAAATGTGTTATGCTCTCACAGCTATCGTGTCTGACCACATAGTTTTTGCAATAATAATATCCAATGCGGGACTCATAAATTGAATGGTTTGGATTAACCGTTGTAAGCCTACAAAAGATCCACGAAGGCCCAAAATTGGATGGGACTGGATGGATCAGGACTAGAGAGTAGTCTTTCTTTGTCAAATAGCATCATTTTCTCATACCTTTCCTTATGTGTGTAAAATACGGTTTAGAAAGTTCAATCCCTAGTCTATTCTCTCTCTGTTAGTAAATTTAAGTGGAAGAGGGTGGGATGGAAACAGCCAAACGGGTCATGGCCCAACTCAAGTTTTCGTCTTTTAACAATAAAATTGCTCAATTTAGATTCTTTCCCCTTTACACATGAGTGCGCGCAGGATAGTCTGGACCACCCAGTTATATAAAAAATGATTTATAGAGGACCGTAATAGAATTTCTGAACACCCTCAAGAGAATTCGTGGAGCTGCCACTAGTGCAAAAGACTCGGGGATCAAAAACAAAAAGTACAAAGGACATGCCGGTCCTTCTGGGTTAACATCTTGAGCAATCAACCTTAACTTCCAAAGAAAAAAAGTCAGGATCACAATACAGGACCCCAAAAGCCATGTCTATGGTCTCTGACTTCAAGTTAAAACTTCTCTTCTCCTCCATCCACGTCATGTTTAGTATCCACAAGTACTTGAAAGGTACAGATGTATGTAAACCAAACTTCCTACTGTAAATTCAAATCTAGCACTAACACAAGTCGAAAAATTCTGTTCTTCCCAACTGCCGTGTAGTATGAGTTTGTGGCAACAATGTTTTGATTTAACAAAAAAAAAAAAAAAGTTGGACGCACGAATATCATTTTTGCCATCCTTTTTAAATTTCTTGCACGAAGGTGTTAAATGTGTTATGCTCTCACAGCTATCGTGTCTGACCACACAGTTTTTGCAATAATAATATCCAATGCAGGACTCATAAATTGAATGGTTTGGATTAACCGTTGTAAGCCTACAAAAGATCTACGAAGGCCCAAAATTGGATGAGACTGGATGGATCAGGACTAGAGAGTAGCCTTTCTCTGTCGAATGACACCATTTTCTCATACCTTTCCTTATGTGTGCGAAATACAGTTTAGAAAGATCAATCCCTAGTCTATTCTCTCCCTGTCAGTAAATGCAAGTGGAATAGGGTGGGATGGAAATAGCCAAACAGGTCATGGCCCAACTCAAGTCTTCGTCTTTTCACAACAAAATTGCTCAATTTAGATTCCTTCCCCTTTACACATGAGTGCGCGCAGGATAGTCTGGACCACCCAGTTATATAAATAAGGATTTCTAGAGGACCGTAGTAGAATTTCTGAACACTCTTAAGAGAATTCCTGGAGCCGCCACTGCCATGTGCCCATAGGGCACATATTAACGGGACCCTTAATTTTTTGTGATAGGACCATAGTTCTTGTTAGCCCAATAATATTTTGGCCCAAAAAGATACTCCCTCCGCCTCCTTTTTTAGTGTCGGTATTTTCATTTTGGGCTGCCCCTTAATAAGTGTGTTTTTTGAAAAGTTAATGCGTAAAAATTTGTACAATTATCATTTTGCCCTTTGGAAAAGTTAATGGGTAAAGAGTAAATGGGTAAAAGTGGAGGTAAAATTGATTCGAAAAGTGTAAAATTGAGGCAAAAGGTGTTGTGAAAAGTGTAATGATTATGTTTTTTTAATAAATTGTATTTACGAAGTAACACATTTAAAAAGGGATGGAGAAAGTATTTGTTTGGGTGGTGTTTGGTGAAATATTCTACGCATTTTATTTGTCACATGTTTTGCACATGACCTTCTGTCATTTGTTAGCTTCCTTTGGAAGCCAAAATAAGACTACACGGGGTGTTCACTAAGGGAGTTTTGTTTTAAAACTGCATTGGTTTTTGTGTTCACACTTTTTTATGTGATGTATTGTGAGAAGATGACCTGTCTTGATTTCTAGGAAAAAAACTAGTTAATGGAACACCCTTAAAGTCCATTTGGTAATCTGATTATCAGATTTCCGATATTAAAGAGAAAACAGTGGTGCTCTTGCATGTGGTGTTTCAACGTGGAAAAAGGGTGAAGCTCCCAAGTCCAGCCTGCCTTCTTTTAGCCTAACATTCAACAGCTTGTACGTGAACTTTGGGGTTGATTTGTCTCTGTTTTTGGGGCCCTCCATTTGCAACATTTGGAGAGGGATTTGTTCATCCAAATTGGTGAGGTTTTTTCTCTTGCTGATTGTAATTTGTCGGATAGGTGTTTGTGAAATCTTTGTATATCTTGTAAACCCATTTGTGAGAACTTTGTTGGTAGTGGAATTGAATTTCGGTTTTGTGGCGTACTTACCTCAATGTTTTGGAGAACCAAGTGAGAGCATCTCCACTCTTGGATCAAATATTTCACCAAATTTAAATTTGGTGAAAAATCTCCCAAAAACCCACTCCACTCCTTCACCAAATCCTTCACCAAATTTGCTCAAATTTTTCACCAAATTTGATCAACATCTTTCACCAAATATTCAAACGGCTTTATTTGTTCCAAATAGGCAACGGCTCAATACCAAAATTTGCAGAGGGCAACGGATGAAAAGGAATTGACAAAATGAAAAAAAAAACGAAAAAAAAACTGTTTTTACAAAATGGCGGGAAAGTTTTGGGGCCAAAATGAACAAAAAAACAGTTTTTGACAAAATTTTAACTAGAATTTGGTTAAAAAGGTGGTTTTCCATTGGAAGGGATGTTATCAAATCAAGTTTTTGACCAAATTTTTACTCAAATTTGAGTAAAAATTTGGTGTAGGAGTGGAGATGCTCTAACTAGCTAGGGAGTACAATGGAAAAATGACTTTTTTAGGTACATTTTTTTTCACGCCCTGTTCCGCCGCCGTCTAGATAAGATAAAATCTAATATAAAGAGGGTAGCCTTTTAGAGGGAGGTTTCTTACCTCTTTAACCAATTCTTTTCTTTCTTCTTCCCCTCCTCTTCCTCCCTCTTCCCTTTCTCCCTTTCGCTATAATGTTCCCCCTCTCTCACGTAGGATGTTTATCTTTTATCTTTTATCTTTTTCTTTTTTTCCCTTCCTTTTGTATTAACCAAAGAAGAGGAGTGCAAATTTGTTCACCTTCATTAACAAAAACCCTCTTTGATTGGTGAAAAAGTATTGGATCCGCCACAAACTTAGGCCTAATTTGGCTAAATTGAAAAAATTGGTTTTTTTCGTTTTGTCCTTATTCAATTTTTTTTTTTTTGCATTTGTTAGTTTTGTGTCAAGATTTTGTGGTTTCTGAATTTATCTCATCGAAACTAATCCAAAGAGTATAAAATTATGGTCAAAAGTAATAATTTTTTTTAATAAAGCCGAAAATAAACCAAAATAAACCAGTTTTTTTGATTATTTTTCTTCTTTATTCACAAAACTTTAAGTTTGACTAGCAATTTTATACTTTTTAGATTCCTCTCATCGAGACAAGCCAAGAAACCACAAAAAATTGAATAAGGACAAAACGAAAAAAACCAAAAAACCAGTTTAATCAATATACTTTTGGTAATTACGTTGTTAGTTTATGGTGGACCCTTTCCACCAATCAGAGGGAGGGTTTTTTTCCAACCTCACTAGGTGAGAGTGAACAAATTTGCACTCATCTCCCTCCGTATCAAGAAGTTATAAATTAACCCCACAAGATATTACATATCTACAATTATCCGCATATATTGCACAAATTGGATTTCACATTTCTTTTAGTCCAGTGCGGATGTCTTGGTCTGAATGAATCTTGAAAGGGTGGCGATAATGCGACGAGCATATTCATTTGTGCTACGACCATTTGATCTTGCTGAACAATATATACCCTTCTGCTCTATGCGATAGACACTTTAAGCTCATTACACATTCTTTTGTGCTTTTGTCTGAATGACTTTTTTTTTTTTTCGCAATTTTTTGTTTAGTTATTAACAATAATTTTTTAAATTAATTATTCGTATCGATGAGGGGAATAAAAAAAGGATTCTTATTCGCCGGCCCAATTTTGTAGCACCTGTCCCATCCAAATCCACCCATTGTGTATACCATCTCAAATAAGGACAGTGCTACCCGTACAGAACGGGGTGCACAGAAAATATACCGATTGCGTTCGGGGACCCACTTTTGGGTCACACACGAGTGATCCGAACCGTTCATTGTTCTTAAAACATTTTTCCGAGGGGCCCCACAATTTCAGCTCAATCGGACGGTTGGAAGTGCTCGAACCGAAGTCTCACCGTTTGAATCAAATAATGGATCACTCGTGTGGGACCCAAAAGTGGGTCCCCGAACGCGATCGGTACATTTTCTGTGCACCCCGTTCTGTACGGGTAGCACTGTCCTTATTTGAGATGGTATACACAATGGGTGGATTTGGATGGGACAGGTGCTACAAAATTGGGCCGGCCAATAAGAATCCTTTTTTTATTCACAGTTGATTTGGATGGTATACACAGTTGAGTGTGTAGTGTGTGCGGAGCCCACACACCATGTGAGTGTGTGTTGTCCACTTTGTTGTCCATTTTTATTGTGTACCTAGCATTGCTCTTGATTGAACTCTGTTTTTTTGTTATTGCTTTGTTTGATGGGACCTTATGTATTTTTAATTTTTTCCATTTATTTATTTTTTCTTTTTATTGGAATCTTCATTTTTTTTCTTCGCATTTTATTTTTTGTTTAGTTTGGCGTGTGAATTTTGTGGATAGGATGTGGATTCTGGATTTAAAGGTGTGATTCACGTAAATTGTATAATTTGGAGTGGATCAAACTAAATTATTTGATTTTGTAAATGTGAATTGTGCAGATTGGGTGTGAATTCTATATTTAGGTATATGAATTGTGCAATTTGGGGGGTGTGAAATTTTCAGGTATGGATTCTGGGGGTGTGAATTTTTCGGGTGTGAATTCTGGGGGGTGTGAATACTTCGGGTGTGAATTGCTTGGGGGTGTGAATTTTTTGGGTGTGAATTGTTGAGGGTGTGAATTCAACAAAGGGGTGTGTGGGGGTGTAAATTATACATTTGAGGGTAATATAGTAGAAGTGTCTTTAAAAAGGGTTTGGATGGGATAGCTTGACAAAGGAGGGTTTAGATGGAAGCCCCCTCAAAAAATGGGACCGGCTTGTAATTTCCCGAATAAAGTATAAAATATGGGCCGAAAACATGGCGGGTTGAATGATTCACATACTTAGATATTTTAGGGATAAATGTATACCTACATACTCCTTATATATACTCATTCTGTCCAATTTTGATAGTCCCTTATTTTATTTTGAGACGTCTCAAAATGGATGTCTACTTTCCAAATCTATCGATGGAAACTTGATAAAATACCATTATTGTTTGTTTGTGTTTAAATAAACTAATACTATTTCCATTAATCAAATTTCAAATCGGAAAACATATTTGGAAAATACAACACTTTTTAGAACAATGATTACGCTTCTTTAAAAAATTTGAATTCCCATAAAGGGACGGTGCAAATGGGATGGAGGGAACATAATTGAAATAAACAAGTTATTGCTTTTCTTTTCATTTGAATTTAAAGCAACGGGCAAAGGTACAAGGCAAATGTGGTTTTGGTGCTGCAACGATTCTGCGATTTTGTTTCCGATAAAGATAAGGGTACATAACCAAATGCACCGAAAATGTACAGAGGGTGAACGGGGACCCACTTTTGGGTTTCAAACGAGTGATTGGAACCGTTTATTATTCTTAAAACAATTTTCCGATGGGCCCCACAAAACATGTTAGTTATTGGTCCACAATTTTTTGAATTTTTTTAAGGTCAAGGACGACGCCACTGGCCCCACCTCTGTAGGAAAATGACCCATAATTGATTTTTCAAGAAGGCGGTATTCGATGACTTGACCCAATTGTCTGGTTGATTATATATATGGGCATAATATGAGTCTGAAAATCTAGTTGCTAACACCAAAATTTGAAGGATGGCAAATTTTGCTCATCCTGTTTTCTTGTTGATCTTTTCATTTTCGCTATTTGCCGATGCCTTAACAGACACAATCTTACAAGGGCAGTCAGTCACAGCCTCAACCCCCATCACATCTTCTGGCAATAAATTTGAGTTGGGATTCTTTAGTCCCGGGAATGAGAACTCCGCCAGAAGCAGTTATCTGGGTGTTTGGTACAAAGTTTCGGTACAAACTGTTGTTTGGGTAGCCAACAGGAATAACCCTCTCACAAATTCCTCCGCGGTTCTCACCATAGCTACGGATGGAAACCTGGCGATACAGGAGGGAGGAAGTTCTTACATGCTGTCTAGCATAACATCAAGCGGAAACACTAGGGCTACCCTTTTGGATACAGGGAATCTGGTATTGATTGACATGAGATCTGGTGAAAGACTATGGCAGAGCTTCGACCACCCTTCGGATACTCTCTTGCCCGAGATGAAGCTTGGTTATGATTGGAAAAATGGAAAAAATTGGTCTAATGTGGCCTGGAAAACCAAGGACGATCCAAGCCCTGGAGATTTCTCTCATCAACTTGATACTCGAGGAAAAAACCAGTTTTTCCTCCTGAAAGGGTCTCAAAAGTATTGGACTAGTGGCCCGTGGAATGGACAATTCTTTGCTAAGCAGCCTGAAATGCATGAGAACCCAGTGTACAAGTACAAATTTGTTTCCAATGAAAATGAGAGTTATTTCAGTTACTCTTTTAAAGATCCTTTGGTGACTGGTAGAGCGGTGTTGGATACATCAGGGCAAATCCAGTTGTTCATATGGCAAGAAGCAAGACGTGACTGGAACTTGTTGTATTCTCGACCAGATTTGTGTGACATTTACGCCTACTGCGGGGCTTTTGGAACCTGCAATCAAAACCATCTTCCAAATTGCCGTTGTTTAAGCGGTTTTCAACCCAAATCTGTACGAGATTGGAATCTTGGAGACTGGTCTGGAGGGTGCGTGAGGAAAGTGCACTTGCAGTGTGGTAATGATAGTGAAGTTAATGGACAAAAAGACCAGTTCCGTTGGATACCTAAAGTAAGGTTGCCTAACAATCCGATAGTACTCTCTCAAGTTAGAAGTATTGGACACTGCCAATTAGCTTGCTTTAGTAACTGCTCATGCTCTGCTTATACTTATGACGGAAGTCAAGGGTGTTCAATATGGAGTGAGGAGCTCTTGAACGTGAATCAGCTGACAGACGATGACCATGAAGGAAGAGATTTGTATCTAAGACTAGCTGCTTCTGAGTTTACTAGCCAGGGCAAGGGTAATGGAATTGTCACAACTATCTACCTTACAAAGTGGATGTAATTTGATGCATTGTTCTTGAATAAAAATTAATTATTCTACCTAACTACTTTTGCAGATTCAAGAATCAAGAGGTGGAAGTTGATTATTCTAGCCGTTGCAGTTCCCGTGGCGCTGCTGGTTACAGTTGGATTCTTTTATTGCTTGTGGAGGTGGAAGTCGCAAAACAAAGGTATGAATTTCTTCTTTTTTTCTTTTGCTAAGTAAAGAATTTATTAATCTTTGAAAACGAATTACAAAGATTAAAGGAATCCAAGACTGAAAACGCCGAGGGCCCAGATGGGAAAAAACAAGATACAATGAGGGTGGTAAGAAACCAACCAGAAATTGAACCAAAAACCAGAATAAAAACACTCCTGAAACACCCCTAAAAACTACAAGAGGATAAAGATACATCCTAAGAGCTCCTACCCCTTAGTCAACCAAGAGCAAGCAAAACCAGAAATCATCGAAGTCAACCAGAGAAGCAAAAAAAAAAAAAAAAAACCCCCAAACGACGAAAAAACGAGATCAGCGCCAGAAAACTCCCATCAACAGACAAGTGATAGATTAGAAATTCAATAACATGGAAGCATCTCCCTCCAATATATCAAGAGCTTTAATTTCCGCTTTTAAAATTTCGACTCCCTTCAATTCTAAAAGCTTCATAATACTAAAGCTCTCCCTTCCATGAAATTTTACACCAAAACAGACACTCATCTTCATGTTCTCCCGGGCTTCCTTGATTAAATTTGAATTTCTCCCTTGCAAAACAAAACAAAACCAATTAAAGGGGATGCAAGTTCCATGAAAACAATCCTTTTCCATTTAGTAGTAGGAAGGTTATGTTTGTAATGTAGTGCACAGTCTCCTCGGCTATGTTGCATGGACTCGGGTGTGAGTATTGGGTGCGGTGCAAGTCCAAGCCTCGGGTCTTCCTAAACTTAAATCTTAGGAAACTGGGATATGTGGCCCCTAATTGGGTGTAGGTACAGGGACACGTCGTGAACACTTGTTTGTAATGCATATTGCATAATGTTTTCAGATGTTGTATCGCAAAATGTATTTAAAAACATATTTAAACCAAAAAGGGTTGAGAAAAGTATGATTTTGCTATTTTATGTCCATGCGAGACAAGAAATATCGTTTTTCTAGCCGATTTTCTATTCTTTTTCTGTAAATATCATTGCAATACCATGACAATTAGAGAACACATCGATATGTGTACTTCCGCCAAAATGAAGGATCCATATGACATAGCTCCTCGGTCAGTTTACAAGTAAACTGCATTTATCTCGACTATAAATTTCATTTGGGTATGGAAAAATCATCAAGAGCTGCTAGAACGTCAAATTACCAAGTTTGACTTTTGCACACTTTTTCACGTGCTCACAATGTATATTGTGAACTCAAAATTTGTCATTCTGCTTCTATATAAGATCCAATGGCCGAAACAATTTTTATCTAGCAGCGGAGGATTTGGCGTTATTTGATCTTGCCACAAGCATTGGAGCTGCCAATTGTAAATCAAATGAAGCTGGCAAGAGTCATACCGGTAAAAGGAAAGAAGTTGATTTGCCATTGTTCAGTTTCGCTAGTGTATGTGCTGCCACTGATAACTTCTCTGATGCAAATAAGCTCGGAGAGGGTGGTTTTGGATCTGTTTACAAGGTAAAATTCAACATTACTGAACACTATAAACTTGAACATTGGATACTACACACAAAGTCTCGTTTCATTTTTCTGCGGGAGTTATGTTCACTTATCGCGTTTCTTTTAAGACAGTACTATTTTTCTTTTAGTTTTCTGTGGGGTATGAATAATCTAGGGCTCCATATCAGGGGAAGCTACAAAAGGGGTGTAAGGTGGCTGTGAAAAGGCTTTCAAGAAAGTCTGGACAAGGGTTGGAGGAATTACAAAATGAGGCAATGCTCATAGCAAAACTTCAACACAACAATCTTGTGAGACTATTGGGCTGCTGCATTGAGAAAGATGAAAAGATTTTGATCTATGAATACATGCCTAATAAAAGCTTGGATTTCTTCCTTTTCGGTTTGTACATCTCGCATACTTGAATAGATTGAATTGTACCAAATTCAATGTTTGTATGCTTACTACTATGAAAAATTATCCTAGGAAGATGGTTCTGTTTAATAACTTTGATGTGAAATTGTGACAGATCCAATGAAATACGGGATACTTAACTGGGAGACACGTGTTAACATCATTGAAGGAATTGCTCAAGGGCTTCTCTATCTTCATCTGTATTCCAGGTTACGAATTATCCACAGAGATTTGAAAGCTAGCAATATTCTCCTGGATAAAGATATGAACCCCAAAATATCTGATTTTGGGATGGCAAGGATTTTTGGGGGAAAGGGATCACAAGCAACAAATCGAATTGTTGGCACTTAGTAAGTAAAACGTAGACGTAACTTGTAACATTACTTATTTATGCACCTTTGCACCAAAACAGCTTATTTCTACAGAAAAATACGATTGTGACACTACTGAATGGTCTGATATAATATTTAAATCCAGCGGCTACATGTCACCAGAATATGCCATGGAAGGTCTCTTCTCAATCAAATCAGATGTCTTTAGCTTTGGAGTCTTGTTGCTAGAGATTTTGAGTGGCAAAAAAAATACAGGGTTTTATAGTAGTGACGCCCTTAATCTTCTTGGATATGTGAGTATCACAATTATAATTCCATCGCTTCATCTTTTCTTTTACATCGCTTTTTCTTTTCTGCTTTCTTTCTTTATATTGTAAACATTGTGTGTCAAACTGAAATGTGCTCTTCGCTTAATTTCAATTCAGGCATGGGACTTGTGGGAGAGCGGCAGGGGAGAGGACATAAAGGATCCATTGTTACAAGATGTATCTTCTACAAATATGTTGCTGAGATACGTAAATATAGCGCTGCTTTGCGTCGAAGATAGTCCTGCCGATAGGCCTACCATGTCAGACATTGTATCGATGCTTAGCAATAATCTTATGCTTCTTGCCTCTCCGAAACAACCTGCATTTTCAAGGAGTAGAAGTGTGCCAGAGCGAAATTCAAGCAAACAATCAGAGATTTGTTCAATAAACGACGCGTCAATCTCAATTTTGGAAGCTCGATAACTGCTCAGATTTCCATCTCACATTCATGGTAATATTCTACCCACTTTATTTGGCACATGTTTTGCACATGACCTTGTTGTCATTTGTTAGCTTCCGTTGGAAGCCAAAATAAGACAAGTCCATTTGATAATCTTTTTTTGATCTGGAGTCCATTTGATAATCTGATTATCAGATTTCGGAAAAGAAAAGAGAGAACAGTGGTGCTCCTGTGTGCGTGGTGTTTCAACGTGGAAAAAGGGTGAAGCTCCAAGTCCAGCCAAAACTGGACATAAACTTTGGGTTGATTTGTCTCTGTTTTTGGGCTCGATCTCCATTTGCAGCAGTTTGGAGGGTTTTGTCCACCCAAATTTGGTGATCTCTTGGGTAAATTACAAAAAAGCCCCTAAAGTTTCGCCAAATTCTTAAAAAAATACCTGGACTTCGTCTGTTAGCAAAACGACACCTGAACATTATATTCCGTCAACAAAAAAGCCCCTACCGTCATATTCTGTTAATGTTTTTGACAGAGCCAGTAAACGATGGTTAACTCCCTCTGTTATCTCTGTTATCCCTCTCAAAACGACACCTGAACATTAAATTCCGTCAACAAAAAAACCCCTACCGTCCCAAATGTATTTTTTGGTCAATTACAGTATTAAAATACGCCTTTCTCCCATGAGAAATTTTTTTGTGAGCTGTCATTTAAAATACAAGTTGAACAAGGGTAAGGTGGTTAAATTAGCAAAATAAAAAATAATTTTATGTTTCAATTTCTGTTTTTTTGTTTTGCCTAAGTTGTTGTATTCAGAATATCCAACTCATATGATTGTGATCAACATTAAACTAGGACACTAGTTACACAGAGGACGTTATCAGAAAATGATTGGTACCACCATCCACACCTTTTTTTTCTTTTTATTTCTTTTAAATGTTAACTGTTTTTGTCCGAGCCAACTTCTGTGAACTTCAACTAATTTCGGAGCCCTAAAAAATAAAGGGTATAATGACACTACCACACCTTTTGGGAAGACTTCTCCCGAAGTTACAGGGGCATTTTGCCGAAGTTATGGGGTCGCGAGTTAATATAACTACAAATGAAAATGTCATGAATAATTTTCGTTATATGAAAAGTTGTCAGAAAATATGCTCTTTTGGATGTCATGAAAGATCAAGGAAAAGTGTATCCCGAATACTTCCTTCGTTCCTAAAAGACAGTCCACTACGAAGATGCGTGCACATTTCGGATCAAAACAAAAAATACTTTTGTGCAAAAAATTTCAAATTTTTTGACGAAACATACTTTTGGGACGGAAGGGGCTTTTTTGTCGATGTAATATAATGTTCAGGTGTCATTTTGAGAGAGATAACAGAGATAACAGAGGGAGTTAACCGTCGTTAACTGGCTCTGTAAAAAACATTAATAGAATATGATGGTAGGGGCTTTTTTGTTGATGGAATATAATGTTCAGGTGTCGTTTTGCTAACAGACGAAGTCCAGGTGTTTTTTTAAGAATTTGGCAACACTTTAGGGGCTTTTTTGTAATTTACCCGATCCTCTTGTTATTGTAATTTGTTGGAAACACTTTAGGGGTGTTTGTGAAATCTTTTTGGGTAAATATGTTTGTGAAATCTTTTGGGGTGTTTGTGAGCCTCATTTTCAGCTTTTCATTTCTAACTTTTTGGTTTTTTGACTTTTTAGATTATGGTCAGAATGTATTTTGAATTTGGTAAAAGTGTTTGGGAGAAATGTGCAGAATGCATTTTGTAACAGGAGTAGTGTTTGGGAGATATGTCCAAAATACATTTTGAGGGTATTTTTGTTAATGAAAATGAGAAAAGTGAAAAATGAGAAGTGGAAAAGCTCCTCACCACCTCCTTTTCACTTCTCCTCTCTAAAGTCTAAAATGGAAAACTCATTTTAGGAGAAGTCATTTTGGCCCAAGTCTCCCAAACATCCAAAACTAAAAAATGTGAAAATCAAAAGTGAAAAAATGGCTCCCAAACACCCCCATAACTCTTGTAAACCCATTTGCGAGAACTTTGTTGCTAGTGGAATTGGACTCCAGTGACGTACCTCAACTTTTGGGGGAACGACGTAAAAATCGCTTATGTCTCGTTTATTTGTGGTTTGTGCATTTCTGTTTCATTCGCTGCAGTTTTTTTTAGTCCTTCGTGATTTATACTTGTGGGAATTGGTGCTATTTTTTCCCAACAAATTGCAGCTGCCATTTCGAACACTTCAAAGAATACTAAGCTTGCTAAGGCAAGAATGAACGACTGATATTGTTGAAACACCGGAAAGAGCGTACTTAATTTCGATAAATCAAAAGATCGCTAGTTTTTAATGCCCACAATATGTAACGTTTCCGAAAGGGTAGGATAATGCTAAAACAGTTTTTGATTGTGCCAAAATTCCAATGCATAAAGAGCTTGTACTTTACAAATGAGTACAAGCATTTCATGCACTTGAGCACTATCAAAAAGAGTTTTGGTATTAACACTAACCCGAAAGAGTAGTGAAAAGAGTTTTGGCATTAACACTACCCTTCCGAAAAGTGAACTTAATTTGGGTAAATCGAACAAGGTCACGGTTTAGTAGCAAGAGACAGGAATTGATCTTGAGAGCTCTAAAGAATCGATCAAAGAGAGACCAAGAGACATGAATTGATCTTGAGAGCTCCAAAGAATCAATCAAAGAGAGACTGGATTGACACAACCGAGTGGTAGAAATCAAGATGACTAATGAACGATTAAACTGGATTTTAAGCAAACAATTGAGAACTCCGATGGAATCCACTTTGTATATATAAATAGTTCTCTTTACGATTTTTTTGATTAATAATCGCTCGAAAGATTTTCACTTTGTATATAACAATAGTTCCAAAGCAATCCATTAAAAACATTTATGATTTTTTTATTATTAAATATGTACTCCAGGTTGTATATATATTTTATTTTTTTGACTTAACTGTGCAAGGTTTTCATGGTTGTAATTTTCCCTTGTTCCTGCACCAAAATTATAAAAGGAAAAACAATTGAGCTTCTATTTTTCTTTTGAACTTATGAGAGAGCCTTTTCATTCATATCCCCCTTCAATAGTTGTTGCAGACTTCTTGCATTTTACTCGAAGAGCCGCGAGAGAATGACTGCCATAGGAGTTGGGTTGTGCTCAACAAACTTCGTGAGAGACGTAAAGCACGAGTGGGAGAATGGGGACTGATTTTAGGGGAAGAAGATGAGATTACATACTTATACACATATATTGTTAGGTGAAAGATGTAAATGCCCTTCAAAAGTACCACTGGGGGTTTTTGTTAAGTTTTCCATCTATGAATTGGATGGAAAGTGAGGGATTTGACCAATTAACTAACGTATACATAGTTAAAGGGGCAATTAAATTCAATTGGTAGTTGGAGGGGGATTAACTAAAAAAGAAATAGTTTAAGGGGCAAGTAGATTATTAACCCATAAACTAAAACTACTTACATGAAGTTCTAAACAAAAAAATTTCTTTGAGGGTATTCAAGTGATCACCCTTATGAAAGGGTGGAGCCGTCTCTGCTCTACCCGGTTTTCAGCATAACGTTTACCTCACATTTATCCTTTTTTCCATGGGTTGGTGGGTTCTCACTGTACTTTTTATTCTCTTTGTTTCTGTCAAAGGGATCAACAAAACGAAGAAAAGAGGGAAGAGAAATGAATGTGCCCGATCACCTGCCCGCCCAGGTGCCCGCTTTTGGTTGCAAGGCCAAAGTGGGGCAAGAAATGCTGCTCGCCCTTCTTTGGTTTTAGATACTTGATTGTGGTGGGTTGTCCATTTTAATTTTAATTTTTGGGTTGTGTTAATGTGTACCTTAAGGGCAAATGTTAAAACATCATTAAATTATGGGGCACTTAAATAATCATCCTTTTAGTCACATGAAATTAGAAAATCATCCTGAGCTTATTTAGGAGTTATGTTTCCATCCCGAAATTCAAAAAAACCCTAAAATGCCCTTTATATATATAATTATATAATTGTAACATATTAAGAGATGGAGGACTAAATTAAAAGTTGCATATATAGGCAGAGATATTTGGATGTTTTTCAAATTTCTGAGGACCATTCCTATAATTAAGGGATTGGGAGATAAAAACCCAATCCCACAATCTACGCACAATCATCATCCCCATTTTAAACCAAAAAGGAAAATCTCTACGCCATTTTTGGGGACCAAAACTTCACACCGGTTGTCATCCCAATTCGTCGTTCACGCAGTCCCAGATCGCCGATCAAAACCTTCACCCATGGCGGTGCAACGTTGTTGTCGACAGTCCTCTTTCTCGGAATAAGGAGTCGACGTCCTCCACCGCCATCTCTGACCACCATCCTCATGGCTCGACTGTGCTGTGATGCGGCTCAAGTTCGTATATTTGTTTTTCGATTTCTTCTTCTTCTTCTTTTTTCCGATCTAGTTTGGGTTTGTCTTCCCTTGATTGGTCCACCATCCTCATGCTGGACTAGTATTCAAATTCACCGTGTTTACTGGTAGGAACATTTTTTTTAATCATGTTTATTTGAATTTACCATGTTTACTGGAAGAGACATATTTTTTACCATGTTTTGAGGATGCATGATTTGTTTGTTTTCATAGTAAAAATTATTTACCATGAAATTTGATAGGGGGTATTCATAGTATTCAAATTCACCATGTTCATTTGTAGGGACATTTTTTTTAACCATGTTTACTTGAATTTACCATGTTTATTGAAAGTGACATATTTTTTTACCATGTTTTTAGGATGCATGGTCTGTTTTCAAAGTAAAAATGTGATAATAATTTGTTTACCATGATTCCGTAGTAATTTATTAACTAATTTATCATGTTTCCTTATTAATGTATTAAATTTACCATGTTTGGATGTAACATGGTAATACGAGTTGGATGTAACACTTCATATTTACCATGATTACTGCTGCTCATTAACATTTTTACCATGACTACAGATATTTTACCATGATGCTTGTATAATTTTTCAATACAATAATTATGGCAAAAATGATACGTTTCTCTCCATTAATCATTATTTATGGAAACCAAATCATTCCATTTTGAAATCCCTGATTATCCGAAGTAATATCATCCCATTTTTTAATCCGTGATTATCCAAAATCATTAAAAGAAATTTTTTGTAACTAACAATATTTGAAAAATCCATTATTCCCTAAAAAAAGGAACTAGATTTTAGGAAGTCCTTATTTCATTGAAGAAAGGGTAATTATGACAAATCACATTATAAGAGGATGAAAACATAACCCCGTAAAAATAGGAGGATGAAAACGTACGTGATATCCAAAATCTGGATGGATAATTAATTACCTCTTAAATTATTGCAACTAGACCCACTCCCATAATAGAAAATTGTAAAAGTAGTTAATAACAAGAAAACTTGTTCTTACGAGACCATAATACCCTTTTACTATAGTATTATTCAATCCCTTTCACTTTTCATTCCATTAACTTCCATTTCCTAAACTCCCCTGAGTTCTCAAAAGCCAACTTGGTAATCTAGTGCAAAGCAAGAAATAGAATAGAAAGAAAAAAGAAGGAAGTGCTGCATGTTGATGAAGTACATGTAACGAGAACGTAAAAAAATAAAATAAAAAATTACCTAGTATTTTATTTTTTACTTATTACTTCAAAATTTTCCAAAATGTGTTAATTTTTTTTATAGTCGTTTTTATTAATATTGGACAAATGTAGGAAAAGTTGCATGTGACATGTTTTTTGTGCAAATATTTTGTTTGCAAAAGTTTTTAATCAAATAAATTTGCATTTGTTGATTACATGTGCATTGTTTTTGTTTAAATTTTCATTGTTATCTTGGAGATCATGAGATTTTCATGCAAGAGCAACCAGGAGAAAGCAAGATAATGAGACATTAAGCTGGGGACATTCTTGTCTCATGCTCAAAACCTTTAGTCTTCTCAAGAAAAAAATTTATTACTCTATAGTTACCTTTTCATTTCCCATAGAAGTAGAGGAAAACTATAGAGTTAATGCCATGTGCCCATAGGGCACATATTAACAGGACCCTTAATTTTTTGTGATAGCACCATAGTTCTTGTTAGCCCAATAATATTTTGGCCCAAAAAGATACTCCCTCCGTCCCCTTTTTTAGTGTCGGTATTTTCATTTTAGGCTGCCCCTTAATAAGTGTGTGTTTTGAAAAGTTAATGTGTAAAAATTTGTACAATTATCATTTTGCCCTTTTGAAAAGTAAATGGGTAAAAGTGGAGGTAAAAATGGATTTGAAAAGTGTAAAGTTGAGGTAAAATGTGTTGTGAAAAGTGTAACGATTATGTTTTTTTAATAAATTGTATTTACGAAGCAACACATTTAAAAAGGGACGGAAGAAGTATTTGTTTGGGTGGTGTTTGGTGAAATATTCTACACACTTTATTTGTCAGATGTTTTGCACATGACCTTCTGTCATTTGTTAGCTTCCTTTGGAAGCCAAAATAAGACTACAGGTTTTGTCACAAAAAAAAAAAAAGACTACAGGGGGTGTTCCACTATGGGAGTTTTGTTTTAAAACTGCATTGGTTTTTGTGTTCACACTTTTTTATGTGATGTATTATGAGAGGATGACTTGTCTTGATTTTTGAAAAAAAAAACTAGTTATGGAACACCCTTTAAAGTCCATTTGGTAATCTGATTATCATATTTTGGATATGAAAGAGAAAACAGTGGTGCTCTTGCGTGTGTGGGGTGTTTCAACGTGGAAAAAGGGTGAAGCTCCAAGTCCAGCCTGCCTTCTTTTAGTTTTTCTTCATTCAACAGCTTGTACGTGAACTTTCTCTGTTTTGGGGCCCTCCATTTGCAACGTTTGGAGAGGGATTTCTATATATGGTACCGTATTCCTATGATTTTAATGCACTAAACATACATGGCTTGGACTTAGTCAATTGATTTCCTAATGGTGATGAAGATGTTTTTGTTGATTTATGGAGCACGTGCCTGTAGAGTGTGTGAACGTGTTACTTATTGTTCTGAATTTTGAATTTGGTTCTTGACTCGTTCAGAGTAAACTTATCTGGTAGAATGTATTTTAACTTTAAGGTTAAGGACGACCACACTTGAGCAAATTGTCTTTTTGATTAAGAAAATCTGAGTCTTGAGTCTGAAAATCAAGTATGACAAATTTTCTTTTTTCCTTTTTTTCCCCTTCTTTTTGTATTAACCAAGGAAGAGGAGTGCAAATTTGTTCACCTTCACTAACAAAAACCCTCTTTGATTGGTGAAAAAGTATTGGATCCACCACAAACTAAATCAATATACTTTTGGGAATTATGTTGTTAGTTTATGGTGGACCCTTTCCACCAATCAGAGGGAGGGTTTTTTTCCAACCTCACTAGGTGAGAGTGAACAAATTTGCACTCATCTCCCTCCATATCAAGAAGTTATAAATTAACCCCACAAGATATTACATATCTACAATTATCGGCATAAAATGCACAAATGAATGTTTGGATCTCACATTTTTTTAGTCCAGTGCGGATGTCTTGTTCTGAATGAATCTTGAAAGGGTGGCGATAATGCGACGAGCATATTCATTTGTGCTACGACCATTTGATCTTGCATCAAAATGGATGTCTACTTTCCAAACCTATCAATAGAAACTTGATAAAATATCATTATTGTTTGTTTGTGTTTAAATAAACTAATACTATTTCCATTAATCAAATTTCAAATCGGAAAACATATTTGGAAAATACTACACTTTTTAGAACATTGATTACGTTTCTTTAAAAAGTTAGAATTCTCATAAAAGGGATGGTGCAAATGGGATGGAGGGAACATAAATGAAGTAAACAAGTTATTGCTTTTCTTTTCATTTGAATTTAAAGCAACGGGCAAAGGTACAAGGCCAATGTGGTTTTGGTGCCGCAACGTTTCTGCGATTTTGTTTCAGTAATTCCCCATCATCCATTGTGTGATGTGCGGATATGGTTCTGGAATTGAGTGGCTTTGTAGGCTCAATTTTTATAGAGAAAGGAGATATGCCTGTGAAAACATGTTAGAGCATCATTATCAGCCTACTCAAAATTTTCACTAAATTTAACTTCAAAAACACCTTTTTATAAATTAGCAAGTTACTTTATAAAAAACTCACAAAATCAGACTCTCTATTTTAACTTTATTATATTAAACTATTCTTTCTTTCTACTCCTATTCCCCAAAAGTAATAAAAAAAAAGAAGTGAATAGTGCATGAACAGTGCGTGAATAGTGCCCTGGTGAGTGAACAGTGCCGCACCAAATTTGGTGCGGTACTGTAGCAAAGTTAGAGGTCAACAGTTTGGTGAGGGAGGATAGGAAGTCTGATATGGGGCTGTTTTTTCTGCTTTGGCTCTCTATTTGATGAAAATGGGTATTTGATGTTCCACATAATGATGCTCTTATTGGTCTACAATTTTTTGAATTTTGTTAAGGTCAAGAACGACGCCACTGACCCACCTCTGTAGGAAAATGACCCATAATTGATTTTTCAAGAAGGCGGTATTCGATTACTTGACCCAATTGTCTGGTTGATTATATGGGCATAATCTGAGTCTGAAAATCTAGTTGCTAACACCAAAATTTCAAGGATGGCAAATTTTGCTCATCCTGTTTTCTTGTTGATCTATTCATTTTTGCTATTTGCCGATGCCTTAACAGACACAATCTTACTAGGGCAGTCAGTCACAGCCTCAACCCCCATCACATCTTCTGGCAATGAATTTGAGTTGGGATTCTTTAGTCCTGGTATTGACAACTCCACAATAAGCAGTTACCTGGGTGTTTGGTACAAAAGAGTGTCAATACATACTGTTGTTTGGGTAGCCAACAGGGATCACCCTCTCACAAATTCCTCTGCGGTTCTCACCATAGCCGAGGATGGAAACTTGGTGATACAGGAGGGAAGAACTTCTTACATGTTGTCTAACGTAACGTCAAGTGGAAACACTAGTGCTACCCTTTTGGATTCAGGGAATCTGGTTTTGATTGACAGGAGATCTGGTGATTTACTATGGCAGAGCTTTGACCACCCTTCAGATACTCTCTTGCCTGGGATGAAGCTTGGTTATGATAAGAGAAATGGAAAAAATTGGTCTATGTTGGCCTGGAAAACCAAGTACGACCCAGGCCCTGGAGGTTTCTCTGTTAAACTTGATACTCAAGGAACAAACCAGCTTTTCATCCTAAAAGGGTCTCAAAAGTATGGAATAGTGGCCCGTGGAATGGACAAACGTTTGTTCACCTGCATGAAATGTCCGGGAGCCAAGTGCTCAATTTCACCTATGTTTCCAATGATAATGAGAGTTATTTCACTTACTCCTTTAAAAATCCTTCGGTGACTGGTAGAATGGTGGTGGATACATCAGGGCAAATCCAGCTGCTTATATGGCTTGAAGCAAGAGGTGAATGGAACTTGTTGCATTCTCAACCGACGGATCAGTGTGACATTTACGCCTTCTGCGGGCCTTTTGAAACCTGCCATCGAAACCTTCAAAATTGCCATTGTTTTCCCGGTTTTCGACCCAAATCTGTAGGCGATTGGAATGTTGGCGACAGGTCTGGAGGGTGCGTGAGGAAAGTGCACTTACAGTGTGGTAATGATAGTGAAGTTAATGGACAAAAAGACCAGTTCCTTCAGATACCTAAAGTAAGATTGCCTGATAATTCGATAGTACTCTCTCAAGTTAAAAGTGTTGGAGACTGTCAATCAGCTTGTTTAGTAACTGCTCATGCTCTGCTTATACTTATGACGGAAGTGATGGGTGTTCAATATGGAGTGTGGAGCTCTGGAACGTGAATCAGCTGACAGACGATGACCATGAAGGAAGAGATTTGTATCTAAGACTAGCTGCTTCTGAGTTTACTAGCCAGGGCAAGGGTAATGGAATTGTCACAACTATCTACCTTACAAAGTGGATGTAATTTGATGCATTGTTCTTGAATAAAAAATAATTATTCCACCTAACTCCTCTTGCAGATTCAAGAATCAAGAGGTGTAAGTTGATTATTCTAGCCGTTGCAGTTCCCGTGGCGCTGCTGGTTACAGTTGGATTCTTTTATTGCTTGAGGAGGTGGAAGCCACAAAACAAAGGTATGAATTTCTTTTTTTTTTTTGCTAAACAAAGAATTTATTAATATTTGAAAAGGAATTACAAAGATTAAAGGGACCAAGACTGAAAACGCAAAGGGCTAAGAGGGAAAAAACAAGATACAATGAGGGTATGCGGTGCAAGTCCAAACCTCGGATCTTCCTAAACTTAAATCTTAGGATACTAGGATATGTGGCCCCTAATTGGGTGTAGGTACGGGGACACGTCGTGAACACTTGTTTGTAATACATATTGCATAATGTTTTCAGATGTTGTATCGTAAAATGTATTTAAAAACATATTTAAACCAAAAAGGGTTGAGAAAAGTATGATTTTGCTATTTTATGTCCATGCGAGACAAGAAATATCGCTTTTCTAGCAGATTTTCTATTCTTTTTCTGTAAATATCATTGCAATACCATGACAATTAGAGAACACATCGATATGTGTACTTCCGCCAAAATGAAGGATCCATATGACATAGCTCCTCGGCCAGTTTACAAGTAAACTGCATTTATCTCGACTATAAATTTCATTTGGGTATGGAAAAATCAACAAGAGCTGCTAGAACGTCAAATTACCAAGTTTGACTTTTGCACACTTTTTCACGTGCTCACAATGTATATTGTGAACTCAAAATTTGTCATTCTGCTTCTATATAAGATCCAATGGCCGAAACAATTTTTATCTAGCAGCGGAGGATTTGGCGTTATTTGATCTTGCCACAAGCATTGGAGCTGCCAATTGTAAATCAAATGAAGCTGGCAAGAGTCATACCGGTAAAAGGAAAGAAGTTGATTTGCCATTGTTCAGTTTCGCTAGTGTATGTGCTGCCACTGATAACTTCTCTGATGCAAATAAGCTAGGAGAGGGTGGTTTTGGATCTGTTTACAAGGTAAAATTCAACATTACTGAACACTATAAACTTGAACATTGGATACTACACACAAAGTCTCGTTTCATTTTTCTGCGGGAGTTATGTTCGCTTATCGCGTTTCTTTTAAGACAGTACTGTTTTTCTTTTAGTTTTCTGTGCGGTATGAATAATCTAGGGCTCCATATTAGGGGAAGCTATTAAAGGGGTATAAGGCGGCTGTGAAACGGCTTTCAAGAAAGTCTCGACAAGGATTGGAGGAATTACAAAATGAGGCAATGCTCATAGCAAAACTTCAACACAACAATCTTGTGAGACTATTGGGCTGCTGCATTGAGAAAGATGAAAAGATTTTGATCTATGAATACATGCCCAATAAAAGCTTGGATTTCTTCCTTTTCGGTTTGTACTTCTCGCTTACTTGAGTAGATTGAATTGTACCAAATTCAATGTTTGTATGCTTACTACTTTGAAAAATTATCCTAGGAAGATGGTTATGTTTAATAATTTTGATGTGAAATTGTGACAGATCCAATAAAATACGGGATACTTAACTGGGAGACACGTGTTAACATCATTGAAGGAATTGCTCAAGGGCTTCTCTATCTTCATCTGTATTCCAGGTTACGAATTATCCACAGAGATTTGAAAGCTAGCAATATTCTCTTGGATAAAGATATGAACCCCAAAATATCAGATTTTGGAATGGCAAGAATTTTTGGGGGAAATGGATCACAAGCAACAAATCGAATTGTTGGCACTTAGTAAGTAAACGTAGACGTAGCTTATAACATTACTTATTTATGCACCTTTGCACCAAAACAACTTATTTCTACAGAAAAATACAATTGTGACACTACTGAATGGTCTGATATAATATTTAAATCCAGTGGCTACATGTCACCAGAATATGCCATGGAAGGTCTCTTCTCAATCAAATCAGATGTCTTTAGCTTTGGAGTCTTGTTGCTAGAGATTTTGAGTGGCAAAAGAAATACAGGGTTTTATAATAGTGACGCCCTCAATCTTCTTGGATATGTAAGTACCACAATGACAATTCCATCGCTTCATCTTTTCTTTTACATCACTTTTGTTAGGAACATGTGTGAAGGATGAGTCCCACATCGGATAAATAGAAAAAGAGTTGGATCTTAATATACAATTGGATGACTCACCACTTACAAGGCTTAGCCTTTTAAGTGGATATGGGTCATTTAATGTATATTGGGCCCAATGAATGTGGTGGACTCCGTGGATACTCCCCAACAGATTGGGCCTATGCGCACATGGGAAGAACCTCAGGCGGATCAGACTCCTAACAAGTGGTATCAGAGCCGATGGCTGACGATCTATGGGCGGACTCTCCTGGAAGCATCGGTGGTTGCGGGCTTGCACGGAGACTCTCGGAGGCAGGAAAAATCCATTGTAACTCTCGATGGAGCAAGAAAATTCCTGGTGCGTGCAGCAGGTGGCTAGCAGCAAGGTGGCTCTCGGTGGAGTGGGTACTCTCGATGGAGCAGGAAAAATTCCTAGTGCGTGCGGCATCTGGCTGGCAAGCAAAGGTGGCTCTCGTGGAGTATGGTGGCTCATGATGGAGTGTGTGCGGTAAATAAGCCCTGGTTTGGACACGGTGTTGGAGAGATAGATCAAAAATTAAGGGGGAGTCAAGTGGATCAGATCGAGGGGGAGTTAGGCCCAATGTATGGTTCACACACGAGGGGGAGATTGTTAGGAACATGTGTGAAGGATGAGTCCCACATCGGATAAATAGAAAAAGAGTTGGATCTTAATATACAATTGGATGACTCACCACTTACAAGGCTTAGCCTTTTAAGTGGATATGGGTCATTTAATGTATATTGGGCCCAATGAATGTGGTGGACTCCGTGGATACTCCCCAACAGATTGGGCCTATGCGCACATGGGAAGAACCTCAGGCGGATCAGACTCCTAACAACTTTTTCTTTTCTGCTTTCTTTCTTTATATTGTAAACATTGTGTGTCAAATTGAAATATGCTCATCGCTTATTTTCAATTCAGGCATGGGACTTGTGGAAGATCGGTAGGGGAGAGGGCATAAAGGATCCGATACTACAAGATATATCTTCTAATAATATGCTGCTGAGATACGTAAACATAGCGCTACTTTGTGTCCAAGAAAGTGCTGCCGATAGGCCTACCATGTCGGATGTCGTCTTGATGCTTAGCAATAATCTTATGCTTCTAGCCTCTCCTAAACAACCTGCATTTTCGACGAGCAGAAGTGTGCCAGAGCGAAATTCAAGCAAACAATCAGAGATTTGTTCAATAAACGACGCGTCAATCTCAGTTTTGGAAGCTCGATAACTGCTTAGATTTCCATCTCACATTCATGGTAATATTCTACCCACTTTATTTGGCACATGTTTTGCACATGACCTTGTTGTCATTTGTTAGCTTCCGTTGGAAGCCAAAATCGCTTATGTTTGTGAAATTTGTTGGAAACACTTTAGGGGTGTTTGTGAAATCTTTTTGGGTAAATATGTTTGTGAAATCTTTATAACTCTTGTAAACCCATTTGCGAGAACTTTGTTGCTAGTGGAATTGGACTCCAGTGACGTACCTCAACTTTTGGGGGAACGAGGTAAAAATCGCTTATGTCTCGTTTATTTGTGGTTTGTGCATTTCTGTTTCATTCGCTGCAGTGTGTTTTAGTCCTTCGTGATTTATACTTGTGGGAATTGGTGCTATTTTTTCCCAACAAATTGCAGCTGCCATTTCGAACACTCCAAAGAATACTAAGCTTGCTAAGGCAAGAATGAATGACTGATATTGTTGAAACACCGGAAAGAGCGAACTTAATTTCGGTAAATCAAAGA
The DNA here is from genome assembly GCA_963854785.1 of Vaccinium vitis-idaea. Lineage (NCBI taxonomy): Eukaryota > Viridiplantae > Streptophyta > Magnoliopsida > Ericales > Ericaceae > Vaccinium > Vaccinium vitis-idaea. The sequence continues at coordinate 40,041,377 of OY978218.1, forward strand.
TCGCTAGTTTTTAATGCCCACAATATGTAACGTTTCCGAAAGGGTAGGATAATGCTAAAATTGTTTTTGATTGTGCCAAAATTCTAATGCATAAAGAGCTTGTACTTTACAAATAAGTACAAGCATTTCATGCACTTGGGCACTATCAAAAAGAGTTTTGGTATTAACACTAACCCGAAAGAGTAGTGAAAAGAGTTTTGACATTAACACTACCCTTCCGAAAAGCGAACTTAATTTGGGTAAATCGAACAAGGTCACGGTTTAGTACCGAGAGACAGGAATTGATCTTGAGAGCTCTAAAGAATCGATCAAAGAGAGACCAAGAGACATGAATTGATCTTGAGAGCTCCAAAGAATCAATCAAAGAGAGACTGGATTGACACAATCGAGTGGTAGAAATCAAGATGACTAATGAACGATTAAACTGGATTTTAAGCAAACAATTGAGAACTCCGATGGAATCCACTTTGTATATATAAATAGTTCTCTTTACAATTTTTTTGATTAATAATCGCTCCAACGATTTTCACTTTGTATATAACAATAGTTCCAAAGCAATCCATTAAAAACATTTATGATTTTTTTTTTATTAAATATGTACTCCAGGTTGTATATATATTTTATTTTTTTGACTTAACTGTGCAAGGTTTTCATGGTTGTAATTTACCTTGTTCCTGCACCAGAATTATAAAAGGAAAAACAATTGAGCTTCTATTTTTCTTTTGAACTTATGAGAGAGCCTTTTCATTCATATCCCCCTTCAATAGTTGTTGCAGACTTCTTGCATTTTACTCGGAGAGCCGCGAGAGAATGACTGCCGTAGGAGTTGGGTTGTGCTCAACAAACTTCGTGAGAGACGTAAAGCATGAGTGGGAGAATGGGGACTGGTTTTAGGGGAAGTAGATGAGATTACATACTTATACACATATATTGTTAGGTGAAAGATGTAAATGCCCTTCAAAAGTACCACGGGGGGTTTTTGTTAAGTTTTCCATCTATGAATTGGATGGAAAGTGAGGGATTTGACCAATTAACTAACGTATACATAGTTAAAGGGGCAAGTAAATTCAATTGGTAGTTGGAGGGGGATTTAACTAAAAAAGAAATAGTTTAAGGGACAAGTAGATTATTAACCCATAAACTAAAACTACTTACATGAAGTTCTAAACAAATTTTTTTCTTGAGGGTATTCAAGTGATCACCCTTATTAAAGGGTGGAGCCGTCTCTGCTCTACCCGGTTTTCAGCATAACGTTTACCTCACATTTATCCTTTTTTCCATGGGTCGGTGAGTTCTCACTGTACTTTTTATTCTCTTTGTTTCTGTCAAAGAGATCAACAAAACGAAGAAAAGAGGGAAGAGAACTGAACGTGCCCGATCGCCTGCCTGCCCAGGTGCCCGCAAAGGTTGCAAGGCCAAAGTGGGACAAGAAATGCTGCTCGCCCTTCTTTGGTTTTAGATATTTGATTGTGGTGAGTTGTACATTTTAATTTTAATTTTAATTTTTAGGTTGTGTTAATGTGTACCTTAAGGGCAAATGTTAAAACATCATTAAATGATTGCAACTAGACCCACTCCCATAGAAAATTGTAAAAGTAGTTAATGACAAGAAAACTTGTTCTTACAAGACCATAATACCCTTTTACTATAGTATTATTCAATCCCTTTCACTTTTCATTCCATTAACTTCCATTTCCTAAACTCCCCTGAGTTCTTCTCAAAAACCAACTTGGTAATCTAGTGCAAAGCAAGAAATAGAATAGAAAGAAAAAAGAAGAAGGAAGTGTTGAATGTTGATGAAGTACATGTAACGAGATCGTAAAAAAAAAAAAAAAAAACCTAGTATTTTATTTTTTAATTATTACTTCAAAATTTTCCAAAATGTGTTAATTTTTTTATAGTCGTTTTTATTAATATTGGACAAATCTAGGAAAAGTTGCATGTGACATGTTTTTTGTGCAAATATTTTGTTTGCAAAAGTTTTTAATCAAATAAATTTGCATTTGTTGATTACATGTGCATTGTTTTTGTTTATGGTTATCTTGGAGATCATGAGATTTTCATGCAAGAGCAACAAGGAGAAAGCAAGATAATGAGACATTAAGCTGGGGACATTCTTGTCCCATGCTCAAAACCTTTAGTCTTCTCAAGAAAAAAAATTATTACTCTAAAGTTACCTTTTCATTTCCCATAAAAGTAGAGGAAAACTATAGAGTTAATGCATTCTTACCATGTGCCCATAGGGCACATATTAACAGGACCCTTAATTTTTTGTGATAGCACCATAGTTCTTGTTAGCCCAATAATATGTTGGCCCAAAAAGATACTCCCTCTGTCCCCTTTTTTAGTGTCGGTATTTTCATTTTGGGTTGTCCCTTAATAAGTGTGTGTTTGAAAAGTTAATGGGTAAAAATTTGTACAATTATTATTTTGCCCTTTTGAAAAGTTAACGAGTAAAGAGTAAATGGGTAAAAGTGGAGGAAAAAATTGATTTGCAAAGTGTAAAGTTGAGGTAAAAGTTGTTGTGAAAAGTGTAACGATTATGTTTTTTTAATAAATTGTATTTACGAAGCAACACATTTAAAAAGGGACGGAGGAAGTATTTGTTTGGGTGGTGTTTGGTGAAATATTCTACGCACTTTATTTGTCACATGTTTTGCACAAGACCTTCTGTCATTTGTTAGCTTCCTTTGGAAGCCAAAATAAGACTACATGGGGTGTTCCACTAAGAGAGTTTTGTTTTAAAACTGCTTTGGTTTTTGTGTTTACACTTTTTTATGTGATGTATTATAAGAGGATAACTTGTCTTGATTTTTGGGAAAAAAACTTGTAGTTAGTGGAACACCCTTTAAAGTCCATTTGGTAATCTGATTAGCAAATTTCGGATATGAAAGAGAAAACAGTGGTGCTCTACTGCTCTTGCCTGTGTGTGTGGGGTGTTTCAACGTGGAAAAAGGGTGAAGCTCCAAGTCCAGCCTGCCTTCTTTTAGTCTATTATTCAACAGCTTGTACGTGAACTTTGGGGTTGATTTGTCTCTGTTTTGGGGCCCTCAATTTGCAACGTTTGGAGAGGGATTTGTTCATCCAAATTTGGTAAGGTCTTTTCTCTTTCTGATTGTAATTTGTTGGATAGGTGTTTGTGAAATCTTTGTATCTCTTGTAAACCCATTTGTGAGAACTTTGTTGGTAGTGGAATTGAACTTCGGTTTTGTGGCGTACGTACCTCAATGTTTTGGGGAACCAAGTAACAAGCTAAAATGGAAAAATGACTTTTTTAGGTACATTTTTTTTCACGCCCTGTTCCGCCGCCGTCATGATAAGATAAAATCTAATATAAAGAGGGTAGCCTTGGAGGGAGGTTTCTTGCCTCTTTAACCAATTCTTTTCTTTCTTCTCCTCCTCTCTCTTCTCTTTCTCCCTTTCACTGTATTGTTCCCCCCTCTCTCACGTTGGATGTTTATCTTTTATCTTTTTTCCTTTTTTTCCCCTTCTTTTTGTATTAACCAAGGGGAGTGCAAATTTGTTCACCTCCACTAACAAAAACCCTCTTTGATTGGTGAAAAAGTATTGGATCCACCACAATCAATATACTTTTGGTAATTATGTTGTTAGTTTATGGTGGACCCTTTCCACCAATCAGAGGGACGGTTTTTTTCCAACCTCACTAGGTGAGAGTGAACAAATTTGCACTCATCTCCATCCATATCAAGAAGTTATAAATTAACTCCACAAGATATCACATATCTACAATTATCCGCATAAAATGCACAAATAAATGTTTGGATCTCACATTTTTTATTGGTCTACAATGTTTTGAATTTTGTTAAGGAGATATGCCTGTGAAAACATGTTAGTTATTGGTCTACAATTTTTTGAATTTTTTTAAGGTCAAGGACGACGCCACTGACCCACTTCTGTAGGAAAATGACCCATAATTGATTTTTCAAAATGGCGGTATTCGATGACTTGACCCAATTGTCTGGTTGATTATATGGGCATAATCTGAGCCTGAAAATCTAGTTGCTAACACCAAAATTTCAAGGATGGTAAATTTTGCTCATCCTGTTTTCTTGTTGATCTTTTCATTTTCGCTATTTGCGGATGCCTTAACAGATACAATCTTACAAGGGCAGTTAGTCACAACCTCAACCCCCATCACATCTTCTGGCAATAAATTTGAGTTGGGATTCTTTAGTCCCGGGAATGAGAACTCCGCCAGAAGCAGTTATCTGGGTGTTTGGTACAAAAAAGTTTCGGACCGAACTGTTGTTTGGGTAGCCAACAGGAATCAACCTCTCACAAATTCCTCCGCGGTTCTCACCATAGCTACGGATGGAAACCTGGCGATACAGGAGGGAAGAAGTTCTTACATGATGTCTAACATAACATCAAGCGGAAACACTAGTGCTACCCTTTTGGATACAGGGAATCTGGTATTGATTGACATGAGATCTGGTGAAAGACTATGGCAGAGCTTCGACCACCCTTCGGATACTCTCTTGCCCGGGATGAAGCTTGGTTATGATAAGAGAAATGGAAAAACTTGGTCTTTGTTGGCCTGGAAAACCAAGTACGACCCAGGCCCTGGAGGTTTCTCTGTTAAACTTGATACTCAAGGAACAAACCAGATATTCATCCTAAAAGGTTCTCAAAAGTACTGGAATAGTGGCCCGTGGAATGGACAAACGTTCGTTCACATGCCTGAATTGCCCAGGAGCCCAGTGTTCAATTTCACCTATGTTTCCAATGATAATGAGAGTTATTTCACTTACTCTCTTAAAAATCCTTCAATGACTGGTAGATCAGTGGTGGATACATCAGGGAAAATCCAGGTGTTTAGATGGCTTGAAGGAAGAGGTGAATGGAACTTCTTGTATTCTCAACCGAAGGATCAGTGTGACATTTACGCCTTCTGCGGGGCTTTGGGAACCTGCAATCGAAATCATTTTCCAAATTGCGGTTGTTTAAGCGGTTTTCAACCCAAATATGAAGGAGATTGGAATGTTGGTGACTGGTCTGGAGGGTGCGTGAGGAAAGTGCACTTGCAGTGTGGTAATGATAGTGAAGTTAATGGACGCGAAGACCTGTTCCTTCGGATATCTAAAGTAAGGTTGCCTGACAATCCGATAGTACTCTCTCAAGTTAGAAGTATTGGAGATTGTCAATCAGCTTGCTTTAGTAACTGCTCGTGCTCTGCTTATACTTATGACGGCAATGATGGGTGTTCCTTATGGCGTGAGGAGCTCTTGAACGTGAATCAGCTGACAGACAATGACCCTGAAGCAAGAGATTTGTATCTAAGACTAGCTGCTTCTGAGTTTCTTAGCGAGGGCAAGGGTAATGGAATTGTCACAACTATCTACCTTACAAAGTGGATGTAATTTGATGTATTGTTCTTGAATAAAAATTAATTCAGTCCACCTAACTCCTCTTGCAGACTCAAGAATCAAGAGGTGGAAATGGATTATTCTAGCCGTTGCAGTTCCCATGGCGCTGCTGGTTACAGTTGGATTCTTATATTGCTTGTGGAGGTGGAAGTCACAAAACAAAGGTATGAATTTCGCCCATGCAAAACAAAACAAAACCAATTAAAGGGGATGTAAGTTCCATGAAAACAATGTTTTTCCTTTTAGTAGTAGTAAGGATATGTTTGTAATGCAATGCTTAGTCTCCTCGGCTATGTTGCATGAACTCGGGTGTGAGTATCGGGTTAAGGTGCAAGTCCAAGCCTCGGATGTTTGTAAACTTAAATCTTAGGATACTGGAATATGTAGCTGCTAATTGGTGTGGGTACGGGGACACGTCGTGAACACTTGTTTGTAATAGTAGAATGTCAAATCTTAGGATACGGAACTAACGACTCTAGTAGAACGTCAAATTACCAAGTTTGACTTTTGCAGACTTTTTCACGTGCTCACAATGTATATTGAGAATTCAAAATTTGACATATAATTAAGCTCAAATGGCCAAAACAATTTTTATCTAGCAGGGGAGGATATGGTGTTATTTGATCTTACCACAAGCATTGGAGCTGCAAATTGTAAATTAAATGAAGCTGGCAAGAGTCATACCGGTAAAAGGAAAGAAGTTGATTTGCCATTGTTCAGCTTCGCTAGTGTATGTGCTGCCACTGATAACTTCTCTGAGGCAAATAAGCTTGGAGAGGGTGGTTTTGGATCTGTTTACGAGGTAAAATTCAACATAATTGAACACTTTAAACTTGAACATTGGATACTATACACAAAGTCTCGTTTCATATTTCTGCGGGAGTTATGTTCACTTATCGCGTTTCTTTTAAGACAGTACTGCTTTTCTTTTAGTTTTCTGTGGAGCATGAATAATCTAGGGCTCCATATCAGGGGAAGCTACTAAAGGAATATAAGGTGGCTGTGAAAAGGCTTTCAAGAAAGTCTGGACAAGGATTGGAGGAATTACAAAATGAGGCAATGCTCATAGCAAAACTTCAACACAACAATCTTGTGAGACTATTGGGCTGCTGCATTGAGAAAGATGAAAAGATTTTGATCTATGAATACATGCCCAATAAAAGCTTGAATTTCTTCCTTTTCGGTTTGTACTTCTCGCATACTTGAGTAGATTGAATTGTACCAGATTCAATGTTTGTATGCTTACTACTATGAAAAATTATCCTAGGAAGATGGTTCTGTTTAGTAATTTTGATGCGAAATTGTGACAGATCCAATGAAATACGGGATACTTAACTGGGAGACGCGTGTTAACATCATTGAAGGAATTGCTCAAGGGCTTCTCTATCTTCATCTGTATTCCAGGTTACGAATTATCCACAGAGATTTGAAAGCTAGCAATATTCTCTTGGATAAAGATATGAACCCAAAAATATCTGATTTTGGGATGGCAAGGATTTTTGGGGGAAATGGATCACAAGCAACAAATCGAATTGTTGGCACTTAGTAAGTAAAACGTAGACGTAGCTTATAACATTACTCATTTAGGCACCTTTGCACCAAAACAACTTAATTCTACAGAAAAATACGATTGTGACACTACTGAATGGTCTGATATAATATTTAAATCCAGCGGCTACATGTCACCAGAATATGCCATGGAAGGTCTCTTCTCAATCAAATCAGATGTCTTTAGCTTTGGAGTCTTGTTCCTGGAGATTTTGAGTGGCAAAAAAAATACAGGGTTTTATAATAGTGACGCCCTTAATCTTCTTGGATATGTGAGTACCACAATGATAATTCCATCGCTTCATCTTTTCTTTTACATCACTTTTTCTTTTCTGCTTTCTTTCTTTATATTGTAAACATTTTGTGTCAAATTGAAATGTGATCTTCGCTTAATTTCAATTCAGGCATGGGACTTGTGGGAGAGCGGCAGAGGAGAGGACATAAAGGATCCATTGTTAAAAGATGTATCTTCTACAAATATGTTGCTGAGATACGTAAATATAGCGCTGCTTTGCGTCCAAGATAGTCCTGCCGATAGGCCTACCATGTCAGACATTGTATCGATGCTTAGCAATAATCTTATGCTTCTTGCCTCTCCGAAACAACCTGCATTTTCAAGGAGTAGAAGTGTGCTAGAGCGAAATTCAAGCAAACAATCAGAGATTTGTTCAATAAACGACATGTCAATCTCAATTTTGGAAACTCGATAACTGCTCAGATTTCCATCTCACATTCATGGTAATATTCTACCCATTTATTTGGCACATGTTTTGCACATGACCTTCTTGTCATTTGTTAGCTTCCGTTGGAAGCCAAAATAAGACAAGTCCATTTGATAATCCGATTATCAGATTTCGGTAAAGAAAGAGAAAACAGTGGTGCTCCTGTGTGCGTGGTGTTTCAACGTGGAAAAGGGTAAAGCTCCAAGTCCAGCCTTCTTTGGTCTATTCTTCAACAGCTTGTACGTAAACTTTGGGTTGATTTGTCTCTGTTTTTGGGCTCTCCATTTGCAGCAGTTTGGAGGGTTTTGTCCACCCAAATTTGGTGATCCTCTTGTTATTGTAATTTGTTGGAAACACTTTAGGGGTGTTTGTGAAATCTTTATAACTCTTGTAAACCCATTTGCGAGAACTTTATTGCTAGTGGAATTGGACTCCAGTGACGTACCTCAACTTTTGGGGGAACGAGGTAAAAATCGCTTATGTCTCGTTTATTTGTGGTTTGTGCATTTCTATTTCATTCGCTGCAGTTTTTTTTAGTCCTTCGTGATTTATACTTGTGGGAATTGGTGCTATTTTTTCCCAACAAATTGCAGCTGCCATTTCGAACACTTCAAAGAATACTAAGCTGGCTAAGGCAAGAATGAGCGACGGAAATTGTTGAAACACCGGAAAGAGAACTTAATTTGGGTAAATCAAAGCTGGCTAGTTTTTAATGCCCACAATATGTAAAGTTTTCGAAAGGGTAGTGATAATGTCCAAACTGTTTTTGATTGTGCCAAAATTTCAATGCATAAAGAGTTTGTACTTTACACATGAGTACAAGTATTTCATGCACTTGGCCACTATCAAAAAGAGTTTTGGCATTTACACTACCCCAAAAGGAGAGTGAAAAGAGTTTTGACATTAACACTACCCTTCCGAAAAGCGAACTTAATTTGGGTAAATAGAACAAGGTCACGGTTTAGTACCCCAAATCATTTTGTCAGTTGTCCAATACTCTTCAACTCAAAATTTACCTTGACGGACCATGTCAATGTACTGCTCTTATTCTCAAATTGTGAAAGCAATACTGTACTTCCCGCGTTAGAGGCAAAAGACAAGGTAAGGAGGGAATTGATATTGGCACTCTCATTTTCTTTATTGGCACTCTTTTTTTTTTTTTTTTGTCTACACACAAAGTGCAAGAGTAAGTTTACCTAATAAAGACAAAAAGGAAGTTCTAATAGAGAAAAGGAGAGTGCCAATAAAACATTCCGGTAAGAATCTTTCCCAACATAAATCCCCTCCAGAAATACAAATGGACAATGCTAGGCGTACAGAAGGCCTAGGTACAGAAAATGTACAGAGCTGCCCGAGGACCCACACGAAAGATCTCACGTTCATTCATCTTAAAATAATTTTCTAAGGGGCCATCATGAAATCATCTCGATCCGACGTTTGCAAGTGGTTGATCCAAAATCTCCCGTTTCATTCAAAACAATTTTAACGAAATGAGGGGATTTTGTATCAACCACTTACAAATGTCGAATCAAGCTGATTTCTCCATGAGACCCCTCGGAAAATTATTCTAAGATGAATGAACGGTTCGGATCTTTTGTGTGGAACCCACTTGCAGCTCTGTACATTTTCTGTTGTGCAGGCAATCGAAATACGGTTTTAGGTAACATAAGTTGCGGCCTCAACTCTCAAGTCTTTAACCTATATAGGGTCTTTTGTTTTCCTGATTTCGTGAGAGAGATTTGGCAGAAGCACAAAAGCAATTAGTAGCAAGTTAACAAACCAAATATCCTACATTCATTTGAAGTCCTTTTATAGAACACTTAGTTGATGAAAAAACAAAATGAAAGAAGAAACTGCCCCATCAAAACAAAAGCTGGGCACAAAATACAAGTAGTCTAAACTAAATCAAAATATATATTGTATTAAACAATACTGCATACAGTGCATGTAGGGAAGTGCAAAAAATAGTAAAACCTACATCAATCCTATTTTTATTCTACCAAATGGTAGTCAAGAGTCGGAATACTATTACAGAGAAATTTTTATTGCGCGTGAAGTACTCTACATCGATACTCACCCAAAGCCCAAATTGGAAAGATGTTTCTGTATGCCGCATAAGTGATCATGCAGTTTCTGTTGAAGACCCCCATGATCTCCTGCAAAGAAAAAAGTTTGAAGCTACAAAACTACGAAGTTCCAAAGTGAAAAAGTCATCATTAGAGAGAACTTGGCTAACCTTTCATAACTTATTTATTGCACATTTTACAAGCATATCCCTATATACATTTTACGAGCAACTTTCAATATACTGAGTTCTTTCCGGAAATCAACTCATTATTACCCATGTAAAGAACAACTTTTCTCTCCTTTCTTTGAGCAACTCCTTTTTCTTACCGGAAAAAATGCTCCAACCAACTTACAGAGGAAATAATTAGGTGCAGATTTATGATGCATTTAACTTCTTGCGAACTGAAAGTAAATCAGTATAGTATGACAAAATCTGAGACATAAGAAAGAGACGAAGATTGCAAAATTTCATGCACATGGTTGCGCTCTTTATTTCCTCCATTAAGCTTATATAGGTTATTTCAATTAAAAAATAATCATTCAGTTATGGTAGACTGAAATCAATGCATATAATACCTCCTGTGGGTAATCTCCATTCTCCATTTGAGAATTTATCAATAATCTTGCTGCACGGTGCAAAGGCGTCGGGTCTCTCTCCGCCTGCCGAGTAAGTCAAGGAGTATTCAGGAAACTAGTAGTATTACTGTAGAGCCAAAGACAACAAAATCCCATAATAAATAGTGTACCTGGCCTGCGTCAATGAGAGCCAGCATAGCCCATGCAGTATTCACTGCATGGGATCTATTGCCTTCAAGATTTGAATACACCTGCACAAAAAGTCTTAAATCAATGATTGTTTGAGATGTATAACCCAACTTAAAGGGCTTACTGGGGTTAACTCAAATCTATTGTGCCATATGCTACCATGTTATTGATAAATAGATTCAATTTTTTGGTCATTTACAATTCCGGTGATACAGATAGTCGAGATGAACCAGTTAGTTAGAGACCAACACTCTCTCAAGTTCAGAGATTCAAATTTATGGATTTTCTTTCATAATTGCAGAGAATCGTCTTGTTTGTACCGACAAGCAAACTTACTGGACATGCAAACTTGCAAGTAAATGGACTAACCTTGTTCTGACAAGAAAGATAACTCTCTCCCCAACCACCGGAAACAAGTTCTTTGGACAATAGAAAATCACATGCCTTACGGATGCCAGAACAGTTATTGTAGTTCTTTCCAGCAGCTAACAACCCTTTTATCCCAAACCATGAGCCATATGTGAAGCAAACCCCCCAAGAGCCGTACCTATTGAGAGACAACAAAGTAAGTTATTCAACATTAGACACACTTGGGGTCTTTAGGAAATAGAGGACAAATACATTTCTATGGGTAGAAGATACAGTGTAGACACATTAAACCCCTTAAACACAGGTTGAGCAAAGCTGAAAATCTAACAGTTGTAAATTAAGTGAGCATGAACTAACGGCATACACATTAGAACGCTGAGTATTCGCTACAAGAAGTAATGAAAGGAGAAATTAGAAAGGAAACATAAAACAAACCATGATCCATCTGGTGCTTGTATCTTTTCAATAAACATAGCAGCTCTTTCAATACACCCTTCTATTTCTTCACGACGATGCCCAGGGTATAACTTCTTAAAGGATGACAAAGCTTGAATTGCAGCTGAGGTACATTCTACATAGCTACATAATATATGTAGTCAGTTATTGTTAATGACGGTAAATAGCCAATGGACTCAGCAGACAATTAAAATGAAGGTGCTGATATCTTACGGATAATCAATAACAATGTCACCAAAAGTTTCAGCAGGGTTCAGTAACTGCAGGTAAAAATAAAAACAGACAAACCAGCCAAATTATATTTCCTGAATGGAATAGTTGCAAAAGAAATGTTAGTTGCAAGAGTCCACTCTTGTAGTGTTGCCAGGATAAGTAGATCGTAGATGAATAAATAGAAAGGCTCTTATGGCCTATGGGTTCCATGATCTCAACTTTCTGTGTTCACTAATTCATAAAAGCACAGACAATACATGAAAACTACCTCCAACCAACTGTAGGATCTTGTGAGCTCATATGTTGCAAATCCGCCATCACTATTCTGCAGTGGTAACAAGAGAAGAACATATATATTCTATTTATTTCACTTTGAACAACATTGAGGAAAAAACCTCAAGGAGTAAATGTAAGAGCTGTGATAAATATGTAATCATTACAGAAGAGCTCATGGAACCAAAGTGTATTTTCATTATAGGAACATGCACATACATACACCGAAATGGAGGGCAGATTGCTGTCTTTCTGGAGGTTGAAGGTTTTGCTAATGCCTGAAGCTGGTTGAATTTGATACCTACTACATGTTCAGCCAATTTTGATACCTACTACATCTGCAGCCATTATGTATCGTATCGGCCGTCACGCAATGGGGTTTTGGACCTCTGATACTGTTATTTACGTATGTATCAGGTCCAATATCGGCGTATATATGGCCACCGATACCATTGTGTTTCTGGAACCACGATTAAAAATCATGTGTGCAGGTAAAGATCTCTCCTTTTTCTCTTTGCCTATCGTTTCAAAACAACAGTTTGGTTATATCAGCCAAAGGAAAGAGAACTTATCCGTCTTTTTTTTTTTTTTTTTTTTTTTTTTGGCACTAAAGATCCTATCAGGACATATAGGAGCAATATTTCTTAGAAATAGCAGGCTTAGGAATTATGAGGCTTGGAGGATCTGAAAGTCTCCATTACCCATCAAACTTTGCTACATATTTAGAAGATCAGAAGCACTGAACATGGCTCTTCAGAGAAAGGACATGACAGGTGGTGCAAATCAAAAGAATCAAGATTGAAACCTCCAAAATTTCTCTTACAATATGAACGACAATTCTAACTGTTCCAAAGTTTATCCTTGGATACAAGGGGTGTGAGACCACTTCCTTCAATTCAAAAGCATCAATGATTGAAATGAGAAATCAATAACAAAAAAACAAGGGCAACGTTCTGGTAGATAAACTAAAATAAGCTAATTAAATAAGATCACAATTCAAGTTACCTGTAGAGAAAGTATCACATTTACAGCATCGTATAACCGCTTTGCATCTAGTGGTTCACCAACAGCGTCTGATGGCAGTTTTGATAATAGGAGAACAGCCTAAAATAGAATTGAAATATTAGTTACGAGGAAGAAATGAACAAATGGGACATTCTGAGTTGATCCATTACTTACTTTCAATCCTTCAGCTGTGCAGTCAGAGATAGGCCATCCATGATCCGCAGTTGAGAAAGGCCAAGCACCTTTTGATATGTGGCGATACCAGGAATCAAGATTGCCAGGGCAATCATCTAAAACCTTTCAAGCAAAGAGAAGGGTGTCAAAAGAATATATTAACTCACTGAACGCTCAAGACTTATACCAAAATTGTACAAGTAGAACATGGAAAATAGAAGCCCACCTGTGTTTTCTTTATATAGTTGTATGCTTTGTTAAGAGTGGGACCATATTCTTCAGCAAGGTTTGTTGAAATAATTGCTTGAACAGCAAAAGCAGTGTCCCATAATTGACTTCCATTATACCCCTGCGATAGATTCATATGCAGTGAAGTGGTAACAAATTTTATAATATCTACAACATGGGGAATTTTCAGGCATCTGTGAAGCACCACGTGTTTATTGATTATTGCTTAGAAATAAGCAACAAGCAATAAGCTTGTTTTGAACACCCCTTGGTTGCATACTGCTGATTAGCATCCAACAAGCATATAAGCAATATGTAAAGCAAATAAGCAGAAGTAGCCAATCGATTTCCCATATCGTGGAGTTAGCTAAAAAGCAACCAAGCTTCCAGTGAGCTACGTGCATAAGTTTTTTTTGACAATAAGGAAGTAACCAAAAGGGTTCTTACAAATTTCACTTGTAAATTTCAGTGGAAAGTTTAATGGTCATACAATAGAAAACAGCGAAAGCCAACCATGTGATGGGGTAATTAAAGATGATATAGCACTACAAGACCTGCATTTTCATGCCATCTTCAGCAAGCCACAGATAGTCATAGATTCTTGGAAGATGCAACTTGAAAGCCTCTGAATTCGGGTCTTCCGCCCAACAGCAAAGCATATTTAGCACCTGCATTCAAATTTCAGTTTTGAGAAAACAATGGAGTGACTAGGTAAACTTGGAAATCTGTTCGTCTTCATCTTAGGACTTTAATGAGAAACCATGAAAGGAGTTCATAAAAGAGCAATCTATTTAGATAACTTTGCCGGAAAGGAGAACCGGAAAAAAGTTTGCATTGTAGTAGATCTGAGAGATCGTAAACCAGAGTGCAAAACATGACATGTTATAAATATAAATATACCAAATTTAATTTCCACTCATGAGGGTATGGGCATAGACCTAAATGCACTCAATGTGGCTGCCCTTGAGGTTTAAAATATAACCTCAGGTTACCAATCTGAGGGCATTAACATTCTGTATAGTTAGAACCCTTGCAGAATCATAGTCAATATCACATATGCTCTGTCTGCTCAAATTTGGATGTCCCACAGCAGTTGTCCGCTGTGAGAAGTTAGTAACACTCTTGTTCAAATATACGGGTTTTGTAGTGGGATTGAAGAATTAATTATCCAAATTTGCACCTCCCAGAACTATTGTAAAAGATCTCCAACGAGATGAAATCCATACCTTGTTTACAGGCCCTATGCATAGATATCGAGTATTCTCATCTTCATAGTGTATGTGCTCCATCACAACACGAAGAGCCTTCTCTCTCAACCTTTTCCCAGGCCAATGCATGAGAATCGGTTCTACAACCTTGTCAATAGATCCCCAAAGTAGATCCTGTACTAGAGGATGTGGGTAGTACAAGTCTTCCTGCAAGAAAAGATATATAAAATTTCTCACCCGTGAAATATCTACTCAAGAACAGAGCATTGAAAATCAATTCCAGACCTAAGAACATTAAGAGTCCGCTGAAGTGTTTGTCGGTGTTACACGGTCTTGGGTAAAACACAACCCCAAAAGCTAGCTATTAAAGTGCGTGGAGTTAAAGCACTTTGTTTGTTCACACTTATATACTTCATATTACTTTGGAACCCGTGCAATGTGGGACTTTGCTTCACACCCTCCGTCACGCGTAGCGTGCTCACTCGGCAACACCTGCCACGTGCAAGCCAGAGACACGCACCCTACCTATCTCTATTGCATAAGGATCACCTACTGCTACTATATTTAGTTTTCTCAAAAGGTATTTTCAGGTCTTTCTGGCGATTCCTTGCATCTTCAACCTTGTATAACATAAGTTACATAACCAAACAGCATCCTTCATGACAATCCTAACATAACCCAACATCATCCCTCATGACAAACCTATCTCTTTATTTGCTAGTAACAACATTGAAACCCCATTTGTTACCACTATTTCGAACTAGCTTAAAATTTTCAACAACATAATTACAGCTCTTCTGGGAAATTGTATATGTCTATCCCTTTACAGCACTGAGCATTATCTAAAAAATACCTTCTGTGATGTTGGCCTAAAATCAATCAACAAGCAGCTAAACCTATGCAAGATATGTATTCTTATTTATCGATAGAGATTAACCACCCTTACCGACCTTTGCACATTGGTTCCGGGCTTGATTCCAATCAATTTCATGATAAGGCAATGTATACAGCTCCTTTCTCAAAGCCAAAACAGTTGGTGTGATTGGACCAACAAACCTCTTCCCATATAAGAATGACATGGGCAAGTAAACCATCCGACAGTGACACCACATCCTTCCTGCATAGTTGTTCAGAAACGGTTTCCTTCCCTTAGAATAGTATGTAGGCTGTTTTGCATACATAAAGGGCATGCACAAATCAATGTTACATCTATCAAGGACAGGGCATGCATTACTTCCTGCATAATCGTCTAACTCATCCATTATTCTGATTCCTGAGAGGTTCTAAAGGTACTTTGGTAATAAAATACAAAAAACAGAAAGATATACATTAGACGAGCAACATAAAATGGTCACTAACCAGGATGAACTGGCAGAATATATGGTAAAAGATACATCTCAGGGGGCAAGGGATTATTTCCAGACCATTCAAATACTCCAAGCACCTGTTACAGTAAAAATAAAAATACTAAAAACCAATCATGGAGGAGTGCAGCAAAATATTGTCAGTTTAGCGCTTTAACAAACAGCATAAAGATTCAAAACTCAACTGAAAGCCACATTTTTCCCCATGATGTTATAGCAGTGGCATCACCATGGTCTAGAACCCATTTTCGTCCTTTCTCCATTGCCCCTTGCCTGTCATTAGCTCCTTCTCCAAGCAATCTCAAAGTAACGTAGTTCAAGACAGTACCAAACATGGTGCTAGGCCCCTCTATATGTAGGCCCCACCCACCATCTATATTCTGTAATTTCATATTTCAGACTCAGAGAAATTTACCATAGTCTGCCGACAAGATGCTTAGAAAAGGAATAATTCTAGGAAAGCGATACTGAACATTTCTACACAAAAATGAGTATAGTCGTATAGACCACAGAAAACAGGTTCAAATGCTAATATCAAACTAGCCTTGCCTGATGATTGTAAATATACCGGCACATCTCATGCTTATGCTCTTTGGACAAGACTGCATTCAGTGCCCCCGCAATGGACAGTGTAATAACCTACACATCATATGAATGGCATATTATGCTTTCGTTGAACTGAATACAGCAAACCTACTGACATCAATGGTGACAACCACAACATATTCGAACAACAAATGGCAATTTCAAAGACCTATCACTTTATCATCAAAAACCAAAAAAAAAAAGACCTACCACTCTTAAGGAACTGTGCACTTTGAATGTTAACGATGGCAAATCAGCACTTACCAAGCCAGGCATTAGAAACATAGGACCACCATAATCTCCAGGCCAATGTCCATCGTGCGCTTGGAGAGTTGAATGAAAACTGATAGCTCTTCTTAACGTGGTCGTTACTTGATCCTCCGTAATATCTTCCGTATCTTTTACTTTGACTTGTGGTAAGACAATCCTGCTTGGATTTTCCTTGGAAAACTACATTCCGAAAAGGAAGTGGAAGTTAGTTGATGAGATCAACCTAATAACCCACTTAAAATATATAATCTGTTAGGCTTTTCTTCAAAATGTGCCTGAAAAGAATGAGTTTATACAACAGCATACACAACATCTAAATTACCATTGTCAGCCCATCAGACAAAGAATACCTATATATCCAATGTCAGCACAGTAAGAAGTTGAAAATATCAGATAACTAAATGCATGACTCCATGAGAATGGGGGGCATGTTACAAGAATGAACATCTTTACAAAGAGGCTTCTAAAATGCTTAAGACAAGGACCTCTGCTTCGCTTCCTTCAGAACCCATTCTAGACCATACTACCTGTGGATCAGAAGAACTTTGAGGCTATGGATAGGGCGAAAGAAGCCATAGCCAAATCATTTGGTGAAAAGGTTGAGAAATACGAAGAAATCTATGGATAGGCCGGATAGTACTATCTCCATCCCCGATCCAATTCCCCATCTCCATCCTCTCCCCAATCCTCAACGGGGCTCCATTTTCATCCTCCATCCTCACTCCAAATGGGGAACGGGGATCCAAACATTCAAAAAAAAAAAAATGATATTAGTGTTATTCATGAATATCTATATTAGATCAGCCAGAATACAAATTTAGTGCTACCAAAAACATACGTGCATCTATGGTTACAAAAATGCAAACATACACGGCCCAACATAAGCACAAGATAGAAAGTAAAAACACATATCCATCAAGATCAAAATCTCATGTCTACGAGACCACTACTACATACCAACGATAAAAGTTAAAACACAAACTGAAACGGAGTCATAAAGGCCCATATTCCTTACAATGAAACTACTACATCAAAGCAGTTTAAAAAACTACTACATCAGAAAAACAGAACACGAAACCAAATACTAGTGCCCAATTCCAAAGTAGTTGACTAGACCCCTATGTTTAGTAAGACCCCTAAGTTTAGGGATTCGGGGGCTAACCGGGGCGGGGCGGGGAAATGGATTCGGGGCGGGATATGCCTATCTCCGCCTCCTACCCGATCCCCAAAAATTTTCAAAAAAAAATCTTCATATCCTATCCAATCCTCAAACAGATCTCCAAATTGCCAATCCGTCGGAGAGGGGATCGGATCGGATTCGGGTGGGTTGGAGGAAATGCCCATCCCTAGTTGGAGAGGTGATAGAGAGAGAATGAGACACAGAGAGAAGCCACTGCAAGAGTTGGAGTGAAATCTAGAGAAGAATATTGTGTGCTGTTATTTTTTTGTGTTAGTGTATAATAAAATTGTGTCCGAGTGTTGTGTTTGAAATCCTCTTCCACCCAACACTTGACTGATAGTATCCCTTCCACTTTTAAGGGGGTGTTCCACTAAGGAAGTTTTTTAGTTTATTGGATTTTCATGGCTTTTTATGTGATGAATGTGAGAGAGTGACTTCCTCAGTTTTCGTAATAAGCTAGCTTTTTGGCTTTTTTGAGTTAGTGGAATGGGGCCCAAGTATCGAAAATCATGTATGGAAAATGCTACCTCACTAGGCTGCTCTTGTTGAGCATAAAATATGTTTGTGAACGTATATTAAAAGGTATAAAATTGGCATAAGAGAGTGTTTTTTTTTTTTTTCCTCTTTTATCATTTTGTTTACCATACTGGACTGTCAGCGCAACTGACAAGATTCAATTATTGGGACAGACGGGGAGAAATTAGTAATTTTTTTGTGAATTCCAAGGTACAACTAAAATGACCTGAGACCTAGGCATTAAACAAAAAACAGAAGACAAAAAGAAGGAAAAACAAAATTCTAGAACTAGTATTAGGATTATAATTTATCTGAACCTGAATGCGCATGAGCAGATCTGAGCTGTGCTTTTTGTGGAAACGATTGTTGTGAAAATTTTCACGAGCCTTGTCGATCTCCTTGATGATTTCATGATCGGTTGAGCCGTCCGGATCGAACTCCCAGAATTGCCTCCCAACGTGACCGTTCACCGTGCGAAGCCATGGGCTCCCTCCTTCCGCGATCTTAAGCTTCCACATTTATCCCCAACCAACGATCTTACTTAGACGACCACCTGCTTGAACCCAATTCCAACCACGACCTAATCTCCCAAAACAATTAATACACCAGCAATTAACATTTGAATGCAGAAATGTTCCTCTTACTTTATTAATACACCAGCAATTAACATTTGGATGCAGCAATTAATACACCAGCAATTAACATTGGGCGAGACACACTGGTGTTTCTGGGAGAATCTGCTGACTTTATTATGCACAAGAGAAGAGATTCATCAGCGGAGAAAACAAGAGAGCGAGCGCAGTTGCATGTGTAGAGAGAGAAAACCAACTTTCCTTAGTCCACAGACTAGAGAGAGGGGGCACTTGACCCTTGAAACAGAGAGCGCAAAATGCATAATCAACATAAATGTAGCCACAGGAGGCCATTCTAACAAGGGAGAAATTAGCTCTACTTGGTGAAATGGGTTCTCTTAGAATCAATTTCAAACCATCTGCTATAGGTTGTAACAATCCAAACTATCCCACTACATTGCAACCCTTTCGACATTGCACAAAATTGGTGTCTACTTTACTCAGTGATACGACTCATACTGGCATTTGCCACATACCAAGTGAGGAAACCTGTCCGATGAAAACGTTGAAAGATGAAAAAGAAAAAACAAATTCAACTTTCACAAGAACACGGTGAAACAGAATCCATTGGAGAAAGATAGAGTAGACAAAAAAAATTCGACGTTGCAGAAATGGGGGAAGGAACCCATTGAAAAAAAAATTCATACCAGTTGCTTTGCTGCTTTGCTTTAATGTTCGCTTGATCGGGTGGCGCTTGCTTCTTTTCGTGGGAGGGGAGAGGAAGACGATTGGGGATTAACCGGAAGAAGGACGCGATTGAGAGTGAAGGAGGCAGTAGTGAGAGCTTTCGGATCTAGGCTTCCTCCCCTTCCTCTAGCTTTTGCAGACATGGAGACATTGTAAATACCGAAATCACAAGCTACTTTTACATATAAATCTTCTCATGTTTAAATGAAGACATTGTAAATGCCGAAATCACAAGCTACTCCCTATATCCCATTTTCATGATAAAAACATATAAATCTTCTTATGTTTAAATGACGACATCGTAAATACCGAAATCACAAGCTACTCCCACTATCCCATTTTCATGATAAATTTTTCAGTGCTGGGTGGGTATTCGCTCGGCAATCTCAGCTGTCCAAAACACAATCTGACGATTTGGAAGAGGAGAGAGAGTGGTTGGGTGAGAGGAGAGAGAAGGATTCAATCTCGGCCGTCCAAAACACTTTCGGACGGCTGAAAATCGTGTTTGGCATGGCCACGTGGACGTGGTACCCATTCGATAGAGTGGTTGGCTGAGAGGAGAGAGAGAGAGAGAATCAATCTCGGCCGTCCAAAACACTTTTGAACGGCCGAAATTGTGCTCGGCATGGCCACGCGGTACCCATTCAGTACCCAAATTATTTTCCATTTTCATAGTCTTATTTCCGAATTCCAATTTTTTAAGGATACACAATAATTACAAAAAAAAAACCCCAACTTTTCATTTATGCTCTCTCAACCTAAATCGCGTCTGCCTATCTGTCTTTCCTCAATTCTTCTTTTTTTCCTTTTTTTTTGGTTTCTTTTTTTTTTTTACGTTAAATACGAGGAAGGCTGGGGAAAGTGAGGGGTTGGGGGCGGGATTTTCAAGACAGGGTATTCTAGTCAACACAAATTTGGGTACCATGTATATGCAATTAATTTTTTCCTTTTAATGACAACAATTTTCAAAAATTGAACCATTGAACGGCACATTTTGCCCCTACCCTCACTGTCTGACAATTAGCCCTTTATTTTACAACTAAAGAGCCCTTTATTTTACAACAAAAGAAAAGGTTAATTGACTACGGTCAACGAACCCACAAAATCCACATCACCACATTTGTATTTTACTTACAGTATATGTCAACCAACTATCTTGTTTGATCTGGAACCAACTATCTTGTTATTACTCGAATTTTCTAGTAAAGAAGTATACTCACATATGAAACAACCAGCTGGCATGTGTCTAATTTTGGAGAAAAACTTGGGTGGAAATAGGGCACCACGTGGTGCCTTTTGGCACAACTGGACCGTCTAAAAGTGTATTGCACGGCTTGGATTTTGAGAGAGAAATAGGAGAGAGGAAGAGGATAGAGAGCGAGTGAGGTAAGAGAGTATTTTAATCTGAACCGTCTAATACACTTTTAGACGGCTCGGATGTGCCGCAGGAGCACCACGTCAGATGCTACCCTTTCGCACCCAAATTTTTCTCCTAATTTTGGACTAGAAAGAAAAAAAGTACAGTATATTGGAGTTGGACACATTCTTCAAGGAGCATCTACACTAGCCTCTTTGAATTTCTTTCAACAAAGCACGTGAAAAGCTATTTTTCTATTTCTACTAGTTAACTTTTTAACCATTTTCTCTAAAATATTATTTGTTTAATCTTTCTCTTTTCTACTTATTAGCATGAACCCGTGTTATGCACGGTTTTGTGAAACTATATGATTAATTTTTTACTATAAATATACTTAATAAAATCTCTATAAACAATAAATGTTGTCTAGATGTTAAATTGATATTTAGTCAGGTCAGATATATTCAAAGATGTTAAATTGATATTTAGTCGAGTCAGATATATTCAAATATTCATTGGAAGGCTAATTGCATGAATAACAGAAATATTACACTATATAAAAATATTTTATTTGGTTTTTCTTATTTTTGTTTGAATTTTTTAGAGTCTTAATTTTAAAAATAAGTGTTCTACAATATTTGATTTCAATTTATTGATAGGAATCTTCGAAGATTAGGTTAATTTAGTGAATGAAGGAGGGGTGAGATTTTCAAAATAAATTTGGTGACTGGGTTGGAGGGCATGCAGTTTACCTCTACCCTGCCCTTATCCCCGATTCCCCGTGATAGTGATAGTCGGATCTCTTGTGTTTTTCATTTTTTTCCCACCCCTTTTTTTTTCAATTGAACAAATCTATCTCGATAGAAAATGAAAATAGTGAAAATAAACCAATGAATTACTTGCTTAATGTGACATAAATAAAAAAATCTAATAGGTATCCTTAAATAAAAACACACAAAGCTATAGTTGCAGTTGTCAATAGATATCCTTAAAAGTCCTTGTAAGCTCTTAAAATCCTTTTTTCACCATTAAAAAAAAAGGAAGGAAAAAACTTGTCAACCTTTACAAAGGCGGTTGGATGAACGATATTAATAAAAGAATATCAAACGTGTAAGACAATGTAACCCTATTATATGATAGTACTTCCATGCATGGTATTACCAATGTTTAATTTTATCAATTTGAAGAGGATTAGAGCATCATAGCCGATGAATCCATTGTGAGCTTAGCACATTCAAAGAAGACATTCCTGCGATAGTAAAAGGAGAGAAAATCAATCATTCCTAGATAAAAAGAAAAAGAAAAACATGGTATTTGATATTTTCGAGAAGAAAACAAATCATTAATGAAGTTTAGAGTAAGGACTACATTTTTCGATATGCACATGCGGCACTGTTCTAAAGTTTGATTCGATGTGTGGTGACTTTTGCTGGATTCTTAGCAATTACTGTTTTTTCAAAACATTTCCTAATTATAAGCATGATTTAAGAAAGGCATTTTTTTTTCAAAATATTTTTTAATTATAAGCATGATTTAAGAAAGATGGAGAAGAACTACAAGAAAAAAAAAACATAACTCAGACCATTGTTTTAGAAATTGAAATCCAAAATGAAAAAGAAACACAAAATACTACATATGTATACAAATATGCTGATATATACGTGAATTTTATGAGCCACATGTATATGCTTCTATGCAAATATTTTTTTAGCTTTTTTAAAATTGAACTTAGAACACCGCATCGAAAAGAACAAAAAAGGATGTCAGAATATGGAGGGGAGAACTTATGCCATTTCAAACTATAAATGCAAATTGTGGAAGTACTTACCCAATATGGCTCTAGTTAGCTACTAAATGTTTTAAATTTGGACAGGGTAAAAGCCTTTCTTATTATTTTTAAAATGAGTTGTATGAATCCCACAGCCGCAAATTTTGAGAAATGATTTGATGAAACACAATAATGAAGCGAAAAATCTTTCCATGCTAAACATCAATGGAAAGAAAAGGAAAAAGAAGTCAATATATGAAAAATCTAAAGATATGCAATATCCATTTCCGAAATTATGATACGAAAATTATGGAAATAAGGATTCTATAGATCCAATAAAAGCAAGATTGATGGTTTCAAATTTAATTAGTTATAACATATCTTTGATGCATATGATTATGTGACATGCTTCGCTCAAAATCCTATATGACAAACCAATTAAAACATGACACTTGTCACGCTCACAGCTCTCCTCAAGAAAAGTCATTCTGCAATAATATATAAGATATTTGTTTTATTCCAAACTTTCGTTGGTACTCTTTACTTTCTTTTCCAAAAGTCAAACTTATTCAATGGTTGTATTTCCTCCGTCCCAAATTCTCAATCTTTTTGGGTAACTGTGTATTTTTGCATGCAAAAGATAATGTACTAGCAAGAATTTATAACAAAAAAATTGCACCAATTTAAGATCTCATTGAAAAGAAAAAAAATTATTGTAAACTTTTCTCAATTTTTTTTTGTGTGCATGTAAAAATTTAAAAATATCATTGAAACGAAATAATTAGCATAAACTTTCTCAAAAAAAAAAAAAAAATATATATATATATATAAAATTATAAATATACAATTTTTCTTAAAAAGATGCATACTTACCCAAAAACGTCAAGCAATTTGGGACAGAGGAAGTAATTTTTTTAACAACTATATATTGTAAACATCATCCTTTTGTAAGGGCCATATTTTAAGGGTCATTTGTCAACGGTCATAGTTTATAACGATCATAATCCAACATTACATGGACCACTAAAAAGTATTTTAAACTGACCAGCTCATATAATTTATGTAAGACCTCGAGATGAGTTCCACACAATTTCATGTATCCATAATTCTTTCTGGATATCAAAATACCGATGTTGGATTAAGCATTCAAAGCAAATAACCATTTCAAGTCAAAATAATACTATAAGGTCTCGTTTTATTTGCGGATTGAAAAAGATGGGATTAATAATCCTGGGATTGGTAGTCCTGGACTATTTGTCCCGGTATTAATTTCATCACTAATTCTACCCAATCCCATATTTGATTCGCGTGGGATTATTTATGGGATAACTTTATGTCAAAAGTAATTTTTTTTTTTAAAAGTTTAATTTTTTTTAAAATAATTAGTTTTAATTTTTTTAAAAACCACTTTTTAAAAAATATTTGCTGATAACAATTTTTGAAAAATGAAGGTTTGAAACAGTTTTTTCAAAATAAGAAAATTTTGAAAACATTCTTTGGATAATAAAACTAGTTTTTGAAAAGTATTGTTTTGAAATCAATTATGTTGACAAAATAATTTTGAAAACAATTTTGAAAATATTTTTTTCCAAACAATCACAATTAGCTTTTTACATTTTTTGAAAATAGATTTTTTTTTTTAAAATAAAGTTTTAAAGAAAGACTATTCCCAAAATAAATTTTTTGTGGAAATTTTTTTTGAAAACTTTTTTTTTAAATATAGTTTTTGAAAACATTTTTTTTAAATACAGTTTTTGAAAACATTTTTTTTTTAAAATATAGTTTTTGAAAACATTTTTTTTTTAAAATATAGTTTTTGAATTTTTTTTTTAAATATAGTTTTTGAAAACAATCCCATATTTGTTAATCCTACTCAATCCCATATTTGCTAATTATTTTGCAAATGAAGTGGCCCATTATTGAAAGGGTTAGAGAATAAAACCTCCATATATGTCTATGCAAACATACGACTATTTTTCATAATATATTTTTCCAAGTGGGTCAAAGGTTTCTAAGAAGCGACCAAGAACTTGAAAGGATTGTAATATTACCATTTCCCAACGGTAATTATAATGCTGACTTATTCAACCATTTTAAATACTCTTTCAAAAGTCACATCTCTTTAACTTATTAATATGTCAAAGAAGTGAAAGAACACATATGAAGTCATTAACCAAGCATTGTTTGTGTCTCTTGTAACAAATGGCACCTATTGCCAAATGAAACAACTGTTGGCAACAAACAAGTTTGAACACATTCTCCCAAAATAGCAACTGTAGAACAGTCACAACCATTCATACGAATTCAGTCTCATCGGCAAGAGACGTGCAAAACAAATAATTTTTTTGAATTTGAAACAGATAGGCTAGGTGTCTTATCTTATATACATTCAAACGAAAAGGCACAGTATTTGTGTGGCTTTTAAGACAATTCTCTAGGAACTTGGAATGCATGCGACATGTCTAGAGGGTGCATGTGGAAAGCCCCTTTCCGTGTGGCAAAGAGACCAGTTCGTTTGGATATCTCAATTAAGATTGCATGTTCATGTTATCCACTTGTACTTTTGAAAATGACAGTAGTAAAGGGTACACCTAAGCCTCATCATTTGGCCCGTTGGCCCGCAACCCGCCCGAAGCCCGCAAAGCCCGCCGGGCTTTACCCGAAGCCTAGCCCGACTTTTCCATGGGCAGGGCTTGGGCCTAGGAATTTTAACTCTAACCCGCCCGCCCGCCCATGTGCCCAGCCCGCTGGCCCGAGATATTAGCCCGCCCATAGCCCGTACACTTATACACGCGTAGCATGGGTTTGAGAAAGAGCACGCCCGAAAATTTCTCCTCTTCTCTCTTAAATATCCATACAATGGCCCAATAGTTGTACACAAAAATTAAAACTAAAGGATGGGAGACAAATGGTTGGTGGGGAATAAAAAAAATAAGAAAAATGGTACAAAAAGTATGAATTTACGTTGGTGGAGGTGGAAAAATAAAGAAGGAATATAAGTCACATGCTTAAGGATCTTCATTGGGTGGATTTTTTTATTTATGCATTGGGTGGATGCATTTTGTAGGAGTTAGGACCAGGAAGCATGGGAGTCCGACACATTTCAATAATTTAAGGGGTCCAACTAGTGAAACAATTTCCAGATAAAAAAAAAAAAAAAAAAACTAGTGAAACAATTTTAGAGATAAAATGTACAAGCAATTTTTTGATAAAACAATTTTTGATAATGGGGCAATAGACTGATTCTTCAGTTTTGTGAGATGAGGTCAAAGGAGACAGTGGACTCTTGAGAGTGAAACAAAATAGAGGTTCTGATACTTTAAGAATTTGGTGGTGAGATGGAATTCGACCACAATGGAATTTCGAACGTAGCTCACGGTGCCAAATATGGGACATAGGTGTTTTGACCAGGAAGCATGGGCTGGAGTGTTTTTTTTTTTTTTTTTTTCAAAAATTAAAAAAACAAAAGCATTTGGCCCGCCCAAATAGCCCATCTTACCCGCCCAAATAGCCCATCTTACCCGCCCGCCAGCCCGACTAGGATGAGCCTGTGGGCTGGGCATGGGCTTCATCTTTTGAGAGAGAACCCGGTCCGCTAAAAAATAAAAGCCCGGCCCGGCCCGATGATGACTACACCCCATTGCCAACCAAAAAAAAAAAAAGAAAGAAAGGGTACACCCCTTATTTTGGTATAAAAAAAGGTCTAACTGTTGGAATAATGGTATCTATTGCTATTTGATACATTACGGTCAGTAATATCTTTTATATACCGAGTAAACGATTTAGCTTGGGAACGATTTGTCCGTCAAAAAAGAATAAAGAAGGGAGGTTCAATGTAATGCCGAATGGAATGATTTTGAATACCGATTCATTAATAAAAAAGCCTGAATTAGCTTGCTTGAGTAATTGCTCGTGCTCAGCTTATACTTAGGAAGGTGATGGCTGTCTCTTATGGAGTGGGGATCTCTTAAACGTGGAAGAGATTTCTATCTAAAACTTGCTGCCTCTGAGTTTCTTACTCAAGGTACGTAAGTTGATACCACATTCGTCCTATATATTGTTTTAGTGACGTGGTTGAATGAATCGGATGCGTTGTTTTTGGGTAAAAGTTGATTGAGTCCATCTAAACCCTATCTGCAGCTTCACGAATTAAGGGGCGGATACAGATTTTCCTAGCAATTTCAGTTTCTTTGACATTGTTGCCTGCCTTGTTCTTTTTGGTCCTCATCCGTGATTCTTGGGATTTTTTTTTTGTGAAAAGTGAAAGCGAGCTAGAGAGTAGATTTGGTGCGTTGCAACAGTACATCATCTGATTGATCAAAAAAAAAAAAACAGTACATCATCTTTCCAAAAGCAATTGTACTCTACCCGGTTTTCAGCATAACGTTTACCTCACGTTTGTACTTTTTCCCAGGGTCGGTGGCAAGGTTTTAAATCTCGGTATCGGGATACGTAACAGTATCGGAAATGCAATCAAATATCGGCCGATATCGGCCTGTATTGGACCATATATCAGTCAATATCGGTATCGGTCCCTTGGAAACCGCTACGTATCGGCCGATACGCGATATTTAAATCCTTGGTCGGTGGGTTCTCACTGTACGTTTTATTCTCTGTCTTTCTGTCAAAGAGATCAACGAAACGAAGAAAAGAGGGAAGAGAAATGAACGTGCCTGATCACCTGCTCGCCCAGGTGCCTGCTTTTGGTTGCAAGGCCAAAGTGGCACAAGAAAAGCTGCTCGCCCATCCCCGGTTATTGGATACTTGATTGTGGTGGGTTGTCTCTTCTTATTTTAATTTTTGGGTTTTGTTAATGTGTACCTTAAGAGTAAATGTCAAAACATCATTAAATGATTGCAACTAGACCCAGTGCAATAGAAAATTGTAAAAGTAGTTAATGACAAGAAAACTTGTTCCTATGTGACTATAATAGTACCTTTTTACTGGGGATTTGGGGTTGCTGCTGTGCAGCGCATACGAAGCAGGTACTGTGCGCACTGTTCCTTGGATGGACGGCCTATATTTCATGTTGTATGCACGACAACAAATGGTTTGGATGCAAATGTGCCGAAGTTAAATTTGGGCCGTCCATCTGAGCAACGGACAACTCGAATGGTGCACAACACCCGCTGTGCATGGGGTGCACAACATGTCCCTTTTACTGGATTATTATTCAATCCCTTTCACTTTTCGTTCCATTACCTTCCATTTCCTAAACTCCCCGAGTTCATCTCAAAAACCAACTCGGTAATCTAGTGCAAAGCAAGAATATAATAGGAAGAAGAAGAAAAAATAAGTGTTGAATGTTGATGAAGTAGGTGTAATGAGATCGTAAAAAAATAAAAAATAACAATTACCAAGTATTTTATTTTTTAATTATTACTTCAAAATATTCCGAATGTGTTAAATTTTTTTTATAGTCGTTATTAGTAATATTGGACAAATGTAGGAAACGTTACATGTGATATGTTTTATTTGCAAATATTTTGTTTGCTAAGTGTTTTTAATCAAATAAATTTGCATTTGTTGATTACATGAGCATTGTTTTTGTTTAAATTTTCACGGTTATCTTGGAGATCATGAGGTTTTCATGCGAGAGCAACGAGGAGAAAGTAAAGATAATGAGACATTAAGCTGGGGACATTCTTGTCCCATGCTCAAAACCTCGTAACTCCTTTGGCTAAATCCAAAAAACTGGTTTTTTGGTTTTTTTCGTTGTCCTTATTCAATTTTTTTTTTGTATTTGTTAGTTTTCGGTCGATTTTTTGTGGTTTCTTGGCTTGTCTCGACGAGAGAAATCTAAAAGTATAAAATTATTAGCCAAACTTAAAGTTTTGTGAATAAAGACGAAAAATAATCCAAAAAACGATTTTTTGGATGTCACTTTCGTCTTTATTCACAAAACTTTAAGTTTGGCTAATAATTTTATACTTTTTAGATTCCTCTCGTCGAGACAAGCCAAGAAACCACAAAAAATCGACCGAAAACTAACAAATGCAATTTTTTTTTTGAATAAAGACAAAACCAAAAAAACCAAAAAATCAGTTTTTTAATTTACCCAAACCAGGAAAAGTCTTCTCAAGAAAAAAATTTATTACTCTATTGTTACATTTTCATTTCCCATAAAAGTAGAGGAAAAATATACAGTTAATGCACTATAACCATGTGCCCATAGGACACATATTAACAGGATCCTTAATTTTTTGTGATAGCACAATAGTTATTGTTAGCCCAATAATATTTTGGCCCAAAAAGATACTCCCTCCGTCCCCTTTTTTAGTGTTGACATTTTCATTTTGGGTTGTCTCTTAATAAGTGTGTATTTTCAAAAGTTAATGGGTAAAAGTTTTTACAATTATTATTTTGCCCTTTTGAAAAGTTAGTGGGTAAATAATTAATGGATAAAAGTGGAGGATAATTTTGGAAAGTGGAGGTAAAAATTGATTCGAAAAGTGTAAAGTGGAGGTAAAAGTTGATGTAAAAAGTGTGATGATTATATTATTTTAATAAGTTGGATTTACGAAACAACACACTTAAAAATGGACGGAGAGAGTATTTGTTTGGGTGGTGTTTGGTGAAATGTTCTACGCACTTTATTTGTCAAATGTTTTGCACAGGACCTTGTTGTCATTTGTTAGCTTCCTTTGGAAGCCAAAATAGAAAAAAAATGCCATGGGTACACTATTTGTGCACCCTAAATGCACGTAGGGATGGGCATGGGGACGGAGAGTACTATCTCCATCCTCAATCCCCAATCCCCAAACCCCTTCTCCATATCCATCCCCTACCCGATCCCCAACGGCACTTTATTTTCATCCTCCATCCCCACTCCAAATGGGGAACGGGGATCCCCACGGGGATTCAGGGATCCAATCATTGTTTTTTTTTAAAAAAAAAATTACTAAAAATCTAGAATCCCAATTACAAATTAAATGCTAAAATCAAGTTAGAAGTAGAGGTGTCATATGGGCCGGACCGGCACGGGCACGATACATGCTTGACCAAATGCTAGACCTAAATTAATGGGTTGCCCCAAGCGTAGGGCTGAGACCGGTGTAGCATAATACCCGGTAAGACCGGAATCGAATCCACAGAGACGGTGGAGGATGCTTAACTAAAAACTCGGGTTGTGAGATCTAAAACGGCTCTTAGGTAGCCACCCTTTGTGATTTGATGGGAAAATTAACTAAACTAAGATAAAACTGATTTGATTAAACTATTAAAAGCAAGTACGGTCGTAGGGTTCATAACAACAGTGACCAGATCTAGATAGTTCCGCTCAGTTCGATGTTCTGAAAACGTTTGATTTTAGAGAGAAAAAGATACCCCGAAAGATGCGAATCCTCGTGGTCGCCGTTTACCCATGTACAGCGTAGAACGAGTTTTGGTCCCCCGTTCCCCGCGTTACATGGGCTCCGACAATGCCCGGATTCGTCCAACGAAGGTACTTTAATAACCTAAAATTGCTTTTACCTTTGTTAATTCTGAAAACAGGAGCGAGAACAGACCCAGCCCTGGCCACGGTGTGTTAATCACCCCGCGACCATACCTATAGAACTACTCACTCATATTAGCTAGAACGAATAACAAAATTCTGAAATTAAACATGCTATTAAACTTGAATATCAATTAAAACAAAGATTCGAATCTCAGATCACGGACAAACTCCCGTGAACTGAGATTAAAATAAATAAACAGAAACGTTACCGAAGCAATGCGAGAATCAGCGAATAAAACTCTAAAACTTCAATCGAACAAGCTCCGGAAAGTAACAACTCCAAAAGAAAAACGGCTGCGAAAAACTAAGAAAAACCTAGCCAAGTTCGAACCCCAATTCGGAACAAAAAATGAGGTATTTATCCTCCCCCGAAGTCAACACACGTGGCAAGTCAAAACGGGCAATTTAAGACCCTCGGTATCGATACAAGAGAAGTCCTGTATTGATACCCAGACGTTCTGTTCCCAAATTGGCACACGGGTATCGATACAGGAGAAGTCCTATATCGATACTGGAACCCCTAAAATGACTTCCAAGTTTGTTTGGCCGTCCTCACTTGGGTCCCACCTGTCCCCAACACGCCCGACCGCCATGTGTCCACTTTACGCGCTCTTTCCGACCTGTTCCCTACAAAACAACCAAAAAACAAGAAAAACCAAAGACAACACCGCATCAAGTGGAAAATGGAATAAATCGCGCCTCTAACGCGCTAATTCGCCCTACTTAGGCGCTTATATCTGTCATATTGCGCGCCTATCACACCCCCCAACTTGAAGGTTGCTAGTCCCGAGCAACAAAAAGAATAAAAATAAAATAAAAGGATAGAGCTTTTAAACCCCCGGGCGGCCCCGGTAGGACGAGTGAAGTCTCGTGAGGGTTTTCAGCAGTGATAACCCACAAAACACAAAGGACTCGGACATTTGGATGCAACTCAACCCAATCAATAGCTTCTCGGAACACTACAGTGACTGTCAGGCAAGTCAAAGACAAGACATTTCATCCATGGACAAAGTTAAACAAGTGAACTTCGCAGCAAACTTAGCACCAAAATTAATCCTCTCACCTACGATCGGATAGGGATTTATCACATAACATGCGTGTAAGTGAGAATCACACATAGAAATTCACTAATCCCGAAAACAGTTCACACAATATCAATAGCCCGGTGTGTCTCTAAAACTCACCCCTTCCCCTAATGATTAATCTTTTTTCTTTTTTCCCTCTTTTTTTTTTTTGTTTTTGTTTTTCTTACCACTTTTTTCTTGTGGTCGTGCAATGCCTGGATCTGTCGAGCTTTCTAGTTGACCCATGTAACGAGCTTTAGGTCGGTCATCCCCAAGCCAAATGGCCTTAGGGTACCAGGTTTAAAGAGACCCCTCAGACTTAATTGCTCGAGTCAAAAAGGCTTTAGGGAGAGACCCAGACTAACCACATTTAACCAATGCTTTCACAAGGTCTATCCATCTTGTAATGCGAACAATACGGTGGGAGCAAACCCCGATTGCCCGAATACTCAATGAACGCCCGGATAAGCAATACCAATTTAGCGCACAATGTAGGAAAGGGGTTCCAATTAGCCCGTGGGCGCAATCAACTAACACCGAAATATCAATAATATGTAAATCAAATTCAAGGCTAGTGAATGCTCAGAGTGGGACAGTGCGCGTGAAAAGCATGAACTCAAGTGATCAAATACTATCCAACTATAGATGATATGACTAACTGAGTGCTTCCTAAACATCATGTTCACGAGCTTAAGTCTATTCATGAAATCGTATCGAGACTCCGACTCGCACAACAACCACTAGCGCTAATTAACAGTCATCAACCAAGAATAGTTACACCCAAGCATCCAAATTCTTTTTTTTTTTGTACGAATGAAAAACATGTACGAAATACACCCTCCCCCCAACTTGAAGCATGCTATGTCCCCAGAGCATGGAGACACACAAAATAAAATAACAAGGGGAAGAATTGGACCTCTCGGTGGCAGCCAACCACCATGACCTCGGCCGATGTATGAGGAATTTCGGGTACTCTCTCCGTGCACCCTGCAAAAAACATCAGTCCCGCCCGCTCGTGGAAGCCGGGCCACAACAAGAAATAAAGAATATGAAGAACACCATCAGACATTCACGCAGTCTCACGTGTCATACTTTTCTCCCCATCCCCCAACTTGAATGGAAGAGTGGGTGGCTATACAAGACCATCATGTTTTTTTGTTTTTTTTTTTTGAATTAATTTTAATTGGGAGAGAGAGAGAGAAAGAGAGAGAGAGAGAGAGATCTTTGACATGTGGAATTCGAAAATTAATCAAATCCACAACGATGAATCCCATGAATGCACCACCCCACGCTAAGCTTTGCACTAAAAATTGAACTCGGCCAGACCACAAGAAAAGATACTTCGAGTAAAGCAATTGCCGAGTTCGTCTTAAAAATGGACGCATCTCTGAATGCTCCCGTAAGACCAAATCAGGTTTCAGGCAATTGACAAATTTTATAATGGACGGATGATAAACAAAATCAAACTCGTCAACACCGAGGACGTCAACATGTTGCACTTCCTTTAAGACTGGTTGTTCAAGTGAACTCACCCCAACAGAGTCTGGGTTCCTAGAAGGGGAAGACTTAAAAGGAAGACATTCAATAAGAAGCTCGCTGCTTCCTTCCCACTTGATTGCCTCTTCTACAGCAAGATCAGATGCGGTCCAGCTTGTTGCTCCTATGTGTTCTGTCCACATGTCTAACACTTCCCTCTCTTGATCCACCCCGAGGGACGAGGGAACCTCTATTGCATAAGTATCATTACTCAGAAAACAAGCATATTTAAACAAGTCTGACAGTGGCTCTAACTCTAACTTAGGCGGTTGGACCAACAATGGCTCAGGGCCCGGGTCCCAGGCGACTCCGCACAAATCTCCCGTTGCTAACAAATCCATCAAACTACCAATCTCTAGAGAATCTAAGAATGACGCCTCTTCAGCGGTAAGAGCAACTTCCAGAGGATCTTTAAACAACACATTGTCGACATGCTCCTGAACGAGCGTGTCGACCAAACATACCGCAGACTCCTCTTCATCATCCTTGCTGCGAGTATTCTCATTGTAAACATCGACCCCTAACTTTGGTTCCACTAATAATTGCACCCCCTCCAAGTTCGGCTGTTCAACTAACTCAACCCCAACAGGGGAATTGTCCTCTAACATATCATCACAAGGAGGGGAAGACTCAAGGGAAAAACGTTTGTCATGGAACTCGCCACCCCCTACAGACTCTGAAAAGTGTTCAGCGCACAAAGGCCGGTCAACTCCTCGATCTCTAGACTCACAGGAGCGAAACAGGAAAACGTAGGCGGCCCGAATCAACAGTGAAAATACATTGGAGTGGATTCGTTTTTCTCCTTGGGCTTAAGTGGGGGACACTGGGCAGTGAGCTCCTCATTCCCTCTAAACTCGGAGGACTGTTGTAAGCCCAAGTCAACCTCCTTTACATCGTTAGATAAACCGACTTCCTCTTCCTTAGGAGTAAACTCCTCATTCCCTCCAAACTCGGAAGGTTCCACCAAACGATCATCAACTCGTCCCTCAATGAGAAGTGGGTCGACCTCCTCTCTTCTATTGACTTGAGGCGGAGAAGGAAATGGCTCCCACTCCTGTTGGATTTGTCCCACTGCCTCTGTGAGTTGAGTCAACTGGGACCTAAGGTCCCCAATTGCTTGGGTGGTTTCCGCGGTGAAGGACATTTGCGATCGCACAAAAGTCTGTACCATCTCCTCAAACTCGTCATCATGAGGGGGATAAGTCAGATCTGGGGGTGGGCCAGTAGAATAAGGATCAAACCTTTGTGGGTCTTGGAAAAGGGAGCCAAATTGGATCGTGTGGGTCTCATAGTCCCAAAAGGGTTCAGGATTTTGTGCCAATTGACTCGAAAAAATGTCTGAGTAATGCTCGTGATCCCAAGAGGACACAATGGTACCCGGTTGACTTGAAGGGATATTCTCGTAACCCCAAGTAAAATTTTGTATTTGTGCAGATTGACTCGAAGGAATACCTACTTGGCTCTCAAAATTCCAATACGGTTCGTTAATTTGTGCAAATTTACTCAACAACATACTATGGTGTCGCTCTAACTCCCCAGGGGTATCAAGAAGGCCCATCAGTTTTTTTTTTTTTTCAAGACACAAAACACTTACCACTCGACTGACTCCAGACGACTCAACATAGAAACAAAAAGATGTTAAAAACAAAAGACACTTTTTTTTTATTGACTCAGATAAAAACACAAAGATACTAACCCGAATTCTTAACACCTCTTGCCGTCCCCGGCAACGGCGCCAAAAATGCTTGACCAAATCCTAGACCTAAATTAATGGGTTGCCCCAAGCGTAGGGCTGAGACCGGTGTAGCATAATACCCGGTAAGACCGGAATCGAAGCCACAGAGACGGTGGAGGATGCTTAACTAAAAACTCGGGTTGTGAGATCTAAAACGGCTCTTAGGTAGCCACCCTTTGTGATTTGATGGGAAAATTAACTAAATTAAGATAAAACTGATTTGATTAAACTATTAAAAGCAAGTACGGTCGTAGGGTTCATAACAACAGTGACCAGATCTAGATAGTTCCGCTCAGTTCGATGTTCTGAAAACGTTTGATTTTAGAGAGAAAAAGATACCCCGAAAGATGCGAATCCTCGTGGTCGCCGTTTACCCATGTACAGCGTAGAACGAGTTTTGGTCCCCCGTTCCCCGTGTTACATGGGCTCCGACAATGCCCGGATTCGTCCAACGAAGGTACTTTAATAACCTAAAATTGCTTTTACCTTTGTTAATTCTGAAAACAGGAGCGAGAACAGACCCAGCCCTGGCCACGGTGTGTTAATCACCCCGCGACCATACCTATAGAACTACTCACTCATATTAGCTAGAACGAATAACAAAATTCTGAAATTAAACATGCTATTAAACTTGAATATCAATTAAAACAAAGATTCGAATCTCAGATCACGGACAAACTCCCGCGAACTGAGATTAAAGTAAATAAACAGAAACGTTACCGAAGCAATGCGAGAATCAGCGAATAAAACTCTAAAACTTCAATCGAACAAGCTCCGGAAAGCAACAACTCCAAAAGAAAAACGGTTGCGAAAAACTAAGAAAAACCTAGCCAAGTTCGAACCCCAATTCGGAACAAAAAATGAGGTATTTATCCTCCCCCGAAGTCAACACACGTGGCAAGTCAAAACGGGCAATTTAAGACCCTCGGTATCGATACAAGAGAAGTCCTGTATTGATACCCAGACGTTCTGTTCCCAAATTGGCACACGGGTATCGATACATGAGAAGTCCTATATCGATACCGGAACCCCTAAAATGACTTCCAAGCTTGTTTGGCCGTCCTCACTTGGGTCCCACCTGTCCCCAACACGCCCGACCGCCATGTGTCCACTTTACGCGCTCTTTCCGACCTGTTCCCTACAAAACAACCAAAAAACAAGAAAAACCAAAGACAACACCGCATCAAGTGGAAAATGGAATAAATCGCGCCTCTAACGCGCTAATTCGCCCTACTTAGGCGCTTATATCTGTCATATTGCGCACCTATCAATACATTTATCGTTGGCACGGTATCCATGTGTAAGCGTAAGTGTTTGTCAGCTTCAATTCAAGTTGTATCAAGTATCAACTAGATTTCTAATTTGAAAACTAAAGGAACCTCAAGCAAGATAGCATATTATGGTATCCAACTATCCATCAGTCGTAGAAAAAAATTAAGTGGATTGCATATCAGTAGGCATTTAATCGGATTAAAAATATCATTAAAAAAACACAAATTGGGTCCGATCGACAAGCTTTCTAAACTCGACCGAGAAGAAAGTTTACACAATTGATTTCATCAATAGGAACAACAAAATCAACGGCTCGATTGAAAAAATATTGTTTTTATTTTGCATTTTTTTGGGTTTATTAAGGAATGCATATGATTGATAGTTGAGTAGATGTCAACCTAGTTGGGATGTATTCAAATTATAGTGATGCATTTCTTATCTAATCACATTTATTGTATTACAAAGTTTAATTACAACATAAAATATTTGGAGAAAATTTAGTGTGACCCCATGTGTTTGGAGAAAATTTAGTGGGACTCAAAAGTTTCATAACTCATGAATAGACCCCTATATTCGGGGACGGGGCGGAGCGGGATGGATCGGGGAACGGATTCGGACGGATTCGGGGCGGGGACATGCCTATCTCCACCCCTACCCGATCCCCAAACATTTTCATAAAAAATCTCCATATTCTATCCAATCTCCAAACAGATCTCCACATTACCGATCCGTTCGGATCGGGGATTGGATCGGATTCAAACGGATCGGAGGAAATGGCCAACCCTAGATGCACGCCACCTAAAGTGGCAAAGGAGGAGAATCTTAGTGGTTGTCCGCATTTTGGTGCACAAGTGGTGA
This sequence comes from Vaccinium vitis-idaea, assembly GCA_963854785.1. NCBI lineage: Eukaryota > Viridiplantae > Streptophyta > Magnoliopsida > Ericales > Ericaceae > Vaccinium > Vaccinium vitis-idaea. Next base: position 40,078,114 of record OY978218.1, read on the forward strand.
ACCCGTAGGCCAACTTTAAGTCCATTTGGTAATCTGATTATCAGATTTCGGAAAAGAAAGATAAGACAGTGGTGGTCTTGTGTGTCTGGTGTTTCAACGTGGAAAAAGGGTGAAGCTCCAAGTCCAGCCTTCTTTTGGTCTATTATTCAACCGCTTGTATGTGAACCTTGGGGTTGATTTGTCTTTGTTTTTGGCCCTCTATTTGCAGCGTTTGGAGAGGGATTTGTTCATCCCAATTTGGTGAGGTCTTTTCTCTTGCTGATTGTAATTTGTTGGATACATCTTAGGCTGTTTGTGAGATCTTTGTATGTCTTGTAAACCCATTTGTGAGAACTTTGTTGGTAGTGGAATTGGACTTCAGTCTTGTGGACGTACGTACCTCAATTTTTTGGAGAACCAAGTAAAAATTGTTTGTGTCTAGTTTGTTTGTGGTTTGTGCATTTCGTTTTCATTTGCTGCACCTTTTTTTTATTCCGTCGTGATTTATACTTGTGGGAATTGGTGCTATTTTTTCCCAACAAATTGCAGCCTCCATTTCGAACACTTCAAAGAATACTAACCTGGCTAAGGCAAGAATGAACAACGGAAATTGATGAAACTCCTGCAATATAAGAGCATCTCAATGCATACTCCATACCTCCAAATCTCTCTCCATTCCTCCATTTTGGAGGACATTGGCAATCCAACCAATTCTCCATTTTTGCCTCCATTTTGGAGGATTGGTTTTCATCCTCCATATTTGGAGGATTGAAAAAAGTTTTGGAGGATCCTCCAAACCTACTTTTTGAATAAAAAATACAAAAAGTATTAGATTTTGAGTAAGAGTGAATAATGATTAGGGAGAAAATGAGAGAATATTTGAAATAGAGGGTGAATATAGAGATATGAAGGATTGTGATTGGATTATGTATGAATAGTAAAATCCTCTAATTTTTTTTTTGGATAAAATAATATTAATTGTGTGGCTTTTGTAGACTGGCTTTGTAGGCCCAATCTTTAGTCCTGGGCATGAGAACTCCACCATGAGCAGTTATTTGGGTGTTTGGTACAAAAGAGTTTCGGTACAAACTGTTGTTTGGGTAGCCAACAGGGATCACCCTCTCACAAATTCCTCTGTGGTTCTCACCATAGCCGCGGATGGAAACATGGCGATATGGGAGGGAAGAAGCTTTTACATGCTGTCTAACATAACATCAAGTGGAAACACTAGTGCTAGCCTTTTGGATTCAGGGAATCTGGTTTTGATTGACAGGAGATCTGGTGATTTACTATGGCAGAGCTTCGACTACCCTTCGGATACTCTCTTGCCCGGGATGAAGCTTGGCTATGATAAGAGAAATGGAAAAACTTGGTCTATGTTGGCCTGGAAAACCAAGGACGACCCAAGCCCTGGAAGTTTCTCTATGAAACTTGATACTCAAGGAAAAAACCAGTTTTTCATCCTAAAAGGGTCTCAAAAGTATTGGACTAGTGGCCCGTGGAATGGACAAATGTTCGTTCAGATGCCTGAAATGCACGAGAACTGAATGTTCAATTTTACCTATGTTTCCAACGAAAATGAGAGTTATTACACTTGCTCTCTTAAATATCGTTCGTTGACTCTTAGATTGGTGTTGGATACATCAGGGCAAATGCAGATGCTTATATGTCTTGAAGCAAGAGGTGATGGATCTTGTCTTATTCTCAACCGAGGGATCAGTGTGACATTTACGCCTACTGCGGGGCTTTTGGAACCTGCAATCGAAGCCATATTCCAGTTTGCCAGTGTTTTCGCGGTTTTGAACCCAAATCTGCGGGAGATTGGATTGCTGGTGACACGTCTGGAGGGTGCGTGAGGAAAATGCCCTTGCAGTGTGGTAATGATAGTGAAGTTAATGGACAGAAAGACCAGTTCTTTCGGATATCTAAAGTAAGGTTGCCGGACAATTCGATAGCACTCTCTCAAGTTAGAAGTATTGGAGACTGTCAATCAGCTTGCTTTAGTAACTGCTCATGCTCTGCTTATACTTATGAGGGCAGTGATGGGTGTTCCATATGGCGCGAGGACCTCTTAAATGTGGATCAGCTGGCAGACGATACCACTGATGGAAGAGATTTCTATCTAAGACTTGCTGCTTCTGAGATTCTTAGCAAGCGCAAGGGTAATGGAATTGTCAAACCTGTCTTCATTACATAGTGGACGTAATTAGATGGATTGTTTCTATTTAAAAATGAATTCAGTCCACCTACTCCTCTTGCAGATTCAAGAATCAAGTGGTGGAAATGGATTATTCTAGCCCTTGCAGTTCCCATGACACTGCTGGTTGCAGTTGGATTCTTTTATTGCTTGTGGAGGCGAAAGTCACAAAACAAAGGTACAAATTTCGCCCTTGCAAAACAAAACAAATCCAATTTAAGGGGATGTGTGTTACACGAAAACAACATTTTACTATTTTTCCTTTTAGTAGTAGAAAGGATATGTTAGCAAAAGCATGCAGTGCTCAATCTCCCCTGCTATTGTATGATAAACAGCTTTTATCACTTTATTTGAGAGGGAAAGTAGGGGCTGACAATATATTGTGAACTCTAAATTTTTCATTGTGCTTCTATGTAAGCTCAAATGGCCCAAATACTGTTTTACCTAGCAGGGAAGGATTTGGTGTTATTTGATCTTGGCATAAGCATTGGAGCTGCCAATTGTAAAGTAAATGAAGCTGGCAAGAGTCGTACTGGTATAACGAAAGAAGTTGATTTGCCATTGTTCAGTTTCGCTAGTGTATTAGCAGCCACTGATAACTTCTCTGATGCAAATGAGCTCGGAGAGGGTACTTTTGGACCTGTTTACAAGGTAAGATTCAACCCAACTGAGAAATTTACAGTTGAACGGGGATTACTATACAGAAAGGCTCGCTTTATCTTCCGTGAAAAAAAAAAAGCCTCGTTTTATCTTTCTACCAGTCATGTTCACTTATTATATTACTTTTAGACTGTATTTTCCTTTTAGTTTTCGATGGGATACAAATAATCTGAGCCTCCATATCAGGGGAAGCTACAAAAGGGGTATGAAGTGGCTGTGAAAAGGCTTTCAAAAAAGTCTGCACAAGGATTGCAGGAGTTACAAAATGAGGCAACACTCATAGCAAAACTTCAGCACAACAATCTTGTGAGACTGTTGGGCTGCTGCATTGAGAAAGATGAAAAGATTTTGATGTATGAATACATGCCCAATAAAAGCTTGGATTTCTTCCTTTTCGGTTTGTACTTCTCGCGTACTTGAGTAGGTACCAGATTCAATGTTTGTATGCTTACACTATGAAAAATTATCCTAGGAAGACTGTTTTGTTTAGTAATTTTGATGTGAAATTGTTAAAGATCCAAACAAATACGGAATACTTAGCTGGGAGACACGTGTTAACATCATTGAAGGAATTGCTCAAGGGCTTCTCTATCTTCATCTGTATTCCAGGTTACGAATTATCCACAGAGATATGAAAGGTAGCAATATTCTCTTGGATAAAGATATGAACCCAAAAATATCTGATGTTGGGATGGCAAGGATTTTTGGGGGAAATGGATCACAAGCAACAAATTGAATTGTTGGCACTTAGTAAGTAAAACATAGACGTAGCTTATAACATTACTTCTGCACCTTTGCACCAAAACAGCTTATTTCTGCAGAAAAATACGATTGTGACACTACTGAATGGTCTGATATAATACTTAAATCCAGCGGCTACATGTCACCAGAATACGCGATGGAAGGTCTCTTCTCAATCAAATCTGATGTCTTTAGCTTTAGAGTCTTGTTGCTAGAGATTTTGAGTGGCAAAAAAAATACAGGCTTTTATAATAGTGACGCCCTTAATCTTCTTGGATATGTGAGTACCACAATGATAATTCCATCTCTTCATCTCTTTTTTTTACATCACATTTTCTTTTCTGCTTTCCTTCTTTATATTGCAAACAATTGAGCAATTGATATTGTGTCAAATTGAAATATGCTCTTTGCTTATTTTCAATTCAGGCATGGGACTTGTGGAAGATCGGTAGAGGAGAGGGCATAAAGGATCCAATACTACAAGATATATCTTCTACAAATATACTGCTGAGATACGTAAACATAGCGCTACTTTGTGTCCAAGAAAGTGCTGCCGATAGGCCTACCATGTCGGATGTTGTCTTGATGCTTAGCAATAACCTTATGCTTCTATCCTCTCCTAAACAACCTGCATTTTCAAAGAGTAGAAGTGTGCCAGAGCAAAATTCAAGCAAACAATCAGAGATTTGTTCAATAAACGACGTGTCAATCTCAGTTTTGGAAGCTCGATAACTGCTTAGACTTCCATCTCACATTCATGGTATTGTCATGGTTATTTCCAAGGAGATCATCATGTTATACTATCTTAAGTAGAATAAAACTAGCTGGAAAACTTGTTGAGCTAGAATATAATGGTGTTGAGAAAACCATATCGAACGTAAAGGGGTCGAACGTATTGTTGAGCATGTTTTAGGAATTATCTTTTATTCCAAGACGTAACCTGTATCCATGTGCTTCATATTCGCCCGGAATTCGCTCCCAGAATTATAGCCATCCCTGCCCCCTTACGCCAATCCCACGAGCCTCTTATCCATCTTACCCAGTTGACTATGAATTCCAATTCAATCCCACGTTCATTCTTCTTGTAGAACACTATATTCTGAAAATTACTACCACTATGTTCTGTTTTTTGTAATTTTTATTTCTACTTCATGCTAGGTAAGATCATGCAGCCCATTCACTGCAGAAGGCATTTTCTGTCATTTTTTTTTGTTAGAACAAGTTTAATTGAAATACTTTTTTTTTAAATGCAGAGGCACTGATAAAGTTTCTGTCAAAATGGTAATTGAATTTGGCACTTGCTGCCTTAATTTCATGAAGTTGGGAATCAGTTAGTTTTGAGGAAACTGCATTTCAAAGTATTTTGTTACCTTATTTCCTTGAAAATTTCTTTGAGAAATCCCGAAGTCTGGTGTGAAGGTTGTCTGAAATTGCTAGGCCATTTTACTAACAAGCTTTCCTATCGATGTAGCCAATAGTTGAACCAAGGAAATCAACATCTTCTCCAGAGTGCCTAGGCTCACCGGCGAGTCAACAATGTATAGTAGAACTCACGATACTACAATATATCAAGTAAGAGATCAAATGGGAGATTGTACAGTTACGATCACTCAAGGTTAAAATCAGATTACATATACGACTATTATTCCACAAGAAACTTCGTAATTGGTTTTCTTTTAAACAAGTTTACTCTTGCAGAATGCTACTTCTATATCGCCATTTTAGGAACACACAAAACACGAACTTCTTATAATCTCCCTATCGAGCATCTAGGAACTCAGTGCCTCCCAACTTGATGAACACTTTATAATCTCCCTATCGAGCATCTAGGAACACGGCGCCTCCCAGCATGATGAACACGGCCTGCACTAAATTCCTTCCAGTGAAAAAACCAGGCCTTTTAGGCCGAGGCAATGCTGCTTCACTGCCTAACAGCAGAACCGCAGATGACATGTTTGGCCTATTTTCTGGACACTGTTGCACACAACAGAGCCACATGTACGAATCCTAGCATTTCAGATTGATAGCATGACTCTTCCTTCACAGCTTCATCAATCAGTTCTAATGACCTGAATAAGTAATCCAATATGATATTGTTTAGGCATTTGCAGAACCATAACACAGGATCGATATAGGGGATATAAATGCAGAGAAAAAAGAGAGTGAATGTTATATCCAGATGATCCGGATCACCTATTGGTGGGCCCCACCGTGTGTGTTGTTTCGATAATCTGAACATCTATCTTGTAGAGCCCTTGGAATAATGTATACACTAAAAAAATCAGCTTGATCGGACATTGATAGGTGTATAAAAAATCGAATTTTGGCTCATAAAACGGCTGACCTAGATTCTGTCAACAGTTTTAAAGTGAAAATGACCACAACCGTCCATTTTATAAACTAATATTCAATTTTTGAAATGCCTATCGATGTCCGATCAAGCTATGTTTTTTTGCATGAATTTCTATATATGGTAACGTATTCCTATGATTTTAATGCACTAAACATGCATGGCTTGGACTTAGTCAATTGATTTCCTAATCTTTTTGCTCGTTAACTAATTTCCGAATCTAGTAATCTATTACATGGCCCTCTTTCTTCATTGATTACTAGTATTCTACTCTTTTTTAGTTGGTTGATGTCAGTGAATTTTGGTGATTTTAACAGAACTTGTTTTATTACAGCTATGGGTTAACTTATATATGTAATTTTTTACGTACTTTGAATTGTTTATGAGATGATATCTCAATTTCAAGAGAAAAGTGATTAAAAACCGAAACCGAACCATATTTTAATGGTTTGGATCTATGAATTTTATGGGTTGGTTTGGTTCTCCAAATTCATAATCCGTAGGTAATGGTTGTTCTTAGTTTATTATAAAACCGGGCCAATCTGGTCCATGATCACCCCTAATGGTGATGAAGATGTTTTTGTTGATTTATGGAGCACGTGCCTGTAGGCTGTAGAGTGTGCGAATGTGTTACTTATTGTTCTGAATTTTGAATTTGGTTCTTGACTTGTTCAGAGTAAACTTATCTGGTAGAATGTATTTTAACTTTAAGGTCAAGGACGACCCCACTTGAGCAAATTGTCTTTTTGATTAAGAAAATCTGAGTCTTGATTCTGAAAATCAAGTATGACAAATTTTGCTCATTCTGTTTTCTTGTTGATCTGTTAATTTTCGGTATTTGCCAATGCCTTCACACATTAAGCAAAACACTCCTTAAACTCATTACACATATACATCCAGCAGGTGAAATAGAAAAAGAAAAGCTATGGGGATGAAGATGTTTTTGTTGACTTATGGAGCATAACGTGCCTGTGGAATCTGGATACATATTACTTATTTATTGGTCTGCATTTTGAATTTGGTTCTTGACTAGTTCAGAGTAAACTTATTTGGACTGAATTTATTTTAAGGTTAAGGACGACCCCACTTGAGCTAATTGTCTGGTTAATTATAGGGGCATAATCCGAGTCTGAAAATCTAGTTGCTCACTAATTCCAAGATGACAAATTTTGCTCATCCTTTTTTCTTGTTAATCTTTTCGTTTTTGGTATTTGCCAATGCCTTCACAGATACAATCTTTCAAGGACAGTCAGTCACAGCCTCAACCACCATCACATCTTCTGGCAATGAATTTGAGTTGGGATTCTTTAGTCCTGGTATTGACAACTCCACAAAAAGCAGTTACCTGGGTGTTTGGTACAAAAGAGTGTCAATACAAACTGTTGTTTGGGTAGCCAACAGGGATCACCATCTCACAAATTCCTCCGCGGTTCTCACCATAGCCGAGGATGGAAACCTGGCGATACAGGCGGGAAGAACTTCTTACATGCTGTCTAACGTAACGTCAAGTGGAAACACTAGTGCTACCCTTTTGGATTCAGGGAATCTGGTATTGATTGACAGGAGATCTGGTGATTTACTATGGCAGAGCTTCGACTACCCTTCGGATACTTTCTTGCCAGGGATGAAGCTTGGGTTTGATAAGAGAAATGGAAAAAATTGGTCTCTGTTGGCCTGGAAAACCAAGGATGACCCAGGCCCTGGAGGTTTCTCTATTAAACTTGATACTCAAGGGAAAAACCAGTTTTCGATCCTAAAAGGGTCTCAAAAGTATTGGACTAGTGGCCCATGGAATGGACAATTCTTTGTTCAGCAGCCTGAAATGCATGAGAACCCATTGTACAAGTACAAATTTGTTTCCAATGAAAATGAGAGTTATTTCAGTTACTCTTTTAAAGATCCTTCGGTGACTGGTAGATCGGTGTTGGATATATCAGGGCAAATGCAGGTGCTTATATGGCTTGAAGCAAGAGGTGAATGGAACTTGCTTTATGGTCGACCTGGGGATCAGTGTGACATTTACGCCTACTGCGGGCCTTTTGGAACCTGCAATCAAAACCATATTACATATTGCCAGTGTTTTCGCGATTTTGAACCCAAATCTGTAGGAGATTGGAATGCTGGTGACAAGTCTGGAGGGTGCGTGAGGAAAATGCCCTTGCAGTGTGGTAATGATAGTGAAGTTAATGGACAGAAAGACCAGTTCCTTCGGATATCTAAAGTAAGGTTGCCGGACAATTCGATAGCACTCTCTCAAGTTAGAAGTATTGGAGACTGTCAATCAGCTTGCTTTAGTAACTGCTCATGCTCTGCTTATACTTACGAGGGCAGTGATGGGTGTTCCATATGGCGTGAGGACCTCTTAAATGTGGATCAGCTGGCAGACGATACCACTGATGGAAGAGATTTCTATCTAAGACTTGCTGCTTCTGAGATTCTTAGCAAGCGCAAGGGTAATGGAATTGTCAAACCTGTCTTCATTACATAGTGGACGTAATTAGATGCATTGTTTCTATTTAAAAATGAATGCAGTCCACCTAACTCCTCTTGCAGATTCAAGAATCAAGTGGTGGAAATGGATTATTCTAGCCCTTGCAATTCCCATGACACTGCTGGTTGCAGTTGGATTCTTTTATTGCTTGTGGAGGCGAAAGTCACAAAACAAAGGTACAAATTTCGCCCTTGCAAAACAAAACTAATCCAATTTAAGGGGATGTGTGTTACACGAAAACAACATTTTACTATTTTTCCTTTTAGTAGTAGAAAGGATATGTTAGCAAAAGCATGCAGTGCTCAATCTCCCCTGCTATTGTATGATAAACAGCTTTTATCACTTTATTTGAGAGGGAAAGTAGGGGCTGACAATATATTGTGAACTCTAAATTTTTCATTGTGCTTCTATATGAGCTCAAACGGCCCAAATACTGTTTTACCTAGCAGGGGAGGATTTAGTGTTATTTGATCTTGGCATAAGCATTGGAGCTGCCAATTGTAAAGTAAATGAAGCTGGCAAGGGTCGCACTGGTAAAACGAAAGAAGTTGATTTGCCATTGTTCAGTTTCGCTAGTGTATCAGCAGCCACTGATAACTTTTCTGATGCAAATAAGCTCGGAGAGGGTGGTTTTGGACCTGTTTACAAGGTAAGATTCAACCTAACTGAGAAATTTTACACTTGAAAGGTGATTACTATACAGAAAGACTCGTTTTTATCTTTCTACCAGAGTCATGTACACTTTGTATTACTTTTAGATATTATTTTCCTTTTAGTTTTCGATGGGATAGGAATAATTTGGGCCTCCATATCAGGGGAAGCTACAAAAGGGGTATGAAGTGGCTGTGAAAAGGCTTTCAAGAAAGTCTAGCCAAGGATTGCAGGAGTTACAAAATGAGGCAATGCTCATAGCAAAACTTCAACACAACAATCTTGTGAGACTATTGGGGTGCTGCATTGAGAAAGATGAAAAGATTTTGATCTATGAATACATGCCCAACAAAAGCTTGGATTTGTTCCTTTTTGGTTTGTACTTCTACATACTTAGTAGATGGATTATACTAGATTCACCATTCTTATATTTTCTTCTATTCGGTAAACTTTGTACTAGGTACATGTTTTTGTTTAGTAATTTGGATGTAAAATTGTGACAGATCCAATCAAATACGGGATACTTAACTGGGAGTCACGTGTTAACATCATTGAAGGAATTGCTCAAGGGCTTCTCTATCTTCATCTGAATTCCAGGTTACGAATTATCCATAGAGATTTGAAAGCTAGCAATATTCTCTTGGATAAAGATACGAACCCAAAAATATCTGATTTTGGGATAGCAAGGATTTTTTGGGGAAATGGATCACAAGCAACAAATCGAATTGTTGGTACTTAGTAAGTAAAACATTGATGTAGCTTATAACACTACTTACTTCTTCACCTTTGCCCCAAACAACTTATTTCTGCAGAAAAATGCAATAGTGACACTACTGAATGGTCTGATTTAATACTTAAATCCAGTGGCTACATGTCACCGGAATACGCCTTGGAAGGTCTCTTCTCAATCAAATCGGATGTCTTTAGCTTTGGTGTCTTGTTGCTAGAGATTTTGAGTGGCAAAAAAAATACAGGCTTTTATAATACTGACGCCGTTAATCTTCTTGGATATGTGAGTACCACAATGATAATTCCATCTCTTCATCTTTTCTTTTACATCACTTTTTCTTTTCTGCTTTCTTACTTTATATTGTAAACATGAGCAATTGACCATGTGTCACACTGAAATATTCACATCGCGTTATTTTCAATTCAGGCATGGGACTTGTGGAAGAGCGGTATGGGAGAGAGCATAAGGGATCCATTATTACATGATATATCTTCTACAAATATGCTGCTGAGATACGTAAACATAGCGCTACTTTGTGTCCAAGAAAGTGCTGCCGATAGGCCTACCATGTCGGATGTCGCATTGATGCTTAACAATGAACTTATGCTTCTAGCCTCTCCTAAACAACCTGCATTTTCAACTAGTAGAAGTGTGCCAGAGCTAAATTCAAGCAAACAATCAGAGGATTGTTCAATAAACGACGCTACAATCTCAAGTTTGGAAGCTCGATAACTGCTAAGACTTCCATCTCACATTCATGGTATTGTCATGGTTATTTCCAAGGAGACATTCATGTTATACCATTCTTAAGTAGAATGAAACTAGCTGGAAAACTACTTGTGCTATAATGATGGTGTTGAGAAAGCCATATTGAAAATAAAGGGCTCCAACGTATTGTTGAGCATGTTTTAGTAATTGTCTTTTATTCCAAGGCATAACCTGTATCCATGTGTTTCATATTCGCTCGGAATTCGCTCCCAGAAATATAGCCATCCCTGCCCCGTCACGTCAATCCCACGAGCCTCTTATCCATCTTACCCGGTTGACTATGAATCCCAATACAATCCCACATCCGTTCTTCTCCTAGAATGATGGAGTATTATGAAAATTAAACCACCATGTTGAAAGCAAGTTCTATTTTCTGTAATGTTTATTTCTACTTCGTGCTAGGTAAGATCATGCAGCCCATTCACTGCAGAAGTCATTTTCTGTCATTTTTTTTTAGAACAAGTTCAGTTGAGATACCCTTTTTCAAATGCAGAGGCACCATGTTGAAGGCAAGCTGAGAATCAGTTAGTTTTTCAGGAAACTGCAACCAAAAAATAAAGAAGTCACAAGCGCCATGGACCCACAATGGGTTGGTTTCTGCCACATCCGGAAACAATTTATTCTCAAAAAATAAAGAAGTCAAAAGCACAAACAAACATATACACTGGATTTATGTCAGTTCACGTGGTGTGGGCTAACTATGATCATTGCAACTATTTCACTAAAGAAGAATGCAAGATACATCAGAGTTTTCCTATCAAGATGATACTGGGGAAGTACGAAAAAAGTACAGGCTTCACAATACATAACAGCTCTCAGCAGGACAAGAGGCTTAAATACCTTCATCTCTGATAAGGAGATCATTTTTTTGACGCAATGGAATTCACGAGAGACTAGTTAGTGTACTATTTCAAATGATGATAGGTCTCGAATTCTCGAGAGTTCTTGAATCTACAAGAAGAAAGGGATTTGACGCAAAGGAATTTGACCGAAATCCACCATTAGTCACGAATTTAGGATCGTGAGTCGTGACTGCGTCACGGTTTTGCTTCAGCCCTCCAAGTTTGGGTAGATTCCGGGCGGCTCGTCAATAAATTGCCGAATTTGGCAATTTTCAATTAAAAGTTGTTTGGGCCTCTGGGGCTTCGACCAGTCCAACTGATCATAGAATTGGGCCACTACTTGTTCTGCATCAAAATTTTTTTTTTTGAAGATTCAGGGAGATAATATTAAGCAAACCGATACTTACATGCCCGAAAATGTTGAGAAGCTGGCTTGAATGAAACCCCATTCTCCTTCCACTAACAATCTCCAACACCAATACATCAATGCTAAAAACATCTGAGTTTATTGAGAAGATCCCATCCACAACGTACTTTGGAGACATGTAGCCACTGCCGGGAAAAAAATTTGAAAGAATAACACAATTAGGATGGAATTATGTAAAACATGTCTTAGGATTTCTTACTAGGCTCCAAGTTTCCAACCACTCTGCTGGAAGTCGCTTTTGTCTTATTTCCACCCAAACTTCTTGCCATGCCAAAGTCCTATATATTCGGGTTCATGTCAATCTATTCTACGTAATATAGAAACTGCCATAATCCACGCCCCCCACAAATCTCCCACCCCTCATTATGACTTCCCACATTATCTCTGTCTCCCACTGCTTGTTCTATCCTTTCATAAAATCTACCTCTTTTGAAACCCCACGTCGTCAGTTTCCCCTCCCATCACTACGGCTACCCTCGTGGATTCAGGAAATCCGGTTATTATTGGGAGGATATCTGGTGATTTACTACGGCAGAGTTATGATTACCCTTCTCCCACTATTTTGGCGGGCTGAAGGTAGGTTATTGTAGGAAAGGTCAGCGCGTCGGGTGATGTGGCGGTTGACCAGCCTATGAATGAATAGCCACGTGGCTCGAGCAAAGTTGCAGGAGACACGTCAGACGTCGGTTAGGTTTAAGAACCCGCGAATGAGACACCGCGAAGAACGGCCCTCGCGGTATTACATATCCAAACTGCTATTACTTTCAGAAAGGGATGCCCTCTACGGGGGAAACATTACTTTAGGAAAAGCTCACCCCTCGCGAGACCCTCAACAAGGATGATTGACGCGACGGGGAAGAACGAACGCTCACGCGAACACGCGAAGTAGGCTCGCGACGGCACCTGACCAAAAGGCAGGGGAAGGAAAGTCGATACGAGCTCGAGTTAAGTCTTGGCGCGATCCAAAGGGCTCGCGACCACGACTAGCACAGCGGGAATAGGGGAGATACAAGTGGCTTGGTGGCTTTAAGGGATTAAGGGTCGCTGCGAGGGAAAGCGATGCACTGGAATGACCTAATGGAATCTTCCTAACGGCCAGTGACATCACCCACGTCGCCTAGGTATGCGGAAAGAGCACGTGTCATCATATTATTGGGGGAAATATCTGCAGCCCAATGATTGGGTGCAGATTCCTATAAATATGGGACATTCATTCACAATTTCCGAGAGAGATCTTCAGATTCGTCCTTGGAGCACGGAAATTCTAGAGAGAGAAAGTGCCTCTGAGCTCTGGAAACAAGAGCATTGCTCTTGCTAGTGCTCGCGAGTCCACACTTCATCTAGGACTGTGATTTCTTAAGACGATGATGATCTTAAGGGGAATGGATTGAATCCTGCTGCCTTCTCTTTCTGTATTCCTGGCTTAATCCTTTACCCCTACACACACCCTCTCATTTCTGTTCAATCGTTAGCTATTGTTTGCCTCTCCAGGTTGATTTTGTATCAAACGAAGGACCCCTCCTACAGTTATAATAAGAGGAATGGAAAAACTTGGTCTTTGTTGATTGGAAAAACTGGGTGTTCTCTCTCTAGAACTTGATCCTCAAGGGATAAGTCAGTTTTCCATCTTAAAGGGGACTAAAAAGTATTGGACTAGTGAGTGGGACATGGAACGGACAACTCTCCTAATGTTCCCAGAATTAGGCACAAGCTATAGTAGATACAACATTAATTACCAACTTTACTAATCAGAATGGGGCGTATTTGACCTACTCGGTTACTGATCCTGACACAAGAAGTAGATTTGTAATGATGTAGAATGGGTCACGTTCACATTTCTTGACCGTTTGGACCATTCACGGCCCAAACGGCATAAATAAGTCACACTGGCCAACTTTGTCGAAATGGCACAGATTCCGCATTTGGAAGGGAAACGGGCTTCTGCACATTTCTCATCCCCGCTCTGGCGACGATCAACAATGGATTTAGGCTGTTCGATGTCGTCTGTAGGAAATTCCGTTTTTGTTAATGACTTCTAGCAGGAAATCCCGTTTTTGTTGCCGTCTGTTTTGGCAACCTTATATTTCTTTCCAGTTTTTATTCTGCCAAGTATTTCCAAATTTTCATTTTTGGTATTTTTCGTAATTTGTTTGATTTCGGCTTGATTAGCAAGTCAAATCTTTTTGTTATTTGTTTCCTAGTTGGTCTAGGGTTGCTTTGACACTATAAGTATCATTGTAAGCATAATGGCAGAATTTGAATGTTCAAAGAGGAAGTACCTCTGACTCAAACATTATTCGTATTTCTTCTTGTAAATAATTTCGTAAAAGGAGGCTGCCGGCCTGCATCAGTGTTAGATTTATCCGGGCAACTTCAGCAGTTGTCAGAGAATAAAAGTACCCATCAGTGGTACCTTTTGGCCTCAAGTCTCTCAACTGAGGCAACAATGTGACGTTTACGCCTACAGTGGGGCTTTTGGAACCTGCAATCAAAATGCACCTCCATTTTGCCAGTATTTGTGTGGCTTTTAAGCCAATTCTCTCGGAAATTGGAATGCACGCGACATGTCTGGAGGGTACATGTGGAAAGTCCCTTTCCATGTGGCAATGATAGTGATAGAGAGACCAGTTCGTTTGGATATCTCAATCAGGATTGGTTGTTATCCACTAGTACTTTTGCAAGTTAGAAGTGTTGGAGACTCTGAATCAGCTTGCTTGAGTAACTGCTTGTGCTCAGCTTATTATGCTATGGGGGTGATGGGTGGGGATCTCTTCAACGCGGAACAGCTGAAAATGATGATTCGAATGGAAGAGTTTTCTATCTAAAACTTGCTGCCTCTGAGTTTCTTGCTAAAGGTAAGTGATAGTACTGTATTTGTCCCAATTGATTTAGTGACGTTGTCAAAGTAATCGGATGTGTTGTTTTTGGCTAAAAGTTGACCCTTTTGCAGACTCACGAATTATGGGGCAGATATGGATTATTCAAACACTTGCAGTTACTTTGACATTGTTGACTGCCTGGTTCTGTTGTTTACCGAAGAGAAAGTTGAGGATAAATTTCACAAGGTGTGAGCTTGTGCCGAGTCTACTGCCTTTGTCTACTTTGGCAATCAGTAGCTTTTAGTTTCCTTTCCGCCAAAGAGCAATGACAATGCTGTTACTAAAAAAGTTATTGAGAAATCACAAACCTTTGTATATATTTTCTTACCAAGCAGGGGAGAATTTGTTATCATTTGACCTTGGCACGACCGCACGAGCATTGGAGCTTCCAACTACGAAGTAATTGAAGCCGGTAAGAGTCATACTGTTAGAAAGAAGGAAGTAATTTTCTATAACTAAATTGTACTGGTATATGTGCTGCTACCGATAGCTTCTCCAATGCAAATAAGCTCGGAGAGGGTGGTTTTGATCCTGTTTACTAGGTAAGCTGGCTAAAGGAAAAAATGAACAACAGAAATGGATGAAACTCCTGCAATATAATATTAGATATAGGAAATGAGAAGGTGACAGTCTGTAATTCCCGGTAGAGTTACACTTCTAGCACGGTCGCTTCTTAGAGCGTCCACACTTCTAGCATGTTAGAGTTACAGACACTTTTGGATGACTGAGATGCCCGGTGAGCCGGCACCCAAGTTTTTCTCCTGCACTAGGCTCTCTACACCATCTTTATGTTTTCAAAATGAATAGTTCCAGAAAGTCACTATTCAGTATTCACCATCTACATTTCGCTAAAGGAAAATCATAATTTGTCTTACATGGTGATGATCCTAGAAAGTGGGTTTGTTGACTTATGGTGCATCCAAGCATAACATGGCAGAGGAAAAATGTTGATTATTCCAATTCAAATAAAAAAAAAAATGTAAAACACGTTGATTATTGGTCTACATTTTGAATTTGGCTTTTGACTCGTTGAGAGGGAACTTACATGGAAGAATCAATTTTAAGTACGAGGACGACGCTAACTACCCAAACGCTGTTGAAGAAAAGACCACAATTGATTGGTTAAAGCCAGTATTCGATTCGCTGCTCGCGCCTTTTGCGGTTTTTGAGAGGGAAAACACCGTCCCAATTTGCTCGTCTTTTTTGGAGAAATGAATTTTTATGGGTAGAATGAGAGGGAATTTATAATTGGTATTGACTTTTTCAATTTGCCCCTATTTAATTCTTTGTTGACGTGATAATTAAATGTAAAAATAAAGGGTGAGGGCAATACTACACAACTTTTTATTATACTTTTCAAAATGGACATTCATTATGCAACATCCAAAAAAGAAAAAAAGACCAGCACAATTTGATACAGAGAGAGTACTATTTATTTTTCTGGGAATGAAGGTAGGTTGTGAAGATAAGAGAAATGGGAAAACTTGGTTTTTGTTGGCTTGGATGGGATGTCTTCTCGAATTCGGTGACCATGTAGCGTCTGAGTGCATTATAGGGTTATAGTACGGCATCCGAGCCGTCTATCTCACAATCAATGGTTCGAATTTCATTTGAGTCCGTGTGAATCTGAACCGTCCATTGCACTAAAACCAGTATTGCACTAATTACATTAAAGTATCCACGTGTGTAGAGTCTTCTCTGTGAACTTGATCTTAAAGAGGTCTCAAATATTAGACTGGTGAGTAGGACATGGAAAGGACAAACTCTCAATATGTTACACGACCTATATTAGACGCAATATCACCTACGTTTCTAATAAAAAAAGGAGTCATTTTCAAACCAGGTTTCAAAACAAACAATTTTTAAACAATTTTCTGAAAGATTTTTCTTTCAATAAAACATATTCAAACTCACGTGGCGATCGACTCTAGATTTTTCACAAAAATCACAGCTGTCCAACTCATTTCAAGATTTTTCTCTTACTCGTTTTTCCTCCCAGGAAAGTAAAGTCCCCAAAATTTGGGAAACCACATAAAGAAATCTGAAAAGTAAAAGTAACGATTATAACCTTAAAAAAATTTCAAAGACAAAAATAATCCAAGATAGACGAACTTTTTAAATTATTTTGTCTTTAATCAACTTTTTTCAGTTTGGTTCATACAGTATTATTTAAGTTTTCTGGTTTAGACGAACCAATACTTCAAAAAAATGAAGCAAAACTAACGAATGCAAAAACCGATTGAATAACAACAAAGAAATAATCCAGAAGGGTTATCAAGCAAAAAAAACCCCTAGCTCATTACACATCAACATCTACCAGGTGGAATCGTACAAGAAAAGCTATGGTGATGAAGATTGGTTTTTGGACTTATGGTGTGCAACATGCCTGTGGAGTGTGGAAACATGTTTACTTACTGTTCTCCACTTTGAATTTGGTTCTTGACTTGTTCAGAGTTAACTTATCTGGAAGATTGTATATTAAGTTTAAGGAAGACCCCACTTGAGCTAATTGTCTGGTTGATTGTATGGGCATAATCTGAGTCTGAAAATCTAGTTGCTCAATAATTCGAAGATGACAAATTTTTCTCATCCTCTTTTCTGGTTGATCTTTTCATTTTCGGTATTTGCCAATGCCTTCACAGATACAATCTTTCAAGGACAGTCAGTCACAAACTCAACCACCATCACATCTTCAGGCGAAAAATTTGAGTTGGGATTCTTTACTCGGATTGAGTACTCCACAACAAACAGTTATCTGGGTGTTTGGTACAAAAGAGTTTCAGTACAAACTGTTGTTTGGTTAGCCAACAGGGATCATCCTCTCCCAGATCCCTCCGCGGTTCTCACCATAGCTGCGGATGGAAACCTGGCGATCCAGGAGGGAAGAAGTTCCTACATGTTGTCTAACGTAACATCAAGTGGAAACACTAGTGCTACCCTTTTGGATTCAGGGAATCTGGTTTTGATTGACAGGAGATCTGGTGATTTACTATGGCAGAGCTTTGACCACCCTTCAGATACTCTCTTGCCTGGGATGAAGCTTGGTTATGATAAGAGAAATGGAAAAAATTGGTCTATGTTGGCCTGGAAAACCAAGGACGACCCAGGCCCTGGAGGTTTCTCTCTTGAAACTCAAGGGACAAACCAGTTTTTCATCCTAAAAGGGTCTCAAAAGTATTGGACTAGTGGCCCGTGGAATGGACAAATGTTCGCTCAGATTCCTGAAATGCGTGGGAACCAAATGTTCCAGTTCACCTATGTTTCCAATGAAAATGAGAGTTATTTCACTTACTCTATTAAATATCGTTCGGTGACTGGTAGATTGGTGTTGGATTTATCAGGGCAAATTCAGTTGCTTATATGGCTTGAAGCAAGAGGTGAATGGAACTTGATTTGGGCTCAGCCGAGGGATCAGTGTGACATGTATGCCTACTGCGGAGCTTTTACAACCTGCAATCGTAACCATATTCCATTTTGCCAATGTTTTCAAGGTTTTCAACCGAAATCTGTAGAAGACTGGAATACTGGCAACAAGTCTGGAGGGTGCGTGAGGAAAGTGCCTTTGCAGTGTGGTAATGATAGTAAAGTTAATGGACATAAAGACCAGTTCCTTCGGATACCTAAAGTAAGATTGCCTGATAATTCGATAGTACTCTCGCAAGTTGAAAGTGTTGGAGACTGTCAATCAGCTTGCTTTAGTAACTGCTCATGCTCTGCTTATACTTATAACGGCAGTGATGGGTGTTCAATATGGAGTGAGGAGCTCTTGAACGTGAATCAGCTGACAGACGATGACTCTGAAGGAAGAGATTTGTATATAAGACTAGTTGCTTCTGAGTTTCTTAGCCAGGGCAAGGGTACTGGAATTGTCACAACTATCAACCTTACAAAGTGGATGTAATTTGATGCACTGCTCTTGAATAAAAATGAATTCACTCCACCTAACTTCTCTTGCAGATTCAAGAATCAAGAGGTGGAAATGGATTATTCTAGCCGTTGCAGTTCCCATCGCGCTGCTGGTTACAGTTACCTTCTTTTATTGCTTGTGGAGGCGAAAGTCACAAAACAAAGGTATGAATTTTGACCTTGAAAAACAGAACTAAACCAATTAAAGGGGATAGTTCTATGAAAACAATGTTTTTCCTTTTAGTAGTAGGAAGGATATGTGTGTAATAGCAAGCTGTGCACATTATCCTCAGTCATTTGACAAATAAACAACATTTATCTCTTTATGTGAGGGAAAGCATGGGCTGACTATATATATTGTGAACTCAAAATTTGTCATTCTGCTTCTATATAACCTCAAAAGGCCCAAACAATTTTTACCTAGCAGGGGAGGATTTGGCATCGTTTGATCTTGGCACAAGCATTGGAGCTAGCAATCGTATACAAAATGAAGCTAGCAAGAGTCAGACTAGTAAAAAGAAAGAAGTTGATTTGCCATTGTTTAGTTTCGCTAGCGTATCTGCTGCCACTGGTAACTTCTCTTATGCAAATAAGCTCGGAGAGGGAGGTTTTGGATCTGTTTACAAGGTAAGATTCAGTGTAACTGAACACTTCAACTTGAATGTTGGATATTTCATTTTAGTAGTTTCCTTTTAGTTTTATATTAGTTATGAATAATCTTGGGCTCCATATCAGGGGACGCTACCAAAGGGGTATGAGGTGGGTGTGAAAAGGCTTTCAAAAAAGTCCGGACAAGGATTGGAGGAATTACAAAATGAGGCAATGCTCATAGCAAAACTTCAACACAAGAATCTTGTGAGACTATTGGGCTGCTGCATTGAGAAAGATGAAAAGATTTTGATCTATGAATACATGCCCAATAAAAGCTTGGATTTCTTCCTTTTTGGTTTGTACTTCCTACATACTTAGTAGATTGGATTATACTAGATTCACCATTTGTATATTTTCTTCTACTCGGTAAACTTTATAATAGGTAGATGTTTCTGTTTAGTAATTTGGATGTGAAATCGTGACAGATCCAGTCAAATACGGGGTACTAAACTGGGAGTTACGTGTTAATATCATCGAAGGAATTGCACAAGGGCTTCTCTATCTTCATCTGTATTCCAGGTTACGAATTATCCACAGAGATTTGAAACCTAGCAATGTTCTCTTGGATAAAGATATGAATCCCAAAATATCTGATTTTGGAATGGCAAGAATTTTTGGGGGAAGTGGATCACAAGCAACTAATCGAATTGTTGGCACTTAGTAAGTAAAACACAGGATTAGCTTGCAACACTACTTACCTCTTTCCACAAAAACAACTTATTTATGCAGAAGAAGTACGATATTGACACCACTAAATGATCTGATTTAATACTTTAATACAGCGGCTACATGTCACCGGAATATGCCCTGGAAGGTCTCTTCTCAATCAAATCGGATGTCTATAGCTTTGGAGTCTTGTTGCTAGAGATTTTGAGTGGCAAAAAAAGTACAGGGTTTTATAATAGTGACTTCCTCAATCTTCTTGGATATGTGAGTACCATAATGCTAATTACATTTCTTAACCTTTTGCTTCCATTCCTTTTGTTTCCATTTGTTTTCTTTTCTGCTTTCTTTCTTTGTATTGTTAACATGAACCAATTGACAATGTGCCTAACTGAGATATGCTAATCGTGTTATTTTTAATCCAGGCATGGGACTTGTGGGAGAGCGGCAGGGGGGAGGACATAAAGGATCCATTGTTACAAGATGTATCTTCTACAAATATGCTGCTGAGATACGTAAATATAGCGCTGCTTTGTGTCCAACATAGTCCTGCCGATAGGCCTACCATGTCAGACATTGTATCGATGTTTAGCAATGAACTTGTGCCACTAGCCTCTCCTAAGCAACCTGCTTTTCCAACCAGAAGAAGCCTGCCAGATCCAAATTCAAGCAAACAATCAGAAATTTGTTCAATGAAAGATGAAACAGTCTCAATTATAGAAGCTCGATAACTGTTCACACTTCCATCACACATTCATGATACTGTCATGGTTAGTTCCAAGGAGATGATAAAAATAGCTAACATAGTACCACTGCACTATTCGTATTAGCTTTGTTCTTTTGTTTAAAGGGGTATGCCCCTGTTGAATCTTGTATTGGTTTTATAGTTTGGAATAAAATGATAGTACTTTTTTCTTTGGATCGGAAAACAAATTACAAAGATTAAACGGATCTAAGACTAAGAACGCCAAGGACCCAAAGGGGAAAAATAACAAGACCCTAAGGCCTCGTTTGATTCGCAGACTAAAATTGACAAGATTGATAGTCCTGGGACTAGTAGTCCTGGACTATTTGTCCTAGGAGGACTATTTGTCCTAGGACTAATTTAGTCATGAATCTCATACAATCCCATGTTTGATTCGTGTAGGATTCACATCGGGATATCCCACGTTTTAGCCAATCTCATGTTTGGTTCCCTAAACTAAATTTCGGAATTATCATCAGGATTATCTCTCTCTCCTTCTCTCTCTCCCCATCTCTCAAACCAATTCCAACCAAATAAAATTTTCAAATCAAATTCACAGTGAACCAAATTTATCTACTTCAAGCAAATCGAAATTTTGGAACCAACTTTACAGTGAACCAAATTTAGTTACAAATAAAATAACTAAATTTAGCAAATTTACAGTGAACCAAATTTCTGGGTTTGTTCATAAACCCAGTCCGAAGTTGTTCTGTTGTTCATAAATTACTTTACAGTGAACCAAAGTTCTGTTGTTCATAAACTACAATAAGGACGACATCTTGTTCATTAACCCAGTTTTGTTCATAAACGAAATCGATCTGGGTTTGTTCATAAACCCAGTCCGAAGTTGGGTTTCAAGACTCAATCTTTTCAGCATCCTCAAAAACGAAATCGATCTGGTGAGAACGAGATCTTTTTAGCAAAACGAGAGAGAGAAGAGGAAGAAATCGAGAACTGGATCTGCAAAACGAAAACGAGATCGATGGCATACAAAACGAAAACGAGAGAGAGAGCATGAGAACGAGAGAGAAAACGAGAGAAAACAAGAGAGAGAACAAGAGAGAAAGAGAGACGATGACAAACCAGCTTATCTCCGACGAAATCGATCCACAGCTCTGGCCGACGAGGACTCGAGAAGAAGAAGAACTGGATCTGCAGCGGAATGAATAGAGGAAGAAGACGAGTGCTTTTGGGCCAAAATCATTTCGATGGCATTTTTGTAATACCTGGCCGACAAAGACGCGAGAAGTTTAATCCGGGATTATTAGTCCCACCCCCCCCCCATGGGATTGCACAATACCCCCCATACAAGGATAATTTTTGTCTTGGGACTAGCAATCCCAGACGCTTTTGTGGGAACCAAACAAGGGATTGAATGGGATTGGATACATTTAGTCCTATCCCAGGTGCCCAATACCCGAATCAAACGAGGCCTAAATGGATGATAAGATACCAGCCAACCAAAAACACCCAAGACAACCAAAAAAAAAAAAAAAAAGATCTAGATCCACAACAGGTAGGGACGACCACAAAACCACCTCCCATAGCCTACAAAAAGAAAAGAACCACCTAGAAGCACCCCTAAAGCCAGCAATGAAAAGAGATGAATCAACATAAACAAAACCCAACCAAAGAAACAAAAAACCCAAAAAGCCGAGACATCCAAACAAGAAATTAACAATGGCCAACACATGATCATAACTCCACAGAAATGGAGGCACCTTCCTCCAATTCATCAAGAGTTACCAAAAAAAAAAGTAGCTGGAAAACTTGTTGAACTAGAATGTGACTTCAGAAAACCACGTCGAAAGTAAAGGAGTCCAAGGTATTATTGAGAATGTTTTCGGATGTTACATCTGTCCTCCTCCTTGATAGCTATATCCTCACTTCTGTTCATATTGGAGTCCGATTCTTAAAATCTATTTCCTAACACCAACAAAATGTTTTTCATTAGCCAATGCCGTAACAGATACAGTCTCACATGGATAGTTAGTCACAGCCTTAACAACTTCACAAGTACAATCTATTATGTGGGTGTTTGGTACAAAAGGGGTTAGGAACAAACTGTTGTTTGGATAGTCAACAGGGATTAACCTCTCACAGATTACTCTGTGGTTCTCACCATAACCGCGGATGGAAACCCGGGGGTGAGAGTACTGGAGAGAAAATTTCTTACTTGCTGTTTAATATATCATTAAGTGGAACCACTAGTGCTACCCTTTTGGATTCAAGAAATCTGGTTTTCATTGACAGGAGATCTGGTGATTTATCATGGCGGAGTTTTGATTACCCTTCTCTTACTATTTTCTCTGGGAATGAAGGTAGGTTGTGAAAAGAGAGATGGAAAAACTTGGTTTTTGTTGGCTTTTCCAAGCCATAATTCTCTCTGAACTTGATCCTCAAGGGTCTGTTTGATTAGAAACAAAATTATGCTGGAAAGAAAAAATGAGAGTAAGTAGAATAATAGAAAAGACGGTGAAAAAAAAATAGGGACAAGTCAGTTTTTCATATCATCTTACAGTCCGGTGATGCGTACGGATTGGTCGCATACGCATTGCGCATGAACAAATCTTGACCGTCCCTGCCAACAAATCAACTACGGATTGGTCGCGTACGCATCGCGCACGAACAAATCCGGACCGTCCGTGCCAACAAATCAACGGTCCGGATCTTAAAGACTCTTTTACCGGTAATAGAGCTCTATATACCGGTAAAAAAGTCTTTAAGATCCGGACCATCGAAAATACTTTTGGACGGTCGAGGTGCACCGTCCGTGCACTATACATACAAGGACGTGTATCTTTTTTAATCATCTAAAAGGGGTCTCAAAAATACTAGACTAGTAAGTGGGACATGGAACGGACAAACTCTCTCCATGTGTTTTCTGAAATGGACACGAGCTAAGAAACATACAACATGTCACCTACGTTGCTTAAAAAAAACGTCGTCATTTTCAAACCAGATTTCAAAACAAACAAGTGTTAAACAATTTTTTTGAAGGAAAAATTTCATGGAGACCTCTTACCTTTCACCCAAATCACAAGTAGCCCCAGACTTTTACAAAATGCCTATAAACACCTGTACTATTGAAAAACTCATCAATTAAACCCCTATCGTCACACCCTCCATCTAAAAACAAACAATAATTGGAGTCGCCACACCTAAAAAAAAATCACATGCACCCACAAACTCCATGTTAGGTGGCGACTCCAATTTTTTAACCAAAGTCACAACTGTCCAACTCATTTCAATTATGTCACATATAATCAAGATTTTTCTCTCGCTCGTTTTCCTTTCCCGGAA
The DNA here is from genome assembly GCA_963854785.1 of Vaccinium vitis-idaea. Lineage (NCBI taxonomy): Eukaryota > Viridiplantae > Streptophyta > Magnoliopsida > Ericales > Ericaceae > Vaccinium > Vaccinium vitis-idaea. The sequence goes on from OY978218.1 coordinate 40,102,097, forward strand.
AGTCGAGTCCAAATTTTTTTGACAGGCGATAGAAATTATATTTTCCTAGAATAGAATTAAAGTAGAGAGTCTAGTGTAGTGCAAGTTTTAAAATCTGACTAGCTAAAATACAAAAATGACTTTGTAGGGTACTCTTTGTTGAGGAGCTGACTAGCTACAATAGAAAAATGACTTTGTAGGTACTTTGTTGAGGAAATTTTGTTGAGTTTAGTGCGAATGATCTTGTTCTCAATGAATCTTGAAAAGATAGCAAAAATCAAGCATATTCTTTTGTGCCATAGACATTTGATCTTGCTAACTATTACTATATGTTGGAAATCCAGTTTTCTGGAATTGGAAAAAGGCCTGAAAATCTGGAACACAAAAATCACTTTGAGGCGTGTTACTGAATCGCTTTTCTAAAGGTAGTACTTGTTCCCACTAGATAGTGTGCACCGGTTACAACAAATTCTCTTTCAAGATACAACGAAGCCTGAACTCAAAGTTCTTTCTGTTTGCATTTGCACGAACAAAGACAGACATAATATCCATTAAGCAAACGTAAAAGAAACAAGAATAACATAATACTAGTATGCCTTAAATTCTAGGAAGAGAGTGTGTAGAGAGAGAAAGTGCAATCCAATATGGATTTTTTTGTACGTATAATGATTTTAAAAGAGCCTATTTATAGAATTATAAGCACCCTTGTGTGAAAAATTATGTCTTTAGTAGACACATATTAGCAACAATTATGTCTTCTAAACCTAAAGGCACTAACTAGGAAAGGTCAAATCTTTTGAAGACAATAATTAATAGACATCATTGCCTCTTTATAGGCATCCTTCTGTGAAGAGCTATGTTGTAGACTGTAGACTAGACATTAATTTAATTAGGAAGAATCATGCTTCTTGTAGGCACCTCATGTTCCTCATCCCTACCTAACTATCGCATCCCTTCCAAGTAAATACATCCCAATCTAATGGGTGTTATAACCATTCACATAAAGTCATATCTCATGCGAATAGGTATTGCAACATTTCACATAAACCTCTGTAAATATTTTTTCGGAAAAAACTCCAAACCAAAATCTATTTATTATTTTGAAAATCTCATACCCTTCTGATCATTGCGATAGCCACTCAAGGTGTTTCGGCTTAATAATTCTTTTGGATTTTTTTTGTCTTTATTTAAATTTTATTCTTTTTATTAGTTTTGAGTCAATTTTTTGAATTATTGATTAGCCTCGACAAAATGAAATATAAAAGTAAAACATTATGATAAAAATCTCAAAAAATTCACTAAAAATAAAACTAATGCAAAACAAGTGGACTTTTAGATTATTTATTGTCTTTAATCAATTGTTTTAGGTTTGGTTCATACTTTTTTCATTTTTTTGGTTCCTCTTGGGAGACGAACCAATAAACCCAAATTTTTTTTATGCCAAATTAGCAAATGTGAATTGTTTTTGGGAAATTTTCAAAATGCCCCTCAAACTTTGACCTTAATATAAAAAATACTCCCAAACTTATAATTTTTTCAAGCGTACTCCTAAACTTCAATTCCGTTATAAAAAATACTCCCACCATCTGCACCCGTGAACTCACTAACGAAAAATGTTGAGTTGGAGCTTAACGGATCCCAAAAACCGTTAAGTGGCCTAAAACGACGTTGTTTTGGGCCTTTTTTTTAAAAAAATAAAAATAAAAAATTAAACTCTCTCCTTCCTCCCCCAATTCTCACAAAGAGAGAGAGAGAGAGAGAGAGAGAGAGAGGGAAGTGTTGCGGAGCCACCTCCGGCGACTACCACCTCTAGTAGGGAAAATTCACAGGGAAAACAGTAGGGAAAATTAGATCAAAACCCATCAACCCCCACTGTAAAAACCAATTGGATTCAATCAAATTCGAAAACCAACAAACAACCCATCATAATCCAATCCTCATTCCTCAACTCTCTCGCATACGTTCATAACCACCCAAATTCCAATCTTGAATCACCATCTTCTCCATTTACACAAACCGCCCCAGAAAACCCTAATCTAGAGATTGATAGTGATCCAGAAATAACAAAAAGGTTTTGTGTTGCTTGATTTGGGTTCTTGAAGGGGCAGCGCCGGAGGAGGTGGCGGCGGTGACGACGATGGATTTGGCGGATATGAACGTGGGATACTTTTTAAGCGGCATGGCTCAGTCGAGGGTTAACACTTGGGGTAATGTTTTGATGAGAATGAAGAAGAGGACTAGAGATTTGCTTGAGGAGAGAGAAAGGATGCAATGTAACACCTCTCTCTCTCTCTCTCTCTCTCTCTCCCCTCCCCGTGAGAATTGGGGATGAAGGAGAGTTTTTTTTTAATTTTATTTTAAAAAAGGCCCAAAACTCCACTTAACAGTTTTTGGGGTCCGTTAAGCTCCAACTCAACATTTCCCGTTAGTGAGTTCACAAATACAAACGGTGGGAGTATTTTTGATAACGGAATTGAAGTTTAGGAGTACGCTTGAAAAAATTGTTAGTTTGGGTGTATTTTTTATATTGAGGTCAAAGTTAGGGGAGCATTTTGAAATTTTCCCTTTTTTTTGAATGATGACAAAATCTGGGTTATTAAGGAAAATGCCAATAAAAAAAAAAGCTAATTACTCATAATGCTGCAAACGAGCCAAATCAAGCCGAGCTTTAGAATATTCAAGTTAGTTCATTAAATTTTTAAGCAAAATCAAGCCAAGCTCAATCAAAATTTGATGAGAGGAGCTTGACTAGGTTTGAGTTGAACTCAAACTTGTTCACGAATCCTAACAAGTAAATGTTAGTACCATACATGCCTATAATTTCAAATAAAATTATTATTTTGTACCTAAATAAGTTCATACATATACAAAATTATAAAACATGTTAAATATAAGTTTTTAGTACTTTTAAAAGTTTAAACATATACTAGTTATAAAATTTTCATTATGTACATTGTTTATGCATATTTAAGGTTGTTTGAAATTCTTACGAGATAGTATATACATATATATTTAGGTTTGTGAGTCTAATTGAATTGAATATTGTGAGATTCAAGTTCGGTTAATTTATTAAACAAGCTTGAAATTGAGGCTAACGGGTTTATTTAGTATCTGAACCGAACTCAAAAGAGCTTTAACTGAGTCGAGCCTCGAACAATTCGGTTCATTTGCAGTCCTAAATTTACACGTATATCCAGCAGGTGAAATCGTAACAGAAAAGCTATGGTGATGAAGATGTTTTTGCGACTTATGGAGCATAACGTGCCTGTGGAGTGTGGAAACGTGTTGCTTATTGTTCTGCATTTTGAATTTGGTTCTTGACTTGTTCAGTGCATAACGTGCCTGTGTATTTTAAGGTTAAGGACGACCCCACTTGAGCAAATTGTCCGGTTGATCAAGAAAATCTGAGTCTTGAGTGTGAAAAAAATTGAAAATCTAGTCTGAAAATCAAGGATGACAAATTTTGCTCATCCTGTTTTCTTGTTGATCTGTTCATTTACGGTATTTGCCAACGCCTACACAGATACAATCTTTCAAGGACAGTCAGTCACAGCCTCAACCACCATCACATCTGCTAGCAATAAATTTGAGTTGGGTTTCTTTACTAGGATTGAGTACTCCACAACAAAAAGTTATCTTGGTGTTTGGTACAAAAGAGTTTCGGTACAAACTGTTGTTTGGGTAGCCAACAGGGATCACCATCTCACAGATTCATCCGCGGTTCTCACCATAGCCGCGGATGGAAACCTGGCAATACTCAAGGGAAGAACTTATTACATGCTGTCTCACATATCATCAAGTGGAAACACTAGTGCGACACTTTTGGATTCAGGAAATTTGGTATTGTTTGACAGGAGATCTGGTGCTTTACTATGGCGGAGCTTTGACTACCCCTCAGACACTCTCTTGCCTGGGATGAAGCTTGGTTATGATAAGAGAAATGGAAAAAATTGGTCTATGTTGGCCTGGAAAAGCAAGGAAGACCCAGGCCCTGGAGGTTTCTCTATGGAACTTGATCCTCGGACAAATGAGTTTTTCATCCTAAAAGGGTTTCAAAAGTACTGGACTAGTGGCGTGTGGAAAGGAGAAAATTTCGATCTGATTCCTGAAATGCGAGCTAACCGTATGTTCGCGTTCAACTATGTTTCCAATGAAAATGAGGGTTATTTCACTTACTCTATGAAATATCCTCAGGTGATTGGTAGATTGGTGTTGGATATATCAGGGCAAATTCAGTTGCATATATGGCTTGAAGCGATAGGGGAATGGAACTTGCTTTGGGATCAACCGAGGGAGCAGTGTGACGTTTACGCCTACTGCGGGGCTTTTGGAACCTGCAATCGAAACCCTGTTCCGTTTTGCAAGTGTTTTCGTGGTTTTCAACCCAAATCTGTAGGAGATTGGAATGCTGGCAACACGTCTGGAGGGTGCGTGAGGAAAGTACCTTTGCAGTGTGGCAATGATAGTGAAGTCAATGGACAGAAAGACCAGTTCCTTTGGGTATCTAATGTAAGATTGCCTGACAATTCAACAGTGCTTTCGCAAGTTAGAAGTGTCGGAGACTGTGAATCGGCTTGCTTTAGCAACTGCTCATGCTCCGCTTATACTTATGACGGCAGTGATGGGTGTACCATATGGAGTGAGGACCTCTTAAATGTGGAACAGCTGAAAGATGATAACACTGTTGGAAGAGATATCTATCTAAAACTTGCTGCCTCTGAGTTTATTAGCGACGGCAAGGGTAATGGAATTGTCATAACTATCTACCTTATATAGTAGATGTAATTATATATCCGGATTAAAATGAATTCAGTCCACCTAACTCCTCTTGCAGATTCAAGAATCAAGTGGTGGAAATGGATTGTTCTAACCGTTGCAGTTCCCACGACGCTGGTGGTTACAATTAGCTTCTTTTATTGCTTGTGGAGGCAAAAGTCACAAAATAAAGGTACAAATTTCGCTCTTGCAAAACAAACTTAAACCCATTAAAGGGGATGTAAGTTCCATGAAAACAGTGTATTTCCTTTTAGTAGTAGCAAGGATATGTTTTTTATGCAGTGCTCAGTCTCCTCAGAAATTTTACAAATAAACATCATTTATCTCTTTATGTGAGGAAAAATAGAGGCTGACGATATATATTGTGAACTCAAAATTTGTCATTCTGCTTCTATATAAGCTCAAATGGCCCTAACAATTTTTACCTAGCAGGGGAGGATTTGGTGTTATATGATCTTGGCACAAGCATTGGAGCTGCCAATTGTAAAGTACATGAAGCTGGCAAGAATCATACCAGTAAAACGAAAGAAGTTGACTTGCCATTGTTCAGTTTCGCTAGTGTATGTGCTGCCACTAATAACTTTTCTGATGCAAATAAGCTCGGAGAGGGTGGTTTTGGATCTGTTTACAGGGTACGATTCAACATAACTGAACTGTTTAAACTTGAACATTGAATACTATACAGCATACAGAAAGGCTCATTTAATTTTTCTGCCGAAGTTAAGTTCACTTATCGTGTTACTTTTAAGAAAGTATTTTTCCCTTTTAGTTTTCCATCGGTTATGAATAATCTACGGCTTCATATCAGGGGAAGCTACTAAAGGGGTATGAAGTGGCTGTGAAAAGGCTTTCAAGAAAGTCTGGACAAGGATTGGAGGAATTACAAAATGAGGCAATGCTCATAGCAAAACTTCAACACAACAATCTTGTGAGACTATTGGGCTGCTGCATTGAGAAAGATGAAAAGATTTTGATCTATGAATACATGCCCAATAAAAGCTTGAATTTCTTCCTTTTTGGTTTGTACATCCATCTTACTAGAGCATATTGGATTATTCGAGATTCACTATATTTATGTTTGTTCACTACTACTCGGAAAACTTATACTAGGTAGATTGTTCTGTTTAGTAATTTGGATGTGAAATTGTAACAGATCCAATTAAATACGGGGTAGTGAACTGGAAGTTACGCGTCAACATTATCGAAGGAATCGCTCAAGGGCTTCTCTATCTTCACCTGTATTCCAGGTTACGAATCATCCACAGAGATTTGAAAGCTAGCAATATTCTCTTGGATAAAGATATGAACCCAAAAATATCTGATTTTGGGATGGCAAGAATCTGTGGTGGAATTGGATCACAAGTGACCAATCGAATCGTTGGGACTTAGTAAGTAAATCTTAGGATTAGCTTATAAGAGTACTTACTTCTGCAAAAAAAGTACAATATTGGCACCACTAAATGATCTGATTTGATACTTTAATCCAGCGGCTACATGTCACCAGAATACGCCTTGGAAGGTCTCTTCTCAATCAAATCGGATGTTTTTAGCTTTGGAGTCTTGTTACTAGAGATTTTGAGTGGCAAAAAAAGCACAGGCTTTTATAATAGTGACTCCCTTAATCTTCTTGGATATGTGAGTATCCTAATTCTAATTACATTTCTTAAACTTTGCTTTTCCATTTTTTTCTTTTCTGCTTTCTTTCTTTGTATTGTATTACTTGACCCAATAGACAGTGTGTCGAATTGAGATATGCTAATTGCATCATTTTTAATCCAGGCATGGGAGTTGTGGAAGAGCGGTAGGGGAGAGGACATAAAGGATCCATTATTACAAGATATATCTTCTACAAATATGCTGCTGAGATACTTAAATATAGCCCTGCTTTGCGTCCAAGAAAGTGCTGCCGATAGGCCTACCATGTCGAATGTCGTATCGATGCTTAGCAATGACCTTGTGCTTCTAGCCTCTCCTAAACAACCCGCCTTTCCAACTAGCAGAAGTGTGCCAGATCAAAATTCAAGCAAAATAATAGGAATTTGTTCAATAAATGATGAAACAATCTCAATTTTGGAAGCTCGATAACTTCCGAGACTTCCATCTCACATTCATGGATTGTCATGGTTGTTTCCAAGGAGATTTTCGTCTTGTTATTCTCAAGTATAATGCAAGTAGCTGGAAATCTTGTTTAACTAGGATGTAACACTGTTAAGAAAGCCACAACGAATGTAAAGTAGTCCAAGGTATTATTGAGCATGTTTCGCATGTTACATCTTTTCTTCTCCTTTATAGCTACATCCTCGAAAAATTAAAACCAGATTGTTTGTCGGGTACAGTATGCTACCAATGAAAGAAGGCAAGTCCTTATCTTCTTTAACGTTTCTTTCCTAAATCATGCTAGGTAAGATCATGCAATCCATAAATTCCAGTCACCATTAGATTACCTTCAGAAGTCATTCTCAGTCGTTTTTGTCAGAACAAGTTCAGTTCAAATTCTCTTTTTAAATGCAGATTCACTTTTAAGTTTCTGTCAAAGAACTCACTAATTTCATGGAGTTGAGAGTCAGTGATCAGTTCTCAGGATACTGCATGTAAAAGTATTTTGTTACCTAGTAAAAATATTTTGTTGACAGACTTTCAGTATCGATGACCACAAAAAGACTGCAGTTACTTGAAGTCATGCTTTGTCGAATTGTCCATAATTACACGTCCACTCGTTTCCTAGCTGTAAAGATTAAGGATTGACTTGCATATTATCTTCTAGAGGTCAACCACAAGTGATGCATGTGCAAGTCGAGATTATAGAACCTTTCGGCTAAATGACATTATTCGGAAACTGGACTGAAACACCTTGAGTAAGCCACGATCTTAACTTTCGTTTCCCTCATTCCCATTTTAATATCTACATAACCATAAGAGATCAATTATCACACATCCTTCCTATAGTGGTATAGGAAATGACCATAATAAAATGTTCAGATTTCTGAGACTGATGTTTAGTTAATTGGATGACCATTCAATTCAACTTATGATACTTATGCTACTGACTACTGTTCATATTTGAGTCCGACTCTGAGATCTAATTCCTAACACCAGCAATTCAAGGATGACAGAAAAAAAATTTATTAGCCAATGCTGTAACAGATACAGTCTCACATGGATGGATAGACACAGCCGTAACCACCATCACATCTCCTGGCAATGAATTTGAGTTGGGATTCTTCAGTCTTGGCAATAACAACTTCACAAGTACTACCTTTTATGTGGGCGTTTGGAATAAACTCTCACATATAACTCTGGGGTTCTCACCATAGCTGCGAATGGAAACCTTTTGATAGTACAGAAGGGAAAATTTCTTGCTGTCGAATATATCATCAAGTGGAAAAACTAGTGCTACCCTTTTGGATTCAAAAAATCTGGTTTTTATTGACAAGATATCAGGTGATTTACCATGGCGGAGTTTTGATTACCCTTCTCTTACTATTTTTTCAGGGAATCAAGGTAGGTTGCGGAAAGAGGAATGGAAAAACTTGGTTTTTGTTGGGTTTTCCAAGCCGTAATTCTCTCTGAACTTTCCTCATGAAGGGTCCGTTTGATTACAAAGAAAACTATGTTGGAAAGTAAAAATGAGAGAAAGTAGAATAAGAGAAAAGATAGTGAAAAGAAAATGTTAGAGATTTTTAAATAAAATGAGTTTGGTTTTTGGGTTTTTCTGGCTAAGCTTCCTTGCTCCTTGAGAATGCTCATTTCTTATGTGTGGCTTAGTCCCACATGCCTTAGATGGGAAAAGTTAAAGTGGTTAAATATGGGAGCACTTTCGAACTAGTCTACTTAATTAGCTTAGCTCTAAAGTGACTTGGCTCCTATGTTGCTATGCGCTCTAGACCGGTGAAGGTGGTAGTCCGACCACATGGAACGCTCGCCCATGAGCATGGCAGTGGGCTGTGTGGTGCTTTTGTAGGTGCCCTTTCTTAAGCTTGGAGGTTAACTAACCATGGGGTGCGATTGTTAGGACATTGTGGTCACAACCGTCGATCGCAATCAGATGGACAAGATCGAATCCTATCAGGTGTGAATGTACATCACACCGATTCGGTGTAACCAGTTGATCTGAGCCGTTTGGGTCGATCCAATGTGGCAGTGCTCATTTCTTATGTGTGGCTTAGTCCCACATTGCTTAGATGGGAAAAGTTACATGGTTAAATATGGGAGCACTTCTAACCAGTCTACCTTATTAGCTTTGCTCTAAAGTAACTTGCGCCTATGTTGCTCCACGCTCTAGACCAGTGAAGGCGGTGTTCCGACCACATGGAAAACCACGCTCATGAGCGTGACAGTGGGCTGTGTGGCGCTTTGTAGGTGCCCTTTCTTATTGTGACTTGGCAGTAAGGTGGTACTGACGCGGATGCCACGTGGTGTTCGAGAAGCCCGACGGCTAGTTACTTACCGTTAGCGGTTAACTAACCATGGGGTGCAATTGTTAGGACGGTGCGGTCACAGCCGTCGATCGCTATGGGATCGATAAGATCGAATCCGATCAGGTGTGACTGTACATCATACCGGTTCGGTTTTACCAGTTGATCTGCGTTGTTTGGGTCGATCCAACGGTCAGAATTGACTGGGTTCATTCCTCTCAAAACAGGTATGGGGTGGCCTATAAATAGACCACGTCTAGGACCCTTTACGCTGCAGTGATTCTTGATTCTTCCTTTGCTAACATAGCGGGCATTTGTCTTTGTTTGTGCAAATGCAGACATAAAGAACCTAGAGTTTGGTTTCGTTATATTTTGAAGGCATGTTTGTTTTTAGGAAATACTGTTTATGTTTTTTATGTTTTTAGGAAAATGTTGTTACAACTTACAACGCGCCTTGAAGTGTTTTACGTTCTAGATTTCAGAAAAGACGAAGCCACCATCAGATTCCAGACCGGATTTGCAACATAAAATAGGGGTAAGTCAGTTTTTCATCTTGAAGGGGTCTCAAAATTATTAGACTAGTGAGTGGGACATGGAACGGTCAAACGCTCTCACCTACGTTTCTAATAAGAAAAGGAGTCATTTTCGAACCAGATTTCAGAACAAATAATTTTTTACTAAGTCATACTTTTTAGATTATTGATGGTCTTTAATCAATTTTTTTTTAAAGTGTGGCTGATAGTTTTTTACGTTTTTTGTTCCTCTTGGCCGACGAATCAATAACCCCACAAACCAAAGACATAAAATAACAAATACGATTTGTTTTAATGACGAAAAAATCTGGATTATTAAGCAAAACACTCCTTTAACTCATTACCCATATACATCCAGCAGGTGAAATAGAAAAAGAAAAAGAAAAAGAAAAGCTATGGGGATGAAGTTGCTTATGTTGACTTATGGAGCATAACGTGCCTGTGGAGTTTGGAAACATGTTACTTATTTATTGGTCTGCATTTGGAATTTGGTTCTTGAAGAGTTCAGAGTAAATTTATTTGGAGTGAATTTATTTTAAGGTTAAGGACGACCCCACTTGTGCTTCATGTCTGGTTAATTATAGGGGCATAATCTGAGTCTGAAAATCTAGTTGCTTAGTAATTCGAACATGACAAATTTTGCTCATCCTGTTTTCTTGTTAATCTTTTGTTGTTTGGGTAGCCAACAGGGATCACCCTCTCACAAATTCCAACGCGGTTCTCACCATAGCCGAGGATGGAAACCTGGCGATACAGGAGGGAAGAACTTCTTACATGCTATCTAACGTAACGTCAAGTGGAAACACTAGTGCTACCCTTTTGGATTCAGGGAATCTGGTAGTGATTGACAGGAGATCTGGTGATTTACTATGGCAGATCTTCGACTACCCTTCGGATACTCTCTTGCCCAGGATGAAGCTTGGGTATGATAAGAGAAATGGAAAAAATTGGTGTTGAACTAGAATGTAACGGTGTTGAGAAAGCCATATCGGAAGGTATTATTGAACATATTTTTGAACGTTACTTCCGTTCTTCTCCTTGAATGCTATTTCCTGAAAATTAAAACCAGTTTGTTTGTTGGGTACACTATGCTGCCATTGGCAAATCCTATTTTCTGTAATGTTTCTTTTTGAATGCAGATGCACTGATTAAGTTTCTGTCAAAATGGTAGTAGTTGAATTTGGCACTCACAGCCTAGATTTCATGATCATTGGGAATCAGTTAGTTTTCAGGAAACTGCATGTAAAAGTGTTTTGTTAGAGCATCTCCAGCCCTATACCCTTTTTTTTCCTCAAATTTGAGTAAAAATCTGAGTAAAAGCTCAATTTGATACTGCCCTCTCCAGCCCTTTACTCAGATTTTGAACCTCTGCCACCGCCCGCCGCCCGCCGCCCGCCGCCGCCGCCCGCTGCCGCAAAACTCGAGAAATAATCAGATCCAGAAATTTGAGGAACTCTCTGGTGACGACGACCGTTGTGACGACTGGTTCATCGTCTTCGTCCTCTGCTCCGCAACTCTCTGGTGACGACGACGACCACCAGATCTGGAAAATAAAACGACGACGACGACGGTAGTGGTAAGACGACGACGACGACGACCTCTGTTCTTCTTCCTTCGCCGCTGACGACGACGACGACGGTAGTCGAAGGTGGTCCGATGACGACGACGGTGGTGGAAATTTGGTTCAAGGGTGGTGGAAATTTGGTTCAAACCCTTTCTTCTCCCCAAATTTGAGGAAAAATTTGAGTAAAACTCAAATTGGTATGAGTTTGGTTCAAGGACTGGAGCAGATTTTGGGGGTTTTGACTCAAATTTTGAGTTTGGTTTTGAGTTTGAGTTAGGGCTGGAGGTGCTCTTACCTTGTAAGCCGGTCCAAACCCACCCTCTGGGCATTCTCAATGGGAATGCCGTCTGATATCTAGTGTATTAGGGGTGTTTGCCGTGTGGTATCATAAGCTTATTAAGCACTACATTACTATTGCAAATGACGCACTTGTTGAAATCAAGTACTTCGAGCTTAACTTGTGTCCGGATGGTTAAAAGTCGCTTGATATGAGTGGCGGGGTCCGGAGTTGAACCAACATTTCTGATAAAATCATCGAATCATGATTTCTTCAAAAAATCGAGCTTAACTTGTGTCCAGATCGTTAAAAGTCACTTGAGATCAGTGGCGGAGCCAGGTGTCTAAGTCAGAGGAGGCCAAATTATGAAAGAAATCTTGGTTCGATGATTTTTTCAAAACTTAATACTCCAATCATTCAAGTTTTTATGGGACGGTTTTCATAAATTGAAAAAACGCACACTTTATATCTCTAACTTTTCTCCTATTTTTCATTTGAAATGAAAAATTATACTTCAACCTTTATTTTATTTGTTTCTCTATTGGCGTTTAATACTCCCAAGTATGCAGCATAATTATTAAATATCTTTCAGCATACATTTTGGTTGCAGGTCTTGCCCGTGATCAACTCGCTAGTTGATACATATAGGGGACCAAAACCTCTCGCAAGTCACAACCATACAAATCAACCATGGCACAAGACAGCTAAGGCCAGGCCCCACTGATCTCATTAATTCTACATTCGAGCTTATCAGCCAACCAAAGTTTACCATTTCACAAACAGCATTTTTGCTTGAGGTCTCCTTGGGAATGTTATTGGCTCAAAGTCTTGGTCTATGCACGCGTAACGCGATAGGTGGGTGAGTCCAAAACCGAGTTACATGACCCTTCAAAATGCCAGGTCAGTGCATTCTCAATTCTTGCACTGCACTCGAACACTCAATTCTAACTCTTACAAATTTAAGTAGTTAGATGCGTTTCAAAGATGCTTTCACACTCGTGCACGCAAATTATGTGACTTAGGTGATAGGTCCAAACCAGGGTCTTTCTATAAAATGATGATCAATCCTTAGGGGCCTCACATCTAGGCCTGGTTGAGCATCTTTTCCTTACTATCATTTCGATCAGCAGTAATAATCGCCTTGCGATACTCTAAATTCCTTGAGGTATGTAAACTTCAAACTAGACTCTTTATTGGGTGAACGAAAGGCCTAATTAATTAAGTCCCTGTTTCCATGTTTCTTTTATGCACACAAGCTCAAATATTCTGTACCTAATTTTGTCTGGTGTACATAGTGTTATTCTTGTGTTTTTAATTTGGTCATTCTATTGCATGAGGATCGTCTCATCTCTTCAGATTCTTACTCAATTCAATAGCTGAAAAACATTGGAAGAATCGGAGTCCTGAGAGGAGGGTTTCGTTATTTGTTGATTAATAAGAATACCTGAGTTTTTGTCGGAAATTTTTCAGAATTTTGGATGAATAAAATCGGAGTATTCGGAGGGTCTCACGAGACAACCGAAAATCACCCCATACTTACTATCATCACATACGGTTTGTAATACTTATACTATCATTGCTTTTAAGGTAGAAACTTCAAACCAGACCCTTTCATATGGGTGAGAGAAAGCACGAAGGCCTGTTTTTATGTATCCTTCGGAAGCTCATTTTTTGAGATAACCCGTCCAAAGAACACCAATGGCTGGTCAAGGAACAAAAATAAGGAAACAAGGAGGCTGTTTTGCGGGGTGCACAACTGCCCATCCGGCTGTCCATTTCTCAATAGACGGTCCTGGTTTCATCTTGGCAGTCCCGTGGGAGCTCCTCCCCCACACCCCTGGGATAGACCACTGCTGAAGGTTATCTGCACCCCAACAGTATCCCCAAAAATAAAGGAAAAAAACTTTGCTTATGACTGGATTAGTGGAAGGACCCTTTAAAACCAAAATGTTGTAAAGTTGTCTCCATCATCTTCGCCTCCTTGATTTGCATCATTAGGGACATTGTTGTTGGATATATACACAGACTTCTGATCACGAAAGCAGAGAGGGAAGAAAAAGGAGGGACATGAGTTTTTTTTCTAACAGAGTTGAAAGCAGCGAGATCGTAGCAGGCGACCATATTTACACTTGGAGATGTCGCGCACTAGTTACGTATCACTATGCTCATCATGGTCCGTAACAATCGTATATTTTCGATGGTTGCTTGCTTTTGTGATCCTTCATTTCATCCTTTCAACTTAAGTGTACGTCTACTTATTTGTCAGGCATTTACATTGGTGAAGGCCTAGTTATCCATTTTACGGCGCCCCCCCCCCCCCCCCCCAGAAAACTTAGTACGGCTTTAAGTTCTGGCCTCTCATCCTCGAGTCCAGCTCCTGTGGGCCCAGAAAAAACTTGTCCAAAACACCCTCGTTGCGGTAGTCAAAAACCCGGGAGCAGGGTAGCAGTCTCTTGCTTGGACTGCTTCCTAGGGAAAGGATCCTTATACTGTTGCAAATACGGAGCCTCGAAATTTTACATATGGTGTAAATTACCAGGTACGTGCACAACTGCCCAATCCGATCCGGGAAACACCGTACTCCAGAGGGCAAACTATCTGCTTGAAAACGGCTTCGGACAGTATCACTTGTTTAAGAATAACTGCGAGGATTTTGCTTTTGTACTGCAAAACTGGGATTTGGGTAACTGGTGACAAGTTGGGAAGGAGTGCTCAAATAGGTTCCCGTAAGCACAAGCTGCCTGGGTCATATGATATTGGTTTACGAAAGGATGTTATTAAGGTGCCGATCGAGGACATTGACAAGTTCCATCGTGGTTTGAAGCAGTGTGTCCATTGTTATAAGTGTTGTCCCAGTCCAAGATGAAATTGATCTCTAAACTAGTGTGTCCATTGTTATAATTGTTGTGAGGTTAAACCAATTTACCAAGAATTCAATAAGTGTGTAGAGTGGGTGTGAGAATAAACTAGATTTTAGAGGCTATTTAATGAGTTGTAAAATTAAGTGATCCAATGTGTGGTGTTTGAAATAAGATGAAATTGAAGATGGGTTGATCAGTCAGAACATGCATGGAATAGCTGAGTTTTTGTCGGTGGAATTAAAGGGGAAATTGTGTGGACATTAGCTGTTTGCCTTTTGTATAAGTATGTAAGTGTGCTTTGAGTGCAGAGTGTGGGAGAGAGAAGAGTATAATTGTAATCTTTTGTGTGATTTATCAATAAAATTGTGTTTGTTTGTGTGTGAATATCTCCTCCTCCCATCAATAATAACTGCATGTATCATTGTATTCTGGATACAACGATATTATCTACCCATAAAGAACTTTGTAAGAAAGTTATTTTTAACCTCCTTATTTCTCAATTTGAAATCATTTTCTGTATCGCAAAAAAAGCAAGAAGTGGATACATAATAATCCAGGAAAAAGTATTGCGTGTAATAGATTTTATATAACAAAAATCCGATGCGTACGCAAGTCCGTGTACGTACAAGGCACAGACGGTGCATCTTGACCGTCCAAAAGTATTTTTGATGGTTTGGATTTTATTTACTCTTTGACCGGTAAGAAAGCTCTTTGACTGGTCAAAAAGTAATTAAAATTCGAACCATTGATTTGTTGAAATGGACAGTTAAATTGCATATGTGCACCGTGCGTACTATAGGACTCAGGCTGTTTACATAAATGCAGTGGCTCTCACAATGAAACGATAGAGACAAAGAAAGTAGGCAAAATCCATTTAACCCCTCTGTAGTTTGGTAAATGTGTGATTTATGCACCATTTCATCAGAAAATTGCAAATGTGCCTCCGTGGAATGGACCAAAGTGCTGGTTTTCAATCCAAACTAAACGCGAAGTGCAGTACACGCGCGTCAAACGGTTGTAATGCACTGATTAAGTTTCTGTAAAAATGGTAGTGGTAGAATTTGGCACTCACAGCCTAGATTTCATGAAGTTGGGAATCAGTTAGTTTTCAGGAAACTGCATGTAGAAATATTTTGTTACCTTGTAAGCCGGTCCAAATCCGCCCTCTGGGTATCCTCAATTGGTGTGCCGTGTGGTATCTAGTGTATTAGGGGTGTTTGCTAAGACCCAACGAACAAATGTGTGTTTTAAGTGTTACAATACATGCGTGTTATCTTGTGTATAGAGTTTGCTAGTTTAGATGTGTGTTAAAGAGTGTTAAGTTTGGATAATCACTTAACACACTTGAAAAGTGAAATACAGGAGAGAGAAAGGGGAGAAAGAGGAGAGAAAATATTATTATTATACTATATAATACATATGTATATTTTAATGCATCACTAACTTTAACACACTATTTAATTAACATATCTCTGTACATAAATGGGTTCCACTATTTTAAATTTATTTTGTAAGTTACTACACATTTTAGCACACATTTTTTAGAGAGCTCCTCGGAGATGCTTAGGTTATGGTTGGCTGTAAAGTCATAGGTAGGACTATTATCTACTGAAGCCATGTCAAACAATCCAGACACAAGGAAAAGTCGTTTTCATCTTTAAATTGGTGTGTTGATATATAGTACTTTAAAAATTGATGAACCAAAAAGACTGCAGCTCTTGAAGTCATGCTAGGTTGAAATGTCTTTTCCTAGCTGTAAGGATTAACAAGGATTGACTTGCATCATAAGCATATTAAGCACTACATTACTACTGCAAATGACGCACTTGTTGAAATCAAGTACCTCGAGCTTAACTTGTGTCCGGATCGTTAAAATCATCGAATCAAGATTTCTTCAAAAAATTGAGTTTAACTTGTGTCTAGATCGTTAAAAGTCACTTGAGATCAATGGTGGAGCCAAGAGTCGAAGTCGGAGGAGGCCAAATTATGAAAGAAATCTTGCTTCGATGATTTTTTCAAGACTAAATCTAGTCATTCAAGTTTTTATGAGACGATTTTCATAAATTGAATAATTAATCTCGAGTATTATTGTTATCATATCATTCACCGAAAACAATATCATTATCACATGGTATCATTCCCCATAATTTTTAGTGTTCTCATGAAAATTATTCTTACTTTTTATTTATTTGCAAAAATTTATAATTATTTTTAAACATCTGTAAAAATATACTGGCGTCTGGCACACTTTGAGGAGGCTAATGCTGCTATTGACATTATGTATGGAAGGAATTCTTAAAAGAAGGTTACTGCTACTGCTGTCACATTTGTAAGGAAAAAATTTCTAACTTTGCATGGTGGGAGATATCCCATCTTCATCATTGGAAGTCCATCATGACTCTCGGCTGCAACTCAAATTTCTGGGATTTCTACTCTGAATTGGTTCTATATTTTTTGGGATTTATACTATGAATTGGTTCTACTATGAATTGGTTTTAAATCTTTTGAGGTGCTTTGCGGCTGTTGTGATGTTTTAAGGGTGTTAATGCTGCTATCTTTTGTTAAGGAGGGTGCTTCTATTATGTACCTCAATTGTTGTCCAGGAGTGGGGATCCACCACAGGCTGCAATGGGATTGTTCTATGGTTGATTTCAGGAGTGGGTGGCTAGTTCTCTCTGGTTGTATTTTTTTCTGTCTAGATGTTTTGACCTAGTTAGGAGCTGTGGGTGTTCACTTTATTTGTTGAAACTTGTTTCTGTGCCTGAGTTGTATTAGTGCCTAGGTTGACTTCTAGTTAACCTGTTATTTCCCTTTGGGTCCGCGTTGACATATGATTGTCGCTTAAGGGGGTCCCAACCTAGTTGGGATATCTCTTTGTAATGTGATGCCGTTTTCGTGGATCCCTTTAATCTCTGTAATTCGTTTCCAAAGATTAACAAAAAAAATTTTGCCGTTCAAAAAAAAAAAAAAATAGCAGTTTCTAGATAGCTTCGCCACTGCAAATGAACATATTTTTAAAGTTTGTTTATGTTTCACCCCAAGGTCCAACAATACATACCTTGACTTGATTAGCATAATACTGCATAAGAAAAATTCAGCTATTAGATTTCATATCGTAATTAGCTCAATTAAAACTCATTTAAAATCATCTCCACTAGTAAAATTTTTGAAACCAAGTTTGCTAATGCTATCCTCTCAACAAACAGTGTTCGACCGCTTAACCAATTGTAGAAAGGGAATCAATTAAGTGTTTTATGGTATTCGACATTGCACCCGCAAGTCTGTTTTTAAAGCAGTGGATTGGCACTGTGTAACCATATCCATGGGAAAACTCCGGGCCCACCAGACAGTCCTACGCCTCGTACTCAACTGAAAAAACAAGTACTCTTGATATGAACACTAGCGTTGTTAGGACTACCAGTGTGGAACAATTCGCTGTTGTTCGGAATTAAGGGTCGTTTGGAATTTACTTTTAACTTAATGCATCTCCAGCCGTTCCAGTGCTTACCCAAATTTGATCCAACTAAAAAGCTTCATTTGGTATGAAATGTCTTAATGTACAAACTCAAACAGATGGTTCATTAATAATACAGTTATAAATATTTGTAACACAAATTAAACTTGTAAAATATGAAGATAAAGACGTGGACAAAGAAAAAAAGTGAGCTTACGAACAATATTATGATCTTTCTCGGAACTAACATTGGCAAACGCAACGAATTCTCATAGAAGTATGAACCATTATCGTGCTTTCAAAATTGAGATTGTCACATCATTCTGTGAACAAATTTCAATGTGTTTGAGGGAAGTTTGATCTAGGACACTCCTACTAGTTGAAAATGCAGGTTGCTTTGGAAAGGGGAGAACGGTAGCTTCATTGCTGAGCATTGATACAACATCAGACATGGTTGGCCTATCGGCTGCACTTTCTTGAACGCAAAGCAGCCCTATATTTATGTATCTCAGCAGTATATTTGTGGAAGATATATCTTCTAATAATGGATCTTTTACATCATGTCCCCTGCCACTCTTCCACAAGTCCCATGCCTGTTTAAGTATTTTATTTCATTGGTACATCTCAACATAAAGAAAATAGTGAAAGAGGTGAAAAATTGAAAAGAACTTAAGAATTGGAATGGGATTGTGGTGACTCACGTATTCGAGAAGATTAAGGGAGTCGCTGTTATAGAAGCTTGTGTTCCTTTGGCCGTTTAGAATCTCCAACAATAGTACCCCAAAGCTGAAGACATCAGATTTGACTGAAAAGAGGCCTTTGAACGCGTATTCTGGTGACATGTAGCCGCTGGATTTAAGAACAAAAAAAATCATAGGAGGTAAACTTATCCAGAATAAACTATTTCAGTGCAAATTTGAAGAGGTGTTCGATGTAATGGTTTGCGTTTCACTTACTAAGTGCCAACAATTCGATTCGTTGCTTGTGATCCATTGCCTCCGAAAATTCTTGCCATCCCGAAATCGGATATTTTTGGGTTCATATCTTTATCCAAGAGAATATTGCTAGCTTTCAGATCTCTGTGGATAATTTGTAACCTTGAATACTGATGAAGATAGAGCAGCCCTTGAGCTATTCCTTCGATAATTTTAAGGCGCAACTCCCAATTTAGTATCCCGCGTTTGTTCGGATCTGTCTCAATGATGCATGAACAATTATAAATGGAACAATATACCCAGTACAAGTTTTGAACTATACATAAGTATACACACGGCACAATCTAGTATAATTCAATCTCTTGAGGTATGTGGGAAGTACAAACCGAAAAGGAAGAAATCCAAGCTTTTGTTGGGCATGTACTCATAGATCAAAATTTTTTC
Source organism: Vaccinium vitis-idaea (assembly GCA_963854785.1). Lineage (NCBI taxonomy): Eukaryota > Viridiplantae > Streptophyta > Magnoliopsida > Ericales > Ericaceae > Vaccinium > Vaccinium vitis-idaea. Next base: position 40,121,335 of record OY978218.1, read on the forward strand.
ATCTCCGTCAATACAGCAGCCCAGCAGTCTCACAAGATTCTTGTGTTGAAGTTTTGCTATGAGCATTGCCTCATTTTGTAATTCCTCCAATCCTTGTCCAGATTTTCTTGAAAGTCTTTTCACAGCCACATTATATCCTCTTTGTAACTTCCCCTGATTTATCAAAAGCCAAAGTTTCTTTATGCAAACCATGCTAAGTTAAAAACATGACATGCATAAACTAAAATGACGTGATCATTTCTCTACAGTGTTAAACACATAAATTTATTGGGTTCGGTGATGGTAAATCTTACCTTGTAAACAGGTCCAAAACCACCTTCTCCGAGCTTATTTGCATCAGAGAAGTTATCAGTAGCAGCAGACGTACTAGCGAAACTGAACCATGGTAAATCAACTTCATTCTTTCTACTAATTTGACTCTTACTGCCTTCAATTATTGTGTTGATGCCAGCTCCAATGCTTGTTCCAGGATCAAATGACATTAAATCCTTCCCTGCTACGTAAATTGTATACGGGTTTGGATCATTGATGCATAACAAACACAAGTAAAACGTGTCTGCTAGACAAGATTATCTTGTGTAGCAGACTCAATCAACAGACATATGATACAAGTCAAAATTCTGAATCATAGAACAAACAAGTAAACCTGCACAATAGTAAACAGCAGATATTTCTTGTTAAAAGTATTTCATTGAATTGCTTTAGATTTAGATTGGAAGACTGGAATTCAGTATTCCTACCTTTCTTTTGTAACTTTCTCCTCCGAATACAGTAAAAGAAGGCAGCAGTTAGCAGGGTCATGGAAACTGCAAGTGCTGTGATTATCCATTTCCACCTCACGCTTCTACCTTTTGTCGCTGGATTCACATATCCTGCAATTTAAATTTTTTTAGTACTGCTCGTGCACTTAGTTAGGTTGAGCTGGGTGATGGACGTTGGATGAAAGTTTAATGTAGAGAAACCAAGCATTCAAAAAGTAGAGTTAGCAGAAAAAATTCACTTGCGCAATGTGTGCAATTAGAGCTACACAGATTGTCCATAAGGTCATATGGATACAACCACTCGTACCTGATTCAGAGGATGCCATCCTCACATAGATGTCTTGACCGCCTCCTTCGATGAATTCTTTAATATCAATCAGGTCACCAAACCATAGCAAGCAACCACTTCCTGCATCACGTATGTCCAGATGTGAATAAGCTGTACAAGAGCAGTTTCCCAAGCACGTTCTCCGACATTCTTCAAGGCTCATCCTTACGTCGAATGATGAGTTCCGTGTGTCAGGCAATTTGACCCTCAAATACTTGACAAACCCATCTTCTCCCCCCTTGTGGCAACCCAAAGGCGTCCTCCGAACACACCCATTGGACCAATCACCAAGTTCCCACTCTCTTGGGTTCTCAGGCACGAACTTGTCCAAGCACCCACACATTGAGGAGTTACCAATTTTGCAGACACCATTAGAGCCACAGGACGCGTACATGTCACAGCTAGCCTCGGGTGCCCTCGCCAGAGCAATCCAACCGCGGGTTTGATCAACCCATGTCCATTGCCCCATATATCCTTCACTACTCAACACGGTCCTTGTTGCAACCGGGGGGTTGGGGAGCTCGAAAGTGAAGTAAATCTCCTCCATACTAAAATTACCATAATTGAATCTGAAAATCTGGTTTGAGTCTGAAATCCCGCTAAACCGTAGACCATTCCATGGTCCAGATCCATACAAGTAGTCAGTAGTTCCTTTCCTCAGAAACAATTGTGGGTATCCACGAGTATCAAGCACGAATGTAAAAGCACCTTCACCTGGATCATCATCACTATTCCACGAAGAGACGTACCATTCTTGACCGGTCAACAAGTTCTTCCCAATCTTCATTCTCTCTAAAAGAGTATTCCCCGGATAATCATAACTCTTCCATAACAAGTACTCTACTTTTAATTCATCATCTGCATTTCTCACAACCAAATTACCCGAATCGAAAAGTTGTGCAAGCGGATCCTGTGCTGATCTCGAAGCCTTAGTAGACCATATGGTGTCATTATTGCCATTTACAAGGACTAGAATTCCTCGACTTGTGAGCTTTAGCACACCTGATGTGTCTAAGAGTGGGGTTTTTCTGTTGGCAACCCATACCACGGTCGGAATCGCTATTTCCTTGTAATATATTTCCTTGTACCATATTCCCACGTACCGGTTCTTGGAAGTTCCCGGGCTGAAAAAACCCAGTTCAAAGATTCCACCTGATGAAACTATGGTCTCACCATCTGCAAGTGATTTTGTTTGAGTTATGGTGTCGATACCATTGGAGGGAATTAAGATGAAAAATAATAGGGACAATATGCAAAGAGGTAGAACAAATGCTTCCATTTACTATGTATCTATTTCATACATGAAAAATGGATCAAAACAGCCCCAACTGTTTGAAGATTACGATCAGTCTCTATGATTGGTTTGGTGATAGACTTTTCAACAATAATGACCCTGAAGTGCCTTGTTAAAATTACGGATTTTCTAAGGTCCACTCAGTTCCTGGATACCATACGAATGGCACTAAAATTGACAATCAAGTAACTTTACAGAAAATAATGCACTTATAGAGTAAAAGTCAAAGAGGTACTCCTATAACAAATCCCTCCATTTGTGTCCTAAAAAATACTTCTCCTCAAGGATGGAAGCAAGGGCGGGTTATCCCGGTGACCACCCTACCCAAGTTTCAAATTTCTTTTATAAACATAATACAGTAGTAATTTTTTAAATATTTTACAACTACATAGGTTTGCCCGCCTAATAAATTTTTGTTATAGTGTTCGTCCAACCTTCACTCAAATTCTGCGTGCATCTCTGCTTTTGCTCATGTCTCTCTTTCATACATAAAGATACGGATCAAAAGGAGAGCCCAACTTTTTGAAAATTAGAGTCATTGTTTAGTTTACAATTGGTTTGTTGATAGACTTTTCTACAGCTATGACCCAAAAAGTGCTTTGTTGAATTAACTAATGACTACAACTAATTTATATATCTTGCATGGTTCGGTCGGTTTCGGTTTCAAATGGTTCGTAATGTCTTGAACCTCACCGAACCGCAAAAACCGATTTTCTTGGTTAATTCAAAACGCCCAGACCAATGAAATGTAAGAAACCGGTCAAGACTTGTCGGTTTGGTTCGGTAATTACAGTTTGAATTGTTGAAAATACTTTAAAAATATGGAACCGTTTACCTCAAAATCTGAAAGTGAACAGAAATACTAGAGAAAATTGGCTGTTGTTTTTGGGTTGAGTCGCGGACTAGGTCGCTTTCTTTAAGACGTTTCGCGGCTCCGCCCTCTCTGTGCAAGCAGTACTAGTCACGCCGCCTCCAGGATAAAATAGCCCAGAATACAGCCTCTGTCTCGACCTTTTCTGCATGGGAAAAGATCGGAAAATGCAAAACACAATCGACCTTTTTCTTGCTCTCTAAATTTCTGTGTTGAAAATGTTTTTCGGTGTATTTGAAAAGGCTGGAGTAGAGCTCCTTTATATGTGACGAAAAAATCCAATTTTTGGAATTGGGATCAATCAAGAATTCTGTGATTGATTCAATTAGCCCCCAAAATTTGTGCACTGGTTATGCACACGTTTTTCACATTTTCGTAACGGTTTCTTGCACTGATTAGCAACACATTTTTCTTTTTTGTAACGGACAGAAATCATTTCCAAAACGGTTTGATTGGAGTGAAAAAGAAAGAGTCAAAAAGAAAAAATCTTTCCGTTTCACATTTTCGTAACGGTTTCTTGCACTGATTAGCAACACGTTTTTCTTTTCTGTAACGGACAGAAAATCATTTCCAAAACGGTTTGATTGGAGTAAAAAAGAAAGAGTCAAAAAGAAAAAATCTTTCCGTAAAATAACTCCAAATTCGGGGATTTGCACCCCCCCTGCGCGCGAGGTTCGCAACGCGCACCCAATTAACTGGTTTCCGGATCGGTTTTCACAAATTGGCTTGGACCTTGGCAAACCCGTGTGCGTGCGAGGCCTCTCTTGGGCCTAGCTCATCAATAGTTTATAGAGCCTCCACAGATATAAGGAACACAAATGTGTTCTAGCTAGCCAATGTGGGACAAGTAATTTTGATGAACTCTTTTGAAAAAATACACAACCCCGTAACATGAACGGTTTAGTCAGTATTCTTTACATCGCTAGTTGGAATAGTAAAGTAAGTCAAGGAAATCAATGAATGTTGATGACTTTGTAATCTGCATTACTACGCCTCTTTTCTATAAAAGGATGTCGTGAGGAATGCAGTAAACATAACTAAAATTGAGAGAGAGACAGTAGTAAGGAAAGAAAAGAGAGATATACACAAAAGTTTCAAGTAATGAGAAAATGATCGGTCTAGAAGATCGACCCCAATAATTCTCTTGAAGAACTATTTGATATTCATATCGTGTCCAATAATTTGTCTTACTTTTATGCAAATTTCTTTTATTATGTCTTAATTTTATAACAATTAAGTGATAATCTATTTCATTCCTAATAACCAAAGTGAAATAGTATTCCTTTAACATAACGTACAAATCAGATGAAGCTGCTACATCCATGAGAATTCCCAACAGTTTGTATAAATGTGGATATGAATTGGATGGAGTGAGAGAGAGATCTCTGAAACTTACAGGGATTTTTTTGGTGCGGAGATTGGAAGAAGTAAAATCGACAAGCCGATTTAGCTTTTTTGGGGGGTGGGGAGCTGTAAATGGATAGATAGATTGCCGAAGTAATTTTTTTTTTATTTTTACCCAATCGTTCAAATAGTATGTTTTAGTCAGGTGGCACATTTTTAAAAAGCGAGAACAAGTAATTGTTAGAGTCCGTTTGGATGACGTATTAGTTTTAGAGGGATAAAATAGTGTGAGTGATTAAATAAGAATGGTGGCCCCACACTGATGTGACATATAAAAAGTGGATTAAATAGTCGATGGTTTGGATAAAAGACTAAAAAGGGAGATAAGGATGGTAGATAATGTAAAAATCTGTCAAATGACATTTTTGCCAAATAAGTAGAGGGTGGTGAAGTGTAATTTTTACACTTAAAAACCCAATAGGGAGAGAGAGAGTCGTCAGTAACTTTTTCTTCTTCTTTTGTGATCATTTGTATTTTTTTCCTGATCGTTTGTATTTTTTGAAATTTCTAGATCTGAAATTTTTGATCTCTATTTGTTGGTTGATTTGGGGTACCTAAGTAATTCAACCATTCTCATCCCCCATGGCTAAATACAAACACCCTCCCTACTTTTATTTAGTCCGGGTTCTCCCGGATTACTTAGTTGGTGGCTATTTAGTCGGGGTGGGTTTTTTTGTTCCCAAACCATGGGCACCTCATCATCAGGGCGCCTGTTCTTAGTACTGCATCCAAACAAGCTCTTAAAGCGCTACAATTTTTAATCAGGGATGGCAATGAGGCAGATATGGGCGAGTTTTGATCTACCCATACTTTAAATGTGACAATCTCCCCTTGCTTCGCCCCTACCTGGACCGGGTAATGGTAATCTATTCCCATATCCTACCCTGTTGGGTTACTCTATTCTACTCTATCCACCTTTTCCCCCTCTCTCAATTGCCTTAAATATTTGATCATGGACAACTATTATTCATAAGCAAATGTCTACTCTAATTATCACAAGCTATTGCCAACAAAAAAAAAAAAAGCAAAAAAAATATGATCTGAAGTTTCCCTAAATTTAAAATGAAAGATTTTATTTATATATATTGTGGTACTTTTAAAATTAAATGAAAATATAAGGGTTACAATGTTATTTCATATGTATGCATATATATTCGGGCGAGTTCAGGGCGGGTATCGGGGTGGGGTACTCTACCCCTAACCCTATCCTAACCCGGTCGAATTTTCATTTTTTACCCCGTAACCCTACCCATTATCCAAAAAATTGGAAAAAACTCTTCCGTTAGGGTTTAGGGATGGCAACGGGTAGGGTATGGATTGGGGGACCCTATTCTACCCCCGATCCCCAATTTTGAAGTTCTTCCCCATCCCCACCTCCATACCCAAAAGGGATAGTGGACAATCCACCATACCCGATCCCCAATCACCCGCCTCCGATTGGGGATCGGGTATATTCGGAAAAATCCATATCCAAACTAGTTGAACAAAACAAAAAAAGAGAGGATAAGATCTAATTTATGTGTCCTATACTAACAAAAACAACCATTTAAAACAAAATAGAATAGAAAGTTGCGAAGAAATAATAGTCTACCAGGATTATATACAATTTTAAAAACTACCATCATTAAACTTTTTTTTAACACTTAACCATATATAGTTTTAATTCGGAACAATATACATAAATTATACCAATATGCATACTTATATATATACACACATACATATACATTTATAGGTTCCACTTCCTATATGGACTTTTTATCCAAATTTTTTTTTGACGATCCGATCCGATCCGTCCAATGTGTTCAGAAGGTGTTTTCAAGGGTCCTCGCGAAAAATCTTCAAGAAAAAACACCGGGAAGGGCTTGATCCAAGCAGTTTTCGCAAAAATATATAAATACAGTTTTTGCGAAAAACTGCTTGATCAAGCCCTTCCCGGTATTTTTTTTTGAAGATTTTCCGCATGGACCCTTGAAAACACCTTCTGAACACATTGGACGGATCGGATTTTCCAAAAAAAATTTGCAACACAAAAAAACCCCATTTTTTCCTTAAATCCGGGAGTGTGGATAAGAAGTTTGGCCTACATTTATATATATATATATATATATACTATATGCCCGCATATATACATACAATATTCATAAAAATATGTATACAATTTGAAACAGAGGCGGGTACGGGTATTCAGAGACGGGTATCACAAAATCATACCCGCTCCATTTTCAACCGGGGATTCTTTAAGTTCTACCATACCCGCTCCTATTGGATGAAAAATTGAATAATATCCGCCTCCAAATAGCCGGGGGTGGGGCGGGTATCCATCGGGTTTGGGAAAATTGCCATCCCTATTAGGGTTGGGACAGGACAGGGTGGGACGGGTATAATTGCCATTCCTAATTTTATTATGTCGATTATCCAACTTAAAAAGGAGGTAAGTGTAATTTACCATTGTTAATTTAGTCCAAATCTTCCACCAAGGCCCGAGTAAGCATTGTTTATGCCTACCTTGTCCCTAATAGATCTGCGATTTAGCCTCTTCTTCTCGTCGCCGGCGACTCTGCGGTATCCTCGTACCAGTTACTACTTACGACAGTAAGTTTCTCTTCCCTCTTTGCAGAAATTATACGAGTAAAGCGTTTTCAGATTTAGTGGTTTGTTTTCCCAAGTGTCTGTGATCATTTTTGTTTGTTTTTTTTTGTTTCTGTTTGGCATAAGCATGAACATAACATCGTTTAGCTAAGCACATCTACTTTAGATTGAATTGAATTGACTGGTTTTTTTTTTTCCCCTGGGAAATGCAATAATTTAACTAGAATTGTCTTGGTTTTATCACTGGGAATTTTTGGTAGTTAGTTTGAAGTCCATCATGTGGAATTTTTGTTGTCTTATGAAAGCTTATTTTGTGATTAATTGGATGGTATGGGGGAAATTTTCAATTTGTAACCATATGCAGTGGTAGTAGCACTAAATTCGAAATGGTTCCACTGGCCAATACCAGTAGGTACCCGTATCAGTAGGAGAGTCAGTACCCAAGCCAGTACGCTATTCAGAACCTCGGGAGGAACACTCTCTCCCTCATAGCCGTTAAACATGTTTTCATTAATCTAGTGCAATGGGATAATATTTAACTTAGAATTCCATTTACGCGTGACGCGCCACATTTTATATCGCATAACTTTCATTAAAATGTTCAGAAATAAGCACAAAACTTAGACTTAATTTGTAAAATTTGTAAGTTCAGTGTATTCAACAATTGATTTCGAAGTTTTTTTTACTTTAGAACTTGACGGTCGAATCTGTGACATCTTTAACAATATTTGTCCAGGAATATTAAACACAGAAAGGAAACAAATCATGGATTACCTACCTCATTTAGCATAAAACTTTAAACTGACAATTATAAATCAACCAACACAACGGAGAAAGTTGAATCATGAAATAAGAGATATTAATTTTCTAGTTATATAGAAGAGTAGTATGCTAAAATTACTGCAGCACTTAAACAATTACTACAAATATGTAAGAAAACTAATGTAAGAGGATAAGGGCCTAGGTTTGGGTGTTCCTTCCATAAGAGTAATAGTAGATAAGTAAGAGATGGGACTTGGGAGGGTAAGAGAGATAATGTGTGGTGACCTGCCGTTGTTATCTACATCTGCAATTTTCCATTGCCGATTTCTCTACATTTAGGATATTCACAACTACTGTTTTGTTATACCATCGCAATGTTTTTAACCTGTCCAGATTGACATTGATAGAGTGAGGAACTAATATGTATCTATGCTTGTATATATACAGTAATAAGAAATGGGTGGGGAAGAGAGATGGTGTGTGGTGACTGGAGGCAGAGGATTTGCGGCGAGTCATTTGGTGGAAATGCTCATTCGATACGACATGTTTTCTGTTCGAGTTGCCGATTTAGGCCCATCTATCAAACTGGACCCCACCGAGGAGAATGGAACCCTAGGTGAAGCTCTACGTTCAGGCCGTGCTCAATATGTATCCGCAGATCTTCGTGATAAGTCCCAAGTACTCAAAGGTAACCAATTCCCTCTCTTTCCCTCTCTTTCAATATCCTGATTTAAGGGGGTTTGACTTGTTTATGTGCATTTATTTTTGTTTTAGATAAACTTTCGTTAGTTTGTGTTAAATATTTTTTGTCTTTTTAGATTATTTATTTGCATGAGTTAGCTATTTTTTGGATTGTTTGTCTTTAGCAATGCTTTGAAATCCGGACTGGACCGGTCTGTCCAACTGGCCTCTTGTCCTGTTTGGTCCAATTCCAAAACTGCTTATTTAAGAAAACGGGGTTATTTTCGCAAAAGCGTCACAAACTGTCACAAAAGTCCGGTTAAACTGGTGAACTGGAATGTTTAGATGGCCCAGCCTGCAAACATTGAACTCATTTCTCAACGCGTATAGCGTGAATTACGCTGACTATGCATTGATTATCATGTGAAGGCCTGCCCAAAATTTATATAAGATGCCAAACCTTCTGCTTTTGTTTGCTCTCCATTGTGGGACTGTGGAGTTCACCTTTTTGGCATTCTTTTCCACTTTTCAAAGAGCAAACCTCTTGAAAGAAAAAATTGTAAAGAAAAACAAACTACCTACTGAATTTCTTAGAGAATATGAATTATACTCAATGATATTATACAAGCACTTTCAAAATAGCATGTGGTTGTTCATGAAAAAACAATAATTTAGAAAGACTGTAATGATGCTTAATACGTGATATATTTTATCGTTATTTATGCAAATATATGTGTGTTTGTGTGTGTATTATTGCGTATACCTGGCGCGACGTTTCAATTCGCGGTTGAACCGGTGACCGTCTGCCTAGTCTCTTTTCTGGTTCGCTCACTGGTCCGGATTTTAAAAACATTGCTCTTTAGTAAATTTTTTAAAGTTTTTGGTCATAATTTTTTTACGTTTTAGATTCCTGAGACTAAGAAGTAATGTAAAATTAAGCCAAAATTTTTAGAAAAGACATATGTAAGACAAAAAGTAAGTCGTTCAAATGGAGCCTTTTAGTTCTTTCACATCTTGATAATAGTTTTCAGATTGTTAGCTTAATTCACCCAGTAGGTCATCAGATATAATTCCAGTGAGGACTAAAATGGGCTCCAGCCATTTCATAAAATTGGTGTTAGGAGCTGGGTTGAAACTAACCTTTTCAACGAATCAGGGAAGAATCAAGTTTTTTAATAAATTTGGTGAAATGAGCTTTTGGGGATGATGGTGTCATTCTTTTAAAAGGTTTTGTTAAAAGTTTTGTAGAATGTTTTAATGTTTAGGTTTATAATTCTGTCCTCAAAAAGTTGAATAGGCTTTTGGCGTAGTCGGGAGTCGGGACTTTTTGGAAAAGACTTTATGGAGAAGTATTGCGGTGTTCCATGTCAAACCTAACTTTTTGACCTACATTTTACCAATTTCAATAGGAATATATTAGAGACGGGCTTAGTAAGTAAGTTTCATAGGTTGAGGACTGCGAATGATAAAGCAATGGGTCAATACTAAGGTTCATAACATGATTGGTTGGTGTGTATCTCAAAATAAAGGTGTTATGCTTGTGGTTTTAAATTTTTATTTGGGTTGTGTCCTGTCATGCTAGTTAATATAACCATTGGCCGGAAAAAATATCTTCCGCAGCTTGCCAAGGAGCTGAGGTTGTTTTCCACATGGCTGCCCCAGATTCATCCGTCAACAACTATGAGCTCCATTATTCAGTCAATGTCAAAGGTAAAAATGTTGCCTGAATAACTATGAGTTTCATTATTACAAATTCTTTCTTTTATTTGTTCCAAGCCAGTGGGTATATAGCTATAAGTTTATTCCAATTATGTCCTGCAGGAACAAAGAACGTAATTGATGCTTGTATTGAGCATAAAGTTAAGAGACTTATATACACGAGCTCTCCTTCTGTGGTTTTTGATGGAATTCATGGAATTATTAACGGGGATGAATCATTACCATATCCAACTAAGGTGATTCAAGTATTTTTAAAGCAGCAAAATAACTAAGTTTTCCTTCTGATTTTTAAACATTTCTTGCCAACCTTGTATAACTGGCCGAAACAGGATTACGAATGTATTTGGACTTTGCTATTACCATTTTCTTCATTTTCAGTTTCTCAATTGGAGATTTAGGTCATTTTCCAATATTCCAGAAAGCAAGCTATATTGATTCCAAGATTAAATTGAAACATAGAACTGATGCTCTTTTTCATTTTACATCATGTTATGTCACCATTTTATAGTTCCCTTTCCGATTCTTTCCGTACATTGACTACATTCTCAAATTCCCTCTGTAAATATAGATGTTAAGGTGAAAAATAAAGCAAAACCAGAAAGCCAGTTTGTTTGAGAAGCTCCCTTATTTGACATCCTTACATCTTCCAAGAAACTTTTTTCCAGTTTTTCTAAATTATTATAGAATCATCTTCTTAAAAACTGATTTTGTCTTCTACTCTAGCATGTTGATGCATACTCTGCAACTAAAGCAGAAGGAGAGGCGCTGATCATCAAGTCAAATGGTATTAATGGGCTTTTAACTTGTTGCCTCCGTCCTAGCAGCCTTTTTGGACCTGGTGATAAATTACTCGTTCCATCATTGGTGTCTGCTGCAAGGGCTGGTAAATCAAAGGTAACTACATTGTTCGTCCCTGTAACTCATATTGTCATATTGTCAGTGTCTCTTCTCTTGTATAAGTTGAATAATATTTTACGATTTCATATGGTTCATTCAGAGTCAAGTTGGCAGATAAATAAGGTTTGAATCACATCATCTTCCATGCAATCATCTTTCACATCATCTTGTGCCGCATAAACCAGCCTCCATGTAAACAGTCAATCAGCAAATGTGTCAGTGCCCTTTTGCCTTTTTTCTTTCAAAAGATTCTTTTGTATGAAAGGATGTAAGTGGTATGGTGTGGACCTGATTTATAGGACCTTTTATATGTGCCAGTTGCTACTAGTGTGGGTTTTACGTATAACAGTAAAGAATGTTTATTGGACATCTTGTTCTGCCAAAATGCATCTATCTGATGCAAGAGCGAATGATTCCTTTCCTTTTAGTCTACCTTTCGTTTGGTGGACACTTTAGGTAGTGAAAAGTTTTGGAAGCTCCTGAAATGTGCCCAACACTTCTTGATTTTCTCCAAACTTAAATTGAAGTTTTTTAATTGTGGACACAACAACGACACTACAGACAGAGAGGGTTGATAATCTCCAATTTGACCAATATTGAGTCTCTTGTCCATGATGGACATATAGAGTGTGCAATAACCCGCAAACATAAGAAAGATAACAATATTATTGACCAAAAAGAGATACAGAAAAAGGTGGTAAGAAAGCAGTTTTGGAATAAAATGGAGCAATATTACCTTATTTTTCACTTGATATAACTATCAAAATAGAAACTGAAGATTACTCCCGTGAATTATGATTTATGAATGTAACAAGATATATGTTTTGTTAAAATGCTCCAACAATCAGTTGAAGTCAGGGACGGAGCGATGAATTTGGTTTTGAGGGGGCCAGGAATAGAGAATTTTCACTATTGATAGAAATATGATGTTTTTAAAGTTTCCATGCTCTTTTTTTTTTTACAGAGTGCCATTACATTTCAGCTTAAGGTATGTTCATCCAATAAAAAAATATCGGTGTGTTCTTAATCTATATGCTATATGTCGGTGATTTGTTAGATATTAAAATCTCCAAACCTAAAAACTCTTAATATTATTATTAACTTCTATTGATAAAAGGAATATGATGTATGAACCGCTACAAAACAAAATAAAGATCTATTGGATTAAGGCTTTGAGATAAGTTCTATAATTATAGGGGGCCGATTGCATAAATTTTGTGAGATTTTGTTAAAAAAATGTAGAGTTATGCGGGGTACTAGTGTAATTCTTCAAAGCCTGAGGGGGGCCAGGGCCACCCCACACCCAGCCTTCCCTCCGTCCCTGATTGAAGTTTGTTTTTTACACCTATGTTTGCTATAGAAATATTTAGATGAACTGGTTCTTGCTATGTCATTGCCCTATGGTTGTCCATCAGCATGTTCGTAACATGTCCTTTCCATGTATCCGGTTGTAATTTCACACTTTTTATGCGGTTGCACATTTGACCTAATTTTGTAATTTCACTCGTTTATGTGAAACTGTGATGAAGGTTTATTTTTCATTTGTTGAGATATTTGAACCTGCTTGATGTTTTATCTAAAGACTTGTGATCTTTCTGTTGTCCTTGTGATCCACTTTTGATTGGCAAGTTCAGATCTCCATCGTACTTGACTAAACCGTCTAGCCAACTTTTTAGCAGTGGCAGTACATTTTGTTCGACGTTGTATTATCCAGTCTTGCCTTCTCTACATTTTTGTCTGTGGCTCCTAAAATTATCCTCTTGGATGCTTTTTGTTGTCTTCACTTGTCCTTGAGTTTTTTTGTTGTCTTCACTTGCTTCTTCTTTCTTCTCCCTGTCAGTCAAATGAAACGAGGCATCTAGCCACGATTGATCTGGCTAGCCTTTGACTGACATGACAATTGACCTGGATTATGTTTCTCGTTGATTAATTTGTTTTACAAATGAACAGGATAATTCTGATGGTTATGTTTCTGGTGAATCGGTTCATAACGGAAATTTTCTTTAGCTGAAGTATTAAGCATTTGATTATGATCATATATCTATCACCTTTTCCTAAAGATGTCTTTTCTTTTGTGGGACCTACTTGTTGGTTATGAAAAAATATTTGAGCATGTGAAACCTAGGCTGTATAGCAGTTAAATAGTTGCATTCCATATGTCTGCATGATGTTGCCTTTCATGGTTGATGCTCTTTGATATACAATAGATAGGAACATTTAATGCTGGAAGTCGTTTGCTAACATCCTAATTGCTGATATCTCTTTTCTTTCCGATATGTGAGCAGTTTATTATTGGTGATGGAAATAACATGTATGATTTCACATATGTTGAGAATGTGGCACATGCCCATATATGTGCTGAACGAGCTCTTGCATCAGAGGGGAAAGTTTCCGAGAAAGCTGCAGGGGAGGTAATTTTTCAATTCTTTTTAACATGTAGACTAGGGTTCAGATATTATTTAGTTGATTCTATCCATTTTTATCTTCACCAATGTTTCTTTTCATCTTGGTAAGAAAGCAATTTATTGATAGAAAGGAGGATTGACAAATAAACCTGGTTGTATTACTTGTAAACAGCCAATACAACTGGGGTTTCCATCGAAACTTCTCTAACTCTAGACGGTATTTCTAATAAGGACATAACAAACAATAACCAACAGATTGTAAGCAATTGGGTAGAGATTCTGATATGCCAAACTGAATTTTAAGTATTTGCGATCTCACTGACATGTGAGAGAATGAGATCATAGTTCTTTCCAGGTGCCATAGGCATAATGTTTACCAACCTCATATGACAGTGTACATTTGCATGCATGGCTTGTCCATTCTGGTTGTTCATTTACGTGATAGGAAACAAAATTAATGACAGTTTATAAGGGAAATTTAACCTTCTATTGGAAAGTGGTACTTGCTTGCCATAATTCGTGATTTAACATATTCAGAAGATTGCATGGGTTATAGACATGAAAAACTATGGGTTCAAATGGAAAGTGGTACTTGCTTGTAACATTTAGGACATGGGTTCTCTAGTGGCTTACAGATTGGGTAATTGTTTAGATTTCTTTGAGGGTTCCAACCTAAAACCAATTGGCTATAGGTGGAGTAACATCTAGATTATATTAACCAAGCTTGGATGGCTTAGGTGAGCAATGTGGGACGAGTCTTAATACTCCCCCTCACGTGCAGCCCAGATGCATGTGGAGGTGACAGACCAGGAAGCGACTCGGGCGGAAAGATGAGACTGACAAGACCCTTCCACTCAAGGTGAGACCGCCCAAGACCTAGCTCTTATACCATGTTAGGTTTCTTTGAGGGTTCCAACCTAAAACTAATTGGCTATAGGTGGAGTAACCTCTAGATTATATTAACTAAGCTTGGATGGCTTAGGTGAGCGATGTGGGACAAGTCTTAATAGTGTGGCAATGTGGCTGTGGTGATGTCGTATAACTAATAAGACATACAAGGGGCTGATCCTCTATTCTAATCATCGCTTGGACAGTGTGTTCATATGAAGCTACTCTAAGATACTTTGTACTGAAGCTTTGTTATGTGATTGGACAATAAGTAAATGCATTTTCTAATTCTGAATGAATGCTGTGACTGGCAACTTTACTACATTATTGTTGTTTTCCAGGCATATTTTATAACAAATATGGAGCCAATCAAGTTTTGGGAGTTTGTGTCACTTGTTCTGGAAGGTCTTGGCTATGAAAGGTACTCATCTTTCCTATTTCTTCCCCTTCTATGTTTCTTCATCAATGTATGAATCAGTTATGTTGAGGTCGCCTTTTATCTTTTGAATGTTTCGTCTTGAAACTCTGGACTTCCCATCCACGGCTACTTCTCATCTAATTTAGCCTTTCTGTTGCTTTCAAAGCTTTAACTGTTATTCACCTCTTACTTTTAATTGGAAATTTTGTTAAGTGACTATTTGCATTAACAGCCTGCAGTGTTTTCAGAATTGGGATCCTATGCTGGATCGTTTGGGGTGGTGGTCCTACAAGATTGTACTGAAACATCCTACCAAACATATAGATTTTTTGTTGACATTGATTCATGATTGGAGATTTCTCGAAAGGATGTGAAAGAGTAACCCAGGATACACAAAAAAAGTATTGTGAAACATATCATGCAGAGTGTAAATATGTACTTTATGTTACACAAAGCTCTGCTGAAAAAGTTTGAGTTCGTTAGAAAAGAGGTAGGGAAAAGGGCTTTGTAATTTCTAACTTTTTCATGCAATCGAGGTTAGAGGAGAAGGAACTAGGAAGATGATGATGAAGAAAAAGTCAAGTGCCATGGTGATGATTATGAAACAGAAAGATGAAAAATGTAGAGTGGACTATACCAAAAGGGTGCTAAATTTTAATCACATTGCTTCTGCTCTATATTTTTACCAAAATGCAGGAAGAGATTACCAATTATGGTAATTTAATTATAGTTGGATTCAAAACCAGCGGAAGCAAAAATGTTTCCGATTCAACTCTTTCATGGTCATCCAAAGTCGGAATGTCGGGGTGAATTACGTGCTCTGGTGACGAGCCACTCTGTCTCCAGCAGTGAAAACAACACTACAAGAGTTAGGGGTGAGCATCGACTGTATTGGTTTGGTTTCGTATCGACCAACACTACACATTATGAATTCGTGGAACCAAACAAATCCACAATATTTATAAAACCAAAGCAATCCATTAAAATACAGGTCGGTTTCAGTTTTGAACCTGAGATATCATCTAACATAAACTCTGTGAAGGACTTTTCCCTCCAAAAAGAAAATTTTAATGTCCTTATAATGGCAAAGATAAATTAATCCAAAACTTCTATTAAAATCACAAAAAGTCATTAACATCAGCCAACTAAATAATAGTAGAATATCAGCAGCCTCAAGTCTCAAAACTGATTGAAGGAAATAATGTTATGCCACTAAACACCTTAAGAGAGAGAGAGAGCTATTGAGAGAAAAGAGAGAGATGGATGCAATTTAGGTTCATTATGTTAGGTTTTTACAGAATAGGACTTGAATAGGAATAATTTTCTATGTATAGAACTTTTGGTAATTCTCCGAAAATTTTAAATAAAGCTATTGAGATTTATATTCTCAATGCTGGACTTCTTTACAAAGAGAAATGTAATGAATTGCCCGTGCATTGCATAGGATACCTGATACCACAAGTGATATAATACAGATGTGACAGCCCATGACCCACCTGGATGCAATGGAGTTCTATGATATAAAAGAATAGATCATGCCCTAACTTGCACAAGGCCTTTTAAAGCCGTGCGGGCGTCAAAGCTCATTGGACAATATTGGAATTAGTAGACAAAACTTGTAGTGTATGAAAACTAATCCAATACTTGTAATATTCTCTACAATTTAACGTATCATTATTAGCCAAAGTTATTAACAAGTACTCCCTCCGTCCCGTAAAGTTTGACACTTTGGTGCTTTTACTTGTCCCATAACATTTGTCCAATTTGAAAAGTCAATAGCAAAATTTAGTGTACTTCCCATTTTACCCTTTTCTTTTGCACAAGAGACAATACCCAACTCAAGTACACAAAAGTACATTTTTCATTAGATACAATACCAGTACATTACGTCCATTCAAGATTACAATTTGAAATTACTCCAACAAAAACAGAAACTGGACTTGCATGTTCCTTTTACAACAACCAAAAAACTGGAAATGCTTCACTTCAAACTTGACTTCAAAAAACACCATAGCAACTTGCTGATGAACTCCACCAAAATATTTGCATGCTTCACTTCAACTTGACTTAAAAAATACTCCGTACACCATAGTTGACTGAAGAACTTGGCCAAAAATTTTGCAATGCTTTCTAGAACTAACCTGAAAAAGCAAAGTGAAAAAAATTACCAATTCATAAAACAAAAAAAGATGAAAAAAAGAAGTCAACAAAAATATAAAAGGAGCAAATTTTCATCATTCAACATTCAGCAAACAAAAGATAAAAAAAACGTGGAGTACCTTGATTTAAGCTTTGTAGATGAGCAATTGCACTTTCCACAATACCACGTTCACATTCGAGTTGACAAGGAAGCATCGCACCTCGAATCAATTGATTTTTTCCAATGTGGGGCAACTTGTAATTGTTTCCCCCATGAACTTTCATCACTTCAATCATACAAGCTTGCAAGGACACGAATACACGATTAAGAGTATCCGACGACAATGCTTCAAACGATTTCTCTACCGCATAGACAAGCTCATCAACGGTCTTAGGCGCCTCTTGATATTGTAATGATTGAATCGCTCTAAAAAAACCAAGATCTAAAACATTCATGTCCGGACTACTTGGAGGTTGATTTGATAAACGGATATCAAATCCATCTTTGATTGAAGCTTCAAGAAATTCGACATCGAATGCTTGGATATGTGGTGTGGCATTGTCTTGTTGAATGTATATGGTGTCATGTGCACTAGAACGAGGCCGTTTAGAGCGAATCGCAGGCAAAACTTTGTTAATCAAACAAGAGCGAATAATATCTTTAGTTACATTTATAGGCTTTGACTCCAATGTACCCGTTGGGCGATTTTTACTGCCTCGTTTGGCTGGTTGTTTGGATATAAAAGGAAAAATACCAATCTTACCAGAGAATTCTTCATTTTGGTTAGCATCAAATCGAGGCCGAGCAACCGCTGCCAAGAACATGACCTTCGTAATGAACCTTTTACTTTTGCAAGTGCGGTGAGGGTCATCTTCTTCCGGAAGTAGATAAAACTTCTCTGATTCTTTTGTCATGTAGAACCATTTTTCATCAATGTGTACGTAGTTGTACATACTCTTGAATTTTGGCTGATTTTCACCATTATTGGGCTCAAGCATTGAAATGCTAAACCGAAGCCTTGCTCTCTTAGCTTCTTCAGATAAAAATGGTTTCAATGCATTAGAGTGAGGGCGAATTTTACCTTCTTTGATTCGCCTGTGAATGGTTGATTTTGAGGCTTCCATTTCAACTGCCAATGAGCGGATATTTGTTCGGTGGCAAAGATCAACTATCCTCATTTTTGTGAAGTCGATTTCTACTCGTTTACGACCTCCCGCAGTCATGTTGTTGGAAACATTGACCTTCAATCCATTGGCAATACAAGCGATTCCTCGTTGCCAAATTCGGTGCACCGTTCTGACATTGGTGGAGAACAATTTAGAAACCTCTCGTACAGAACTTCTTTTTAATTTTCCATTTGCACTTCGTAGCAACAAAGCGTCAAAAATTGCTTCTCTTTGTTGATTGGTGAGATTTCTCTTTGTTCTTGTATGAAGAGAGGCAACTTCATGCGTAGGATTCATATTGATTTTGGAGGAGGAGACTATTTAGAGAAGGATTATGCTTGGAGGGAATACTGTGACTGGAGAGGAGGAAATAAGGAAAGGGAGAATTGGAAATACAGAGGACACATGGAAAGGAGAAAAAGTGAGAGAGAGACACTTGGAAAAGGAAACATGAAATTTATAGGGGAAGTCTGTACATCTCGTGTAAATAAATAGGCAAACTTTTGGCTCACTTGAATTTTCGTTTTGGATATATGGAGCCAAAATTTCAAAAAGTTAAGTTTAAAAGTGGACAGAGGAGTCTGTAAAAGACACCTATGTACTTTTAGCGCCATACACTAATTTCTGCCTTTCTGGTACAATCAGAGAAAAAAGAAATGGGTCACCAAATTTCAAATCACACCAGTGTACACAGGGGTAATATTAGAAATTTTGTGTTTCTATTGTACTCCAAATATTTTCTCTTAAAAGTTCGAATTCCCAAAAGTGTCAAACTTTGCGGGACGGAGGGAGTACTATTTTATTGCCAGAGTATATCATGGAATCTTGAGTGACTTGGTCAATAACTGTATTGCGCAAACACTTTTTCACTTCCTTGTGCTCTGGTTGCTTTATAGGTTATTGCTCATTGCCATTGGGCTTTTGGTTTGGTCCAACTTGTATAATTTAGATTACAAACTTCATTGATAAGTTGTTTGTCGAACAGGCTAAGATATGCATAGTTTTGTTTTTTGGGCGTTTAAGCCCTGCACCTTTTCCTTCATACTTCTTATTTTACTATGGAGGCAGGAATCTCATGATGTCATGTGGTTTATGATACCTTTTTTTTCCTTTCTAATTTGCAGGCCAAGAATAAAGATTCCAGTCTTTGTCATAATGCCAATTGCATGTCTGGTCGAGCGGATTTATAAGCTGTTAGCCCCATATGGTATGAAAGTTCCACAGATCACACCATCAAGAATCAGACTTATATCTTGCAGCAGAACATTTGATTGTTCAAAAGCAAATGATCAACTTGGATACACACCTATTGTATCATTTCAGGTCTCACCATATCCCATGAAACGAGTACATCTACATCTTTTCTAACATCAAATGACTGAAAATGCTACTGGCTTCCCTGAATGAATCAACCTTAGGTTGAGTGCTTATGGGGTTTTCCTCACTGGAAGAAATGCCTGCTAAAGTTCTCCATAAATGCATCTTTTTGGTGAACCACTTGTTGACCATTTCATTGCTTCAGAATTTTGTTAATCTGAATCTATTGATGATGAGTGACGAATCACCAATAAATGAAATAGATTGATAGCTCATGAAGTGGGTTAATGCTTCCATGTTCAAATGCCCATGGAAATGATATTCTATTTTGACTTTGATAGGGTTATATAAGCTGTAATGAGCACATCCAGGAAACGAAATGCTAAATAAACCTGGTGCATTTTTGAACTCTTGACCATTAAAATTGTTGTGATAATGCGTTGTTAACTTGTTATAGTTATGAAAAAAATAGAAGAAAGAAAGTGATAATGTGTCATTTTCTGCAGGAGGGGCTAAGGAGGACAATTGAATCATACTCACACTTGAGGGCTGAATGTCAATCGAAAAAGGATGGTCCATCAAAATCTTCCATATGTCTTGGAAGAGGGTTGGGTAAGTATGTGAATACTTCTCTTCTGAACCAAGACCACATTTATGCTTGCTTTGTTTGTGTGTCCGAATGCTGTTGGCATCATAGAAGAATTTGCCCAATATACTGCGTACTGAATGTCTAATAGCTAGGTATTCTTCTGCCATAACTAATTATTGCAGTGGTTGTGGACCTATCGAACTACCCATACATGCATCCCTAGTCTTAGTTGCATAAAGCAGGAGCGGGAGAATATAGAAGCTCCCAAGGTTGCGAATGTGAAAGGAACATGTACGTATATTACAAAAATAATATAGCGTAGAAATAAACTTTAAAACTACAATCATTTTAGGGACTAAATAAGTATGGGCCAAGTCTACCTCTAGTATAAAAAATGGACCAGTGTAAGAATGTATGGTTTTCTTTTCAACATATCATGACTCGGGCTATATATAAAGCTATTTATTACTGTTTTCCTATTCCTGTATCGTACAAAAGCTCGCATCTTCTTGAGGAGCAAGCTACTGTCTCAATGGGAGCGGCTCCAGTTAAGCTCCCAAGTTGGGAGCGCAGAATCGCTCTCCTAAGGTGGGAGCGGCACCACTTTAGGAGCTCCTTGCAACCAAGTCCTTAGAGGAAACCCTTTTGTAACCATCCAATGGGTGGCTGACTCTTGTATTTTCCTAACCAATTATTTTTATGGCTGGCGTATTCTGGCTGAATATACTTGTGGAATATTTTCATTGTCTTTATCGAGTGCTTGACAGGCATCGTTTGGCCAATTGCCAAACAACTAAAGCTTTTAGGGCCTGATTCAGTATATTGAGAAGACTAGAAAGAATCCGAATATAGAAGTGTTAAATAAGATTAGGGATGGAAATTCGGTCTGATCAACTCCGTACCCACCCGTTTGGATTGGAGTTTTGGGCATTTTTTTGGGGATTGGATCGGATTTGGAGGCAAAAATTAAAAAAACAATTCGGGGATCGGATCAGAGGCGGTTCCACGATCCCCACCCTGTTCCCTACCCCCTTTTGTATTATATATCTAGTAGAGTATATTATTAATTATTTCCATATTAACCCTTCTAATTATAGTAAATAGTAGGCTTTGCCGACTATATATACTATATATATGCAAGTCATTCCCCGAACAGAGTGGCATCGTTCTCAATTAGCAACTCCATCACCACCTCAAGCATCAAAATCTGATCGTGTAGTCTCTTGATCAAATCCGAAAAGTCGATAATCAAAATATTGGGGTTCTTCGCCGCGTATCCGGTTGGCTGAAATATGTTGTAAAGAAAAGTTTTATTTTTTTAAAAGTTTTTTAAGGTAAAATTCGGATCAAGGCGGGGATCCAGCGATCTCCATTCGGAGCGGCGGATGGAGAGTGGAGGTGATTCCCTTTCGGGGAATGGGGCGGGGATGGTTAAATCCGTCCCTATCCTCCCCATTTCCATCCCTTATAATGTAAGAGGTCCCATATATGAGCTACCGGGCAATCTTGTGTACCGTGACCATTCTAATCATTCTTTGCTGGACCACCTAGTTAATATTAATCGTGAAACATATGGCCACATTTTGGAGGGTCTGTGGAATTAGGGGAGCCGTATCTCAATTCTCAAGCATGCATGTTTCCCTTTGGCCCAGTTTGTTTGACTGCCCAGTTTGTTTGACTGAATTCTCGAGCAAGGTTCCTCCCTAATACTATCCATGTGTCTTAGACTCTTAGGTTATGTTGGTAAGATGAATATGTCCAACTCGGGTGGGATTTTTGTAAGGATGACGACTTAATATGTTTTTGAAATTCTTGGAATGTGGTTATTGCAATGTCACTAAATTTCTTATGTAAGTTCCCTTATTTGAAATATTGCTTAACAAACTGTTTGCTGCTGCTGCATGTCGTAGTTGCTGACATACTTCTCTGGAGGCATAAAAAGCAGACGCTCACCACAGTATTTATTCTTGCTGCCATTTATTTCAACTTTATAGCACCTGGATATACTGTCGTCACTGCAGTTTCAAAACTTCTCTTGGTGGTATCTATATTTTTGTTCGTCCATGGCATTCTTCCAGAGAAAGTGTATGCATTTTATTTTTTTTGAACTTGAAACAAATTAGTATACACCTAACCAAGAACTTGTAATCCCGTAAGGATGGGACATCATATCATTGGTATGGCTTTTCATTGGCAAGAAGATCATTCCATATGCCTCAATAGCAGGTACTCCCTCCGTCCCAAAATTTTAGCCTCTTATGGAAGTTCCAACTTTTTATGGAGACATATATTTATGCACTTCAAGTCAAATCAAAAGGTATTTATTACGAAAAATGCCCCTTCATCTCAACTTTTTGAAGTGTTCATGACTTCATGTTGTTTTGCTAAGGGTATTTTGGAAAACAACAAAGGTTTTGGCATTGACTTTTTAAGTGTACACGTATTTTTGGGACGTTCCAAAATTGAAAGATGGACAAGAAGAAAGAGACAGAGGGAGTAGATTTGATGTTCTAAGTCATCGAGCATGTACAATTGTATTGTATTGGCTCTTTGCTGCCTGATCAAAAAATCGTTCTCTGTTGCCAATTTTAGTACAATGGCATGGCTGGAGAGTGGTTGACAGAAAGCGTTGGGCGAAAGCTATTTTTTGAAGCTGATTGAAGTCATTTCTTGTTGCAGGTTGGGATATACAATTGAGAAAGTTCCTGGGTCAAGTTTCCATTTCTCAGAAGAGAGGTCACGGCAAGTCGCTCTCTCTGTAGCCTCTTCGTGGAATTCTGCAGTAAATAGTTTAAAATCTCTTTGCCAAGGGAATGACTGGACACTTTTCCTCAAGGTATCTATCAGTCACATCTCTTGTCCTTTCTCTGCATTCACAAAGCACTGGACAACTAGAGTTTCCCTTTTCTTTTTTCTTTTTTATAAGAGACTAACCAGTTTGTGTCTAGCGGGGGGTAAAGAGGCCAAACTAAAAGATTACGCAACCACACATATAAATCGCAAAAGTAAAAAGAAATAGACAATTCATGTGGAAAACCTTGAAGGTTTGCTTTCCGGAGGAAAAAGCATGGTCACACTCAACCAAAGACTTCAAAGATCAAGATTAGAGGACCTACAGTCCTAATCTGATTTATCACCTCGCTCTACAAGTTTACTGTGGAAGCTTCTAGATTTGCTTTCTGCTTCATGTGCTCTGATTCCATCTAGGAGGTTGCAGGCTTGTAGGTAATGGCACTTGGCTTTCCTCGTCTCCAAAAGGGAAAGACACAAGAGGAAAAAGACTTTTAAGAAAGAAATCACTGTTACAAGGCTTGAAATGTCTTGATTCACTTGTTCCCTGTCTGGAAAGTGCAAATACATCAGTTTATAAGTGTTAATGTACTATAGAGGGTGGACACATGAAAGGTAGAGAAACTTACGATCCAATTCATTTGAAAGACCAGATTTGGATGCTTGGACTTGATAAAACGACTTGAAAAATGTAATAACATATGAAGATAAACCAATATTCATTGTAAGCCCACAATAAAAACCCTCAACACTGCTAAGATTGTACTAATTTAGAATACAGCAAGATAAAATTACGTGAAATATGGTTCTAGCCTACCAGTCCTGTTAAGTTACCAACTCTCCCAAAAGCTTACGTTGTTAGGAAATGGGCCCAACGATGTATATCAAGCTATCTAACACCTTCCCTTACGTGCAATCCTGTCTTGCACATAGAGATGTAAATTTTTACAGATAGGGCGAAACAAAATAAGAAGGGGAGAAGCAATGTGCAAATGGGGGATAAATGCAAACAAAGAGACTTGAACCCAAGACCTCTTGCAACCAGAGCTATAATACTATGTTAAGTTACCAACTTTCCCAAAAGCTTAAGCCGTCAGGAAATGGGCCCAACAAAGTACATCAAGCTATCTAACAAGTCCAAGTCTAGAAATAGTAGTACTTTGTTGACGCATACATGGTGTCAAAAACATCTTAATAAACTGCAAAGCTGGTAGCATGTCAGTGTTCCAGACATTAAGCGACAAACTTCAGTGTTTTTGTCACATTGACTTGCTGCTTCGGGGGATACAAGTATTTCTTCCCTGGTGATACGAAATCTCAGTTGGATCCCTTGTACCTTCCATCTGCTTTCAGCATGATCCTATGAATTGGAGGATGTTAATTAGAGGAGCTGAAATTATTACAATTGATGACCTACACATCCATCTCTATTGTATTCATGAGGTGTATAAACTCAATAGTATGAAAATCATGCTTCTTCTATAGTAACCATTCCTCCGCTTGAACTTTTGCAGAACAAAACCACCACTACACCAAAATCGGTGAACGAATATATAAATTAGGGTATGTGATTGTCCAATAGTGAAACCCTCATATTTCCACTAGGAGAAGGAAAGAAGAGAAAAATATTGCAAAGAGTATGTGGTACTGTGCGACGAGGGTTCCCTTAGATGTGTGCATTTACGTTGTTGCGACTTTACTGAATTATATTTATGTTGGTGTTGAACAGGTGGTTCTCTCTCTATTGATTCTCAGCTTCCTTGGTGCCATTTCGCTGCAGAATTTTTTTATTATAGGTCTGAATTTTCATTTTTGTCTCTCTCAAGAAGTTTGGTGTGCGATCGCAGCTCTGACTCAAACAATGTTTTGCCATCATTGCAGGACTTCCCATTGCCTTTGTTGCTTTCTTCGTGTATGAGAAGGAGGAGGAAGAGATAGATCATATGGTTTCAAAAGTGCTCGCATTTGGATGCAAATTAAAATCTGATGTCACCAGAAAAGGCGTCAAATCCGAGAAGATTCAGTAAGTACCCAACATTTTGTTGCCGTGAATGACTGTCTGCAATTCCAGGTTTTCTTGCTTTGATTTGCAAATGAGATGCAAAACTTTGGAAGAGGAATTCGCTATCACCTTTTCATTTGAGAGCTGATCAAGTCTTTTGGGGAAGCCAACAATATTTTGGTTTGGATTTTGTGTTTTTTTTTTCCTTTTCCTGGTATTTTCTAATCTGTATTATGTTGTAATGTCATAAGTACGTCATTCAATTGGTTGGATTTGTTGTTGTGGGGAGCTCTTTTTTTTCTTCTGTAATTGTATGTCTGCTTGGACCTTGAGCTTTATTTCTTTGGACCTTGAGTTGTTAATTTATGGAGCTCTCTCTGTGTGTGTGTGTGCGCGCGCGAGCTCGCACGCGCCCGCGAATGGAAAAGAAATGCTGAATTTGGCTTGTTTATAGTGTTCTGTGTGTACGTGCGCGCGAATGGATGGAACTGCCGAATTTGGCGTGTTTATAGCATTCTCAGTTAAAACGTTACTATTGATGCATCAGTTGAAAACAAGGCACTTAGCCCACTCAATTATGTGGTTTTGTAGCTGTAGTCAAGTGTAGTGAACTTGTGAGTTCAAATCGCACGAGAGGAAGTTGATACCCTTATTGATGGGTCGGCTTGGGGTTGGGTACTACAACTTCTAATACGTGAAAAAAATTGGGTGGATAGAAACAATCAATCACCATTGAAAACATTGTATATAGGTGACCCTGAACAAGTCAAACTACGCAAAACGGGAAATCCAACATTCAAAACCCATTCAACCATGAAAAATGCAGAAGCCAAAACTGAAACCATCATTCTAGTGTACATTTGAAACTTGAATCTGAAAAATGCAGAAGCCAAAACTGAAACCAACATTCAAATCCTATTGCACTCGACCAGATTATAAAAGCGTCTCCAAGAGGCTCACCAGATAGAACCTGTTAGCTTTTTTGCTTTTTTTTTTGGCACGGCAAAAAAGGATTTTATTAATCAAATATCGAAGATACAAGATTAAACAGGGCAAGAGAAAAACAAAAAAGCCTCTCCAGACTTGGAAGACTGACAAGAAGACAACCGAACAATCAAGACGAAAACCTAAAACCCAAATCTTAAAGCGGAGCACAAAACCAAAAGCACCACCCAAAAGAGAAAAGAACACGCTACCCAAAAGCAAACCTAAAGCAAAAGAAACCTTAGCCAAAAGCAAACAGAAGCCAAGCCCACAAAGCATAAAAAACCAAGCCAAACAAACCACACTAGGAGAAAATAAGATATTAGTATCGGTCCTTGCCTTATTAAGGGCTTCCATCTCAGCAATCTTGCTTATGACCTGATCATCATCACCATCATAGTTAATTCCAAAAAGCTTGTCTACTGCCCAAATGGCTTAGGCTTCATCTAACAAAATTCTATTCCTGTTGCTTATTATATCCCCTGATGAAATAGATGCACAAGGAGTAGCAGATGCCACTGTTAGCTTTAATAGCTAGTCAAGAGCACTTTTCATCACTCCAATAGGATCTTTATTCAACTAGGTATTTCAGCTAGTTATTTTGCCTAGCAGTGTTTAGGACTCGGAGATCTCATTTGGTATTACCTCGGTTAGGTGGAATCCTCTATCTAGCTTCCAGAATTGTTATGGTTGCTACATCATTTGTATGAAATTCACCAATTCTCGATGCACAATCTTTATCGATGGAGCCTTGTTCGACGAAGAAGCCAGGTTTTTTAGGTTGAGGCAACTTTGCTTCATCATTCCCCAACATAAATACAACAGATGACATTGATGGCCTGTCTTCTAGGAGATTCTGAACGCATAGTAGGCCCACTTGAATACATCTTTGTACCTGGGGTTTAACACATGAATCCTTGAAACTTGTATCTATAAGCTCCAAAGATCTGTCTGCATCCCAAAGCAGCCATGCCTGAAGAATGCAGTCCATGCAGTTTAAGTTTTCATCGGCAGCATACATTTTGATATACACACACACACGTATGTATATATATGTATGTACTCCGTATATAATATTTGTGTGTGTGTGTGTGAGAGAGAGAGAGAGAGAGAGAGAGAGAGAGAGAGAGAGAGAGAGATAGAGTTCTCACATGCCCGAGAAGGTTGTCGTGATGATCAGGATGATGAAACCCTCTGTTCCTTTTACCACTCACTATCTCCAACAAAAGCACACCGAAACTGAATACATCAGATTTCACAGAAAATTTCCCATCAAGTGCATACTCTGGAGACATATAGCCACTGCAAGAATTCATCGATCATAAAGTCTTTTGATTGATAAAAGGATGATTTAGTTTGATGCAAATAAGCTTACTATGTTCCGATGATTCTCTTTGTTTGCGCAAAAATTTGTTCACCATTGACTATTCGTGCTAAGCCGAAGTTTGAAATTTTAGGAGTCAGCTCACTATCTAGTAGAATATTGCTTGCTTTGAGATCCCTGTGAACTACTCGAAGTCTAGAATCCTCGTGGAGATAAAGAAGCCCCGTGCAATTCCCATAATTATGTCAAACCGCTTCTGCCAAGCCAATAATGCATTTCTGTTTGGCTCTGCAAATCATTTTCTACCTTCAAGAACTTTCAAGATTAGATTTATTTTCTATATTTTTTTCTCAGTAAATCAAGTGGAAAAGCCTAACTGAGTTGCATGATATGAGTTGGTAAGCATATAGGGAAGCGATACAAGTAATCAACAACTAAACGTTTTAGAGGCTCATACCATAAATAAAATAATCCAGGCTTTTGTTGCACATGAAATCCCGTTTTACCTTGTGAACGACCGAAGCCACCTTCTCCAATCAAATGTTCGCTGGAAAAGTTCCTTGTAGCAGCAGCAATAGCTGCCAGATCAAATAAAGGTAGTTCCATTTTTTCTTTCTCTTCCTTTACTCCTCTTCTCTTAGTCTTTGTTTTCACAATTATGCACCCGCATATTAAGCCCAAGGCTAGCATAGCTGATGTGGCTGATAACAGTAAGATCTTCGCGAGTCTTTTCTTCTTCTTTGAATCGTTGATCGATTCTGGAATAGATAACAGCAGTAAGTTATGTGTACTTGCTAAATTCTGCTTTATATTCCTTTAAGATAAATCAAATATATTTGCCCGCCTTGGTCTGTTATATTTTTTTAGTACTAAAATTCGAGGTCTTTGAGCATACTTAAAGGAGTTTCACCATTTCACATGTGACCCAAGCTCATAACACTTCTATGCAAAAATTGCAAAAATTTGAAAACATGTTTGTGAGATTAAACCTGGAGAATCACATCGATGCACTTACTCATTGCTGAAGCTGGCAAGCGTATGTAGATATCTTGCTCACTACCTTCTTGGAAGAACTCCCTTATATCAATCAGATCCCCAAGCCACATCAAACACCCACTGCCATTTTCACTAGTGTTTGAACTGGCATAAGCTATACAAGAGCATTTCTTCAAGCAATCATGCTCACATTCCTTGAGACTCATACCGGTGTTCAACTGAATCTCCAAGAGGTCGGGCAACTTGACATGCGCAACCTTCACAAACCCTTCCCCCTTTTGGCAATCCAATGGCACACTCCGTACACAGCCGTTGGACCAATTAAGTACTTCCCATTCTTGTTGAGATTTCGGAGTGAACCCCTTCAAACACTCACATGGTGTTCTTTTTGTTCTGCAAATACTATTAGGGCCACAATGCCCGTAATTGTCGCACAACTCATTTGGTGCTGTGTACATAAGCTCCCAAGTATTTCTCTTTTCGTTTAGCTCATAGTGCTGAAGAAACCCTGACTGGCTCAGCGTTGATCTTTTGATCAAAGAGTTGTTTGGTAGGGAGAGAGAGATCAATTTATTCTCATTGAACTCCAATATGGGTTGAAGAACTGGATTTGTGGCTCTGGGAAGACCACTGAATCGAAGTCCGTTCCATGGCTCAGACCGGAATGATTTCGTTGATCCCATGTTGATGACCAATTGAGGCAACCCATTATTCTCAATTCCATAAGTGAATTCTCCTAGAGATGGATCTTCGGCAGTTCTCCATGATGTCAAATGCTGATCTAGACCAGTGTTCAAGTTCTGTCCCAGCTTCATGCCTGGTAACCGGGTATCACCTGGGTAATCAAAGCTCTGCCATAGGTATGTATTCAAATCTGGTTTTGCTGCATCGAGAAGAATAAAATTCCCAGAATCTAAGAGCTTTGCAAATGGTTTATTTTCTGCTGCCAGTCTTGATGAGTTTGATGACCAGATAACGCTGTGATTTCCATTGAGAAGAACCAGTGTTTTGTTGCTACTGATAGTTAAGACTCCCTTAGAATCTGTAATTGGGTTGTTTCTATTTGCAACCCACACAACTGTATCCGGGTCTTTTACGTACCATATTCCCAAGTACCTGCTTTCGGAGCTCAAGGGAGAGAAGAAGCCGAGCTCGAACTTTTGGCTAGTGGAAACTATAGTTTCACCATCCCTGAGGCATTTTTTTGGACCTAAGGTATCGGTTGCAATGGAGAATTTCAAGAAGGTTGAGGAGAACAAAAAAGCATGGAAAAGGGTGAGGAAAGCCTGGCTCTTCATTGCATTCTCAAGGCAAAAGGAGAGGCTTATGTAGAATGCTAGACTCCTAGATTCAAGTGTAGATATTTTTCACTCTCTCCCTCCCTATCTCCCTCCCTCTAGCATCCCACATCGGTGGGGAAAGTAAAAAGATAAATAGTATATAAGACAATTCGATCGGCTATATTTTAACTTGTGGTTATCCTTTTGAGAGCGCGGGTTGTTACAAGTAGTATCATAAGGTGGGGAGATAATGACATCCCTGATCCCTCATCTGTGGGGAAAGCAAAAGGGTAAATAGTATATAAGGCAATCCGACTAGCTATTGTATGACTTGAGATTTAACTTTTCAAGCCGCGTCATTAGACTAAGGGTTAGCAAGTCAGGTAGCGCGGGTCATTACACTCTCTCCCTCCCTCTATAGATGCATGTACATGTATAAGAAAGTAAAAGGGTAAATAGTATATAAGGCAATCCGACCAACTACTGCATAACTTGAGATTTAGAGTAATTTTTTTAGTCACGCAATTGGACTAAGGGTTAGCGTAGCACGGGTCATTAGACTCTCTGCCTCCCTCTATAGACGCATGTACATATATAAATTATAATGACCTCAACATGACCTCAACTTTTATTTACATTCCACTAACAAATACTAATTAATTTCTCGATCAAAAAAAAAAAAATACTAATTAATTTGTTACTGAGATTTGCTCTTGGCTGGTTGTTGACTCGAACTGCTATTGAGTGTTCTTTTTGTGAACTTTAGTGTGCTACCTTCTTTTGTGTAAGGGTTTCCTGGTGAGACCGAAACCGCGATGGAACCATCTTTGTTTTTGTGTGAACCTATTCTGTATCTTGTGTTTCAGAAAGTGACCCATTCGGCCCAATATAGGTTTTTGTGTGAAGGAAATGCGAACCCAAGATTGACTGGAATCTGCACTTGTGAAAGGCTACAAAAAAGGCAACGAAGGACCACAACTCTGCAACTCGGCAATGGTAATTCCCTTTTCCTCTCTCTCTCTCTCTCTCTCTGTTTGTATTTTTTCAGTGAATGCATGAGGGCTGATCAATCATGATCCTCATCCATGCTGGTGTCTTTGTACTGGAAGCCCTTATCAATCAAGTTGCATTGCAACCAGCTTGAGAAATTAATCTTGGCTTCAAGTTCTCAGGCTTGACCGGTGTTTGACTTGCTAAAAGCCCCTAGGGACTATTTTGCGTACAAATTGGTGATTATCAAACCTTTTGAAAGCAAAGTTAAATTTCTAAGCTCACCACAAACCCAATCAATTTAAATAACTATGGATTCATACGCCAGTAATAGGAATTGACAGTTGCCATTACTAGCTCACACAAGCATACATTTATAAGCCAAAAAATCGTTTTTTGCGGTTCGGTGCAGTTCAAGACATTAAAAACCATTCGAAACCAAAACCGACCGAACCACACAAGATATGTAAATTATCCCACTGGACATAGTATTATTGGTTAAGGGTTGAACATGGTTTTGTTTGCCATATAATTGCTGAGTAGTAGTTTTTTTTTTTTATCTCCAGTGGTAGAGTTTTGAATTTAATATTACTTAAGAGTTCAGTTACTTGATTTTGCTTAAATTACGATTCACTTGTTGTGTTTGTGTAAAGACTACACTGGTTATGGTCACGATGAGGACTTGGAACAATAATGTAAAGTCCAAACCAATAAACCGCACCGCACCAAACCGCCTAAATACAATGTGGTTTGGTGTGGTTAGTTGGTAGTATCGGTCGGATCGGGTACCCAATAAATTTCACTTTGTTATGGGAGTACCTCTTTGACTTGACATTACAAGTGCATTATTTTCTGTCATTGTTGAAAAGTCTATCATAGAGACTGATCGTAATCATAGAGAGACTGATCGTAATCTTCAAACTGTTGGGGGCTATTTTGATCCATTTTTCATGCATGAAAGAGAGACATGAGGAGAAGTATTTTTCTTAAGGCATAAATGGAGCTGAGAAATTTAACTTGCTTCAAAAGGTTTGATAATCACCAATTTGCATACACAAAATAGCCCCTAGGGGCTTTTAGCAAGTCAAACACGGTCAAGCCTGAGAACTTGATTGATGCCTATGAAGCCAAGATGTAATTTTCCAGATGTCTTTTAGGCTGATGAGATCATCGTGTTTGTCATGGTCTTAATAAAGGTGAATTGTATGAATCCTCGCTATCTAGCTTCAAGTGTTGTCATGGTTGCTGCATTATTTGTATATAATTCATCAGCAGAGCTTCTTTCAATGAAGAAACCTGGCTCCTTAGGGATAGGCAACACTCCACCCTCATTTCCCAACATGAATACTACAGTTGACATTGCTGGCCTGTCTTCTGGGAGTTTCTGAATGCACAGTAGGCCCACTTGAATGCATCTTTGTACTTCAGATTCAACACATGAATCATTCAAACATGTATCCATTAGTTCCAAAGACTTGTCTTCATTCCATAGCAGCCATGCCTATAGTAATTGCAAACCATTTGGTCTTATTTTTCTTGGTTGTGATGTGTAATTCATGTGTGTGCACACACAGAGAGAGAGAGAGAGAGAGAGAGAGAGAGAGAGAGAGAGAGAGAGAGAGAGAGAGAGAGAGAGAGAGAGAGAGAGTTGTCTATAGTACTTACGTGCCCAAAACCTCTGTTCCTTTTACCAGTCACTATTTCAAGCAAAAGCACACCCAAACTGAATACATCGGATTTCACAGAGAACTTTCCGTCAATTGCATACTCTGGAGACATATAGCCACTGCAAGAGTTTGTCAGCCAGAAAATGTTCTGAATGACGCGAAAATTGCTTGAAGTTGTAGTAAATAATACTTACTATGTTCCAATAATTCTCTTTGTTTTTGCAGATATTTGTCCTCCTGCGAAAATTCGTGCTAATCCGAAGTCGGAAATTTTAGGAAGCAGATCACCGTCTAGTAAAATATTTCTTGCTTGAGATCCCTGTGAATTATTCTCAACTTCGAATCTTGGTGGAGATAGAGAAGTCCCCGTGCAATCTCCATGATAATGTCAAACCGCTTTTGCCAACCCAATAGTGCATTTCTGTTCTGATCTGTATATCATTTACCCTTCGTAAATTTCAAGATTGGATCCATTGTCATCTTTTCTACTCAGAATTATGTGGAAGATTAATTACGATGCAGGTGAGCTAATCAAGAGATAAAAGAGTTTAAGGGCCCATACCAAAAATATAATAATCCAAGCTTTTGTTGCACATGTACTCGTAGATTAACATCGTTTCTTCTCCTTGAATGCAGTATCCCAGAAGAGAGACGAGGTTCTGGTGTTGAAGTTTTGCAATTGAGGCAACTTCGTTCTTAAACTCTTCTAGACCTTGTCCTGAATTTTTTGAGTCTTTTCAGTGCTATTTCTTGTCCCATCGACAACTTTCCCTGCAAAACAAGGTGTGCAGCATACTATGTGATCTGTATTTAGCCACTGGAATAAAATAATTCCCATTTTACCTTGTAAACAGGACCAAAGCCACCTTCTCCAACCAAATTTTCTCGTGAGAAGTTTCTAGTGGCGGCAAAAATAGTTGCCAAATCAAATACAGGTAATTCCAAGTTTTCTTTCTTTCCTTTTTGGATTCTTGTCTTTGTTTTCATCTTGATGATTATGCACCCGCATACCAAGCACAAGGTAAGCGTTCCTGAAGCGGCTAATAGCAGTAAGATCTTCAAGAGTCTTTTCTTCTTCTTCCTTGGGATGTTAAGTGATTCTGAAAAGGGGACATTGGGAAATATTCAGTACTTGCTAAACTATATTGTTTTTCTCTACAAGTACATATCCATGTCTTGATCTATTTGGGGGGGGGGGTCATGGTTTTGATCATACGTAAAAGAATTCAACTGTTTTAGATGTGTCCAAGTTTCTACCCGTTCTCTTAATCTGTTGAAATCAAGTTAAGGATTTACTGATCTTCGTCGAAAAATGTCTTCAGTAGAAGACAAATTCCTGTATGCGTGCTGGGCAGATGATGGCGGCTATTGGAGTTCTGGTGGTAGTCGTAGGGTGGTTAGTATTGGCAGTGGCAGTGGGGATTGATGGTGCCAATGGTCGTGCATTGGTATGGTTCTTGTATTTTGCATTGTTGTATCGAAAATGTTTCCCACCTCTATTTGCGACACATTTTTCATGCAATTTAACACATTTTCTGCTGACCACTCAAAGCGTTTCCTTTTCAACTGTATTTTTTCAAGAGTTTAAGATATTACCTGGCAAGCGAATGTAGATATCTTGCTCACTATCATCTTGTGGGATGAACTCTCTGATGTCAATCAGATCCCCACATCAAACAGCCATTTGCCCCTTCACTGACATTCGAATTGGCATAAGCTATACAAGAACAGTCCCTCAAGCATTCCTCCTCACATTCCTTGAGGCCCATATTAGGGTTCAGCTGAAACTGATCCAGGAGGTCGGGCAACTTAACCTGTGCAACCTTCACAAACCATTCTCCTCTCTGGCAATCCAATGGCACACTCCTCGCACACCCATTGGACCAATTAAGCATTTCCCATTCTTGTTCGGATTTTGGACTGAACCCCTTCAAACACTCGCATATAGGTGCTTTATTAGGTCTGCTAATACCATTAGGCCCACAATGCCCATAATTGTCACACAAATTATTTGGTGCCGTAAACATGAGATCCCAACTGCCGCTATTTTCATTCAAGATGTAGCGTTGGAGATACCCTGATGGGCTTAGTGTTGACCTTCTTATTACAGAGTTGATGGTTCATAGAGAGAGATCAATCCAGTGTTGTTAAATTCCATTACAGGTTTAAAAGCTGAATTGTTGGTTTCTAGTTGGCCACTGAATCGACGTCCATTCCATGGTCCGGACCTGTACTTTTTGGTTGATCCCATGTTGATGACCATATGGGGCAACCCATGGTTATCAATTCTGTAAGTGAAATCTCCTGGAGATGGGTCATCGGCAGCTTTCCATGATCTCAAATGCTGATCTAGACCTGTGTTAGTGTTTGCTCCCATCTTCATGCCTGGTAACCGGGTATCGCAAATGGAATCAAAGCTCTGCCATTGGTAGAAATTGGAATCTATTTTTGTATTCTCAATGAGAACAAGATTTCCAGAATCTAAGGGCTGAGCAATTGGAGTTATTTCTTCTGCTGACACTCTTGTTGAGTTTGATGACCAAATAATACTTTGAGTTCCATTCCGAAGAATCAATACGCCATCGCTACTGATACTTAAAACTCCTTGTAAATCTGTGATTGGTTTGTTTCTATTTGCAACCCAGACAACTGTATCTGGGGTTTTAACATACCATATTCCCACGTACCCGTTTTTGGAGCTTCCAGGAGAGAAGAAGCCGAGCTCAAACTTTTGTCCGGGTGAAACTAAAGTTTCACCATCCCTCAGGGACTGGTTTGAACTTAAGTTATCGGATGCAATGGAAAATTTGAAGAGGGTTGAGGAAAATACTATACCATGAAAGAAGGTGAGGAAAGCCTGTCTCACCATTGCATTCTCAGACAAAAGGAGAGACTTTAATTTGTTGAATGGAGCCTATTGGTAATATACTATTATTTAGCGCTTCTTAAATTCTCTTTTGACATTTCTATGGCATTGTTTCTCAAGATAGTGCCATTTTAGGCTGCTTCAAGGTCGTGGGGAGCAATAAGGGAGCTTGATGGTGGTGTATTTGAGGCTTCGCTATCTGGTCGGCGAGATTAATTTAGTTCTTGCCCGACTCGTTCCCTAGAAGCGAAAGTGATCGTGTTGCTCTGGCTTTTTTATTTGTCAAAGGGCACTCTGTTATTGCCTTTTGCAAAAATTAGGGCAACTATATTTCATACGCTAAAAAAAAAGATGGTGGTGTATTTGGGAGCATCGTCTTGGTGAAGAAAAAATGCAGCCAAAATTGACCCTTGATGAAGAAAAAATGCAGACAAAATTGACTGGAAGCTACACTTGAGGTGGAAAAGACAACGCAGGCAAAAAGTCTTCAAGCCTCCAAAGGTAATTGTATTGTTTGTGAGTTTTTTGTACTTGTTCCTCACAGAGCCCTATCTATCACTGCCTTCATCTAATCTATGCTCTTTGTTCTGGAAGGTGTTGTAGATCAAGTTTTTTGTGGACATATATTCTAGGTTTTTAGATCAAGTTTTTTGTGGTCGCATATTCTAGGTTTTGACAGTATGATTGAGTTGCTAATAGCTAGATTGTGATTTCTTTGAATAAGTTGAACTCATTTTGAAGGAAGTTAAAATTTCTCAGGTTACCGAAAAAACTGATTTAGTAAGATGGGAATACGGAGATTCCAAATGAATCTGCATGCTTTGTCTTCTAGTTGTTGTATGTTAAAATTTGATCATGTACAAATTTTGTCCCTATTTTGATTATGTTAAAAATAAAATATTAAGAGAGAGAGGTAAGAGGTTGAACATAAGTACCAGTGGTTAGGCTTGCCACTGGGAGTGAAGAATCCGAGCTCGATGTTACCGCCGGCAGAGACTACGGTGTCGTTTACTCCGGTGGTTTGGTTTGGGGTGATGGTGTCTGTTGGAGTGGTGGAGGGAATTGAAGTGGAGAAGATTATGTAGCAGAGGAATACTAGTATGGCAAAGCCGCCCATTGTTGTTTTCAAACATTTCGTTGGTTTAGTTGGTTGATTTTCATGGAGCTGACTTCTTGTATTTTTCTTGGCATTTGGTTTGGTTACTTCAGACCAAGTCTCCGGCCATTTTTTGTGCACTTCAACTAGAATTCAGGGGTGCTGTGCACCGCCCCTGCTGCGTCCCATCGACTAAGTATAAAAGGACATGAACTTGAAATTGCGGTATAGATACGTTACTTGATGGAAGTTGACCTCACACATCAGACCCACACTTACGGCACGACTCCAGAAAAGGATCCAAATCATTTTCCTTGAAATAACTGCGGGCAGTTAGTGGTTATTGTTCTACTAGTCTCCCTTGCTGCTATTGAATTGACTATTCAAAGAAAACGAAATCCCAACAATTATAAGAATTTCCAAATCATTTACCATGTAATAATGCATACCGTGAAGTATGCACACGCGATGCGTGTGCAAATCTTTGTTAGGAAATATTAACATTGTTGAAACTTGTGGCTCATATGGAGAGGAACCGAGAAGTTTTATTAAAGGCCAGATGCCGTGCATAACGAAGCGGAGCGGTACGGTATGGAATAATTAGTGTTGGAATAGAGTAGGGCTTATAAATACTCTCTATTGTAAAAACGCTGGCCGACTTTTATCATAATAACAGACTCGCTCGCTTTCGTGGAGGTACCTGGTTTTGGGGAACCACGTAAATTCCTTCGTTGATTTCTTTACCGTTTTCGTATTTCATTATTGTGTGTGTGGTGATTTCGCTAATAATGTATATATAGAAAAATTCCATTGTGTTGCAAGATCTCTATGCAAACTTTTGAAGGTTCCATTGTGTTGCGAGTGCTCTCTGCAAACTTTTCCCTTCAAAGTGCACTAAACATCTGTAGATATATGGTTACGGGGTGGTTTCATCTGTGTGTATATATATATATATATATATATACAAGGAGCTTCTAATGAGGACCTCACCATGAGGACTTCCATGAGGACTTCACCATCCGGACCAAATTTTCATGATCCGAACCGTTAGATGTTTTTAAAATGCATTTTTAAGGGTCCACGCGGAAAATCTTCAAAAAAAAATACCCGGAAGGGCTTGATCCACACAGTTTTTGTTAAAAACGCTATATATAGCGTTTTTAACAAAAACTGTGTGGATCAAGCCCTTCCGGGTATTTTTTTTTGAAGATTTTCCGCGTGGACCTTGGAAAATGCATTTTAAAAACATTGAGCGGTTCGGATCGTCAAAATTTGGTCCGGAAACACAAAAAAGGGGCAGGTCCGCATGGAACTTCCAATGAGGGAGTCCTCATTAGAAGCTTACTGTATATATATATATATATATATATACTCCCTCCGTCCCGAATTTGTTGTCTCTTTACGGGCATGCGTGTCATTTTTCAATTACTTATATCTTTCAATCTATAATGTTTTTTACAATTTTGAAAACTTTGTTTAATAGAACCTATCGAGAGCTATCAAACAAGATCAATATTGAATATATATAACATTATAAATTTGAAAATATAAATAATTTTTTAAAGTGCTATGAATAGTGCAAGTAGACAAGAAATTTGGGACGGAGAGAGTATATATATATATAGTGTCAAAACATACGTCAAATGCATAGAAAGCACATGCATTCTCTTTCTTTTGAGAGTGTTAACATTTGTCTCAAAAACTTAAGCCGTTAGGAAATGGGTCCAACCATGTCTAGCAAATGTGAGCCACCTTCATAAACTGATTGTACTAACATAGAATAGATGCGTAAAAGTCATGATTTTAGAGTTTTCGAGACTTATTGTTGTGAATTACTACAACTTTCTCTCTCTCTCTCTCTCTCTCTAAAAAAACTCAAACCCCAGCCGCCCCTCCTTCCCCTCCCCCTCCATGGGTTGCACACCCTTTGGGCGGCGGGAGGGGAGGGACTAATCCCCTTTCTAGATCTGGTTTCCCCTTCCCCTTCTGCACCATATCCGCCTTCCGTTCGCCAATCGTTGGAACTTGGCGTTCCGCAGCCCTGTTGGGCGTTACGATTCGTCTGCTCCTCCTTTGCAACCTTACGGGTTCCGGCGGCTTCTTAGGCCTCCGGTAGAGGCGCGTGACCGGTTGGAGGTTTGGCTAGAGATGGGCTGCTCAGCGACGAAGGGGAGTGTATCTTTTTTCTCGTTTCTTTTGTGTTTTGTCCGGCTTTAGGCCGGATTTTGTCCGGTGTGTTCCGTTGGTTTGGTCATATGCTTTCTCGTTGTATTTCTGTGACCTATTGTCGTTGGAGTGTCCGATCTGTGGACTCCCAATCTTTCCTCATGGGAATCTTTGATGAATACTATCTCTCAACTTTTGACAAAAAAAAAAAAGAATTACTACAACTTCTCTTTTCTTAATCTCATCCTACCGCTTGTGATGCTGGAATTTTGTTGCAGTTTAGACCTTATGTGAATCTTATGGATGGTTGAGTTATTTAGTTCAACTTCCTGAATTATTTACAAGGAATGTTTTCCGTGTTGAAATTATTTATCTTAGTAAACTTTATTGCAATATTTCACGAAAAAGATTTTGCATTTTTAGAAAGACGAGGTAATTGGCCTGATCGATGAGGCACTCACACAACGTGAAGGTTGGATTCGAATATGGTCCCTTTGGCTTTCAATAAGAAGGTCTGGAGTTCGAGTCTATAGGAATATATAAAATTCCTTTTGGTTGTTAACCAAGTAATCCCCACTGATGTATACGATATTGGAGAAAAAAAAAAAAACAATCGAATCTGGTGGATTCGAAATGTAACGTCAAATCCTCGAGTATTGTTAAATTACCGTTACCAACTTGTAGAAAAAGACATGGACTTAGCATAAGATTTGAGTGATGGACCACAAAATGTTGAAGAGGATTCAATATTCTCCTATTCGTTTTTGCCACGTACCCTTCTGGTTGCCGTAGTTCCAAGGGATGTTCATATATTACTTCCCGCCATTCCTTTTTAAATGATACATTTGCGAAACGTGTATTTTTGTAGACGTTAAAAAATGTACTTCCGTAAAACGTTTTAAAAAATGTACTTCCGTAAAACGTTTTTAATTCTTTTTTGCACCAAATTAAAGTGGTCAATGAGCACTTTAATTTGGTAAAAAAAATTAAAAATTATATAAAGAAATATGTTTTTTGGGAGTTTAAAATTGCACGTATTCCGATAGGGATCACTTAAAAAGAGACGGATGGAGTATTAAATAACTATGGAAAGAATACTTCTGAGTAGGAGAAGGATAGTCATTAGGTAGATAGAGATAAGTGCTGGGGAGTTCCGTGTTGGATCTGGGGGCTGCTGTTGTGCATTTAGGTGTCATGCACCGCGCGGTGCACTATGCTCATCGGGTCCAATGCCCAGATAAACGGCCCAGTTGATCTCCGCCCCTTTGCATCCTATACGTTCATTGGCATGCGCAGTGCAATCAAATCTAGGCCGTCCATCTAGGCATCGGTCGGTCCGTAGTGCACGGCACCCACCCCGGTTCTGTGTTGGGGATCGATCAAACAACACGCGAACACAAAAAAAAAAAAGGGTTTCTTTCTGTTTTATTCAAAAAAATATTCGAGCTACGGTCATAATTTTGTACTTTTCTGAATTCTCTCGTCAAGATTAATCCCCAAACGTAACGTAAAATGTTTGACGCAAAAATAACAAATGCGAAAAGAATTTGAATAAAGACAATGAAAAAGTGCAAAAAAAAAGGGGGGGGGGGGGGATAATAATTCGAGTTAATGGGAGGAAAGTTTTCCGAGAGGAATTTAGAATTTACATGGGATGAACTAGTAATTGAAACGGGAATGGATGCTCATTTGTAGCTCGTAACGAACGAGTTAGAACGATAGGGATTATTTATCGAGATAGTTTACTCATTGTGCTATTGTTGGTTTTGGCATTTCATGCCAGGTACTGAAATGAAACATAGGGAGGTGAGCAGTAGTGCAGTACCTCTAGATTGAAGAGTAGGTGACAGAGATGTGTTTTGGCCTAAAATGCCACTTGGCTTATTTTTTCGTCTATATTTGATTTTTTTCGTGTTTTTTAGTTTTGCATCAACTTTTTGTGTATTATTAATTAGTTTCGGCGAGAGGAATCTGAAAAACAAAAAATTATGATCGAAACTTAATTTTTTTTGAATAAAGCATATGAAAATTTTTAATGCTAATACAGCTCATGCTGAAAGCATATGAAATTTTTTTTCGCTTTCTTTTCTTTTCCTGTTAAGAGGCATTGCACACACAACCACATCAACTGCCAAAACATATCCTCAACCACTATGGCAAGCACAAAACCCAAAGAAAACAACTATATCAGAAAGACAGAAACACCACTAGAATCCCAAGTGGATTTCCAAGTAGAAGAAGATTGTAATAAAAGCTAATTGAGTCGAAAACATGTAAAACACATGATAATATAGATGTGGATAAGAGAGAAAACTCAAGCTTGGCAATACGATGAATCCTCGAAGAATTATGAACAGTCATCGTGCTTCCAAAATTGAGATAGTCACGTCATTCTCTGAACAACATTCGGGGTGTTTGTGTGAATCTTGGACACTCCTAGTTGAAAAGGCAGGTTGTTTCGGAGAGGGTACAAGGGCAAGTTCATTGCTGAGCATTGAAACAACATCAGACATGGTAGGCCTATCGGCAGCAATTTCTTGAACGCAAAGCAGCCCTATATTTATGCATCTCAGCAATATATTTGTGGAAGATATATCTTCCAATGTTGGATCTTTTACGTCCTGTCCCCTGCCACTCTTCCATAAGTCCCATGTCTGTAAAAGTAATTTACTCCGTTAGTACATCTCAATAAAAAAAAAAGTACACAAAAGAGGTGAAAAAGTGGAAATAATTTGAAGTACATAGCTCACATATCCTTGAAGATTAAGCGAGTCGGTGTGATAAAAGCCCGTGTTCCTTTTGCCGCTTAGAATCTCTAATAATAACACTCCAAAACTGAAGACATCTGATTTGACTGAAAAGAGGCCTTCTAAGGCGTATTCCGGTGACATGTAGCCGCTGGATTTAAGTAAAAACCAATACTCTATGGTGAATTTATGTAGAAATAAGTTGTTTCCGTGCAAAGATATAGAAGCATTTGATGTTATGGATTATGTTTAACTTACTAAGTGCCAACAATTCGCTCTGTTGCTTGTGATCCGTTGCCTCCAAAAATTTTTGCCATCCCAAAATCTGATATTTTTGGGTTCATATCCTTATCCAAAAGAATGTTGCTAGCTTTCAAATCTCTGTGGATAATTTGTATCCTTGAATACTGATGAA
Source organism: Vaccinium vitis-idaea (assembly GCA_963854785.1). NCBI lineage: Eukaryota > Viridiplantae > Streptophyta > Magnoliopsida > Ericales > Ericaceae > Vaccinium > Vaccinium vitis-idaea. Next base: position 40,162,890 of record OY978218.1, read on the forward strand.
GATAGAGAAGCCCTTGAGCAATTCCTTGGATAATTTTAAGGCGTACCTCCCAATTTAGTATCCCGTGTATGAACGGATCTGTCTCAGTGTTACACAGAAATTATGAATGTAACAATCAACATAGTACAAGTTTTGAATGATCCGTAATCATACAAACAACACAATCACATATTCCCTCCGTCCCTTTTTAAATGTGTTACTTCGTAAATCTAACTTATTAAAGAAACATCATCATTACACCTTTCACATCAACTTTTTCCTCTACTTTACACTTTTCACATCAACTTTTACCTCTACTTTCCAATATTATCCCCCACTTTTACCCATAATCTTTACCCACTAATTTTTCAAAAGGGCAAAATAATAATTCTACAAACTTTTACCCATTACTTTTCAAATCACACACTTATTTAGAGACAGCCCAAAATGAAAATGTCTACATTTAAAAAGGGACGGAAGGAGTATAACAGAATCTCTTAAAGTATGTGGGAAGTACAAACCGAAAAGGAAGAAATCCAAGCTTTTGTTGGGCATGTACTCATAGATCAAAATTTTTTCATCTCTTTCAATACAGCAACCCAGTAGTCTCACAAGATTCTTGTGCTGAAGTTTTGCTATGAGCGTTGCCTCATTTTGTAATTCCTCCAATCCTTGTCCAGATTTTCGAGAAAGCCTTTTCACAGCCACATTATATCCTCTTTGTAACTTACCCTGATTTATCAAAAGCCTAAGTTTCTTAATGCAAACAATATTGTAAAGTAGCATGCTAAGTTAAAGACATGACTTGTATAAACTAAAATGAAGTGATCATTTTTGTACGAATAGTGATAGAGCCACACACTTTCAACCACACATAACCACACACCCTCTCACATGTGGTGGGGCCCACTGTGGGTCCCACATGGGATGGGTCCCACCACATGTGAGAGGGTGTGTGGTTGTGTGTGGTTGAAAGTGTGTGACTCTAGCATTATTGTTTTTGTACAGTGTTAAGCACCCAAATTTTTTGGGATCAATTATGGTAAATCTTACCTTGTACACAGGTCCAAAACCACCCTCTCCGAGCTTATTTGCATCAGAAAAGTCATCAGTAGCAGCAGATACACTAGCAAAACTAAACCTTGGTAAATCAATTTCCTTGTTTCTAGTATTTGGACTCTTACTGGCTTCATTTAGTGTGTTATTGCTAGCTCCAATGCTTGTGCCAAGATCAAATGACAACAAATCCTTCCCTGATACGTAAACAGTATATGTGTTTGGATCATTGATGCATAGCAGAACACTGAGACGGAAACAAATACAATCTTATAGATTTGCATGCTTAAATAAACTTGTCCAGCAGTGGCAATCAACATACATGCTATACCAGCCAACATTCTGAATCCAACAACAAAGTGAACTTGCACAATAGTAAACACGAGCTATTTTCATGTCAAATGTACTTTGTTGAATTGAAGACTTGCCTTTCTGCCCTTGCTTCCTCTTGGAATTCCAAAGGATCAGAGATAAACCAAGAAGCAGAATACCCGCAGTTACTACAGAGGCAGATATGATGGCCTTTTCCTTTTTCTTTGCGGTGGAGCCAGGATTGGTATCTTGATAAACTTGCAAGTAACCCAATTAAAAGTAGAGAAAAAGAAAAATTAGATAACAAACAAGAGAAATTCCTAATTATAGCACCCCAAAGAAACAAAAAATTAAAGTGATATAGCGAAAACAATGAAGTCAAAATATGCAAGGAGAAGCAGAAATGGACACAAAAGCCTTACTGCCTTGGCTACTTGTGCTTTTTTCCGAAGACTGGCCAAAAAGTAGAAGGAGAAGAAGAAACAGATATACAAGCCTTAGGTACTTGTGCTTTTCTTGAATATTGTTGTGAGTATCCCTCTATATGTTAGGGAAGAAACCCATGAAACCGGGATTGCATGAAAGGATTGTTAATGGTTTCCTAAGACACATGCTTTGAAATGGTTATTTATTCTCATAAGAAGGGCGTGTTTTAAGAATCTATGACTGTTTTAACTTTGAGTTTTGTCAATCAATGGTCTTAATTAAGCTTCAGGCGCCCTCAAAGCTTATCTTAAGACACGGTCATGCAGTTGAAACTGCATTGAGACAAATGGAGAAATTTTGTAAAAAGAGAATCCCAATGTCTCATCCTAGGTCGAAGTGTAGTTTAATTGACTGCGGTAGTTAGTTACATACCTAACTCTGAAGCAGCCATCCGAATGTAAAGGTCTTGCCCATTTACATTGTATTCACGTATATCAATCAGATCACCAAACCAGAGCAAGCACCCACTTCCTCCTCCTCTGATATCTAAACTTGTATAAGCAGTGCAATTGCACTTTTTCAAACACTCCCGCTGGCAGTTGTCTAGGCTCATGGTTACACTGAACCAGGAACCCCTTGTGTCTGGCAATTTCACCCCACTGTACAACTTAAAACCATCTCCCAAGCAGTCCAATTGCACCCTTCGAACGCACCCGTGGGACCAATCGGCCTTGTCCCAGTCTTGTGGAAATTTCGGCACGAACCCGTTCAGGCACCAGCATGTAGGTGACCTATTTACGGTATGTTAGAGCCATGTTAAAATTTCACATTCAAACAAATTGCAAGAGAATTTGTTTAAAGAGTCAAAAGAGTTATTTACCGGGACACCCCCTGTAAGTTCACTTTTTTCACCATACACCCCCCTACAAGAATTTAACCTACCACAAACTCCCTCTATCTTCCAAAACTTTACCCCAAGACCCCTTCCGTCACCCTTCCGTCTCGAATCTTGAAGTTCCGGGTCATGTTTTGATGATCCAACCCATTCGAGTCTTGTAAATGTTTTTAAGGGTATTCATAAGAAATCGGCTCAAAATATGATAGGAAAGTGCTTGATCATATTTTGAGCCGATTTCTTGCGGGTACCCTAAAAAACATGTTTTGGGCAAGTTAAACGGTTTGGATCATAAAAAATAAAATAAAAAAATTGACGGTTCTAGACTGAAGGTTGATGGAAGGGGTCTTTCGGTAAAGTTTTGGAAGATAGAGGGGGTTCGTGGTAGGTTAAATTCTTGTAGGGGGTGTCCGGTGAAAAACGTGAACTTACAAGGGCGTCTCGGTAAATTACCCACTCAAAATTCCTACACAATTGTCGGTATTGTCGGATTTCTTTCTTATGAGTTGTGTAGCAAATATAGGAGGAAAACTTTAGAGATAGATTTTTACTTTTCATGCATACGCCAAATGTAAGAAGAATTACTAGGTCCTAAACCAATGAAAAGCAAGTTTGTTTGTTTTTAACCTTTCAATATTACAGTTACCGTACACCCCACACAGTGCATAGTTGTCGCAGTTATCCGTTATAGCTGATGAGTATAGGACCCAACCCTGGGTCCGGTCCACCCACGTGAACCGCTGGGTCAACCCACTCGTGTTCACCACCAATCTCGACACAACCGAAACATTCACTAGCTCAAAGTGATAGTGCACCTCTTCCTGGTTAAAAACAAACCAAAATTTGTAAACAGGGTTGGGAACCTGCATAGGAAGCCCACTGAACCGAAGCCCATTCCACGGCCCAGACTGAAACTGCACCGCATCCCCACTCCTCAATATCAGTTGCGGGTACCCGCTTGTTTCTAGTCGATACGTGAAATTACCCGGAGCAGGGTCTTCAGTGCTCCTCCAGGACGTTAGGTACCGGTCCAGACCGGATTTCAAATTTCTCCCTAATTTCATCCCTGGTAGGAAAGTATCCGTGGGATAATCGAAACTTTCCCACGAGATATTTTCCGGGTTGGTGTCGTTTACCTCTCTCACTACAAGATTTCCAGGGTCCAGTAACTGGGCAACCGGATTCTGAACCGGTCGTGATCCATTCGACGACCAAATTATACTCCCGCGGCTGTTAACAACTTGGAGATTTCCTTCTTGGGTTAGTTGTAAAATGCCGAGTGAATCAGTTAGTGGGATTTCTCTATTGGCAACCCAAATGATGGTTTTGGTGGAGATTTTCTTGTACCATATTCCCAAGTACCAGTGGTTAGGCTTGCCGCTGGGAGTGAAGAATCCGAGCTCGGTGTAGCCACCGGCAGAGACTATGGTGTCGTTTACTCCGGTGGTTTGGTTTGGGGTGATGGTGTCTGTTGGAGTGGTGGAGGGAATTGAAGTGGAGAAGATTATGTAGCAGAGGAATACTAGTATGGCAAAGCCGCCCATTGGTGTTGTTGAAACATTTCGTTGGTTGATTTTATTATTAATCTACTAAGGTAGGGGGAAGAAATGCATGGAGCTGACTTCTTGTATTTTTCTTGGCATTTGGTTTGGTTACTTCTAACCCAGTCTCCGGTCATTTTACACGCACATCGACTAAGTATACAAATGACATGAAATTCAAATAGCGGTATAGATACGCATGTGTGGACTTGTGACAATGAATTTTTCAGAATTATTTGATGCATGTAGACCTCACATGTGAGACCCATACTTACCGTACGACCCCGGAAAAAGATCGAAAGCATTTTCCTTGAAATAACTGCGGGTGCAAGTGGTGTTGTACTAGTACTATTGAATTGACTATTCAAAGAAATCGAAATCCCAACAATTAGAATAATTTTCAAATCATCGACCGTGTAATGCATACCGTGAAGTTGATCAAACGAAAATAGGTACGACTAAATCGAAAATTCTCATTAGTTGTCAATATCGTAGATTAGTGTTGTAATAACTAGCGATAATGCATACCGTGAAGTTGATCAAATGAAAATAGGTATGACAAAATTGAAAATTCTCATTAGTTGTCAATATCGTAGATTACTATTGTAATTAATAACAATAATAAATACCGTGAAGTTGATCAAACGAAAATTGATAAGACAAAGTTGAAAATTCTCATTAGTTGTCAATATCGAAAATTACAACAACAATTACTAGCAATGGATGCACGCGCGATGCGAGTGCAAATCTTTGTTAGGAAATAACATGTACAAGGGGTGGCTAAGTTTTGAACATGGATATTCAAGGAAGTGAGCGTGCAATCATGAGTGGAGGGATATAGGCATGGGCGGATCCAAGGGAGGTCATGCAGGGCACGTGCCCCCATTGATGCCCGCTCAAAATTTAATTTTTTTTTTTTATATATTTAGAACAATTATGTAATATAACGCTATATTTAGCATACACACTTACATATATCTCAAAAATAAAAATGTAGAATTAATTCTGTGCTCATTTTTTGTTCTTTTTTAAAAAAAAATAAAAAGTATGCATTATAAACCTTATAATCCATAATAAATGTCTTAATTTAGCAAGATCGTTAACTAAAAAAAAATTGCTCGATTATAATTAATAAAGTGCCCCCATTGGGTTGGATTCCTGGGTCCGCCACTAGATATAGGTACAATTGGGATTACTTAAAACTCATTCGGATTTCACACAATGATTTTTTGTACTAGCTTATAATCAGATTTTTTGGTTTTGATCCCACAAAAAACCTGCAAATTGCCAAAACATACATCAAATGCAGGAAAATCGCATGCATTCTCTTTCTTTTGAGAGTGTCAAGTGAAATGTAACGTCAAATCCTCTAGTATTGTATTTGAAATTACGGTTATCAACTAGTGGTGGCTAACTCATGCGGCAGAGCTCTTGGATGTCACACATTGTATTCCGAGATCGAGTCTCATTCCCTCTTTCCCATGTAATTGATTAAGAATGACGAATGGCAAAAAAAACATATCTCTAATTGTAACGACCTAGCATAAGATTTGACAGATTGACCAGATAATGTTGAACAGTTGAAAAGGATTCAATATTCTCCTATTCGTTTTTGCCACGTACCCTTCTGGTTTATTTTCAGTTTTATTCAAAAAAAAATATTAGTTTTGACCATAATTTTATACTTTTTGGATTCGTCTCGTTGAACGAATCCATAAATGACAAAAACTTGACGCAAAACTAACAAATGCAAAAAAAAAAAATTGAATATAAAGACAACGAAAAAACCAGTTCTGCGCTTTTTTTCCAAATTAAGCACCCCTGAGTACAAGATCGATAGTCATTACATAGATAGAGAGAAGTGTTGGGGATTGATCAAACAACACACACACATAAAAAAAAAAAATTTGGGCTTATTTTTATTTTATTCCAAAAAAATATTCTAGTTTTGGTCATAATTTTGTACTTTTCTGAATTCTCTCATCGAGATTAATCACCAAAGGTAAAAAGTTTTTACGAAAAAATAATAAATGCGAAAAGGATTTGAATAAAGAGAACGTCAAAAAGTGCAAAAACAAATTAAGAGGAACAAGGCCTTAGGACCCGGTGTTGAACAAACAAAGGGGGTGTTTTACCACAGGACGAGTCAAAATTGGAGTTAACGGGAGGAAGGGTTTCTCAGAAGAGGAGGAGAATCTAAGAATTCACATAGGATGGACTAGTAATCGAAACGGGAATGGATGTTCATTGATAAATTGCATGTTATTATCTCCTAACAATTGGGATTACTTAACTCATTCGGATCGGATCTCTCACAATGATATTTTATATTGGCTTATAATCAGATTTTGTTATTTTGATCTCACTAAAAATCTGTAAATTGTCAAAACTTACTTCAAATGCATAGAAATCACATGCATTCTCTTTCTTTAGAGAGTTGATACTGTTAAGTTACCGGTTGTCCCCAAAACTGAAGCTGTTAGGAAATGAGCCCAACTATGTTTGTCAAGCAAATGTGAACCGGCACCCCAAGGGGTTGGCAAAGTGGACGTAAGAAAGCAATAAGTGCTTGACCATGAGGTCGCATGTTCGATCGAATCCCACGGCGGCCAACCATCCCAAACCTTAGGGCCACTGGGGGTTATGCCCGATCATTACTTTCAAGGCCCTGGAATCAGTCGAGGTGCATGCAAGCTGGCCCGGACATCCGGTTATTAAAAAAATTGGCAAATGTGAGCCAGTGTCATAAACTGATCCACACTAACAGAGAGAATAGATGTTTAAAAGTCATGATTTTAGAGTTTTCGAGACTTATCGTTGTGAATTGCAACTTCTCTCTTCTTAATCTCATCCTACCGCTTATGATGCTAGAATTCAGTTGCAATTTAGACCTTATTAGTCTTAATAACTTTATTGCGATATTTCACAAAAAAGATTTTGCATTTTTAGAAGACGAAGTGATTGGCCTGATTGATGAGGCACTCTCTTACATGACTTGAAGCTTTGATTCGAATCTGGTCTCTTAGCTCATATGGTAGTACTCTTTGGCTTTCAATGAGAAAGTCTGGAGTTCGAGTCGAGTCTATAGAGAATATCAAATCTCCTTTAGTTGCTAACTCTGATGTTAACAGACTTAGAATAACATTTTGACTGATGGACCAGATAATGTTGAAGAAGATTCAATATTCTCCTATTCGTTTTTGCCGTACCCTTGTGGTTGCCGTAGTGTTCTAAGGGAGTTCATATAGTCCTCCATTCAACTTATTCAGTAGTATTATTAAATAAGGGAATTGATATTGGCACCTCCTTTTTTGTCTCAGTTAGGTGAAGTTACTAAACTACCCTTATTATACTTTATAATTACATTTTCTCTTATTTTCAAAATACAAGGGTGGTTTAGTAACTTCACCTAATAAAGACAAAAAAGGAGTGCCAATATAAATTCCCTTAAATAACTATGGAAAGAATACTTCTGAGTACGAGATGGATAGCCATTACGTACATAGATAGAGAAAAGTGTTGGGGATCGATCAAACAACAAACGAATACACATAATAACAATTGGTCTTTTTTTTGTTTTTTTTAAAAAATATTCGAGTTCCGGTCATAATTTTGTACTTTTCAGAATCCTCTCATCGAGATTAATCACTGAACGTAAAAAGTTTGACGCAAAAATAAAAAATGCAAAAAGAATTTGAATAAAAGACAACCAAAAAGTGCAAAAAAAAAAAAAGGAAGTTAAGAGGCACAAGACCTTAGGATCCCAATGTTGGACAAAGGGGGTGTTATAACATGAGACAAGTCATAATTGGAATTAATGGGAGGAATGGTTTCCCAGAGGAGGGGTATCTTTGAATTCACATATGATGAACTAGTAATGGAAACGAATTAGAAGGGTTGATAGTTATACTTTGTTGCCAATGTCGTTATTCATATTCTTGATAGTTATACTTTGTTGCCTGTAATGTACGAATTAGAAGGGTTGGGATTTTATCGAGATTGTTCTCTCATAGTGCTAGTGTTGGTCTTGGCATTTCATGCCAGGTACTGAAATAGAGGGAGGTGAGCAGTAGTAGTGCAGTACCTCTAGATTGAAGAGTATGTGACAAAATAGGAGGAAGCTAGAAACCCCATCCCAATTAGATGCTTTGTTATTTATCGGAGTTTCCATTTTGGTTATGTATTTTGTTTAAGACTTGGACTTATGTTTTTTGATGATGTAATGGTCAGATTTATTATTTTGCGTTTAACTAAGAGATTAATGTTTTACTCAGTTTAACTAACCTAATATATTTTTAATAATTAATTAATTAACGCTTCTAGAAATCGGGCCGTTACAGAAATCGTACCAGTACACATGGGAAGACCATCAAGCACTAAGACTCCATTCAGTTGCAGAGAAAGGGAAAGAAAGTACAAGAATATTTAACTTTCCTGCATTTTAATGTGTTCAGTTAGTAGAAAAATTGTGGAGCCACATCTCTAACTTTCCCACAAGCAAGAAAAGTATCAACCTAAAGAGCTTGAATGCAGCATCATATGGTTGATCAGCATAGTCTAGTGTGAGTGATGGGTGTCCTAAAAGCCTTTGGTGAGTATGATTTCTTTTGAGTGTCATTGAGTCTCTTCAATGAAGATGTATAAAGGCAGTGGCCTAGCCAGGAATTAACATAAGTGGGGGCACCACCACATTGTATAGGCCCCTTCAATGCGAACTCAACTCTTTCTGCCATAATTAGGTAAATTATTCTTAATGCTAATATAGCTCAAGCTGAATGCATTGCACCCACAACCACATCAACCGCCAAAACATATGGTCGACCACTATGGCAAGCACACAACCCCAAGAAGAACAACAATTGTATAAGAAAGACAGAAACACCACCATGATAATTACCATATGACAGGAACTAGTTCCTTAGGGGAGGTTTGCTTGAAAACCAGAATCCCAAGTGGATTTCTAAGTACAAGAAGATTGTAATAAAAGCTAATTGAGTCGAAAACATGTGACAAACATGATAATATAGATGTGGATAACAAAGAAAACGCAAGCTTGAGAACTTTATTACGACCTTCCTCTTAAGAACTAACATGGACAATACGATAAATCCTCACAGCATTATTATGAACCGTCATCGTGCTTCCAAGACTGAGATAGTCATATCATTCTCTGAACAGCATTCAGGGTGTTTGGGTGGATCTTGGACACTCCTACTAGTTGAAAAGGCAGGTTGTTTCGGAGAGGGTAGAAGAGCAAGTTCATTGCTGAGCATTGAGACAACATCAGACATGGTAGGCCTATCGGCAGCAATTTCTTGAACGCAAAGCAGCCATACATTTATGTATCTTAGCAGTATATTTGTAGAAGATATATCTTCTAATGTTGGATCTTTTACGTCCTGTCCCCTGCCACTCTTCCATAAGTCCCATGTCTGGATTAGTAATTTAATCCGTTAGTACATCTCAATAAAAAGAAAGTAAACAAAAGAGGTAAAAAAATGGAAAGAACTTGAAGTAGTGGAATAGCTCACATATCCTAGAAGATTAAGGGAGTCGGTGTGATAAAAGCCAGTGTTCCTTTTGCCGCTTAGAATTTCTAACAATAACACTCCAAAGCTGAAGACATCTGATTTGACTGAGAAGATGCCTTCCAAGGCGTACTCTGGTGACATGTAGCCGCTGGATTTAAGTACAAAACCAATACTCTATGGTGAATTTATGTAGAAATAAGCTGTTTTGGTGCAAAGATACAGAGGTGTTTAATGTTAAGGATTATGTTTCACTGACTAAGTACCAACAATTCGCTTTGTTGCTTGTGATCCGTTGCCTCCAAAAATTCTTGCCATCCCAAAATCTGATATTTTTGGGTTCATATCCTTATCCAAAAGAATGTTGCTAGCTTTCAAATCTCTGTGGATAATTTGTAACCTTGAATACTGATGAAGATAGAGAAGCCCTTGAGCAATTCCTTCGATAATTTTAAGGCGTACCTCCCAGTTTAGAATTCCGTGCTTGATTGGATCTGTCTCAGTTTTACAATGAAATTATGAATGTAACAATCAACCTAGCATAAGTTTGAACTATCCATAATCATGCAAATAGCACAATCACATATAACACAATCTCTTGAAGTAGGTGGGAAGTACAAACCGAAAAGGAAGAAATCCAAGCTTTTGTTGGGCATGTACTCATAAATCAAATTTTTTTCATCACTTTCAATACAACAACCCAGTAGTCTCACAAGATTCTTGTGTTGAAGTTTTGCTATGAGCATTGCCTCATTTTGTAATTCCTCCAATCCTTGTCTAGATTTTCTAGAAAGCCTTTTCACAGCCACAATATATCCTCTTTGTAACTTCCCCTGATTTATTAGAAGCCTAAGTTTTTTTATGCAAACAATAATATAAAGTAACATGCTAAGTTAAAAACATGACTTGCATAAACTAAAATGAAGTGATCATTTCTCTATAGTGCCAAACACACAAATTTATTAGGTTTGGTGATGGTAAATCTTACCTTGTAAACAGGTCCAAAACCACCCTCTCTGAGCTTATTTGCATCAGAAAAGTTATCAGTAGCAGCAGATACACTAGCGAAATTGAACCTTGGTAAATCAATTTCCTTCTTTCTAGTATTTGGACTCTTACTAGCTTCAGTTAGTGTGTTGTTGCTCGCTCCAATGCTTGTGCCAAGATCAAATGACAACAAATCCTTCCCTGCTACGTAATCTGTATATGCGTTTGGATCATTGATGCATAGCAGAACACTTAGATGCTAACAAAATACAATGCTATAGATTTGCCTAAATAAACTTGTCCAACGGTCTCAATGAACATTCTATACAACCCAACATTCTGAATCCTACAACAAACAAGTGAACTTGCACAATAGTAAACACTAGCTATTTTCATGTTAAGTGTACTGAGTAGAATTTGTTTAGATTTTGGTTGTAAAACTGGAGTTCAGTATTCATACCTTTCGTTTGTAACTTTCTCCTCCCAATATAGTAAAAGAAGGCTGTAGTAATTAGCAGGGTCATGGAAATTGCAAGTGCTATGACGATGATCAATTTCGTCGGAACGTTGCGAATTTCCTCTGTGGGTTTCACATATCCAGTCAATAGATAATAATCACAAAATGAAATGCATTTCAATATTTAAGAACTGGAAGAGTTTTATTCAAAATTCGGACCGAATAGCTGTGATTGCTCACTACAGGCCCTCCAGGCGGGTGGAAACCAACGGGAACCCATGCAACTTGCAAAAGTATCGAAATATGAAAACTCGTCGTGGTCTATTGTAAAACCTAATTTCGTAAATTTTGTTCATGACTATGATAGTTTTATTTGTTCTGAATTCAACCTCAATCAGTTCAATCTCGTCATTTAGGGCCTAGTGTCCTTTCGTTTTCTTCGGTAGGGGAAGTAACCTAATTTGCGCACAACATGGACGTAATTAATTGCCGAGTTAATCCTTCACGGTAAACAAGCCTTCTAAACTTATCAATAGTGATACATACACTCCCTCCCCAGCCACTCCTAACCACACCCTCTCTCACATGGGGTGTGGGGCCCACATATGGGGACCACACCCCATGTGAGAGAGGGTGTGGCTGGGAGTGGCTGTGGGGGAGTGTATATATCATTTTTGTAAACTTATACTCGCCGGTAATTATCCCTAAATAGCTGTGATTGCTCACTACAGGCCCTCCAGGCGGGTGGAAACCAACGGGAACCCATGCAACTTGCAAAAGTATCGAAATATGAAAACTCGTCGTGGTCTATTGTAAAACCTAATTTCGTAAATTTTGTTCATGACTATGATAGTTTTATTTGTTCTGAATTCAACCTCAATCAGTTCAATCTCGTCATTTAGGGCCCAGTGTCCTTTCGTTTTCTTCGGTAGGGGAAGTAACCTAATTTGCGCACAACATGGACGTAATTAATTGCCGAGTTAATCCTTCACGGTAAACAAGCCTTCTAAACTTATCAATAGTGATACATACACTCCCTCCCCAGCCACTCCCAACCACACCCTCTCTCACATGGGGTGTGGGGCCCACATATGGGGACCACACCCCATGTGAGAGAGGGTGTGGCTGGGAGTGGCTGTGGGGGAGTGTATATATCATTTTTGTAAACTTATACTCGCCGGTAATTATCCCTAAATAGTAAAATGTAAATTTGCTGGTGCGGGCTCAAGACAGCAATCTGGGCTTGAGTTGGAGTAGGCTCACTCCGAGGTGCATTAACCAATTGATCAAGCATTGTCATACCTGCCCAAGGGCATGTACACTAAGGGTGGGGATCGAGTCGTGTCTTCTTGTGTTCGTGTTAGAATTCTCTCAATCCTAACCCGACCTACTTAGTTTTTCGTGTTATCGTGTTGTGTCCTCTTGTGTTTGTGTCAAAATTCTCTCAATCCTAACCCGACTTGTTTAGTTTTTTGTGCTATTGTACCGTCCTAGCCAGACTTCACAGTCCAATCCGATGCTAGCGCGGGTACTTAGAAGCTCAGGCGAGAGAAGTTCATCACAAAACAGGCGGTGCGAGGAAGGCTGAAACCACAAGTTGTAGCCACACAGTTGACAATACCCAAGTTTAGGGAACCACATAAATCTGTGTTGTGTAGATGTGTTTGTGTATGTGTGTGTGTTTCGTGGTGCCACACAAATCGAAGGTTGAGCACTCTCCAAACCCAGAGCCACCGTCTGCTGTTGCAACCCGAGATGACGGTACAAGAGTTGGACACCTCACCACCATGCTCGGTACAAAATAAACTCTATTCTTATTTCAATCCAAGTCCTATCGTCTAAAGACAAGAAACTGCATCCATGTTTTAATTCAATTGACAAGCTGTTTTTCTATAGACTGGACTTCCTAGCAAGGAATCAAAAACCCACAGAAGATCAAGCGAGGAACCTCGACAGCTTTCTTTCACCTTCCTAAAGAAACATTAACAAAAAAACACTACTAATATGGTCAAAGGGGCATGTACCTGAATAATCTGAACTTGAACTTGATCCGCAGGCAAACTCATAATCCCGATCCGAACAATAACAAATGTGTTGGGTTTTGCCCATGCGAATTAATGCTCTTAGAAAAGATAAAGGAGTAGATTTAATGCATTAGTTTTGCATTGGAAATGTTTGGTTTCGGTGGAGATAAGTAATGAGTTTGGTTGGTGAATTCACAAAGTTCCAAGAGGGCATTTGTTGCTGCCGACCTTGGGTTTTCTAGAACCCTTTAGTGCTTTCTTTGATTCTGCCATGCATTGTTTATTTAAAGGGGCAGCATGTGTGTGCCGAGAGGTTAGAGTGAAAAGAGAGAAAGTAAGTCACGGCAGTGTGAAAGAATTTGAAGTGTGTAGTGTGTGTGAGAGAATATTGGTGAGTGGGTGGGAGATAAAAATACATGTGAGCGTGGGCGTGGGTTGGGTATTTTTATCTCATTGTATCTCATCCAATATAGTAAAAGTGCTCTCTCCCGTGGACGTACCCGATTTTGGGGAACCACGTAAAATTGTTTGTGTTCTTTGTTTTGATTTGTTTGTGTTTGTGGGTGTGTTTGTTTGGTCGATTCATAACAAGTGGTATCAGAGCTACGGTATGGCGGGAAAAAGCACCGGGTTTACTATCGAGCTTTTCAATGGCCACAATGATTTCACTCTTTGGCAACAAAGGGTGAAGAACATGTTGACAAGAGAAGGTTTGGCGAAGACACTCAAGAAGAAGTCGGAAAAGCCGGAGGATGTGACGGATGCTAAATGGGAAGAGATGAGAGAGCTTGCAAATAGCACGATTCAATTGTATCTCGGGAATAGCACGCTTCGGGAAGTCATCAATGAGACGGATCCGGCGGAACTTTGGGCAAAGTTGGAGAGTCGGTACGAGTCGAAGTCTTTAACGAATCGATTGTCGTTAAAGAAACAATTGTATGGGTTAAACATGTCCGAAGGAGGAAATTTTAATGAGCATTTGGATGAGTTTAATCGGCTACTAACGGAGTTGGATGCCATTGGTGCAAAGATCGAAGAGGAAGATAAAGCAATACTCTTGTTGGTTTCGTTGCCGCCGTCGTATGAGCATCTTCGGACTACTTTGATGTACGGGAAGGACACTCTCAAGCTTGATGAGGTTATTGCTACTCTCCTATCCCATGAGTCAATGCGGAGGAAGGAGAGCGTAAGCTTTACGGAGGAGCGTGTTGTGGTTGCATCCAATAGTGGTCAAGACCGGGGTAGAAAAATCGAGAGGCAAGGTGGATCAAATTGGAGGGCCCGTTCACAATCAAGGGGGAGTTCACACTCGCGAGGTGGTGAGTCTCGATGGGTTGACAATAGGAAATGTTATTTTTGTGAAGAAGAGGGACACATAATGAAGTTTTGCCCAAAACTCAAAGCAAAGATTGAGAAGGAGAAAGGGAAGGAAAATTCCGAAGCGGCGGTGGTTGAGAGTTTTGTCAAAGATGACGGTGATTTGCTTTCGGTGACTTGCGAAGGTATGGATCATTTTGATTGGGTTATGGATTCCGGTTGTTCATTTCATATGTGTTCAAATAAAAATTATTTTTACTCTTATGAGGCTAGTGATAAAAGTAATGTGAGGATGGGGAACAACACGGTGAATAAGGTTGTTGGCATGGGTATGGTACGGTTCCGGATGGCGGATGGAAGATTAGTGAAGTTGACCGGAGTACGACATGTTCCGGGATTGAGAAAGAATTTGATTTCGTTGGGAATGTTACATTCCAATGGTTGTAGCTTTGCATCAAGCGATGGAGTTCTTGAGGTGTTCAAAAATGATAAAATGATGTTGCAAGGAAAATTGGTGGGCAACTTGTACAAGCTTCAAGGCCGTGTTGAGGTGCGACGAGCAAATGTTAGACACCGAGCCAACAAAAATTTTGGGCACCGGGTTGCACAAGTGTGGCGTGTAAAGGTGCAAGCAAATGAGTCTCTATGTGTGGAGAGCGACGTCAAAAAGGAAGTGCATGAAGTGGTGTTTGGAAAAGTTGATGAAGAAAAATTGAGCACAAGAAGAAGGGTCACTTTCGCACCAAATTTGGTCTCGGATATTTTCGGATAGGCACCCGAGCGTGGGGGTGCGAGGCGCCCGAGAAGGGGGTGCGAGTTCACATGTGCAAAAGGGGGTGTTTGTTGGGTTTTGCCCATGCGAATTAATGCTCTTAGAAAAGATAAAGGAGTAGATTTAATGCATTAGTTTTGCATTGGAAATGTTTGGTTTCGGTGGAGATAAGTAATGAGTTTGGTTGGTGAATTCACAAAGTTCCAAGAGGGCATTTGTTGCTGCCGACCTTGGGTTTTCTAGAACCCTTTAGTGCTTTCTTTGATTCTGCCATGCATTGTTTATTTAAAGGGGCATCATGTGTGTGCCGAGAGGTTAGAGTGAAAAGAGAGAAAGTAAGTCACGGCAGTGTGAAAGAATTTGAAGTGTGTAGTGTGTGTGAGAGAATATTGGTGAGTGGGTGGGAGATAAAAATACATGTGAGCGTGGGCTTGGGTTGGGTATTTTTATCTCATTGTATCTCATCCAATATAGTGAAAGTGCTCTCCCCCGTGGACGTACCCGATTTTGGGGAATCACGTAAAATTGTTTGTGTTCTTTGTTTTGATTTGTTTGTGTTTGTGGGTGTGTTTGTTTGGTCGATTCATAACAAAATGAACGAACCAGGATTCGAGGAATTCGTCCTGCACTGCCCGCCGGAGTTGACACACTGCACACAGTTTGAATTATTGGCTTCCCACAGCAACCCAACACCATTTTTAAGCACTTGTGTCACGTTCCCCCCGAAGACGCCAAAGCCTGCGCTTCCGTCGAATCCACCCTCATCATCACACTCGTATTGCAAGTAACGCCGGTGGGAACGTTAGCCGTGCTGGCTGTAGCACTAGTCGAACTGTATATACTGAAAGTTCCGCTGGTCCCATTCGCAAGGCACGAAAATTGGCCGGGAATCGTGATACCCGTAAGTGACGTCGTGCACCCGTAAGAGAGACCTAGATTGTCCGTGCCAGACGTCTAGTTGAACAGGGTCCCGTCAAGAGTGGCGTTGTAGAGGTATTGTGGGCAACTGTTGTCCCAGAACTCCTCTCTAACTACTTTGAGAGTGTATGTTGTGTTGTCGATGGCTAGGACACGGTAAGGTCGCGATTCGATGGTGAGCACCGGGGCATCCCCGGTGCAATTGAGGGAGAAACTCGGGTGGCCGCAGGCCTGTGGCCTGTTTGCTCCCCAGAAAGGGTACCCTATTCCCTGAATGTTTCCGCATTGGAATAACTGGCTGCAGTTTTGGTAAACTCGTTGCCCTGCGCTAAAGGTGCCGGGAGATGGATGAGGGATGCGATCGCTATGAAAATACAGGAGATTGGGAAGAGCTTGGGATGCATCTTTTCCAGAGAACCTACCCAAAGTTGAGACTATACCCAAATTCCTAATGGGTGTGAATAACTCAAAACTTAAGCAGGGTGGAAAGTAGGATTGATTTGGTTTTTTCTCACACTATGACCATATAATAACAAGAAGAGGAAGGTGACATTTCAGATTTGAAAAAAGTTGAGTGAATTGGTATACTTATTTTTTTCAAAATGTCTAAAATAGAAGCTTCTGTTGGAACAAGAAAGTGGACTTAGTCCAACATAATATATAGCTTGTTTCTAACATATGGTCGAGACATATGCCAAGTATCACAAATGTTCCTATTCTCCCTTGAATTTGGGAACTTTCCCATGCACATCCTCAATCTGAGGTTCTCCTCAATACATTTCAGTTCCTCTTGATGGCTTCTATGTCGACCTCCAAATACTCTAGAATTTTGTTCAAGCCATAAGTGATGAACAGCTGCTACAAAAGCCAATCTAGTCATCAAGGATTAAAGCCCTTTCCTTTGCAAAAATCAATGGCCCGGGCAAGTTCATTGTCCATTCCTCAGCCTTCCTATAGAGTTGGAATCTAGCCAAAATATTCTCCCATATACCTCCTGAATATTTGCATTTAAAGAACATGTGGTAGAATTTTTTCTCCATTACTACAAAGAACACAAACTGGATCCACTTCCATATCCCATCTTCTGAGTTAGTCTTTCTTTGAAAGCTTCTGGACACAAGTTAACCAAGGAATGAAAGCCCATTTTGGGATATTGTGAGAAAACCATACTACATGAGCATAAGGAGATCTCCCTCTTCCGTCGCACATGCTACCCATGTATATTTAGTACTATATTTCCCTATAGGAGAAACAGTCCAAACCACTTCATCATTCCTACCAACTTGAGATTACAGTGCCCTAGAAATAGAATTCTGAATTTGTTGAATTCTATAGCTTGTAGGCCTAGGCCAGTGCCAATTACCATTTTTGAATCACAGAGCTAACTTTAGCAAACAAATTAAGCTCTTCCAAAAATAGAAAATGGTACGTTTTGTAAAGTTTATACAGAGGGCTATTTGCATGCCAATTATCCAGCTAAAAGCAAGTGGCATGGCCATGCCAACAGGGCTGGCCCTGGGGTACGCCCAGCAAACCCTCGGGCTTGGGCAACCGGAAAATTAAATTTATGTTTTATGTAAATATAATAATGCTTCCATGTATAAGGTGTAGTCTTTTCTTGGTTCCGTGTTCAAAGCTTACTGCCTGATATGTGAGTGGCTTTAGTTCAATTCCCTGATGCTACCTTCTTCTTTTTTCCTGATTGATAAACTATTTGTTTATTTGAAGATTTATCTCTTGATTTTCTTTATTTTAATCATCGTGGAGAAATATTTTTAAAAAGTCATGAATAAAACCATATCGATCATTCTAAAGACTTGTCATTGTCAATATAAACCATACTCAAAGTTTTGTCTAAAATTGTGAGCTCATTTTCTAGACCTTTTTAGAAAAAGAAAGAAAATAATGCACATATAATTTTTGTAGTCAATAATGAATAAATGTCTTAATATATCACATTTGTTGACTAGGGAAAAAAATTCCACGGTAATGATTAATAACGTGCCCTGACTAGGTTAAATTCCTGGATCCATCCTTGAATGTTATC
This sequence comes from Vaccinium vitis-idaea, assembly GCA_963854785.1. Classification (NCBI taxonomy): domain Eukaryota; kingdom Viridiplantae; phylum Streptophyta; class Magnoliopsida; order Ericales; family Ericaceae; genus Vaccinium; species Vaccinium vitis-idaea. Next base: position 40,181,149 of record OY978218.1, read on the forward strand.
AATTGTGCAGAAGTGTTTTTTTGGCATAGCATTACACTATTTTATTGTCTTTTCCAATCAGGAGTATTTTTAGGACTTCTGATCATATAGGTGACTTTTATTTTGTTAGGAGAAAGCTGGACCCAAAGAGAGCCAGATTATAAGTTTCAAAACATTGAACTTTAGCAAGCCAATGAACAAATGGTCCATAATTGACCTGTGCTTAATTTCTGCTACAATGATTGTATTTGTATTCCGTTGAGAAATTCAGACGCGCTATTCCCTGGAGAAAAATTCTATTGGAAAATCAAAGATCTTAAAACTCTTACGTCTTTTACTTAGTAAATCGCAAATGAGACGAAACATTTATTAGTTTTTGGGTATTGAATATAGTTAAGGAAAAATAGAAAGATACAATTACTTTAACAAGTTTGTTTCTGTATTTAATTAACTAAGAATATATTTTTTGGATGAATATTTATTCATGTGAAAATAGAAAAGAAAAAAAAAACTGCATAAGGTCGGTTCAAAGACCACGAATTTTAATGCAAATGCGAAGAAATAGCAAAAAATGTATTGTTTTGTTACGGATTTACAGTTCATGATGTTTTCTTCTTCTTCTTCTTCTTCTTCTTCTTCTTCTTCTTCTCTTTAAAAGAAGAAAATTTATCTATTTCCATGCCAAATGTGCATGTGAAATTTAATTGATCGGAAAGGTCGGATAAAGTTTGGGCCAACATCAATGATAGCACAGGTTATTACAAGTGGTATCAGAGCACAACACCGGTTTACATGGTGGGGGCCACCTCTAGAATCTATATGAGCCATTTTTTGGATACTCGAGTCGGAGTAAAGTGTACAGAGCATGTAATGAGGACCTTGCATCATAAGGTGGAGATATAATGACATCCCTAGTCGGTGGGGAAAGTAAAAGGGTAAATAGTATGTAAGGCAATCCAACCAGCTGCTCTATAACTTGAGATTAATCTTTTACGCCACATAGTTAAGCTAAAAGTTAGCCGGTCAGGTGCCTCATAGTTAGGCTAAGGGTTAATCGTTACACTCTCTCCCTCTATATACACATGTACATATATAATGACCTCAAATTTTGTTTACGTTCCACTAACAGCTAATACTAATTAATTTGTGACTGAGATTTGATCTTGGCTACTTGTTGACTCGAACTGCTATTCAGTGTTCTTTTTGTCAACTTTAGTGTGCTACCTTCGGCAAGTGTTTCCTGGTGAGACCAAAACCGCGATGGAACCATCTTTGTTTTTTTGTGAACCTATTCTGTATCATGTGTTTCAGAAAGTGACCCATTCGGCCCACCATAGGTTTTTGCGTGAAGGAAATGCGAACCCAAGATTGACTGGAATCTGCACTTGTGAAAGGCTACCAAAAAGCCAACGAAGGACCACAAGTCTGCAAATCGGCAATGGTAATTCCCTTTTTCTCTTTTTTTTTTTTTTTTTTTTTCAGTGAATGCATGAGGGCCAATCAATCATGATCTTCATCCATGCTGGTGTCTTTGTACTGGAAGCCCTTATCAATTAAGTTGCATTGCAACCAGCTTGAGAAATTAATCTTGGCTTCAAGTTCTCAGGCTTGACCGGTGTTTGACTTGCTAAAAGCCCCTAGGGACTATTTTGTGTACAAATTGGTGATTATCAAACCTTTTGAAGCAAGTTAAATTTCTAAGCCCACCACAAACCCAATCAATTTAAATATGTATGGATTCATACGCTAGTAATAGGAATTGAGAGTTAGCATTACTAGCTCACACACGCATACATATGTAAGCAAAAAAATCGGTTTTTGCTGTTCGGTGTGGTTCAAGACATTAAAAACCATTCCAAACCAAAACCAACCGAACCACACAAGATATGTAAATTATCCCACAGAACATAGTATTATTGGTTAAGGGTTGAACATGGTTTTGTTTGCCATATAATTGCTGAGGTAGTAGTTTTTTTTAATCTCCAGTGGCAGAGTTGTGAATTTAATATTACTTAAGAGTTCAGTTACTTGATTTTGCTTAAATTACGATTCACTTGTTGTGTTTGTGTAAAGACTACACTGGTTATGGTCACGTTGAGGACTTGGAAGTTGGAACAATTATGTAAAGTCCAAACCAATAAACCACACCAAACCAAACCGCCTAAATACAATGTGGTTTGGTGCGGTTAGTTGGTAGTATCGGTCGGATCGGGTACCCAATAAATTTCACTTTGTTATGGGAAGGAGAGACTTCAATTTGTTGAATGGAGTCTATTGGGTATATACTATTATGTAGCGCTTCTTAAATTCTCTTTTGACATTACTATGGAATTGTTTGTCAAGATAGTGCCATTTTAGGCTGCTTCAAGGTCGTGGAGAGCAATAAGGGAGCTTGATGGTGGTGAATTTGGGAGCATCAAAGTCTTGGTGAAGAAAAAATGCAGCCAAAATTGACTGGAAGCTACACTTGAGGTGGAAAAGACAACGCAGGAAAAGTCTTCAAACCTCCAAAGGTAATTGTATTGTTTGTAAGTTTTTTGTACTTGATCCTCACAGAGCCCTATCTGTCACTATCTTCATCTAATCTATGCTCTTTATTATGGAAGGTGTTGTAGATCAGGTTTTTTGTGGACACATATTCTAGGTTTTTAGAAGAAGTTTTTTGTGGTCGCATATTCTAGGTTTTGACAGTATGATTGAGTTGCTAATAGCTAGATTGTGATTTCTTTAACTAAGTTGAACTCATTTTGAAGGAAGTTAAAATTTCTCAGGTTACCGAAAAAACTGATTTAGTAAGATGGGATTACGGAGATTCCAAATGAATCTGCATGCTTTTTCTTCTAGTTGTTGTATGTTAAATTTGATCATGTACAAATTTTGTCCCTATTTTAATTATGTTAAAAATAATATATTAAGAGAGAGAGAGAGGTAAGAGGTTGGAGAAAGAGAGTTCGAACATAGGTAAAGGAAACTATTGGATTTCTAATATATCGTGTAAAATATTTTGACTTGTTCAAATCTAGCATTGCGTAAGTATATTGTTGAGTTTAAAAAGATTGAAAAGATCAAATAATCAAGCTTTAGAGTAAGATCATGTACAAGCGAAATTAGAAAGGGTGAAACGTATAGATATAGGGAAAAGTGAAACATATAGAGATAGGAAAATACAAGTGTAGACTGTGTAACAGAATGATTCTTGCTCTATGGTCAATTATATCTTACATTTTGACCTTACATGATTTCAGTAGGCTTTGCTACAAAACAGACTCAGTTGAAACAAGGAAAAAAAACTGGCTTACATGATTACAGTAGGCTTTTGCTTTACCCTTCTATCGAGCTTCTATCTCAGTAATGTCGCATGTATTGACTGAAACTAAAAATTCCCCATTCTTGCTTTCTGGCGAATCTGCTTCCAGCGGGCTCATGTCTGTGAAAAAGGCCGGTTGTTTAGGTCGGGTCAGTGCACCCTCGCCGCCTAACATCACTACCACAGTTGACATGCTGGGCCGATCTTCCTGACTTTGTTGTACGCACAATAATCCAACATGGATTGATCGTAACACTTCAGATGCGCAGCATGATTCCCTCACTAATGCATCAACCAATTCCAAGGACCTTCCTTCTATATGGAGTTTCCATGCCTAAGCAAAATTGTCGCTTGTCAGTATAGATATATGTATTAAGTTCATATAGAAGTGGAGTGAATACTCACATGGGTGCGGGCTGTGTGAGTGTTCTTTTCATTGTTGGTTTTTGTGAGTTTAGTATTCTCATTTTAAGTTTAAGGTTAAAAGACCGTCAGTTAAAAAAAAAAACACTTACATGCCCAAGAAGGTTGAGGTCATGATTTGGATGATGAAAGCGTCTGTTCCTCTTCCCGCTTAGTATTTCTAGTACAAGTACCCCAAAGCTAAACACATCGGATTTCATAGAGTAGACACCATGAACTGCGTATTCTGGGGAAATGTAACCGCTGAAGGAACCAATGATGAAATGCAAACAGTTTATAAGAAAAATGCAAGCGAAATTCGTTTGTAAAATTTGTAAACATACTTACTGCGTCCCAACCACTTTCTTTGTATTTGCTTCAGTTTCACTTCCTTTGAAACTTCTTGCGAGGCCAAAGTCCGAAATTTTTGGGTTCATCTCATTGTCCAACAAGACATTTTCAGCTTTTAAATCTCTGTGAATAATTCTCAATCTAGAATCCTGATGGAGATAAAGAAGTCCCCGTGCAATCCCCAGGATAATGTTGAAGCGCTTTGGCCAATCTAACAACATGCTCCGTTTCTCATCTGCCAAATATATTCGTTAAAAAATTAAGTATTGGTTCTTATTACTCCAACATCTAAGGAGAACTAAGATTTATATAGAAGTGCTGAAACTAAAATTACAAGGGTTTCTAAATGAGACGAACCGAAAATGAAGAAGTCCAAGCTTTTGTTATGCATGTACTCATAGATCAACATCATCTCTTCAACTTGGATGCAACATCCTAGAATTTTCACCAGATTTCGGTGTTGTAGTTTGGCAATATAATTAGCTTCGTTCATGAATTCCTCTATACCTTGTCTAGAATCTTTCGAAAGCCTCTTCACAGCTATTTCTTTCCCTTCCATCAGTATTCCCTGGAAAACGATGATTCTTGACTAAATTTGGCAGAAAATGAATCCCATAACAAATTTACATTGCTATTCTTATGGTTAATTCACTCATTAGTGGCTCACATGATAGGCATGCCACATAAATTACTACTTCATATGGAATTTTGTTTCCTTATCTTCGGCCACGTCTTCTTGTTATTGTTAATACAGAGTTCTTTCCTAATACAAACTATGAAACTGACTTCCCTCCCCTCCATCTTCAGGTTCAAAGCTCTGCTAAAGACCAAAGCCATACCAACTCACTCTTGGGTCAGTAAGTTCGGCATCGATGGTATGTCAATTCACTTGTATGATTTCCCTTGTATAGTTTATATAGCAATATCAGGGTAGTACTAGATCTTATGAATACAGAGATTGTTACTCAAATTACTGATAAAAAAAGAAAAAGAAAAAACATTAGTAAATTATTTTTCTTGGCATCACCAATCCTTAAATTGGATCAAGTTGTGTAATCTCAAGGTTAAACTTATGTAGGAACTGTAGTTTTACCTTATATACTGATCCAAATCCACCCTTTCCAAGCTTATTATCTTCTGAAAAGTTGTTGGTGGCCTCAGAGACGGTAGCCAAGTCAAAGAGTGGCAACTCTAGCTCTTCCTTCTGTTTATCTCCTGTGTTTATGTAATCTATACTGGGCCTTCTTCTTGCTGCATAGAAGGGCATTGGAGAAGGAAACATTTATCTATCTTAACTGTACTAAAAATATTACCCTTCTTGTTTACTATTCATTGCAATAGTTCTGATAAAATAAAGAAAAATTGAACACTTGCCTTTCTCCCATTGTTTCCTCTTGGAATTCCAAAGGATCAGAGAGAAACCAAGAAGTAGCATACCCGCAGCTACTACAGAGGCAGATATGATGGCCTTTTTCTTTTTCTTTGCGGTGGAGCCAGCCTTGGTATCTTGATAAACTTGCAAGTAACCCAATTAAAAGTTGAGAAAAATAAATATTAGATAACAAGCAAGAGAAATTCCTAATTATAGCACCCCAAAGAAACAAAAAAATTAAGGTAGTCAAAATATGTAAGGAGAAGTAGAAATAGACACAAAAGCCTTACTGCCTTAGCTACTTGTGATTTTTTCCGAAGACTGGCCAAAAAGTGGGGGGAGAAGAAGTATAGAAGCCTTAACAAAAGCCTTAGGTACTTGTGCTTTTCTTGAAGACTGCTGTGAGTGTCCCTCTATAGGTTATGGAACAAAACCATGAAACCGGGCTTAAATGAAAGGATTGTTAATGATTTCCTAAGGGTACTTTAGAACATGCTTTGAAGTGGTTATTTATTCTCACAAGAAGAGCGTGTTAATAAGAATCTACGACTGTTTTAACTTTTAAGCTTTGTCAATCAAGAGCGTGTTAATAAGAATCTACGACTGTTTTAACTTTTAAGCTTTGTCAATCAATGGCCTTAGCTTCATGTGCCATCAAGGCTTGATACAGATGCCTCGGATATTAAATTTTCTCTTGCATGAGGGTTGGAGATTTTGTGAAAAGAGAAACCCAGTGTCTCATCCTAGGTCTTAGTGTAGTTTAATTGAAATTGACTGCGGTAGTTAGTTACATACCTAACTCTGAAGCAGCCATCCGAATGTAAAGATCTTGCCCATTTTCATTGTACTCCCGTATATCAATCAGATCACCAAACCAGAGCAAGCACCCACTTCCTTCTTTAATATCTAAACTTGTATAAGCAGTGCAATTGCACTTCTCCAAACACACCCTCTGGCAGTTGTCTAGGCTCATGGTTACATTGAACCAGGAACCCCTTGTGTCTGGTACTTTCACCCCACTATACTTCACAAAACCATCTCCCAAGCAGTCCAATTGCACCCTTCGAATGCATCCTTGGGACCAATCGGCCCTGTCCCAGTCTTGTGGGAATTTCGGCTCGAACCCATTCATGCACCAGCATGGAGGTGACCTATACGTTAGAGCGATGTTAACGTTTCACATTCAAACAAACTGGAAGAGAATTTGTTTAAAAATTCAAAATTCCTACATTTACATCTTAGTGTTATGGTTATACAATGTCTGGACTCGGTGTTTGGTTATTGTTGGATATCTTTCTTATGAGTTGTGCAGCAAATATAGGAGGAAAACTTTAGAGATAGTTTGATAGTGTTTTATTTTTCGTGAATAAGCTAAATCTAAGAAGAATTAGTAGGTCCCAAACCAATAAAAAGCAAGTTATTTTTTTCTCAACCTTTCAACATTACAGCTTCCGTACACCCCACACAGTGCATAGGTGTCGCAGTTATCCGTTTGAGCTGCCGAGTATACAACCCAACTATGGGTCCGGTCCACCCACAAGAACCGCTGGATCAACCCATTCGGGTTCAACACCAATCTCGACACAACCGAAGCATTCACTAGCTCAATTTGATAGTACGCCTCCTCCTGGTTAAAAACAAACCAAAATTTGTAAACCGGGTTGGGAACCTGCATAGGAAACCCGCTGAACCGAATCCCATTCCACGGCCCAGACCGATACCGCACTGCATCCCCACTCCTCACTATCAGTTGCGGGTACCCGCTCATTTCCAGTCGGTACGTGAAATTTCCCGGAGCAGGGTCTTCTGTGCTCCTCCACGATGTTAGGTACCGGTCCAGACCGGATTTCAAGTTTCTCCCAAATTTCATCCCTGGTAGGAAAGTATCCGTGGGAAAATCGAAACTTTGCCACAAGAAATTTTCCGGGTTGGGGTCGTGTACCTCTCTCACTACGAGATTTCCAGTGTCTAGTAACTGGGCAACCGGATTCTGAACCTGTCGTGAATGGTTCGACGACCAAATTATACTCCCACGGCTGTTAACAACATGGAGATTTCCTTCTTGGGTTAGTTGTAAGATGCCGAGTGAATCAGTTAGTGGGATTTCTCTATTGGCAACCCAAAGGATGGTTTTGATGGGGATTTTCTCGTACCATATTCCTAAGTACCAGTGGTTAGGCTTGCCACTGGGAGTGAAGAATCCGAGCTCGGTGTAGCCGCCGGCAGAGACTACGGTGTCGTTTACTCCGGTGGTTTGGTTTGGGGTGATGGTGTCTGTTGGAGTGGTGGAGGGAATTGAAGTGGAGAAGATTATGTAGCAGAGGAATACTAGTATGGCAAACCCGCCCATTGTTGTTGTTCAAACATTTCGTTGGTTTAGTTGGTTGATTTTCTTATTAATCTAGGGGGAAGAAAATGCATGAAGCTGACTTCTTGTATTTTTCTTGGCATTTGGTTTGGTTACTTCAGACCAAGTATAAAAGGACATGAAATTGAAATTGCGGTATAGATACGTTACTTGATGGATGTTGACCTCACACATCAGACCCACACTTACGGCACGACTCCAGAAAAGGATCCAAATCATTTTCCTTGAAATAACTGCGGGCAGTTAGTGGTTATTGTTCTACGAGTCTCCCTTGCTGCTATTGAATTGCCTATTGAAAGAAAACGAAATCCCAACAATTATAAGAATTTCCAAATCATTTACCATGTAATAATGCATACCGTGAAGTATGCACACGCAAATCTTTGTTAGGAAATATTAACATTGTTGAAACTTGTGGCTCATATGGAGAGGAACTGAGAAGTTTTATTAAAGGCCAGATGCCGTGCAGAACGAAGTGGAGCGAAGCGACCAAGCGGAGCAGTATGGTATGGAATAATTAGAGGGTGTTCCACTAACTTGTTTTTTGGTTTGTTGGTTTTTCAGGCTTTTAGTTGTAGATTAAATCTAGAACTTGTTCCACTAAGGTGTTTTAGTTGTAGTTTATTGTAAAGGGTAGTTGGTTTTTTGGGGGAGTTTTTTGTTAGTGGAATAGAGTAGTTTTTGAATTAAAACAAAACTACTTTTTTGGGGGAGTTTTTTGTTAGTGGAATAGAATAGTTTTTGAGTTAAAACAAATCTAGTTTTTTGTTAGTGGAACATGGCCTTAGTGTTGGAATAGAGTAGAGCTTATAAATACTCTCTATTGTAAAAACGCTGGCCGACTTTTATCATAATAACAAACTCGCTCGCTTTCGTGGAGGTACCTGGTTTTGGAGAACCACGTAAATTCCTTCGTTGATTTCTTTACCGTTTTCGTATTTCATTATTGTGTGTGGTGATTTCGCTAATAATGTATGTATAGAAAAATTCCATTGTGTTGCAAGATCTCTATGCAAACTTTTGAAGGTTCCATTGTGTTGCAAGTGCTCTCTGCAAACTTTTCCCTTGAAAGTGCACTAAACATCTGTAGATATATGGTTACGGGGTGGTTTCATCTGTATATATATATATATACTCCCTTCGTCCCGAATTTGTTGTCTCTTTACGGGCATGCGTGTCATTTTTCAATTACTTATATCTTTCAATTTATAATGTTTTTTACAATTTTGAAAACTTTGTTTAATAGAACCTATCGAGAGCTATCAAACAAGATCAATATTGAATATATATAACATTATAAATTTGAAAATATAAATAATTTTTTAAAGTGCTGTGAATAGTGCAAGTAGACAAGAAATTTGGGACGGATGGAGTATATATATATATAGGATGGCGGTCTCCTAAGGGATCCCGCATACAAAATTTGGTGCGGGATCCCCCCTTTTTCAACTTTCCGGATCAAATTTTGACGATCCGAACCGCTCAATGTTTTTAAAATGCATTTTCCAAGGCCTATGCGGAAAATCTTCAAAAAAAAATACCCGGAAGGGCTTGATCCAAACAGTTTTCGAAAACTGTAAAACTGTATTTATATATATGTACAGTTTTCGAAAACTGTTTGGATCAAGTCCTTCCGGGTATTTTTTTTTGAAGATTTTCCGCGTAGGCCTATAGGAAGCCGGTCTCCTAAGGGATCCCGCATACAAAATTTGGTGCGGGATCCCCCCTTTTTCAACTTTCCGGATCAAATTTTGACGATCCGAACCGCTCAATGTTTTTAAAATGCATTTTCCAAGGCCTTCGTGGAAAATCTTCAAAAAAAAATACCCGGAAGGGCGTGATCCAAACAGTTTTCGAAAACTGTAAAACTGTATTTATATATATGTACAGTTTTCGAAAACTGTTTGGATCAAGCCCTTCCGGGTATTTTTTTTTGAAGATTTTCCGCGTAGGCCTTGGAAAATGCATTTTAAAAACATTGAGCGGTTCGGATCGTCAAAATTTGATCCGGAAAGTTGAAAAAGGGAGGATCCCGCACCAAATTTTGTATGCGGGATCCCTTAGGAGACCGGCTTCCTATATATATATAGTCAAAACATACGTCAAATGTATAGAAAGCACATGCATTCTCTTTCTTTTGAGAGTGTTACCACTTGTCTCAAAAACTTAAGCTGTTAGGAAATGGGTCCAACCATGTCTAGCAAATGTGAGCCACCATCATAAACAACTGATTGTACTAACATAGAATAGATGTGTAAAAGTCATGATTTTAGAGTTTTCGAGACTTATTGTTGTGAATTACTACAACTTCTCTTTTCTTAATCTCATCCTACCGCTTGTGATGCTGGAATTTTGTTGCAGTTTAGACCTATGTGAATCTTATGGATGCATGGTTGAGTTATTTAGTTCAACTTCCTGAATTATTTACAAGGAATGTTTTCCGTGTTGAAATTATTTATCTTAGTAAACTTTATTGCAATATTTCACGAAAAAGATTTTGCATTTTTAGAAGACGAAGTAATTGGCCTGATCGATGAGGCACTCGCACGACGTGAAGGTTGGATTCGAATATGGTCCCTTTGGCTTTCAATAATAAGGTCTGGATTTCGAGTCTATTGGAATATATCAAATTCCTTTTGGTTGTTAACCAAGTAATCTCCACTGATGTATACGATATTGGAGAAAGAAAAAAAAAATCGAATCTGGTGGATTCGAAATGTAACGTCAAATCCTCGAGTATTGTTAAATTACCGTTACCAACTAGTAGAAAAAGACATGGACTTATCATAACATTTGAGTGATGGACCACAAAATGTTGAAGAGGATTCAATATTCTCCTATTCGGTTTTGCCACGTACCCTTCTGGTTGCCGTAGTTCCAAGGGAGTTCATATATTACTTCCCTCCATTCCTTTTTAAATGATACCTTTGCGAAACGTGTATTTTTGTAGACATTAAAAAATGTACTTCCGTAAAACATTTTTAATTCTTTTTTGCACCAAATTAAAGTGCTCATGAGCACTTTAATTTGGTAAAAAAAATTAAAAATTATATAAAGAAATATGTTTTTTAGGGGTTTAAAATTACACGTATTCCGATAGCGATCACTTAAAAAGGGACGGATGGAGTATCCTAAAAAGTTAGTTGGCTTATTTTTCGTCTTTATTTGATTTTTTTTGTGTTTTTTTGTTTTTCATCAATTTTTTTGTGTATTATCGGTTCATCTCGGCGAGAGGAATCAAGAAAGTATTTTTTTTTAATAAAGACAAAAATAAAGCCAAATGTCAGCTTTTCACACTTTTTTCGATCTTATTCAAAAAATTGAAAATTCTTGTCATAATCTTTTACCTTGTTGGATTCCTCTCGCCAAGACGAACAAATAACTATGGAAAGAATACTTCTGAGTAGGAGAAGGATAGTCATTAGGTAGATAGAGATAAGTGTTGGGGAGTTCCGTGTTGGATCTGGGGGCTGTTGTTGTGCATTTAGGTGTCGTGCACCGCGCGGTGCACCATGCAGTCTATGCTCATCGGGTCCAATGCCCAGATGGACGGCCCAGATTTGATCTCTACCCCTTTGCATCCTATACATTCATTGGCACGCGCAGTGCAATCAAATCTGGGCCGTCCATCTAGGCATCGGTCGGTCCGTAGTGCACGGCACCCACCCCGGTTCTGTGTTGGGGATCGATCAAACAACACGCGAACACACACAAAAAAAAAGGGATGTAACACACTATATCTCGGAATCGAGTCTCATTTCTCCCTTCCCTTCGGTTTGGGTCTCAAGACCCATCATGCACAGTCCCCAATAAAATTTTCTTTTTATCTCTCTCTACTCATTATCTTCAAAACCCTCCATGAAAACACAAACCGAACAAAGCCAAAGGTACTGAAGTCAAGGTAAGCCAAGTTAGCCTTATCAGCCTCAATGGAATAAACTTCTACTACTATTCATAACTCCAAAAGCACGGCAAATTAATTGTCCTTTTAAAAGAGGGTAAATATCACTTTAGACCCCTCCATGGCTCCATCCATAGCATTCAACTTTGAAACATTTCGATTCTCGCTCTTGACGCAACACTCAAATAAATTGCATAATAATACTTTAATATATTATATGTATTCTACACCATTATGTATATCGGTTTTTGTTCACTTTTTCTAAGGTTTTATCCAATGTACCACTTTTTGGGGTAAATTAGATAATTTTATCAAATGTTGCATGTTTTGACACAGCATTAAACCTTTTTATTGACTTTTCCATTCAGTAGTCTAATTTGCGCATACATCAATTAATTCTGGGGTCTTTGCTAAAAAGGGGTATCAAACCTGAGATTTTAGATGGGAACAAAACATTTAAGTCCCAAGACAAGACTACTTTGTCAACCCCTCGGGTTTCAAAACATTGAACTTTAGCAAGTCAATTAACAATGGTCAATAATGGATCGGTGTTTAATTTCTTGCGACCCTCGTATTTCTATTCCGTCGAGAAATTCAGATGCGCTATTCTATTGGAGAAAAATTCTATTGGAAAATCAAAGATCTTAAAAGTTACGTCTATTGCTTAATTAATTGGTAAATCGCAGATGAGACGAAACATTAATTTGTACAACAAAAGTTTCCAACACACTCACATGGTGTGTGGAGCCCACAAACACTTGATTGTTAAGTATGTGTGGGCTCTGAAAAACCCTAGTTTGCCTAGGTTTATAGATTTGCTATGTTTTAATCTTTTGTAGAAAATCAGCCCACCAAACAAGATGTCAATCAATCACACAACGGAAAGCAAACAAATGAAGAACACAACGATATACGTGGAAAACCCCAATACGGGTAAAAACCACGTGAAGGAATCAAAACATTATACTCAATGTGTAGTTACAAGCAATCTTACCAACAATCGTGAATCCTTACCAATCGAACCTAAGAACAACTTGTCGAATCCTCGTTCACCACACCCAGTGCTTTGACCGCCGCTGCCTTGAATCCACAAGCCTTCCGTTTGCCTCCCGGAATCCACCGAAGGACTTTGAAGCGCCTCTCGAACTCCACGAAAGGACTTTACTCAGAGATTGATTGTTTCTAACGAAGAACAAACCCCTTGAAGATGATCTTGAAACTCATGGCATTCACAAGCCTTCACAATTCTTCAAGGTTCACAAACCCTAGCCACCGAAAGTGATGAGAGATGGAAATATTCGTTTTAGGGTTCTTATCACCGCAGCTCTCATGTTTTTCGACCTAATGGCTGAGATTTTATAGTTGCAGAATCGGGCATTTTTGCCGGTTGTTTTGCTCGAGCCAAATATCCAGCAAAAACAAACAGAATGTTTTGCTAATAAAAAGGGCCTTGAAATACTGGAGCAAAACGTGCGGCATCTAACTTTTTCCTTGTGCATTTTTGCCAACTGCTTTGCTCGAGCCAAACGTCCTGCAAACTCAATCAGAATGTTGTGCTAGTAGAGATCCTTGAAATGCTCGAGCAAACACATGTAGCATCCAACTTTGTCTTCAAAATGAGCAATCCGTCTTGACTAAAAAAACTACCACACTCGAATAAAAATACATATTGAGATGATTCATTTTCCACACCTAAAACAGACACTCTAAAAATAAATATCAAAGATTACAGTGCCATAAAAATACGATACACCAAAATGTATATGTTTTGGGCATGGATTTGCCAAACCAAAGGAAGCTCGGCCTATTGGGCTTACAGGCTCCACACACCATGTGAGTGTGTTGGAGACTTGTTGGAGCTACTTGTTGTACATGTATCATTTTTAGAGTTAAGGAAAAATAGGAAGATACAATTACTTTAACATGTTTGTTTCCGTATTTGATTAACTAAAAATATATTTTTTGGATGAATATCTATTAATTGTGGGGGGGAAAAAAACAGCATATGGTCAGTTAAAACTTGAAAGACAACGAATTTTAATGCAAATGCGAAGAAATAGCGAAAAACGAAATGTTTTGTTACGGATTTACAGTTCATGATGTTTTCTTCTTGTTCTTTTTCTCTTTAAAAGAAGAAAATTTATCTATTTCCATGCCTAATGTGCATGTGAAATTTAATTGATCGGAAAGGTCGGATAAAGTTAGGGCCAATATCATTGAAGCCTGAATCGGCCCAAGGTTATAGATAAAGAAGTGGGCCGCTCTATATAAGTTTGCTAGTGATGGTTCAAGACAGCAATCTGGGCTTCAATTGGAGTAGGCTTACTCCCAGGGAAGTTTATTCATATTCCCACCAAAAACTTGACCTTGGGTTTAGCCAAATAATTTCCTGGCGTTCATTTGGAATGTGAGATCTGAGATTCGACTCGTACAAACATGAGGTTGGCCTTTATAGTAACGTGACAAATACTAACATCGTATTGTCATGGCAAAGGGAAAAAAAAATCAAAGAAACTTAAACATGCTCTAGGATTTCTAGGCATGACCTCCCCTCCATATGTAACATCTCTCTCCAAACCCTTTCAAACTGGTATTGTTAATCCTACCCTGAGCTGCTGGCACACAACAATAGTCCTTACGAGTAACAGTCCACAAAGATTCTCATTGGGTATGGTTACGGTCTAGGGAAAGAAATGCCGTCGAGTTTAGGTTCTGGCTCGTTTGGATTTCAAGTTTCGGATTCAGTTTGGGTCTGGTAAAAATCCAAACTGAAGTTACCAGAATTTTCATCCCTAATCTCGTCAGACAAGATCATTTCTGTTGAAAAATTAGCTCACGAGGCATCAATACGTGCATGTGCAAAGCGCATTTCATTTGGTAAAACGGATGGTGTAAGTTGATCCAGCGACGCCTTTTTTTACGAAATTATTTGCAAGTAGAAAACACGAACCCGTTTGAGTCAGAGGTACTCTCTCTTTAAACAAACAATATTGAGAAAAAAACTCACTTTATTCATAAACAACCACCTGTAGCCCTAATTAGGCTTACATCCTTGTTTATAATAGCAGAATGTCTATATCTACACCTAGCTAGCATTACTAAAATACTAAAAAGGAAAATAAGATATACGGAAATAAAATCAATCATAATTCTTCTTCACTAAGTAACCTACAAAAATTAGGAAACCTAAATACTCCTTGCAAATCTTAATTAAAATAAAACATTAATTCCTACTAGAATACTGATTTTGAAATATTGAAATATAATTCATGTATTATAGAATAATAAAATGTTGGGTTAATGACTTGGACACCCCTGTAAGTATACGTTTTCCACCAAACACCCCCTGCAAGAAAAAAACCTACGACGACACCCCCTCTATCTTCCAAACTTCACCCCAAGACCCCTTCCGTCACCCTTCCGCCTCGAATCTCAAAGTTCCGGGTCATGTTTTGATGATCCAACCCATTCAAGTTGTTTAAAATATGGTTTTAAGGGAACTCGCGAGAAATCGGCTCAAAATATGATCGGGAAGTGCTTGATCCAAATAATTTTTCATACATGAAAACTTGTTTGGATCAAGCACTTCCCGATCATATTTTGAGCCGATTTCTCCACGGGTACACTTAAAAGCATGTTTTAAACAAATTGAACGGTTTGGATCATAAAAAAAAACTGATGGTTCTAGACAAATTTAGACGAAAGGGTGATAGAAGGGGTCTTGGGGTAAAGTTTGGAAGATATAGGGGGTGTCGTCGTAGGTTTTTTTCTTGCAGGGGGTGTTTGGTGGAAAATGTATACTTACAGGGGGTGTCTAGGTATTTAACCATAAAATATTTGCCTGCATCATTCTCCTCGGCTTGAAGAAATTCATCCTCAAATTTATATAGTTGAATTCGCTAAAACTTGTCGACATCAATCTTGTAAGAGAAATCTTCGAAAACTAGATGAGCACTATCCAATGTTAGGCATAAAATCCATGATTTGTTGCTTGCAAAGTCTTCAATAAATTCTCAAAAATAGTTAATAAATTCTGATATCGGAATCCTAGTGATAGGCATACGTTGATTACCTTTTTTTCCAAGGTTCAAGACGCCATCGAATAAGTTCAACCCATCAACTTTTTCAAGGATAGTGATGCAGGCTAGTTCATATATTTATAAAGTAATAAAATATTACCAGCAGCATCAGCTACCGGCAATTTGCTATCCCTCTAGTATTGTATTTGAAATTAACTTTATCAACTAGAGAAAGACATATCTCTGATTGTAACAGACTTAACATAACATTTGGCGGATGGACCAGATAAATGTTGAAGAGGATTCAATATTCTCCCATTCGTTTTTGCCATGTACCCTTGTGGTTGCCGTAGCTTTTGATATTCAAATGGAGTTCAATAGTACTCCATTCAACTTATGCAGTACTAAATAACTATGGAACCAATACTTCTGAGTACGAGATCAATAGTAACTGCATAGATAGAAAAAAGTGTTTGGGATCGATCAAACAACATATTACACACATAAAATAAAATTGGACTTTTTTTGTTTTTTTTTAAAAAATATATATGAGTTTTAATCATAATTTTGATTTTGAATCCTCTCATCGAGATTAATCATCGAACGTAAAAAGTTTGACGCAAAAATAACAAATTAAATGCAAAAAGAATTTGTTTAAAGACAAAATCAAAAAGTGCAAAAAAAAAAAAATTAAAATTAAGAGGAACAATGCCTTTGGACACCAGTGTTGGACAAACAAAGGGGGGTATACTACAAGAAATCTGACATTTAGCGAGGAATTTTTTAGCGAGGAAGTCTATTTCCTCGCAAAAAGTTGGCATTGGCGAGGAATTTTTTCTTTCCTCGCTAAAGGGTCGAAATTCTGATTTTGAAAAATTGATTGATAATTTCCTCGCTAATACTTGTCGCTAAAGATTATTAGCGAGGAATTGATAAATTGCTTGCTAAATACTTGTCACCAAAGATTATTTGTGAGGAATTGATAAATTGCTCGCTAAATGTTATTCCAAAATTCCTGGCGCCTTTTTTTTGGGGGGCGGGAAATTTGTTTCCGCGAGGAAATTAACCAATTTGTCACTAAAAAGCAATTCCAACAATTTTATTTCCACGCAAATAATTAATGGTGACCAATTTATGATTCCTCGCTAAAGCTGTAAAATAGTTTGCGCGAGGAAATGAACACTTTTGTAGCTAAAAAGGAATTTCAACGAAGTTATTTCCACGCAAATACGTGATTTGCGACAAATAGAGAAATTCCTCGCTAAAACAAATTTGGCGGGCTTTCAAATTTTCGCATAGAAATCTGGGCGGGTGTTTTGTAGTCAGGCGGGAAAATATTTCCCCGAGGAGTATAAATCTGATTGTTAAGGTAATGGTATATGCAAGGAATTGTTTTCCACGCAAAAATGCAACCACGACAAATCGAAAAATTCCTCGTTAAAAGGCTACCAAAATTTTGGCGGCTTGTCAATATCGGCGCACGATGTAAATTTGGCGGGTCTTTTTAAGGTCGGCGGGAACAAATTAATTTTGGCGCACTGCCAAATATATGGCGAAAAGATCAAGATTTTTTTTTCCACGCAAAAAAGTCCTTCACGACATTGGAAAAATTCCCCGCTAAAAGATGCCACAAAATTTCATTCGAAATTTCTTTGAGGCCTGCAAAGGAACTGAGCTGGTCATGACTCGACTCGTCTGGTAATTGAGACAAGCTCGAGTTGTAGGCGCGTTTAGTAAACGAGTTTGTTAAAGCTCTTCTCGTTTATATAGACTTGACTTGTTTAAGGAGGATCGTTAAGTAAATTACTCCCTCCGTCAGATAAAGTTTGGTCCTTACGAAACTACGTGCAATTTTCAAAGCTAAAAAATAACGTGCTTACAAAAATAATTTTTTAGTCAATATGGATCTTGTTTGATAGATCTCATCAAGAACTTTTATACAGTGCAAAAAAAATTCAAAAATTATTTTGGTAAATACATTATTTTTTAGTTTGAAAATTGCACGTAGTTTCGTAGGGACCAAACTTTATGGGACGGAGAGAGTACCTTAGTTCGGCTCTTTTAGGACTGAGTCGAGCTTGAGCTCAATTTTTTGCTCGTTTACTGATGAATAAATTTTTGGTTGCTCCCAATCAACTATCTACAAAAACAAGGTTAATGACACCGGTGTGGTGGTGCAGGATAACACCCCTCCGATGCCCAAGTCAGAATATGTTTGGGAAGAAAGTAATTGAACTCAAACGTAAGGAATACTTGAATGACCATACCTTTATCCCCTGTAGAGGGGTTTATTATAGGCGTTATACTGAGGCATATAGTGGACTGGCCTAACCTATTTTCACGGAGGTTAGTCAAGAATATCCCGGAGGCAGTCCATCATTCACCAAGATTCTATTTGTAACACGCCGTATATCTCGGAGGGTGTTAATTGACTCCCGGAGGAGTTGGATTGGCTTATTAGAATATATTTAAACGACTCTATCCTTAAAGATAAGAATATTTGAATTACTCAGACGATGAAGACCATCTGAGATATCCGTTTGACAAAACATCCAGTATTAATATCTTGGTCATGTTAGATTGCACAGATCAGTGTGAGAAAAGTATGATATTGTTGGAGCCCAATTTGGACCTATTAGCTACTCCCTTATTTTCGAATACGTTTGGATTACACATGATGAGTGAGAAATTCACCTTTGTTATGTGATATTCCGAAACTAATCCTGTATGAGTCAAACATGGTATATATAGGATGAAACTAGTACCAAAACTAAGTGTTTAGAGAATTTTAAGGGGAACTTCGGTGATGACACCTATCTAGACAAGAATAATCATTGGGGTGGGGTTGGTTTCGCTGGCTGTGTTAGCTTAAGCAATCCGAGTGCTAAGGGAGTACTAGGCCCAAATTTACTTATCTTCTGAAGGCTCTTATATCCCTCATTTCCCCATTAGCCAAACGAGCTAATAGGTCACCTAACTTACTTACAAACCTCGACACTATGGATGACAAAAGTAATTAACCCTATCGTCGGAGGTAGGGGTGTAAACGAGCCGAGCTGAGCTGAGGAACTTTGTAGTGTTCTAGCTCGGCTCGTTTGCTTAACGAGCCCAAAACTCAATGGTAGGACTAATTTACTTATTGAGCTTCTTTAAACGAGTCGAGCCCATAAAACAAGCTGAACTTTCGCAAGCCGAGCCAAGTTGGTTGCAAGCTGAGCTCAGCTCGTTTAGTAAACGAGCCATAGTTGGAGGCTTATGTAGCTCGGGTGCAAAGGGAGAAGCAAACACTAGATAAGAGTGCCGGGCCTAAATTAACTTATGTTTTTTTCGTCTATATGTTTTTTTTTATTTAGCCGTCTTTATACCCAGTAGTTTGTAATACCATTTATCATGAAATGAAATTCTCTCTATTGGGAAAAAAAATGTTTAAAAAAAAATCAAAGGACTCTAGCATTTAGTCACCGAGTATTTAATTTTCTAAACTCTATAGGAATTGGTTAATTAAATGTCGAGTTTGACTTGGCATATTATTATACAACTCTCTTTTGCACGTAAAGGTTGTACCCGTTTTTTTTTAGAATTGGGATTGTTATGGGCCATCCTTCATTGTTTATTATATTAACTCTTTGCATACTCTCCAGCCTTCATTGTTTATTCTTTTAACTCTTTGCATCCTCTCAAAATAGGGCAAAAGAGGCGCAGAAGAGAGAAGGCCTCCGAAGAAAGTGAGAGACGGCGAGTAATCTTGGGCAGCTCCGTTCAATAGTGCGAGATCTGAAGAAGGTGAGGCTTCTATAACTCTTGATTTGTTGTCACTAGCTTGAGTACAGGTCTTCTCTTCAAAAATATCTTTCAACCGAAAACCCTTCTCTGCATGTGTAACACTCTAATCTCGTAGCGTAATGACGGATTCAACGGTGAGTACGAGGGTGAAAGGCTGAGATTTTTGCCCAAATATTGACAGTAGGAGGGCCTCACTGTTGCCGATTTCGCCGATTTTGTTATTCACCACACCCAATGATTACCTTGTGTGTCCATCTCAGACGATGATGATGGCGGTTGTGAACTACCAGTAGCCATCCGTCTTATTTTCTTCTGTCTGCCCTATATATTGTGTTTTTCTTAATATTCATTTGAAAATCGTTGTTAAGTTGAGTAAAATTCTTGTCTTGTAGGTTGGCGGCGGCAATGTCTACTAGAGGTACCGGTCGAGGACGAGGACGAGGACAAGGACGAGGAGGTTATGGAATGAATACTCGTGGGATGACTGCTACATCGGAGCTCACTCCGGCTGTGTCATCCACGCCTAGTAATGCACTGGAGCGTAATTCATCAAATGTTCCAAATACATCTGAATCTCCGCAGGAAAATGTACCCATGACACCAGGTACATAGTTTACCAACATATTTTAAGAAATGAACTGTTAAAATGTCAGTTTGTTACTTTTGTAATTACTTGAAGAATGCAGAATGATTCATGGTACAAGTTTTATAGATTTATATGTTTTACTATTTTCCAGCTTTGGCATCCGTAACTAAGAAACGTGGGAAAACTAAAGGTTTGGAGCTAGCCAAGATTCGAGGGCGTGGAGAGAAGGTGAAGTTAGGCTTTTCTAAAACAATGGGACGTGCGACAAGTGAAAATGAAGATGACTTGACTAGGTACACCACAGAGCTAGGTATTGTTGTCCGGCAATTCGCTCCTTTACAGGCAAGAAGTTGGGAGAAGGTGTCTCAAGATGCAAAAGATATTTGTATTGCGCACATTCGAGTAAGTATTAGTTGCATGACCTTGTTATTTGTTGCACTAGAAGATAATAGCAGCTGTTGGGAAATTTTTTGTCCCTTCCGTAAGAAAATGTAAATATTTAAGACTGTCTGAGTTTGTGAATCTTTTTACACAACAGTGGAATTGTTACTTGAAATTGAAATTGCTATCTTATAAATATGCAATGATGAATTTGTGGGATATGCAGGAAAAATTTGATCTTCCTGAAGAAGCTTATGTGGATGAAGCTATATTGAGAACTATGGGTAAGCGGTATGCTGATCACCGTTCCCGTCTCAAGAGGAAATTCGAGGTAGAAGGAGTTGTCGATTGCCCTGAAGACATAGAGGAGGCAGATTGGACATATTTGTGTGACTTATGGCAAGAGCAGAAGTATAAGGTATGTAATGAAATGGTATCTTAGTTTTTGCGTGCTTTCACTTTTATCCATTTCTAATGATTATCTAGAGTTAAATTATGCTAATCACAAATTGAAATCTTATTTATACAACCTTGACGGCTAATTTTGAACATAAAGATATTTCCTCAATATTCAACATTAACTAGTCTCACAAATCCTAACATGTAGCATGACTTTGTTAATCATACAGATGGTGGTACTTCTAATTGGTTATTGAAAATGCAGGAAAAATGTGACAAGTATAAAGACAATCGAAAGAGGCCTAGGTTTCACCACACCGCAGGATCAAAGCCTTTCCACAAGGTCCAAAATGATTTGGTACGACCTCTATTATTTCCTAAGAAATTTTATTTATTTATTCAGTATAAATGCATGATTGATTTCACAAATATAATCCAACAGAAAAAGAACGGCGTGAATCCTGACATCGTTGAAACTTGGAAGGAGACTCACTATAGCCAAAAGGGAAAATGTTGGACAGAAGGTTCAGAGAACGTATATGTAAGTGGAAAACACCTCATAACCTATTTTGATTATATGTTCTCGACAAGTTAGTCTCAATTTCAGTTCATTATGTTACAATTAATTAATGCTTTGGGTTTAATTTGGTTTTATTTGGGCTAGTTATTTTTATTTTGTATGTTGGACCATCTATTATGTTTATGTTTGGGCTTAGTTTTTTATTTTGTTATTGGACCCATTAAGTTGTTGAGGCCCAAGCCTTATATTGCACTAGCCCTAGTATTTAAAGTCTTATAATGTGTAAAGGGGCAGCAGCCCCCACTTTGAAATTTGTGGAAGAAACAAAGAGTGATTTCCAGAGACAAACCTCTCTCCTCCCCTGTTCCTGTTCGACTTTACTGCTGCCAACAAAGGCAGCCAACAAATTGTCCCATTTTCTTGTTTTTCCTCTACTAAAAACATAGAGTTGGCTTAGATATTTCCAACACATTATCTGCAATTATTTTATTATGATATTTGTAGGACAAGTTAAAACAAGTCAAGGATCTGTCGATGGAAAATGGTTCTACTCCATTGTCCGATGAGGAGCTCTCTCGTGATGTCCTTGGATCCAAATCGGGATACTTACGTGGCTTAGGATCTGGTCCAAAGCCTAGCTCATCAATATCTGGAAAAACTTCCCGGGCAAAACTTATAAGAGATGTTGAAGAGGCCAGACAAGAAGCTGCGGCCGCACAAAGGAATTGTGAAGAGTTTCAAAAGGTGGCAGCTGAGGCTCATAAAAATTCTGAGCAGCTGACACAAACTGTGGCTAACATGCAAACCCAATTAAATTTCCTTTTAGAGATGCAAAACAATCGCAACATGTCATCCAATGATGCTGGTAAGGAGTTGTTTTCCATTCATACGAGTATTAACTTGCAATCGAAATAACAAGTAGCGATGATATATAAATTCATTCATGCTATATTTGAACTGTTTAATAGCATTACATTGTTGTTCTTTCTTTGTTGAACGGTGAATGAGCACACAAGACGTGAACCTTGCATGGATAGTGGTTCATCCCATTTCTTGCTTTCGCTAAAGCTGTTCATTGTTTTTATGCTTGGTCGGGCCTTGTTTACTAAATTATTTATGATACTACTATGAAAGTAGGTTATTGCTAAAGTTGGTGTTTTAGTTTGATCTTTGATGCTGAATGGTCGTAGGACTGAAGAGTGTCGGTGTCCGACACGTGTCAAACACGGACATGGACACTTCACCTTCTTCTAATTGTCCATGCTTCTTAGTCTGAAATCACAACTGGTAATCAAATTGTTTCTGATGTTGAAACTAAATTTTGATGCTATTTTATGTCTACTTTTTGAAAGACTAATAAAATCTTTTGCTTAGCACCGTCATTTTCTGTTTGTTTTAGTTTATCCTAACTCTTCATTGTGCAATTTTTCTTCATTGGTTATAATTTGGACATATTGTAATTCTATTTGGTTTCTTATCTAGATTGGTAAATTCTCTATGATGAATGGCGGTTGGGAATACAATGAAGTAAGAGATCAGAGAAGAATGAAGTTTTGAAGGACACCTTTTTTTGCCTACTGGTTTTTGTACTTTTGGATGGAAGAAGTAAATTTGGAGGACAAAGCTACATTTTCCCTTAGTTTTTGGTGCTTACCAGAAGATGTTATAGTCCTTGTATTGAAGTTTGCTCTCTGATACTCTCGCCAAATGATATTGTATTCGTATTTTGACAGCTAGATTTATCTTTTAGTTCTATGAATTTTATGTATGGATTATATGGTAGCCCATTGTTTATAAGGGAGTTATAGCAATGAATCATTGCTGATTATAGTTTTTGTTGCAAAAAAAAAAAAAAAAAATATATATATATATATATATATATATATATATATATCATCTTTGTGCCAGTATAAATGAATTTAAAAGGTATAGATTTTCTCGCAAAAAAACTTCTGTGAGGAATAGGATTAATATAATTCCTCGCCAAAACTAGCACAATTGGCGAGGAAAATTAACTAAATACACCCAAGATGGGAATTTCTGGAGCGACCAAAAAAAGTCACCGCTAAAAGTACCTTTAGCGAGGGAAAAAAATAGTTGCTAGCTACAAATTTTTTTGGACAATACTGTCGAAAAAATTTCCTCGCTAAATGGCAGATTGTCTAGCGACTAATTGAATTCCACGCTAAAGGCAAAAAATTTTGCGAGGAACTAAATTCCATGCTAAAAATTAGTTCTTGCGAGGAAAATGATTTCCACGCTAAAAAGTGGTTTCTGCGAGGAAAGCAAATTTTCCTCGCAAAAGAGAATCGGAGACTATGCAATTGCGAGGAACGATCGACGAAAATAAATTCCTCGTAAAAGCGTTTTGGCGAGGAAATTTCATGATTTGGCGAGCACTTTCGTTCCTCGCAAAAACCCTGATTTCTTGTAGTACCGCTCGACAATCCATAATTGGAGTTAATGGGAGGAAGGGTTTCTCAGAGGAAGAGAATCTTAGAATTCACATAGGATCAATGAACTAGTAATTGAAACGCGAATGGATGTTCATTAATTGTTATTCATATTCTTGATAGTTAAAATGTGTTGCTTGTAAAGTACGGATTAGAAGGGCAGAGATTATTTATCGAGATTGTTTTCTCACGGTGCTATTGTTGATCTTGCCGTTTCATGCCTAGACTAGACAAAGGGAGATGAGCAGTAGTGCAATAACTCTAGATTGAAGAGAGGTGACAAAACAGGAGGAAGCTTGAAACCCTATCCCATTTAGAAGCTTTGTTATTTATTGAAATTTCCATTCCGATTATGTATTTTTCTTCGCTTTCTTTTCTGTTCCTGTTAAGAGGCATTGCACAAACAACCACGTCAACCGCCAACAACTGTTTGAGAAAGACAGTAACACCACCACGATAATTACTATATGACATGAATAAGTTCCTTAAGGGAGGTTTTGCTCGAAAACCAGAATCCCAAGTGGAATTCTTAGTACTGTAATAAAAGCTTAGTCAAAAACATGTAAAACACATGATAATATAGATGTGGATAAGAAAGAAAATGCGAGCTTGAGAACAGTATAACCCGCTTCCTCTTGAGAGTTAACATTGACAAAACGATGAATCCTCACAGAATTATGAACCATCATCGTGCTTCCAAAATTGAGATAGTCATATCATTCTTTGAACAGCATTTGGGGCTTTCGCGTGTATCTAGGACACTCCTACTAGTTGAAAAGGCAGGTTGTTTCGGAGAGGGTACAAGAGCAAGTTCATTGCTGAGCATCGATACAACATCAGACATGGTAGGCCTATTGGCAGCAATTTCTTCAATGCAAAGCAGTCCTATATTTATGTACCTCAACAGTATATTTATGGAAGATATATCTTCTAATGTCGGATCTTTTACTTCCTCTCCCCTGCCACTCTTCCACAAGTCCCATGTCTGTACAAGTAATCTAATCAAGTAGTATATTTCAATAATAATAAAAAAAGGTAAACAAAAGAGGTGAGAAAATTGAAATAACTTGAAGTATTGGAATAGCTCACGTATCCTAGAAGATTAAGGGAGTCGGTGTTATAGAAGCCTGTGTTCCTTTTGCCGCTTAGAATCTCTAACAATAATACTCCAAAGCTGAAGACATCTGATTTGACTGAAAAGATGCCTTCCAAGGCATATTCCGGTGACATGTAGCCACTGGATATAAGTACAAAACCAATACTCTGTGGTGAATTTGTGTAGAAATAAGTTGTTTCGGTGCAAAGATATGAAAGTGTTTGATGTTGTGGATTATGTTTCACTTACTAAGTGCCAACAATTCGCTTTGTTGCTTGTGATCCGTTGCCTCCGAAAATTCTTGCCATACCAAAATCTGATATTTTTGGGTTCATGTCGTTATCCAAAAGAATGTTGCTAGCTTTCAAATCTCTGTGGATAATTTGTAACCTTGAATATTGATGAAGATAGAGAAGTCCTTGAGCAATTCCTTCGATAATTTTCGAACGTAACTCCCAGTTTAATATTCCGTGTTTAACCGAATCTGTTAATAGAAATTAGGAATGTCACCATCTATAACACAAAAGTTTTGAACTATCCACAATCATACAAACAGCACAATCACGTAACACAATCTCTTGAAGTACGTGGGAAGTACAAACCGAAAAGGAAGAAATCCAAGCTTTTGTTCGGCATGTACTCATAGATCAAAATTTTTTCATCACTTTCTATACAGCAACCCAGTAGTCTCACAAGGTTCTTGTGTTGAAGTTTTGCTATGAACATTGCCTCATTTTGTAATTCCTCCAATCCTTGTCCAGATTTTTGAGAAAGCCTTTTTACAGCCACGTTATATCCTCTTTGTAGCTTCCCCTGATTTATCAAAATTCTAAGTTTCTTTATGCGAACAATATTGTAAAGTAGCATGCTAAGTTAAAAACATGACTTGCACAACTAAAATAAAGTGATCATTTCTCTATAGTGCTAAACACTCAAACTTATTGGGTTCGGTGATGGTAAATCTTACCTTGTGAACAGGTCCAAAACCACCCTCTCCGAGTTTATTTGCATTAGAAAAGTTATCAGTAGCAGCAGATACACTAGCGAAACTGAACCTTGGTAAATCAATTTCCTTCTTTCTAGTATTTGGACTCTTACTGGCTTCAGTTATTGTGTTGTTGCCGACTCCAACGCTTGCGCCAAGATCAAGTGACAACAAATCCTTCCCTACTACGTAAACTGTACATGTGTTTGGATCATTGATGTGTAACAAACACGAGACACTAACAATACAATGTCATAGATTTGCCTCAACAAACTTATCCAGCGGACTCAATCAACATACATGTTATACAAGCCAAAAATCTGAATCCGACAACAAACAAGTAAAAAAACTTGTTCAACACTAAACACCAGCCATTTCATGTAACGTGTACTTCGTTTAATTGCTTTAGATTTAGATCGCAAGATCGGAGTTCAGTATTCATACCTTTCTTTTGTGACTTTCTTCTCCAAAAACAGTAAAACAAGGTTGTAGTTAGCAGGGTCATGGAAACTGCAACTGCTGTGATGATCCATTTTCTCCATTTCCAGCTCGTGCTTCTACCTACTAGTGTGGAATCAACATCAGAACCGGCTTAGAGAGGAAGACCATGAAGCAACTGCTTCGGGGGCCCAAATTTTGGCCAAAATTAAAAAAGGGGCCATCAAGAGTTTTGACTTTCCAATATATCTAAAAAGCTTCTAAATGAGAAACAAGGAAGCCTTGTTTGTCAATGGCGTGCGAGTTTGCCTCACTTATTCAAGGTTTTGTTTTCGAACCCCGGGCTCATGCACTGTTTTGGTTGCATCTCTCCTGTTTTTTTTCTTCACATGGCACGGAAATAGATTAGAAATTGATCACGTGATTACTAGTAATTTTGAAATAGAAAAAATTAGAAAATAATCTCTAAGTAAACCTTATTGCAGTTAATAAAAACCAAAATAGTCGAGCGAGCTACTATTATTCTAAAATTTCTTTACATATAAAATTAATTATAAGATCTTATATTTTCTATAAATTCTTCCAACGAATCCAGAGCAACCGTCTGATTAACTCGAACAACATTGCACCCGAAATGACCGTACCAAAGTTGGACTTGGGGGTGTTGGGCACCTGGGTGCTTTGCACCGTGCTTAGCACCACTTCCCCTTGGCCGTCCGATCATATTTTGGACGGTTTGGATGTGTTTGGCAATATTAATTTAATTTTGATTTATTTTTACCGGTAAAAAGTCAAAACACGTCCGGGCCGTCCAAAACACGATCGAACAGCCAGAGGAGTGCACAACACCCCGGATCCACCAAAGTTGGACACCTCACCAACACCGCTCCGTACAAAATAAACTCCATCCTCGTTTTAATCCAAATCCTAAAGACGAAACTGCATCCATGTTTTAATTCAATTCAGAAACTGTTTTCTATAGACTGGACTTCCTAGTAAGGAATCAGAAACCCACAGAAGCTATATCAAGCGATCCTGGATGGTTTTCTTTCACCTTCTAAAGAAACATAATCCTACTAAAATACATAACAAAAAAACACTACTAATACGATCAAAGGGCCATGTACCTGAACTTGAATTTGATCCGCAGGCAAACGCATAATCCTGATCCGGACAATAACAAATGAACGAACCAGGATTCGAGGAATTCGACCCGCACTGCCCCCCGGAGGCGACACACTGCTCACAGTTAATTAGAATTATTGGCTTGCCACAGCAACCTAACACCACCATTAAGCACTTGTGTCACGTTCCCCCCCGAAGACGCCAAAGCCTGCCATTCCGTCGAATCCACCCTCATAATCACATTCGTATTGCAAGTAACGCCAGTGGGAATATTAGCCATGCTGGTCGTAACACTAGTCGAACTGTATATACCGAAAGTTCCGCTGGTCCCATTCGCAAGGCACAAAAACTGGCCTGGAATCGTGATACTGGGCGAAGATGACGTGCACCCGTAAGAGAGCACTCGATTTTCTGTGTCACTCGTGTAGTAGAAGTGGGTCGTGTCAAGAGTGGCGTTGTAGAGGTTTTGTGGGCAACTGTTGTCCCAGAACTCCTCTCTAACTACTTTGAGAGTGTATGTTGTGTTGTCGATGGCTAGGACGCGGAAAGGCTGCGTTTTGATGGTGAGCACCGGGGCTTCCCCAGTGCAGTAGAGGAAGAAACTCGGGTGGCCGCAGGCCAGTGACCTGTTTGCTCCCCAGAAAGGGTAACCAATTCCCTGAATGTTTCCGCATTGGAATAACTGGCTGCAGTTTTGGTAAAACTCGTCGTCCTGCGCTAAAGATGCCGGGAGATGGATGAGCGTTGCGATCGCTATGAAAATACCGGAGATTGGGAAGAGCTTGGGATGCATCTTTTCCAGAGAACCTACCCAAAGTTGAGACTATACCCAAATTCCTAATGGGTGTGAATGACTCAAAACTTAAGCAGGGTGGAAAGTAGGATTGATTTTGGTTTTTTCTCACACTATGATCATCAAATAGCAAGAAGGGGAAGGTGACATTTCAGATTTGACAAAGCTGAGTGAATTGGTATACTAATTTTTTTGAAAATGTCTAAAATAGAAGCTTCTGTTGGAACAAGAAAGTGGACTTAGTCCAACATAATAGCTTGTTTCTAATATATGATAGAGACACATGCCAAGTATCACAAATGTTCCTATTCTCTCTTGAATTTGGAAACTTTCCCATGCACATCCTAAATCTGAGGTTCTCCTCAATACATTTCAGTACATCCTGATGGCTTCTATGTCAACCTCCATTCTCTAGAATTTTGTTCAAGCCATAAGGCCCCGATTGGATGGGGGATAAGTTTTGGTCGGATTAAATAGTAAGGGGGATAAGATAGTAAGGGGTATTATTTAGTAAGGGTGGACCCACAGTGATGTGACATTTATGAAGGGGTGATTAAATAGTATGTGGTTTGAATGAATTTGTGATGAAGGGGGATAAAGTTGGGTGGATGATGTAAAAACTTGACAAATGACTTATTTGCCCTTGTACAGTCATATTAGATTTTATGATAAAATAAATACATAAACACAATACTAATTAAATTAATTATGCTTTTCAATAAATAATTTCTTTTATTAATTATATCTAAAATTAAAATATTTAGTTATTATTTTTTATTATTCATTTTAATAATATTTCGAAGTTTAATTTTTTTTTTCTTTCTAATTATACGTTTTTAATAATAACTAATTAGTAATATTTATGTTATTTCCCAACAATGTCAAATTCTAAAGTATAAAAAAATTTAAATTTTTTTGTATCGAATTAAAGATCTCAATTTGTAGTTTAATTTAGTGCAAAAAAAGTAAAAAATTTAATGTGAAAATACAAAAATTTAATGTGAAAATACTTTATTTTTTTATCCGAAGAATATTGCAAAGCAAGGCAACAATGTCAAATTCTAAAGTATAAAATTTTTCAAATTTTTTTGTATCGAATTAAAGATCTCGATTAGTACTTTAATTTGATGCAAAAAAAAATAAAAAATTATGCGCAAAGGTACTTCATTTTTTTATCCGAAGGAAATTGCAAGGCTTCATAAAATATTTACAATGCAATTCGGTTATTTGTTAAAAAGGTTCTCTGGAAACCGAATGCAGAGAAGGGGGATAAGTGGGGATACAGGGGTAATTTTGTAGGGGGTGTTAGAGGGTATATATTAGTAATTGGGGGGGGGGGGGGGGGGGTTACTAATTAATAACGGGGAAGGGGTACAAAGGGGTATTAAATGGGTAGGGGTATTAACTCATCCGGGTGGTCTTTTTTTTTTTTTTTCCAAACCATGTATATAGGCGTGGGACTGGGATAAGGGGAGGGGGTATAACTTAATACCCCCTCTAATGATGCAGCCAATCAGGCCCTAAGTGATGAACAGCTGCTACGAAAGCCAATCTAGTCATCAAGGATTTAACCAAAGAACACAAACTGGATCCACTTCCATCTCCCATCTTCTGAGTTAGTCTTTCTTTGAAAGCTTCTAGACACAAGTTAACCAAAGAATGACATCATCATTTTTCTCGTTTCTCTATAGGAGAAGCAGTCCAAACCACTTCGGCCCTGTTCGTTTTCCAGTTTAGTTTTAGTTTTAGTTTTAATGACATCATCATTTTTCTCGTTTCTCTCTCTATCTCTCTCCACTCATTATACTTGCTGACATCATCAAAATTAAACTAAACTAAACTATCAACCAAACACAGCCTTCATCATTCCTACCAACTTGAGATAACAGTGCCCTAGAAATAGAATTCTGAATTTGTTGAATTCTATAGCTTGTAGGCCTAGGCCAATGCCAATTACCATTTTTGAATCACGGAGCTCACTTTAGCAAACAAATTAAGCTTTTCCAAAAATAGAAAATGGTTTTGTAAAGTTTATACATAGGGCTATTTGCATGCCATTTATCCAGCTAAAAGAAAGTGGCATGGCCATGCCAACAGGGCTGGCCCTGGGGTAAGCCCAGCAAACCCTCGGGCATGGCAACCGGAGTATGTAAATATAATAATGTTTCCATGTATATGATGCAGCGCAGCCTGTGGAATCGAAATCGATAGTGCAAGAGAAACACAAACTATAAGATCGACCTGAAGGTACTCCCTCCTTAAACGACCAAAATATGAGTAAAACTCATTTTCTTTAATTCAATAACAACCGAATTCTGCCACTAGGCTTACAATGATACTTATAGGGCTAAAGTAACCCTAATCCAACTAGGAATCAAATAACAAACCCTAATCCAACTAGGAATCAAATAACAAACCCTAATCCATCTAGAAATCAAATAACAAATCCTAATCCAACTAGGAATCAAAATACTCTAGAACACTTATTTCTAAAATTGCAAGACTCCCTAACAAAATTAATAAAATCAAAATAAGGAAAACGTAAAACACTATTTATAAGTAATATTAAATTTCCAATCTGCATCATTCTCCCCAACTTGAAAAAACTCGTCCTCGAGTTTTGCTTGGAGTAACTTGACACGTCTTCGATTATCGGCATCTGCTTTGTACCTTAAATTAATCCTTCCAATCGATCGTGTACCCATGCCCACGTCTATAGAAGAGGCTACAACCAAAAATGAATCATCCCAAACTCCACCACAGAAAATCCAATTACCATCTTCTGTCACTTTACCATCTTGGAAAGAAAATCCATCGACTGCTGTAAAATTGTTGGGTCTTATGATGGAGGAATATCACTAAATAGAACACCCCATGAGCCACTAACAAAAGCAGAGGTTTGCTTCTTCGGGGGTTTTGGTTCTCCGAAGGAGATGAAATCAAATGCACTCTCTTCATCATCTTGCTCTTGATTCAATTTAATTCCCAAAACAGGATTACTCAACACATTAACTACATTAATGGATTGTGGGATAGCTTCAGAAGCATTTACCACATGCAAAGCTATTATTCCAGTTTCATGAATGGCACCTTGTACACATTCAACAATGCTAATTTCACATATTTCAAACTCGTCATCTTGGTACTCATCATTTTTTGGAGGTGAATCCCAATCAATTTCAGACTGCAACAACGATGGATTTGTGTCCAAAAATATTTTATCGGATTCTTCCTCTAATATATCATCGATAAAATCTCCCACATCTCCCTCGACCAAAATTTCTTCTATGACATCTTTTCTTCCTCCATGGAATTGTGGAAGCCCAATTTTTTTTGGAATCTCAATCTTCATAGACTCACAATAATGAGAGCCACGGGTTCTAGCCGAAACGTCTCTATACCGCCCCCCTTGGTAGTTTCCGCCACCAAAAGGTTTGATATCTTCATCGTCTGAAAAACCATCCTCGATCAGAGGGTTAGGTCTAACAGGGCGACGGCGAGTCGGATTCCCAACTTCTAGGGCCTCAAGGCGTTGCATGACTGCCTCGAGTGTCAACCCTATCCGCTGAATTCCGTCCTCAATCCGAGCTTCTCGAGCGACTTCATCCCGCTCATAGACTTCGTCAAGATCAGCCGTACAGTTGCCTCGTCCACCCCGACCTCCAGCACGTCCTATGGCAGCCATCTCAGGATTGGAACTTGCAGCTCTGATACCAACTGATGCAGCGCAGCCTATGGAATCGAAATCGATAGTGCAAGAGAAACACGAACTATAAGATCGACCAGGAGGTACTCCCTCCTTAAACGACCAAAATATGAGTAAAACTCATTTTCTTTAATTCAATAACAACCGAATTCTGCCACTAGGCTTACAATGATACTTATAGGGCTAAAGTAACCCTAATCCAACTAGGAATCAAATAACAAACCCTAATCCAACTAGGAATCAAATAACAAATCCTAATCCAACTAGGAATCAAAATACTCTAGAACACTTATTTCTAAAATAGCAAGACTCCCTAACAAAATTAATAAAATCAAAATAAGGAAAACGTAAAACACTATTTATAAGTAATATTAAATTTCCAATCTGCATCAGTATAAGGCGTAGTCTTTTCTTGGCTCAGTGTTCAAAGCTTACTACCTGATATCTGAGTGGCTTTAGTTCAATTTCCTGATGCTACCTCTTCTTTTTTTTTTTTGATTGATAAACTATTTGTTTATTTGAAGATTTATCTCTTGATTTTCTTTATTTTAATCATCGTGGAGAAATATTTTTAAAAAGTCATAAATAAAACCATCTTCGATAATTCTAAAGACTTGTCATTGTCAATATAAACCATACTCTAAAAGTTTTTTCTAAAATTGTGTGCTCATTTTCTAGACTTTTTTATAAAAAGAAAGAAAATAATGGACATATAATTTTTATAGTCAATAATGAATGAATGTCTTAATATATCAAATTTGTTGACTAGGGAAAAAAATTCCACGATAATGATTAATAACGTGTCCCGACTAGGTTAAATTCCTGGATCCATCCTTGAATGTTATCAATTGTGCAGAAGTGTTTTTTGGCATAACATTACACTCTTTTATTGACTTTTCCAATCAGGAGTATTTTTAGGACTTCTGATCATATAGGTGACTTTTATTTTGTTAGGAGAAAGCTGGACCCAAAGAGAGCCAGATTATAAGTTTCAAAACATTGAACTAAACCTTGGCATTATAAGTTTTTCAGAGACAAACTCCTTCAGATTTCCTTCCCTCTCCTAATGCTTGTGATAAGGTAGTTTGGACCTTATCCTCTGATGGTTGCTACTCTGTTTAGTCTGCTTGGGATGCTTGTCGACATCGATTTGCAACTAAACCTTGGCATAGCTTGGTTTGGTTTGGCCAGGGAGTTCCTCATTGGAGTTTTATTGAATGGCTAGCTGTTTGGGGTCGTCTCTCCACCAAAGACAGACTGGTAGGATGGGGTTTAAATGTGACTTCTCTGTGTGTGTTGTGCTCCACTGGCCTTGAATCTCATTCTCATCTTTTCTTTGAGTGTGCATTTTCTACTGTTGTTTGGAAGCGTGTGCTGGCCAAGAATGACATCTCTAGGGCTGTCCATCATAAGAGGGGTAAAGGTATGTGCAATTATGTGTATAAATTGTCGTTGGCAGCATCCATCTACTTCATTTGGGGGGAACGAAAACTGCGTATTTTTCAGGGGAAAGCCATGAGTGAGGTTGATGTGTTGCCTGCTATTCTTGAGGCTGTTAGAGCCAAGCTGAGCTCTTGGACGGCTGTTAAGTTTACCGTTGTTAATAGGAGAATTTGTGATGATTGGCTCTTAGATTCTAGAATTTTTCGAGTTAACACTTAGTGTTAGGATTTTGTGTTGTTTGCCTTGTTGAGGTCCTCTTCTTTTGTTGTTTAGCGTTGTTCAGGGGTATGCCCCGGTGTTTTTTGTAGCTATTCTGTTCTTTTTTGGTGAAATGAATTTTACTTACCAAAAAAAAAAACATTGAACTTTAGCAAGCCAATGAACAAATGGCCCATAATTGACCTGTGCTTAATTTCTGCGACAATGATCATATTTGTATTCCGTTGAGATATTCAGACGCACTATTTCATGGAGAAAAATTCTATTGGAAAATCGAAGATCTTAAAACTCTTACGTCTTTTACTTGGTAAATCCCAAATGAGACGAAACATTTATTAGTTTTGGGGTATTGAATATAGTTAAGGAAAAATAGAAAGATGCAATTACTTTAACATGTTTGTTTCTGTATTTAATTAACCAAGAATATATTTTTTGGATGAATATTTATTCATGTGAAAAAAGAAAAAAAAAAACTGCATAAGGTCGGTTAAAAGACAACGAATTTTAATGCAAATGCGAAGAAATAGCGAAAAAAAAATTTGTTACGGATTTACAGTTCATGATGTTTTCTTCTTCTTCTTCTTTTTCTCTTTAAAAGAAGAAAATTTATCTATTTCCATGCCAAATGTGCATGTGAAATTTAATTGATCGGAAAGGCCGGATAAAGTTTGGGCCAATATCATTGGAGCCTGAATCGGCCCAAGGTTAAAGATAAAGAAGTGGGCCACTCTATATAAATTTGCCGGTGATGGCTCAAGACAGCAATCTGGGCTTCAATTGGAATAGGCTTGGCTTACTCCCAGGGAAGTTCATTCATATTCCCACCAATAAATTGACCTTGGAGTTTGACCGAATGATTGCGTCGTGTTCATTTGCAACATGGGGTCTACGGCGATTAGGGGTTTAGAGGCGGGGAGGCTGCCGTGCAGCTTAGTTTGTGTGCGCTATGTAGAATCCAGGCCGTCCGTTGCTTGGATGGACGGCCCAAATTTCAAACAAACTATTCGCGTGAAAAGTGTGTTTTCAATCCGAACTGTTGAAAACACTTGTGGACGGCTATGATTCTGCACAACACCTGTTGTCTATAGGTTGTGCAGCAGCTTCCCCTGTGTCCGGTTTGGGGTCTATTTACCGAATCATGATTCTTTTGAGTTCTATTTTTGCAAACGAATAAGACGGTGATGATTCCAATGTATTCTATTTTTATGACATTGAGTAATTACCTGTTCTTTTTTCTTGTACACAAGACCTCTCGACCCATATGGATAGGAGATTGGTCTTAGTAGTAATATATTCTAATTTTAACAAATACTGACATCCTAATGTCATGGCAAAGAAAAAAGAAAACAAAGAAACTCAAACAAGCTCTAGGATTTCTAGGTTTGACATCTCTCTCCAAACTGGTATAGCCGACCTTAGGCTTCTTTGGGGATAAACAATGGATAATCCCATAGTTTAAAATTTGGCACTCTTCGAGTTTTGTCTTTATTCGTGTTTCAATCATAATTTTGTAGTTTTTTAATTTCTCTCGTCAAGACGAATCACCAACCTTAAAAAGTTTGACACAAAATTAATAAATGCAATATATTTTAAATTAAGATAAAACCAACAAGTGTAAAAAGTGTAAAAATTAAGTTGCACAAAGAGTCTGAGAGAGAGAGACAGAGAGAGAGAGTTGGGTTTTGGCTTCTCTTCACCATCCAATGAAAGTACTTCAAAATGGCCAATGGACGAAAAGCACAAAAACATGGTTGGTGCCTTGGTGGCTCCTGGACGGACCTATTTCCTACATAATTCTGCACTAAAATTTAAAAAAAGACCAATAGACATAGGAGTAGATAAAAAATAAAATTGATTGAGATAATTCATGATAATTTAATTGGGGTATGTGCTAGATTTATTTTGGCCTAGAGGGCTCAAGATGCGAACACTTGTTGATTCGGTCATGATTAAGGTGTAAATGATGTCTGGAAAAATTAAAAAGTTAATGCACATGCCGTATATATGTTACAATTTGGTTTTTCATAATTTTGATGATTTTTTTATATTATACTCCCTCGATCGGTTCCTTTTTTTATAGTCGACTATTTTATTTTGGACTGTGCCTGAATAAGTGTATGTTTTAAAAAATTAATGAGTCAAAGTTTGAACAATTATTTTGCTCTTTTAAAAATTTAGTGAATAAACAGTTGATAGGTAAAGGCAAGCCCAACGGCTCCCTAAACCCCTTTGTATCCCTATTTTAGGTAGGCAAGCATGGAATATGGGCTACACCTCCCTAAATAGGTTAACAAAATACATATGTGAATAGTTGCTCCCTATATCACCTCCCTTTTGGGGACCCACTATTCACTCCCAAATCCTTTTTTGAATCCTTTTTTTATTATTTTTCTCTCTCCTCTTATGTGTGTGTGTATATATTATGTGTATTAGTTTATATTATTTAACTGGTATAGAGAGAAATAGAAAGGATTGTTAGAGTAGTGTTGAAAGAGATGTGAGTAGGTAAAACACTATTCACCAATCTTTTTAGGGAGGATTTTTGTTCTCATTGTTGGAGATGCTCTAAAGTGGAGGATAATTTTGGAAAGTGTGGGTAAAAGTTGATGTAAAAGGTGTAAAATGCGGGTAAAAAAATTGATGTGAAACGTATAATGATGATGTTTTTTCAATAAGTTGAATTTACGAAACATTAAATTTAAAAAGAGACGGAAGGAATATGTATTTGTAATCCATATTATACATGCACCTTAATTACTTACTAAAGTTATGGTTAGCACTTAGCATTTTCTTCCAAAAAAAAATGCCTACATGTGAGGCGTACTAGACCATACTCTGACTTCCACTAACATAAAATTCCAAACAAATAAACAAATCAAAAGTGAGATTTCCAATCAAATGGTCTGATTCCACTTATTTCTTTTCCATCTTTTGCTTCACCTAAATTCAGCTACAAACAACAAAATTCTCTCTCTCTCTCTCTCTCTCTCTCTCTCTCTCTCTCTCTCTCTCTCTCTCTCTCTCTCTCTCTCTCTCTCTCTCTCTCATTAGCAGTTATTCTATGATCTAGCCAACCATTAATTTAGTCATAAATCACAAATAACTTTTCGTTATTATAATGCAAAACTTAATTACAAAATTGTCATTAGTTCCCGATTCACTTTTCTAGCTTGAATAATGGCCAATTAATTTTATAAATTTGTGTGTCATAAAATAAAGCATATATGTAAGGAAATGAAATCCGAAAATTACCCAAATCTTAATTCTTAGATATTAAAAATGTTAATCTAGCCCATGCAGGAGGCAGATATGTGCCACTGTGATGTCCCTAATCATATGATGTCGGGAATAAAAAAAAATACACGAATTTCGTGATGTGAGTGTAATAAGACGGAAGTAGAGAGAATGTCTGAGTAAAGTGCATTAAGATAGGATGACAATATAGCCCCATGGTCCCTAATAGCGGCCGGAGCTGCATTATTTTGCCAGCATCTGGCCTAACTATTGGACTAATTATTCAGTAATCTGGGAGCACTGAATAAGTAGACCAATAATTGCTTGTCAATTAAAAGGGTCATTTCCTCCTACAATTTTCAATATCAACATCGATCTACCTACTTCTTCATCACTCTCTAAGGTTTTGGTGAGGAGTAGTTGCCACCGGATAATCGGTACTCGTGTGCCGGATTATCCGTGGCATTTATTTCCTCTTATCTGAGGGTTGATCCATATGTGGGAGTCCAAAAATCCGCTGGTGTCTGATAAGTGACTGGGAATGTGCTTGAAACTGGAACCAAACAAAGCCCTCGGCTTCTCATATTTTGCTTTGGTCCTTCACAGTCCTTTGATTTATCGAAACTCTGCATATGTAATAAAGAAATGCTTTATCAATATTTAGAAATACTAAAGAATTCCAGGTAATTGAAACCCTAATAAATATGAAGTGAACTAATTAGGAAGCGACTTTCCTTGAATTCTTCAGGTATTGGGGCACGGCCACGTGAAACCCCCAACACCTTTTTCTTCTAATTTTTCTATTGGGCTCAAATTTAAGTGTATGGATAATACATGAACGTCTGATAGAGAAGAGTGTCGGGGTACTAATTGGGTGGTGTCCGGTGTCCCAATACAACCGAATAAATTGGAGAGAAAGAGAGCGAACATTTTACCTGTGGATGTTGCATGGGAGCACCACTTCTCATGTATGGGTTGCTTAAAACCTGGTATAGTACAATCAAATTAAGAAGATATAAATATATAGTTAATTGAGACATTAAGATTTTGCATCAAACTTAAGAAATTTCTCTACAATTTAGGTGACAATAATAATTAAGGTTCTTATGGTGCTTGCCCCAGTTGTTGGTCGAGTGGAAGCATGAAAGCAAATAAGAAGTTTAATACTCGGGGCTCACTGGTACAACTCCCACTATAAGTAAACAAACCGGCCTTAATTTGGTGTCATTTGGAGATTTATCCGGTTGTTAGTTTCAAAGCTCTAGAATTAATTAATGTGCAATGAGTAAGCTCGTCCGGATATTAAGTTATTAGTAACAACAAAAAGTCCTATGGTGCTTACATTAACTTGTTCGTGGAGGAACTTGATGTATTCAATTGCTTCGGAGAGCACTGAAGCTGTGTCCGTCTGAGAAAAAAAGAAAGGAGAGTATTACAATCAATCAGAGTTTGTTTTCCTAAATTAAGAAAGAAGCCAATCTGGACATCCGGTTAAAAAAAAAAAAAAAATCGATTCATATACCACACATAAGTTTATTACCTTTCCGAAAGGTGACACCAATTGTTGGAGTGCAGTGATTCTGTCCCCCATCTTCTCTTTCCTCACCTAGTTAACGCACAAAGCTATAAGTTCTCATCTCATCTCCTTACGAATTTCGTTATATCTCTTCTAGGATCGTTCTATTTGACGAACGTTTTCTTAAAAAAACATTTTTTTGAGAAATAAAAAACATAAAAATGAGATTGGAAGCAGGTTCGATGATCTAAAAATGAGATTGGAAGTAGGTTCGATGATCTTTGTACGTACCTTGAAAGGTGGCAAAGGCGACGTCGATGGTGTTTCGCTCCGGGACCTCTTATTGGATGCTTCACTGTTACTTTTCTTAGTCACCTTATCTGAATCTCGGACCTCCGATTTATTCTGAAGAAAAATGAATGCATAATCATGTTACAATTTTTTAAAGTTGAGACCTAGTCATGTATTTGTTACCACGAGCACATTGAAAAACAATATTGCTCAATTGTTCAAATATTGTACGTACAAATGTCACGGTCGCATTATTCTGATAAATATAACGACTTATGATCAATATGATTACCTTAGGTTTCTCATCAAAGGTTGGCGGAGGGAAAAAAGAACTCGATTGGACATCGTTCATGGATGCTGATGTAGCGTTCCATAACGGTACTGCGCTGCTGGAAAATTGCAACGGACTATTTTGTTGTTGGTTTGGAGGGGAATTTCTCATGTAGTGAGGAGCTTTCGACAACGAAGGCGATAATTCGCCGGGATAACTCAATCCGTAATTTGCCGGATACAAGAAATTAGGCCGTTGTTGATTTTCAGATCCTAAGACTGTTCCTTGTGTTGAAATAGTTGATGAAGGGCTGCCATAAGCAGCTGGATCTATCTGAAAACTAGAGCTGATATTGGGACTGAATTGCTTGTACTCATTGGCTTCGGGATTGCTGGAATAAAATTTCTGTCTCCAAGATTCTAACCCAATTTCTTGCTGAAAATTGGTGGCGGATGAGGCGGAGCTCATGTTTTGCTGAAGCCCTAACCGAAAACTGGTCTCCGCTTTTCCACCACCACGACTGTCAAAAAGACCCAAAAAGTTAACCTTGCGAAGCAAATTCAGAAAAAAAAAACAAAAAAGAAGTTCATTTAAAAGAAATAATAAAGTATGATGAAAAACTTATGCTGAATTGAACTTACAATGGAGTAGTTTGGTTCCAATCCATTGGTTGAGAAGAAAGGCCTAAACCCATCATTTGTAAGTTACAGTCTTGGGTGAGTTTCTGGGTATCTTGAAAAAGCATAGAGCTACTGGATACAGATACAGGCACGGAATTCATGGAATTAGACGACCTTGCTCTGAAATTTAGGTCAACTGTCTCCGTCGGCCATCCGAAGCTGCCCATGCCACTTGGTGCCGACGATGATGAAAGAGTTGTTCCGCCTTCAAACCTGGCTCTCGACGAACCCCACCAGTCTCCCCCGCCCACTTGAAATTCCTCCGCCATCACTTGTAAGAGCTCAGCCTCTTTTATCTCTGGTTTTTGTCTTCTTGATTATTCACCCTTCTAATACTCCATGCTAGCTCTTGTGCTTGTGTTGGTTTCATAAAATGATGAAATGGGTTTTGGTCACTATTTATAGGATCAACTTGGCACCGTGGAGTGTACGAACATAAGAATTGATTTAGAATTTAATTATTTAAGTTGACTTTTCAGGGGGGAGAATAGGACAAAAATTGAAAAGATTAGACAAGAGTAAAAGTGGTTTTTAGAGAAGGGTAAAAGTGGTTTTGAAATCAAAATTCGTTTGCTTAATTAGCCAAACATATTCGACAAAGTAAAAGAAGATTTACTTGTTTGATACTGCTTTTTCTCTTTTAACCCTTTTTCGGCATGGTGATTATCTCTGTAATAGACTTGACGATGTTGCATAAACCCGCCAGTCAGCAGATCGATATGATCGGTGTTCGATCGTTTCAATTCTATACCTTTACGGCAAGTCCTTGAGGAAACATCCATATATGTCAAGGAGAAATTGTTGTCAAAGTTGAGAGATAGTATTCATCAAAGATTCCCATGGGGAAAGATTGGGAGTCCACAGATCGGACACTCTAACGACAATAGGTCACAGAAATACAACGAGAAAGCATATGACCAAACCAACGGAACACACCGGACAAAATCCGGACAAAAACCGGCCTAAAGCCGGACATAACCGGCCTAAAGCCGGACAAAACACAAAAGAAACGAGAAAAAAGATACACTCCCCTTCGTCGCTGAGCAGCCCATCTCTAGCCAAACCTCCAACCGGTCACGCGCCTCTACCGGAGGCCTAAGAAGCCGCCGGAACCCGTAAGGTTGCAAAGGAAGAGCAGACGAATCGTAACGCCCAATAGGGCTGCGGAACGCCAAGTTCCAACGATTGGCGAACGGAAGGCGGATATGGTGCAGAAGGGGAAGGGGAAACCAGATCTAGAAAGGGGATTAGTCCCTCCCCTCCCGCCGCCCAAATGGTGTGCAACCCATGGAGGGGGAGGGGAAGGAGGGGCGGCTAGGGTTAGAGTTTTTTAGAGAGAGAGAGAGAGAGAGAGAGAGAGGGGCGGCTAAAAAGAAGGAGAAATTAACTCTCTATGTATTACTCCCAAAATAATTGCCTATTTTTAGAAGTGGTGATATATTAACCTGATGCAAAATTAAAGCGATTTTATACTAAAAGATGCTTTAAAAACTGCGGGATAAATGTAAAAATCAAATATTACAATGAGGCAAATTTCACCAACTCTCCGTAGAAAAACCAGAGTCGTCAACTATATATCGCAACAAAGGGTAGCCAAAACTAATCATATTTCTGCAGCTTAACAAAATTAAAAGAACTTTAATAAAGAAAAGAAGTCGACGTCCACCAACAAATTCCTGATATATTTTAAAGTAAAAAAAGCAAAAATAAAAGGGGGAGGATTTGAGTGGTAGAAGGCGGCGGAAGGTGTAGTATTTTATCTAGACAGGATAAGCTATAAAAAAATACTACTATTAAAAGAAAAAAAAATTACTTCAGATGAAAAAAATTGAGACAGCTTGTATTTTTCATTATCTTTATTATAGTCTTATTTAAGTTTTTTTCAATTTAGATTTGTATATTTACACTTTTTGATTTTTGTTTAATGATTTTGAGAACCGCTTTTTTAGAATTGTTTTGAGAAAGCCGCTCAGACCTCTAGAACAAAGATCAGCCGGCTCTAGAATTTTACTTTAGTAGTTGCAAAAAGAACGAAGAAAATTTTTGTATATCATGCTCTACATGAGATAAACATATTTATTTTTGTTGAAAATTTATTGAGCTATAGCCTAGTTTTTTTTGTTTTGATGAGTAATATTATCTACTAACCCACAAATTTAAGATAATATTTTAATTACATTATATAAAAATTTAATGCATTAATGCATTTTTAAATTCGGAATGTATAAACACATTTTCTCTCGTCGACAAAAATGATTAATTACAAACTTTTTTTTTTTTTTTTTTTTTACGAAACTCATGTCAGTTTAATTCTAGTATTTGGATCTTAAAACTTTGAATTAAGAATAAAAAGGAGAAAAGGACAAGAATCAACCAGTGGGTCCACGCGGCATATGCGCGTGCATATGTAGTGGATCCCACTCTCCCACGAGTCAGAGACCGAAAGCGACCCGCTCTCTCTTTTAGTACATTCTTCTCGTCTTCTCATCATTTCAATCCCCGGCGTACCTAAAAAACAAACGTTCAATGAATTTGCTGACTGAAAAAACTATTCAGTACTACGGCTTTGCTTTTTCTATCGTGAAATTGAGATGTAATTTTCTAAAATTGTATCCAACTGTCTATGGACCCCAGACTGGCAATGAGCGGGGCAGAGACGAATTAACCCGTCTCCACCCCGTTCTTGATCGAGGCCGAGTCGAGCCTGGGATTGGGAAATAGTAATCATTAACTCCATAATTTTAACTAATTTTATTCTCTCTAGAGTGTTTTGACGGAAACACAAAATATTGACAAGTTATTAGACTTGGAATAAAATAGAAATAGACATAGAAAACAAATGCCTAAATTAGTGATTCATTATTGTCTGGTTTGCTCTTACTACATGAAAATAATAAAATCTATATAGATAAATAAGTACTATAAAAATATTGATAAAGTATAATTGGAGTTGGATAAGGTTAAAACGGGACGGAGAAGCTAATACAATCTCCATCCCCATTTGTTTATCGAATTGGCGATACATGCTCAGATCGGGACAGAGAGATTGGAGGAGGGTACGCAAATAAAGTAATTGCCATCCAAAGATACTAAAAGTACATACACATGAGGTGACAATTGTTCATCACAAAATTTGTCAACTAAAAGTCTAAAACATATGAAGTTGTGATCAATTGAGTGAAAGTATGGTACCCAGTACAGTAAGGCCTCGTTTGATTCCGGTATTAGGAGGCTGGGATAGGATAACACAAGTCCAATCCCACACAATCCCGCTTTTGGTTCCCGAAAAGCACGTGGGATTACTAATACCTGTACTAATTTAGTCTCTATATGGGGGGTATTATTTTATCCCATGGGGGGGTGCCACTAAATAGTCCAGGATAGAAAGACATGGAGGGGAAAGAGCAAATAATTGCAAAAATGCCACTGTTATAACCCAATCTCTGACCTGCTTCTTCTTCCCATGGATTTCACGCCTCTCTCTCTCTCTCTCTCTCTCTCTCTCTCTCTCTCACACACACACACATTACCAGATTCGACTTTTTCCATGGATTTCACGCCTCTCTCTCTCTCATTACCAGATCTGAACTGTCAGCAAGAAGTCGTTTTTGGTCTCCAGAAGTGAAATCGATCTGTCTATCGAAGGCAGACTTGAAGTCGTTTCTGGGTTTCGATCAGCAAGATC
The DNA here is from genome assembly GCA_963854785.1 of Vaccinium vitis-idaea. NCBI lineage: Eukaryota > Viridiplantae > Streptophyta > Magnoliopsida > Ericales > Ericaceae > Vaccinium > Vaccinium vitis-idaea. The sequence goes on from OY978218.1 coordinate 40,224,452, forward strand.
GAAGGCAACCTTGAAGTCGTTTTTGGGTTTTGATCAACTCTTGGGTTTTTGGATTCGATCAGCTTGTGGCTTCGATGAACTTGAAGGTTTCTGGAAAAATGGTAAATATGTGTTTTTTTTTTCTATTTAATTTCTATTGGTTTTTTTACTCGTATTGGTTTTTTTAGTCCAGTGATCGGGGAAGTGAATTTTGCCCCATCAGTCATGTATCAGCCCATAAAACTAATGGGGGGAAAAAGGAATAGGTTATGACCCCTTTGATTTTTGCCAGAAATTGGTGCACCAGAAATTCTTGGAAGAAAGAATTTGCCCCTACACAAATGAGTAATTGGAGAGAGACAGAGAGACAGAGAGAGAGAGAGTATCTTGAAATTAATCCCGAATGTAGTTTAGGGAACCAAACATGGGATTGACCAAAACATGGGATATCCCAATGTTAATCCTGCATGAATCAAATAGGGGATTGTGTGAGATTCAGTACTAAATTAGTCCTAGGACAAATAGTCCAGGACTATCAATCCCATGACTATTAATCCCACCTGTTTTAGTCCGCGAATCAAACGAGGCCTAAGGGCTCTGATAAAAAATAAATAAATAAATAAAAAAGTATAGTAAGCCTTGCTTCGGAGCTCTCACCAATAAAACTCTTTGGTGAGTGAAGTTTGTCTGGTCTTCATTTTCCTGTCACCAAATTAGTCCCGGACTAATGTCGCGAGCCCTGGCTGTCTCTACCGCGTTATAAAGGAATTACATATCCTGATATATAATATTGCTCATATCCTGAAAGTTTAGGATCCGACTACGGGTACAGAGGTTGGGGTACAGAGAATGTACCGACCGTGTTCGGGGACCCACTTTTGGGTCCCACGCGAGTGATCCGAACTGTTCATTGTTCTTAAAACATTTTTTCGAGTGGCCCCACAAAATTTCAGCTCAATCGGACGGTTAGAAGTGCTAGAACCAAAGTCCCACTGTTTCAATCGAAAAAATTTTGTTTGAAACGATGGGACTTTGGTTCTAGCACTTCTAACCGTCCGATTGAGCTGAAATTTTGTGAGGCCCCTCGGAAAACTGTTTTAAGAACAATGAACAGTTCGGATCACTCATGTGGGACCCAAAAGTAAGTCCCCAAACACGGTCGATACATTCTTTGTACCCCAACCTCTGTACGCATATGTTTACCGGAAAGTTTATATTTCTACACCCGAGTTTTGTGTCTCCCAATAGACCACATGTGTACTTAAACCGATCTGATGGAATAGTCCATGAAGTGATTCGCAAGTTCATTCATTTCAGCTTAAAAAATTCGAGGGAACACAACTTTCAGATACAATTATATTTGAAACCATACATACATTTAATGTATATTAGCCCACGTGCATTAAACGACTCTTACTGCAAACTTGTCCGGATATATTATTTTAAATTTGTGTTGCTATCATTGCTCTTTCAATTTAGTGATAATGGCCGTTTGAATATTTTAGATAATGAGTACAGCGTTCAATTGGCTGTTAAACTTCTGGGGTTTGCCCAATATTTCTGCATCTGAAGAAATTGGCCATCACAAAACGACGTCATAATGAGGTAAGCTTGAGCTGTGCTAGCAGACAAACTCCACACGTTAACTTCAGATTTCAACACAAAAGTGAGGACTGATGACTCTCACCATGTGTGTGTCTGACAGAGGAAAAAAATTTGTGCGCCGAGCAGGTACCACGTGGTGCCCATGCATGTACATTCGGCTGTTTAAAAGCGTTTTGGACGGTCCAGATTTATTCCACTCTCTCTGCTCTTTCTCTCTTTAAATCCGAACTATCCAAAAGTGTTTTGAATGGCTGAGATATACGCTCGGAAACCACGTAGGATGGTGCCCCGCTCGGCACTGAAAAACTCTTCCAAATAGAGTGGGAGAGAATGAAATTGAAGTAGAAGAGACATAATGCCCAAGAGTTAATCGGTTTGGTTGGTCAATTTACTCCACAATTGATCAAGATTCGTTTCTTGGGATTATCGTAAGAACATATATGTTTTTGTCAATCCCCGAGTTCTGGTGTGAATGGCCTTTTTTTAGCCGAATCAAAGATACCATGTGAAAACTTTATATTCATCTCAAAGCCAATTGGCAATGAGTGGAGAGATCTCAGTATATATTAAGTGATCACCTATTCCACTTCTAGACAATGTGAGACAATATTCCTTAACAAAAAGTGATTAGTCGATGTTTTCGTGAACTTACCTGGACATCCTGACCGTCGAATCAAGAGAGGGAGAGAGATAGAGAGAGAGTATGAAATTGAAGTAGAAGCAAGAGGCTGACCATATGGGGTCCAAGGGCCACATTCTAAGGTTGGGAGAGCTTTGCCTTTATTTTAGTCTCTATTTTTTCAAACTCCACAACGTGTCTCGGATCTTTGGGTCAACCATGAACTTGAGTAAATTAAACTCGTGTCCGTATACACGAGTCAAAATTTGAGAGCAATTGATAAGATCATTCTGTATTTTAAATTGGAGTAATTGAGATCATTCTAGAGAATAATATTTCGTGGGATGTCTTTGTTTCTCACTAATCCAATCTTGCACTAATCAAATGTTAATCATTCAGTGTCACGCAAACGGTTGTGATTGGTGTTGGTAGAGTTATGTCCCTAGCATTATTGTGCACTATTACACCATGACTTTTAGGTCGGTTGGTCATGTACCCGTGCTTTGGTGTTGGAAAAGTTCTGAGTTCGAGTTGATGGAATAATATCGATACCATTTGTTGTAATCTAACTTCACTAACATATTAATATCCTATAGCTTGACAAACAAACAAAAAAAAGAAAACTTATGCAGTAATAATAGTAGTGTGTACACACGACAACAAACATTCGTGCACGTATCATCCACTAAAAAAAATTTGATTGTTGGCACGTTTTTGTCTCTCGCTATCCAACAAAAAGACAATAAGTAAATCCGGTAAATTAAATACGTCTAGCTCGTTAGATAATGATATGGGAAAATTATTGAAATGGTCCCTGTAGTTTCACCCGAGTCTTGATTTAGTCCCTCTAGTTTCAATTGCACTCCAACGAACCCTGTAGTTTCAATTTTGGTCGAATTTGGACCAATCGATAACGGACGTTTGCAAATTTGACGGAAAACCCAATTTGGGAGTTTTTTGAGGGGCAAAACTAACTTTTTGACCCTCATTTTTCTTCCCCAATTTGAAACCCTAAGCCTAACCCTAAATCAAATCCAATCTCTCTCTCTCTCTCTCTCTCTCTCTCTCTCTCTCTCTCTCTCTCTCTCTCTCTCTCTCTCTCTCTCTCTCTCTCTCCATGGGCTGTTGTGAATCGGCAGCACGACCAAATTGGGGTATGTATAAGTGATTGAGCCTGGTAATGAGTGTTGGTGAAATGGGTGTAGTTTTTTCAGCAATGCCCACTATGATGGACTACTGTAATTCTTTGGGAAAATTGACGTGCTTTGTAGAATACATATGTAAGTGTTTGAATTAAAATGAGAATTGGGGAAATGGGTAATGTTATCTGCATATTCGAGTACGTAATTGAGTTGAATTGAGAATTTGTTAAGCGGCAATGGTTGTAAATACCCACTGCGAATCTTTTGGATGTCGTGTGTGTTGTTATCCATAAGTAATTGAGTTGGAAATGAGAATATGTGAAAGATTGTTATTGTTTTTTCAACGTTACCCAGTGCAAAAATGCAATCTTTTGAACGGGCATTTGTTATGTTTTTAAGTAATTCAGTTGAAAATGAGAACTTGTGAAGTGGATATTTTTTCCAACAGGTCCGACGACCGTGAATGTTCGCATAACCGGACTTGCTCCAGGACCTCATGGGTTCCATCTAGTGAGTATCTCCTCAATTTATTTCATTAGCTTGATCTAGTGTAGCACATAACTGTTGTTTGGTGTTTAAATGTTGTGTAGCATGAGTATGGAGATACAACCAATGGATGTATATCAACAAGTTCGGATGATAATTGACATTTGATCTAGTGGAAATGATGGTTTTAGTTTTTATTTTGATTAATGACATGCTGAAGTTTACTTTTTATTTTGATTAATTGAGAGAGAGAGAGAGAGAGAGAGAGAGAGGGAAAAAGATTGTATTTGGTTTAGGGTTAGGGTTTCAAATTGGGGAAGAAGGAGGGTTAAAAGTCAGTTTTGCCCCTCAAATTGGGTTTTCCGTCAAATTCACAAACGTCCGTTATCGATTAGACCAAATTCGACCAAAATTGAAACTACAGGGTTCGTTGGAGTGCAATTGAAACTAGAGGGACTAAATCGAGACTCGAGTGAAACTACAGGGACCATTTCAATAATTTTCCCTAATGATATTGCATAAATTGTTGTTATATTCAATTCACAAGCAACTCGCCGAGGTGTGCACAAACTGACAGTCGTATTAAGCCTCCAAATTTAATCGAGATGCATGTAAATTGACGCAGACACTTAGAGTTATCAAATTAAAAAAAAAAATACAAGCACTAGTCAATATTTGTGGGCTGGGTTTACTTCCAAGACATTCACCAAACATGTATCTAAAATATCTCTTCTATGTTTATTTTATTTTATTAGGACTCTTAATTAATTATGGATTCAATATGGGCCCACTACAAGTAGATTAACTAATTAGTGGGAGTCCAAATGTACATTGCATAGTGTCAAAAACAAGTCTGAGCTGAGCTACTTTGATGTGATTGAATCTTGTAGTAGTGGCGATCAATATCAAGAAGACTTTTTACATAAGTCAATAAATTCTCACCACCTAAAAGATTAGTCAACCGAAATGATATTGGAGATTGACTTTATGAAAAGTCATGGCCTGCAATTTTGTCAACATTCAGTTCATTAATAAATCCAATCTTATTATACTAATACGGTTTCGGTTACAATTGCATTACCTTTACATTTGACATTAATAATGTATTACATTTAGAAACTTAGTCAACGGGACAACTTAATATACCACCACGTTTTTAATAACTAGAGTTGCGGGCTTGCTTATGCAGAGATAATTTATAGAGAATTGGGGATCAATTGTTCGCACCGTCTGCTAACATAAGATCTAATTATAGTCGAACAAAGTTTCGTATGAATTGGTCATAGGATCTAATGTTAGTCGCCTTTTCACATGATTCTAGATTATTATTTTTTTGGGGAAAAGTGGAAATTATATAGGAACTAAATAGGTCGGCAATAAGAATCCTCTACAACATCTATACATAATTGAGGTACGTTGGGCGTCGTGTCATGTTGAATCTGGTTCATGTCAAAATGACCTGCTTAATTAATTGTGCCAAAAAAATAAACCCTAACCCGACATGCTGTAATTGTGTCAACCCGAACACGACACGGATTGACACGATTAACTTGGAAACGACCTGTATAGCCAAATTTGACCCAAACACGACACGAATTGATACGATTAATTTGTGTCATTCTCGGGTTATGCATCGTATCATTCTCGGATTACCGTGTCGACACGAATAGACAAACAGGTTAATTCGTGTCATTCTCGGGTTATGCAGGTTGAACCTGACCTGTTTACAAATCGTGTTCTCGGGTCATGTCATATACATGTTTCATGTCAGAAATACTCAACATTAACCCACTAACTTTGTGTCGTGTTCGGGTCGTGTTACCGTGTCGTGTCATAAGTTCCCACTCCCGTACAACATCCAACGGAACAACATTAAAAACTGTTAAACATTCTTCTTGAGAATTTGTGATTTTGACAATAATATCAGCACACTCGTTGAATTATCTGAAGAACATTATTGAAGATGGCTGAATATATTAAGCTTATCCAGGAGAAACCTGCAATATCAGGTGTATATACTGGTGCTTAATTAGTCCTTATCAACAAAACATAAGTTTATCTACCAATTGGAATCATTAGCGTAACACCCTTGCTCTTGTTCTTGTTTCTTTTATCCTTATCATCTTCCTTAATTAATCAAAAGCATACTTGTTAAGTTCCAAATAGACTCCACACTAAGGTTTTTTTAATCTTGTTATATTTTTGGTCAGCTAGCTTTTACTTTTTATAATTGAGGTGAGGGTGAGACTTTTTCACACTCACTTGTCAAGGAAAAAAAAAAATTATAACTGCCTGGAGGTAACGACCGGATATAACCGTCAGTGGCTCCAAGATTTTGCTAGCATAACCACTTGACAAACTGGCCTAGAAGTAAATTTCAAGCTAGCCTAGAGGTAAGAACCGGGCATACCCAATGGCCCCAAAAATTTTGCTAGCATAACCACTTGACATGAAATTGGCGCACAAAAATTAATCTTGGGAAATTTTAGTTAAGTGAAGTATAGGAAACGGAAAAGTATTTTCTTACATATGTTCACTTGATAAAAGAAATTTATCGAAAATATAAAGAGCAATAGTTTGATTGCATAGGAAACTAGTAAAAAAATGATTTCTGCAAAATTTTGTGTTTTTTATGGGATGTGTTTTGAGGAAAAAGTAATCGTAGTGAGAAAGTTAGAGATGTGAACATCCAAACTTTCTTATTAATCGAACTCCTAAAAATACATAAAAGTTACATATTTCCTTTCCTTGCAACTGAACAGGGCTTAAAGCTCCACAAGAGATATTTGTTTAGTGCATTGTACTTCCTTGAATGACTATCTCTCTTGTGATTGACTATTGTTTGGAAAACTTTTAACTTGTATATTAATTCAATGATAGTTTCCACCATTGAGGATGACAAATGTGAATTTAATTTTTTGACTTAGCTAGTGGGGCGTGTGTCATATATGCCATCAAATTGTTCCCCACGCCCACGGGAGGTGCCGTTGACGTGAAAGATTGACCACAAATTTTGGGCTGGGTTTACTATGAGATTTTACGGAAAATCTCATAAAATCTTATGGCATTTCCCGTAAAATCCCTTGGCAAACTCAGCTCAATAAAACTCTCTCTTCTGGGTGATTTAATTGCAACTCATCCAACAACCAACTGGGGCTAGTTCAGTTGGTCAGGATTGCTGCTTCACTAGAAGTTCAGGAGTTTCTGACTCCAAATCTGTGTGTGGGTGTTATTTCTCTTGTATTTGTTGAGTTGTTTATCTTCTTAATGGGGCTATTAATCGGGGTTGGGTTATAGTAATTGTGAATTTTGTTTTCAGTTTGATGTAATTTATACTTGTACTCTCCTACCATTTGACCTAAAAAAGAAAAACTCATCACAAACACTATTTCCTTCATTCAAGAAATATTCTGATTTTTCTAAACGCAAGGGGAAAAAAAAAAATTGTCATCTTTTCTCTCAAAGGTTGAATCATTTCTTCGTATGTACATTATGTTTGCAATAGCTGCGGATACAGATTTTAAAAAAAAAGTTTACCGTAGCTTTGAAAGTATAATAAGCTGTAATAAAAAAAAGGTCTATATACCGCAAAAAGCTAAAAAAAAAATAGCTTTTATTAAACTTAAAACCTAAAATTTGGTCCAAAAAAGCTCCAGAAGTTACCCAAACCCAATTTCGAGATTTTCATAATCTCATTCCTTTTTAACTTTTCAAAATTTGTACAATTTAAGAATCTTTTATCTAGAATTATTGGTGAACAATCTAACTAATTCTGCAAAGCTAGAATCTCAAAATCTTCTAAAATAATTACTCATAAACACGCACATAATGATATGAACAAAAAAAAGAAAGAAAGAATGTCGTGGCTCAATGTAAGCATTTCATTTTAAATCTAAGCATCAATATGGCTAAGCTAACAATAGAAAGGCCGGAAAGATAAAGATAATCTTAATAAAAAAACAGCGGCAGACGCAAAATTACAAATTTGACCCGCGGAGACTACTCCTCGTTAATTTTTCAAAAAAAATCCAAAAAATGTACTATAAATAGAAATAAATTTGGGAGGAATGTAGAAGCCAAACATCCCCACGCACAGTCGCACCCCCCATCCTCCCCTGTTTATAAATATCTAATTTTCATCAATATTCTCGTAATGTTTTTATATGAAGTTTCTGTTTGCATTCTCCTCCTGTTACCTGCATGCACATTTCGACCATTGTTGCTGATTGCTGTGCTGTAGTATTGGGCTATGTAAATTGATAAAGTCCAATAAGTTTAAGGCCCAGCTCGACTTGGGCCCAATAATTACAAGCCCTTGTACAATCTGGGCATATTCTTATGCCCTTCTTATGAAAACCATAAGAGAAAGTTTGTGACATTTAAACCAAACCAAACGGGTTAGCTTAGTGGTCAAGACTTCAGATTTAACAATTTCTCCTCTTGAGTTCTCAAGTTTGAATTCTCTAAGGTGCTTTCAACTCTTTTCGCGACCAGTCCGTAGAGAGCTTTGTTTAGGCTTCTGATGAGCCACCGTTAATAGACAATTACAAAAAATCAAATTGATCAAACATCAATATATATTCACTTGAACTCAGCAAAATGGTCACAAGAAAAATAGACTGCGAGGTTATTGTCCATTTCTCTTATAACCAATGCGATTCGATCAAGTCTTGTAGTATCCGATAAACCTAACGTTTTGTATTGATGATAATCACATGTAAACTTACATATTAGATGGCTTTGACCATCAAGTGGCACCGTTATAAGTCACAATTTGCATATCGCTATAGAGATAGGAGAATATCACTTCTTGATTCGTTGTCTCCCCCATTTTCCTCGTCACATATTAGTATAATGTGACAGTGAATGGACCGAATTAGCCAAAAAGATTGTTCGAGCTTGTCTAAAAACTTAACAAGGTTAAAAGGTCATATTTAAACTTTTTTTTATCAGACTAGTCGATCTGAAATTGAGCTTTCTTTTAGTCAATTTTTAGTAGTTTGGAACTTATTAAGGGGTTTTTTAAGTCAGGAATTAGCTTAAGTCAATTTTTAAGTCGATATATTGTGAGAAAATGACATATTTCGTAAAACGCAATATATTGGGTTTGAGTTTAAGAGAGGTAATGGAACAAGACCTAAAACTTGCAAATTAAACAAGTTGAATAATAAAGTCAAACTTACTTCACTAAATACCGAAACTCGATCAATGTAAATCAATTTTAAGTTTTTAACTGACTGGGGGTGTTCCACTAACGAAAAACAGTTTTTTTTTTCTAAAAACCGAGACAGGTCATTCTCTCACACTACAACACATAAAAAAATCGTAAAAAGACAGTTTATTCTTAAAAACACCCTTACCTTACGAACTTGAAGAGTAATTTTGTTGTTTATATGGAGTCAATGAGTGTTTAGCAAATAGGTCTGATAAACGATCCAAAAGCGTCAAACAGTTAATTGTTCAAACTTTGGTTTGAAAACTTGAACTTGAGTTAATCAAGGCCGTCTAAACGTATTTTGGACAGTCTAAATTTGAGGTAGCATTAAAAAAAAGTGTTCGAGTTTGATTTCATACTGATTTCAAATGAGATTTAAGTGAGTTGTACAAAAACTGATCTCGACTAGCTTGAATTTTTCACATTTAAGTCATACGAGCCAAACATCTAATTACTCAAGCTTGGTTAGGGCATTCTTATCAGACACACCAAAAAATACTAAATTTAACTTCAAAAACACATTTTATAATTTAGCAAGTCACTTTTCAAAAAATTCACAAAATCAGACTTTTTATTCTAACTTCATTATATTAAACTATTCTTTATTTCTACTCCTACTCTCCAAAAGTAATAATAAAAAAATTGAACAATGCGTGAATAGTGCATGAACAGTGCTTTGGTGCGTGAACAGTGCCGCACCAAAATTTGTTAAGTTACTGTAGTCTTAGCATCAATATGTGGCTTAACAATTTAACTTTAAAGTTAAAGTAGAGAGCAAACTCTTCAAAAACCTCAAAAATTAGCCTCGCCAAACGAACTCATCAATTTGAAGATTTCTTAACTTTGCTACAGTAACTTAACAAATTTGATGACCTACTGTTCACTCACCAAAAGAGGAGGAGGGAGGGAAGAGTAAAAGTTTGAATAGGGAGTTTGATTCTGTGAGTTTTGGATAAAGTGACTTGCTAAAGTTTGAATAGAGAGTCTAATTTTGTGAATTTTTTGAAAAGTGACTTGCTAATTTATAAAAGGTGTTTTTGAGGTTAAATTTGGTGTTTTTTTTTTTTTTTTGTGTGTCAAATAAGGATGCCCTTAGAGCATCCACAACAAGACTCCTCAAACCCCTCCCATCTCTATTTTAAGGAGCCAAACTCCAAAATTCAGCTCCAAGAGACTCCTAAACCCCTCCTTAAAATAGAAATTGCTACAGTGTCTCCCAAAAAACCTCCCCATTTGGGAAGGTACTGTTCACTCCATACCCCATTTTTTTATTCTCTCTCTCCCTCCATCTCTCTCTGCCGTAACTTTTCTTTTTCTTATTCTCCATTGTCTCTCTCCCACTTTTCCCCAATATATCATACTTGAGGGTTTCAACTTTTAAGGGAAAAAAGAGTAGTATTATATTATGAGAACTTAAATTTTCAAATATTACCCTTAAAAAGTGTGAAATAACTTTTTGTCTCATGTGCAAAAGAAAGGGTAAAATGGAGAGTTTACTTAGATCTTCATTTAACTTTTCAAACTGGACAATTTTATGGGACAAGTAAAAGCATAAAAATGTCCAACTTTTAGGGACAGAGGGAGTATATTTATTAAAATAGAGAGAATAATAGAAAAAATTGTTAGAGACGTAGATTTGTAAAATGAAAAATGTGGATTCTTTATAAAAAAAATTTAGGAGTATTGGATACTCTTAGAAAGCTCAACCAAGCAGCTTTTGAACGAGCACAAACTCGAGCGGTTTATTTCGTTCCCAATAGCAAAACTACTGAAGAGTAGAGTAGTGAGTAAGATTGAATTCCAAAATCTCCGTAAATCTTTCGCCCCCCAAAAATGGATCTACTCTGCAACGCTTACTCAACTGCTTCAGACGACGACGACCAACCCGAACCCGAAAGGCCCATCGTTCCGCCTCCGTCGAAGCGACCCAGACCCGATCACCATCGCTCCCACACCGAACCCTTGGACCAACTCCGCCCGAACCCCGCCCCGTACCCGCCAACGGAAGTTCCGATTCCTGGCAGATACATTTCCAAGAGAGAACGAGCCGTTTTGGGTTCGGTTCCTAGGGTTCCTGACCCGACCCCACCTCCTGACCCGGTGGCAACGACACCTGGTTTGTCAATTCTCTCGCTTTCTTTGCAATTCGGTTTGTTGTTGTAGCGAATTCGTGTGAAAATCGCAGTTTTGAATATTTTGGTTTCTTTGCAATTCGCTACATGTATGCATGTATAATGTATTGCAAGTGGCTCTTCAACTGTCATGTGTATAACCAATCCTATATAGGATAAGGAAATTTGCTATCTCCCTTGGAGACGATTCCAGAATCTGAGAAAATGGACAGTAGAAGAAAAGAAAATGGGGTTACAAATATTTTGCTTCTTGTGCTTGTGGGTTAGGGTGGGTACCTCAGTGGCGTAGCCACGAATCGATGTAATTGGGGACACCTGTTACACGTGCTACATTGTTTTGAGGAACAATTATTTTAATCTCTTTTTTGGGAAATTTTCTCGTACAAATTGATAGTGTTGAAGTATTTTCTTCATGACTGTTACGAAAAAATTTATTTCCTGTTGTCGGGTGATGAGAAAGATAAGTAAATAGTTTATTTCCTCTTGTTTTACATGATAAAGTTTATATTTTTATAAATACTAATTGCTATTTCACATGAACAGATTGGTTCCATTGCATTTAAACTCATTGTATTACAGGATTGAGTATTAGCTAATGATATTTTGATTGGCATTTTCTCCTCCTGTTTCAAATTTAGCTGCAACTTTCTAGGAACAATGGACCATGATCAGATGATACAATGAGAGAATGATTCAGTCATGTGTCGCAGCGAGTTTGTGGGTCGCCTCTGTTTGTTTGATGAGAAAATGATAGAAAGTAGAAGGAAAGGAAAATGGGGCTGGAAATATTTTGCTTCTTGCGCTTATGGTTTAGGGTAGAATGATGAGAAAGATAAGTAAATAGTTCCTTTCCTGCTGATAAGTTGGATATTTTTACAAATACTAGTTTCTATTTACTTGAACGGATTGATGAATCCATTGCGTTTAAACTTTTTGTATGAAGAAATTATTAGCCAATGAATATTGTGATCGGATTTTTCGCCTTTTATTGTTTTCTTGCAATTTAGCAGCAGCTTTCTAGGAACAATGGCACGACAAATGGTTTCCTAGATAGTAGTCCTTGCGAAAGCATGTGAATTGAGATGTATAATAAAGTAGGGGGAAGAAGCAACAAAGAATGAGAAGAGATTAAGAAGAAGAAGAAAAAAAAAAAGGGAAGGTGAAGACTGAAGAGCATAAGAACAAATAGAGAGGGCAAGAATCTGCCAACAGAGGGGTTTAATAAGAAGAGAATACTGCCCAAGATCTCCCTTAATTCATTCAGTAAAGCCTTAAAGAGAGACAAGAAAAACATGAATAAAATACGAAGGAAGTTCCTTTCCTAAAAACTTATAAAATCTCAATTGAATCCTTCACCTAAGGCTCCCATCACTTGTCAAGAAATTGGTGCAGGTAAAGTGTTTTCCTACATGTGATCATTTAAGTCTGTGGGAAAGTTAAAAAGTAATAGTTTAATTGTATAGGAAACTAGTAGAAAAAACTAGATTCCTGCAAAATCTTGTGTTTTTTGTAGGATGAGTTTATGAGGGAAAACTAACCCTAGTGGGAAAGTTAGAGATGTGGGTCCCACAACTTTCTTGCTAATTGGACACCCAAAAAATGCAAGAAAGTCAGACATCTGTTCTTAATTCGTTTCCTTGCAAGTTGCAACTGAATGGGACCTAAAGTGCGAAGCTCTTCTCTTTCCTTGATTCCATCAGCATGTACTTTGTAAATATCATTTAGTTGAATCACTACGCATAATGGCAATTTGGTTTTACAACTTGATAATCTCAAATGGCCTTATTTATTCAGGCTAATTATTCAATTCTTGAAAACGTATCATCACACTGACTGGAAGTGCACTCTCTTATCAGTGATCGGTAGCATTTTGGATTCAAATCTCCCACATGAAATTTTGTCCTCATTGAGACGTCAAAAAAAGGGGCAAGCAGGGCTGGGCCAAATTTCTGAAAGGCTGTCTGTAGCTCTTAGTGGCCACTCAAAGGCCATCAATGTTGTACAGTGGTCAACAAATAATGGTGAGTAATCTTATCTTGTTGAAGACTTTATACTGATACTAAGTTACTAACCTGTATTTTTTTTATGTTTTGTTTTTTGGTTGCTTTTGTCCGTTACCTAGTTTATTGTCATGTACTGTTGAGCTGAAATCGCGTCTAAAATTTTAATACTGAGGGTACAATGAGACCACCAGAATAGAAATTTAGCAATGAACAGCAGCTTTTCACGGTCAGGAACTTTGCTCATAATATTAGATGACATACAGACCCTTATCTATGCATCTATCTATCTATCTATCTATCAGTTTATCTATCTTCTTGTATTTATGGTATTAACTTGTGGCTCTCAATTAACTTCTGGAGTACTGATGGGTATTTTTATATAGTGATGGAAGTTTTAAATAGAAATACTTGGTGTTCATGGAGATTCTAGTGCATAATTTGAGTCAATGCAGTGGTACCATATCTTGCATGATATGGTTATCAACATTAATTTGTATCATTATCTCATGGAAACAAGATTCAGTGCAATGCAAATGGCAACCGCTTTTCAGATACTATAGTTATAGACATGTAATAAATCACATTAAAACCCAAATTCTTTGAGGAGCGACTTCAGCCACATCATATCACAAGCCACATGAACCATAGCTCTTCAATTTATCTTGATTCAGCAACCGCACACTGGCCGCAGAGAGAGAAAGTTTGTTTCTGCTGGAACTTCAACGGTTCAACCAGTTCCTAATGGCCTTTGATGTCAAATTTTGTATACCTTCCGTATCGTTGGCGTGGTATGAGGCTACGAAACCGACTGCTAAAACTTAAAGTTCCTATTTTACCAATAAACATGTTTAGATCCTACTATATCAGATTTCCAAATTGTCTATTCTATGGCGTTGATCTAGCTTTTTTTGCAAGTTGATGCATCTGTTTGAGAGGTCTCTATATGGAAAGGATCTGTTGAGTGTCTGATTAATTGTTAATTATTCGGAATATGGTCTTTTGTTTTTTATACAATGTGTTTGCCTCCTGATCTTCCATTGAAGTTAGTATTCAGCCCATCTTCTTGCATCTGCCGGAATGGATCATACCATCTGCATATGGAATGTATGGAGCAGAGATCAGAAGAAAGCACGCGTATTGAACTATCACAATGCAGCAGTTAAAGATGTGAAGTGGTCGAAACAGGGATTGTCTATACTCTCTTGTGGATACGACTGCTCATCGAGGTTAATTGATGTTGAAAGGGGTTTAGAGACTCAGGTTTTCAAGGAAGACCAAGTTGTTGGAGTCATAAAGTTTCATCCAAACAACTACAATCTCTTCCTTTCTGGGGGGTCGAAGGGCTTTCTTAGGTTATGGGATATTAGAGTAGGCAAGGTGGTAAAGGAGTATTTTCGAGGCCCAAGTCCAATCCTTGATGTTGAGTTCACAATTGATGCCAAGCAGTTCATCTCTTCGAGCGATATATCCATAGGCAACATCAGTGAAAATTCAATAATTATTTGGGATATCTCTCGCCAAGTTCCCCTATCAAATCAGGTAAGAGACTTTTCATGCACTCTTTCACTAACTTCTTCTGATTATGTCTTCTAGGCGTCATCAATTATAGGTATTGTTACATACATAACTAATGTTCAGGAGTAGACTTTTATGTGCAATTTTTTAATGTGTATTGTCGAGTTGAGTGAACTGTTAGTTGTTGGTGCTTGAATGCTACTGTTTTTGAGGTGTAAGAATATGTTTAGACATAATAGGTACATCGAACTATTCTGAAAATAGATCAACACAACACTAAACTTCGACCTTTTTCTACTCACTAGTTCGTTGGTGAAACTAATTGGCATTTTGGTCCGAGTCTAGCTGCATATTTTGAGCACTATGGTACTAGTTCAATGCCATTTAAAGATCTGAGTGTCTTCTTTTGATCCAGATGAAGGATAGGAGAAGTGAGTTTCCATGTGAATGTGGCTTTACAATGAAAGATGACAGATTGTGGAAAATTAAATATGCTTCTTTTTCGTGATTTATTGGGTTTCTGTGATTACATATTGTGCTGAATTGGAATTTCTCGTGATTCGTGTTGGTTGTATTTGTAATGACTCATGCCATTTCCACACTCCCAAGGGGACCCCTAGGCGAAACCTAGTTTATGTAAACAATTCGTCTGTCCCTATTCAAATATGGAGTAGGATGTAATTCACACTCCAAATTAAATTCTACTCCATACTTGAGTATATATTCTTGACATTCATGTTTTGGAGATTTTGATGATTGCCACTAACCCTCCCTTATGTTTGACCTCTTCCAGGTTTACGTGGAGGCTTACACCTGTCCTTGTATTAGGCACCACCCATTCGATTCTTATTTTGTCGCACAGTCAAACGCAAATTATATCGCAATATTCTCTTCCAGACCCCCTTTCAAGCTTGACAAGTACAAGAGATACGAAAGCCATGGTGTATCTGGTTTCCCTATCAAGTGTAATTTCAGCTCGGATGGAGACAAACTTGTATCAGGCTCCTCGGATGGATGTATTTACTTTTACAACTCTCGATCCACCAATCTTATCAAGAAAATCAAGGCGTACGAACAACCATGCACAGATGTTGCTTTCCATCCAACAATGCCTAATGTCGTCGCTTCATGTAGCTGGAGTGGTGATGTTTCTGTTTTCGAATGAGATGGCTCTGTTTCTGTTTTCGAATGAGATGGCTCTGTTTCTGCAGTCAAATTTAGTTTAAGCACAAAGGCAATCCTAAAGAAAGCAATTTCTTGATTAGTTCGTTGGAATTCAAATTTCTTATTTCTGGGTTGCATGTTTTTCCTCATGATTGAAATTCCTTTCCAAATATCGTAGCTGAAAGAAACAGACAGTCACGGATTCACCTTCTCAGGAAACATCATCCAAACTCGCAGGGGTTAATCAATGAATGTGCAGTTAGTTTGCCTCGTTTATTTCGCGTTTGGTGTTTTAAATTCAACTCGAGTTATGGTTATAACTCGTTACGATCTGTTCCTTTTGTTAAGTATTTGTAGGTTTTGACTCAGCCATGTCAAATTAAAAGGGGCACAGTACATACCATGTCCAGTCGTCCAAAAACACTTAAACCAAACCCACCATTTCATCAGGTCTGATCACTTAAGAAGTGACTTGTGGGTGGCACACATCTTCATCCACCTTCATTTCATGAGAAAAGAGGAGAGAAAAAGAAGAGGGGCAAAAAGGATGGATAAAAAAGACATAATATTGAAATTCTATTCCCATTCATCTTCATTTGGGAATAAACGTTGATTTGACATGACACAACTATGCCCTTTTTTAGTTGCATTCCTGAGTAGGGCCAAAGCCTTCCCTCCTGTCTTTCAACACCCACAATTACACCAAACGTTTCTGAAAAACAAACCCAATTCATACCCATAAATTTGTCAAAACTTAGTCAACATCGTCGCCGTTGGGAAGCTCCCAAAACGATGAGATTTGGTGATAAAATCCTCTAGCAGCAAGATAGAACCGGTCACGAAGATGACCCGGGTGACCACCTCCGACATGTCAACCAGGCCATGATCTTGTATAATTTCTCTTGCGGCGATGTATTATATTTTAGAACATCTCTTTAAAACCCGCATGGTTTTAAGTATTCTTGTGCTTACGTATCCATAATTCAGAAACACCATCTAGACAAGCCTACAAGATTTTCAATGTCAACTGTGAACCACAATCCCAACTCACACTTTTTTTTTTTCCCCATTTTTTATTTTAGAATCCTTACTGTTTAAATTGGAAAAATACAGTAGTGCTATATTTATCTCTTTGAAAGCAATAACACAACTATACCACCTATTTGGCTATGTTTCTTGTTTTTATTCAAATTTCTGCATGAATGTGTTCCCCACATTAACTGGTCTCTGCTTCATAATCTCTTATCTCTTTCTTTTAAACCACTGCTCCATATACAAATGGAAAGTACAGAAGGAGAAAAGGTCAATGGAAAACACTTAGAAAAAGTAAGAGCAAAGTATGCCCCCCCTCCCACCCTCTCCATATGACTTCAATCATTTTGTAAACAAAAGAACTACAACTTTTGGAGTACTCTGTGGTGAAGGGGATGTTTGCTTATTAGGGTCCCACTGGTTACCCTTTCAGGTGACATGAAACGATGGGCTAAAAGCTTCAACCTCCATGAACCAATTACTGGGATTTTGCCTTCGACTCTTTTATGGTTTAAACCTCAAGATTTTAGACTTGTTTTTTAGTATTATTAGGGAATCAAGACATGTTTTCGATCGCGAACGCATGTCAATCGAGCTGATCACGAGTAGAACTATTACCACTTGCCGTTATGTATACTATAAGATTATCGAGACGAACTCGATATTTGATTACGAATTATTATTCACTTTGTCTCAAAATGATAGTCTAGTTTGCAAAATAGTAAGTTAAAACTAATGCATTTTTTCAAGGAAAAAAATCAAATATTTTTTAACAATTTACTAGATATCAATGAACTTTTTTAATTCATGAAAAAAGTTTGAACTTTGCTTTTAAAAAAAATATATTATTTTTAAATTATCGCTTTACGAACCAGACTATCATTTTGGGAGGCAAAGAGTAGTTAGCAATGATGACCCTTCTACTGATTCAAACCGTAAAACAAAGACATGAAACTCAGCCCCTAGGGTTAGTCCTGATGGTTGGTGGATTTGCTTCTCATACAATTCAGCAGAGTTTGATTCTTGAGGTTAGGCAGCAAAAAAGGTAATTTCATATGAATCCCCTACACCTGGCATGGATTGGATCGGACCGGGGAGGGATAGGTCGAGGTGTGCGTAAGCTAGCTCGGACATCCCTAACCGTAAAACCAAAAAGAAAAAAACCAATTGGCTATAGGTGGAGTATCCTATAGATTATATGAACAAGCTTAGGCGGCTTATGTGAGAAATATGGGATAAATCAATTGGCTATAGGTGGAGTATCCTAGGGTTAGTCCTGATGCATGGATTGATGAGGAGAGGCAATTGACTCGAGCGACCCTCACGTGTAGCCCTGATGCACGTGGAGGTATGAATTGAGGAGACAAGGCGATTTCACCTGGGTGGCAGAGACTCGACTACATGAAGTGAAGCCACCCAATACCTAATTCTGATAACATATTAGATTTCTTGAAGGATTTCAACCTAAAACCAATTGGTTGTAAGTGTACCAATTGGTTGTAAGTGGAGTAACGTCAAAATTAACTAACTTTGGGTGGCTTATGTGAACAACATGGGATAAAGTCTAAAAGACATAAAACTCAATCTATTGGCCATGCCCATGTGCTTCCTTGCTCATTTGGTTGGGCTCTCTTTTTTGCTCCCAAATGGCTTTAAAAGTTTTGTATCAATTTGGCAAAAGAACCAACTGTGATTATGTTTAATATCTTTAATTCTTTCCAATTCAGGAAGTATCTTTTTTCCCCCCCTTGCAGTGGCTTCTGTGTGGGCCATGTTTAGCAATTTAATTAGTGCTGCCATTGTTAACTTTAAACAGAAAACTATTTATGATGTGTGTAGTGTGTTTGAACGACCAGACAAACATGATTAATTATAGTCTAAGCCTAACTCTAAATAGGATTTTCAAGTGGTAATGATTTTGTTAAAAATTAAACTAGCACCGTTGATGGTTGATGCCAACTGCCATGGTTTTTAGGCAAAGTTCCATGAGATCGAAATCAGCCATTTATTATATATTTCCTTTAATTAACTCAATATCCGGCTAGAACGACCTATGAAAAATTTTAACAGCCAAGCTTTATAGCGTTTGATCTAGGCTCTTTTAGCAACGAGCCTATATCTTAAGCTTGAGCTCAACTCATTTACAAACTAGCCGATCTTATGTGAACAAACTTAGATTTTTCAAGCCGAGCTGTAAACCATTGAGCTCGATCGACTAGTTTACTGGAGCCTAGCACTCGAGTTCAAGCTCAGCTCTATTACTAAACAAGTTGAGCCGAGCAAAGTTTTAACTAGCCAATCCTCAAACTACTTGATAGCAGCTCAATTCGTTTGCAGTCCTAGACCTACTCGAAGAACCAATCTTCTCCTCCACTAGAGGGAGGCTCCTTTAAACTCAAGCCAAAAAAACCCCATAAGGACTGGCCCATTGAAGCCCCTGGTTGCCAGGTAATTAGCACTTCGTGAGCCTTAATCAGTCATTTACTGTAATGATGCGTCTTTAGATAAATTGGGGTTTGTATTGGCCTGAATTTCCGTGACACAAAACAGCATGAATGGAAAGAGGTTTAAAGCAAGATCAACAAAGAAAAGTTGCTCTTATATAATAACAAAACCATTAATTTGCAAATGATTTTTTCATTTTCTCTACCAAATGACCAATTTGTCCTCAATTAAAAATATATTATATATAAAAGATATCCAAGTGCATTTTCGAGTGCGAAAATTTATTTCCCCTAGTTCGACCCAAATTAAGAATATGTTCCAGAACCCCAAGGGGTTGGACCAGTGATCAAAGGCTCGAGGTTTAGGGGTTTGCTCTCTCTTAATGTTTCAGGTTCGAAATCTCTCAGGTGCTATCAACTTTTTTGGGGCCAGTGACGTCAGTGATATGGAGCATTTGGTCTGGCTTTAAGTGGGGCCCCCGCTAGTGAACATGTAGTAGGTTTATGGTTGGCCAAGATTAATCGGTGTGCGCCTAAGCTGACCTATACACTTAATTATAAAATAATAAAAAATAATAATTCCGTTCCAGTTCACCCCTCTTATGTAACAGAAAAGCAAAAACAGTGTCCATAATGTTTGGTTCAATTGATTCCCACCAAGACTAGTAACAGTAAAAAGATAAAAGGCCAATACCAAGTTATATACACAAGCACTCAATTAGGCACCCATTTGCTCCAATCTTCACAACCACTATACATGAAAGTGAAAAAAACAAGCAAATAAACATCTAAAAGCCAAAGTTAAAGGTATTACTTTTAATTACATTACCTAAATCCCTATAGATAACGACTTGACCTTCCATGCACCTTCTTGCCTACAAAAGTCCATTTCCCTACATTGAAAAAGTCCATTTTACCCCTACGTGGTATAGACCGGGTGTGGGTTACCCCCTAAGATTTAACATTGACCATGTGTACCATGGAAGGAGCAAAGGTGAAGGAGGTGGAGAAGAAGAGGAGGGGCATGAGGTCATTGTCTTTTATTGGTTAACAGAGTTGACAAGTGCGTTTTAAACTTTTAATCCATAAACCACAAATAGGCTATGAGGTCAAGGCTAAATGTCCGCGGGATAAACCGGGCCGGCTTATGCCACGGGCTAAAATGAACTTTTCCCTACATTTTATATCTGATTGACCTTTTTATTGAGAGGTGAATGTCAATTCAAGGCTCGAAAAATCTTGTTCGAACGGAGTCACGTCTTTCCTGACAGTCGTGAAGAGGAAGCAAAATCCTGAAGGTTCTATAATTTTCATCCGGACCCAGTGTATTCAATCCAAACCTTGGTGAATTTGGTCCGGACCATGGTGATTTCAAACCTGACTGTCGGGTACGCGAAAAACGCGTTTTGAGCAATGTTTAGGGCTTTTGTGGGGGGTTTTTCTCTTGGAACTATACAGGCATACAACTATAGTGTAGGGGCAGCTCTACTTCTGTTCTAGTGAGGTCAAGCAACCTCGCTAGATTCACAAAATCCATTGGAAAAATAAAAAAAGTTGATATAAATTAGTAATTTTTTTTATTATTGTCAGTGTTGGGTTACTCGTGCGAAGTCAAACTAAATGATATTTCAACTAAATTTGAATAAAAATGTTATAGCTCAATAAAACAAAATAAGCATAGCCCAATAATTTATGAGAGCCCAATATACTAATATTTTTGGGGGATAGAGGTAGCCTCGTGTGATGTTAGTTGTTACAATATGTTGGAGTCTTTAACAAACTAAGAAGAGTTGCAACTTAGAGCGCTGTAACGCAGGGGCGACTTCAAAATTTTCATCCAGTGCTAAAAATTGTGTATGTTTGCTTGTGGTTTTGGCCGTTTGAATTACCCAACACTTTTCGTATATGTTACACATGGTGTCTGATCATTTGAGTGGCTATGAGTTAGTGGGTTTGGATAGTTTTTGCTAGGGAGTGAACAAAAAACTGAACTTTTGGTATTCATGGTGCAGTACATTATCTATTTGGTGAACATCAACGAATCTTATGTCACTCGTAAAGCTATGAAGGCTTTTCTTCGATCTTGATATGATAGTGCTTCAATTCAGAGTATGTAAGAGCCTCTCCAATCCACTCATTTTCTTTTAAAATGAAGAATCGAATTGACATATCAATGGAAGATTTTGTAATTTATGTCAACTTTTGTTCAAAAAGTTGTACTTTTGAGGGACCCATCCTTCTTTTTGGAGAATTGGTGAAGAATTGGTTCTTCAAATCTATTTTGGTTCTTCAAATTTGAAGAACCAAAAGTAGATTTGAAGCATGGGTCCTTCTAAAAAGTACAACTTTTTGAAGAAAAGGGGTATAAATTACAAAATCTCCCCTTAATATGTCAATTCGGTTCTTCATTTTGAAGAAAAATGAGTGGGTTAGAGATGCTCGAGCATGTACAACAGTACAAGCCATGCACGCACCCACTGCTATAGCATATACCCACCTCGAACATGGTGGATTTAGGGGGGGAAAAAAACCGTAAGTGATTTTAGCTTATTTCTTAGAGGTTTTTAATTTAGGAAAATGAAAGGACTTCATAGTAGATAACGCATGGTTTACAACGGACTACGAACAACAAGTGAGGTGGTAGCCAAGTTAGAAGGCACCTATACTCTGATGCATTAGATCAAGGTTCAAGTCTGATCACAAACATTTACTAACAACTAACATTTCTTACATACACTAAAGAAATGGATTACGAACAGAAATGAAGATTGTCTAATTGAGATGATAAGAAATGTGCAGTGTGTGAAGCTATTGATCCTTTGCTCGATCCTTTAACCTTAAGTTACTAACTCAAATTAATAAAAGTAAGTAAGATATATAAATCAAAATTCATATCACATGTGAACTACATTATGTATTAGAGAATACAGATATTTTGTGAGATGTGTGAATAGTTATTTCGGACACCCTTTGTGGGACGGAGGGAGTATGAAACATTACTTGTAAAAATTTGAAGCTCAATACCAATAATGTAAAATACTAAAGAGTTTAATTTTTCTAATTTTTTTTGTATTGAATTAAAGATCTCTGTGAGTAGTTTAATTTGGTGCAAAAAAAAACTAAAAAATTATGGGCGAAATTATTTTATGTTTTCATCCAAAGAAAATTGCAAAGCCTAAAAAAATGCCTAGAATTTGCGCCAATGGCAGCTATACATTGCAGTAGCAATACGAGGGGTATTGGGCGGGGGTATTTGTAACGCCCTGATTTTCGAAAGCATTAATTAAGACAACTAATTAGGATTAATTTAATAAAAAGAGTTTCCATCAGAGTACACGTTGGAAAACGTGAAGTGCAGCCCATTACAAAATACTTAGTACGGTTTGAGAAATTAATATTACAAACCCAACATTAAAAATAAAGGGGTGGGTTCTACAGATTAAGGTTCAACTCTGGATTCCACGGCTCCTCCTGAGCCTGGTCTGCCGGAAAACCCTCGGCTCCGAAATAACCATCTCCTTCGACACCAACAGTACCTGTTTGATCACAGTCTGGCATAATACGTCCGAGTCGCGAAACAATATCATAGTATTATACCTGGGTTACACAAAGTGTAACGCCGTGAGTGATAAATCACTCAGTAGCTACTCTAACCCTCCCAACCCTTGCTTAACATACAAATAAAACATATATGATTGAAAAAGCAGTAATTAAAGGAATAAGCAGGAAATAAATCGTAAAGCAGAAAATAAACACATAACTGATTTCATTACTAGCCATTAACTTACATATTCATCTAAGTTCTCAACCTAGAGAACTTTCCTCCCGGTTAGCCACTAAGGACTATGACCAAACTGTGATTTACTCCCCCCTTGTTTGCCCTTCACTCGGGGGCCCCGACGAAAGGTATAAGTTACGTACTTAATCCAGTTGCCAGTCGCCTTGCAAGGATGAATTTCCCAGGGACGAAACTGTACCACTGGACTACGTATGACAACTGTCAGGTCCTGTAGGTATATAGCCGAAACTGGTCTATAATACTTCCATTCTTATAACGCCTCAGAATTCAAATGAAACAAATCACAGAGTGTCACATCCTGGGGTTTCAAAATCAAGGCAGACTGCCAAACAATCCTCCGAAACAATCACTTGGCGGAACTGCCATTCAACAACAATCTCGGGGTAACTCCCCATCAATCAATTCCAATTCACTTTTCCATTAACCTCATCATCTATGTGATATCCGCGTACGATCACCCAACCCAGGAACCTAGTTGTCCATTCTAACATTCAACACGTTTATGGAAAGTGCACTTAACAGTAGAAGCAAAGCGATAACGATATCACGAGGGTCACAACCGAATATCTCGATTCACAAGTTCACAAAATTCGAGTAATCGAAAACCATGAGTCTAAACGTAATAAATTCAAACAACGGGGGTCAAAACGTAATTTAAAGAAAGTAAGGGTCAATCCGTAATATTATGAAGATTTGAGGTTGAAAATATCATTCTATGAATTTTAATGCGAAAACCGTGATTTAACTATGTCTAAGGCCTAAGTGGTAAATCTACCAAGTTTAGGGCCAAAATCGTAATCTTTCTAAATCTAGGTGTTAAACTACCAAGTTTACAAATCTCAGGGGCAATTCTATAATTCATAAAATTGTGGGGTTGATCTACAATTTACAAACAAATACATGCTGTAATTTTATAAATCTGGGGTCATTTATTGGTTTTTGTAGAATACAAAGAGCAATAAAGTAATTCTAGTAAAAGTAACTTTACTAATCAACAATTTTTTTTTAATACAACAATATACTTATATAATCTGATTTTTATATATAACAACATACTGTAATATTATAAAATAAAATTTATGCTAGTAATACTAATCTAATAAAAAGAGTTTCATTTATTTACTCCTAACTTATCTAGTTTATAACTTTTAAGTTCACAACAAATATTATAAATATTTTAAGAAAAAAGAATATTATTCATAGATATGTGCTAAATATTCTTTTATTAAGAAAGAATAAATTTTGGTACCATTTAATCTAAATTTCTACCAAAACAATCCTATTTTTCCACTTTGTTAATCAATAAAAATCAAATTGATATAACATTTCCGTGTAATACCTAACTGATATTAAACAGAAGCAAAATAATATCAAGTCAGTGGTTTTACAAAATTATAATATCATGCAGACAGCAAAAATAATATCAAAAAGGTAATCTTCATTAATAATAATTTCAAATCAATAGTCGGACCCATAAATAATATCAATTTGGTGGCAGCGAACTCGAAATTGAGTTACGGTTTCTCCATTTGGGCTCGTTTCAAGCCCTAAAAACTAATCTAAACTACTCCAAGACTATTCTAACACATTCAAAAGCTTGGAATAGATTGGGTACAAGTTTCTTCCTTGTTTTGAGAAGATTTGGAGAAAAACAGGTTTTTGTGAAAAATCGGTGGAGGGAGCTCTTTGGCCGGCCTTGGGTGGCTTTGGTGGTGAAATGTGGGTACCTTGGAGTGTGTTGGATGATTTTGAAGTTGAAGATGAGAGGTGTTAGCTTGTGGTTGATGTTTTGAAGTGAAAACCCAAATTTCTTGACTTTTCTCACTCTAGATCTTGAAGGATGGTAATGGACTTTTGTGTTCTTGGGAGAGTTTGGAGGAGGAAGAGAGTGAAGGAGAGGGGCAGCAGAGGGTGTGGACGAATTTGGGGTTTGGGGGAGTATAAAATGGGTTTTGGGTGGAGTTTGGAGTGTAGGATGGGTGAAAGAAGTACCATAGTGGGTTAGGATATGATGGGGGAGGGTGAGGGAGTGTGAAATCAGTCATGGGGAGAGTGAGGGGACTGATTTTGTGGTGGAGTGTGGTGTTGGGTTGATTTGGAAGAAGTAGTGGGGTGGTTGGTTGAGTGTGGAGTGAGTATGCATGTATAAAGTACATGTATGCACATATGTGTGTGTATGTGTACTAGTATTGCTTGTGCATGTGTATGAACATGTATAATTACGAATGAAATGAATTTATAAAAATGTAATGCTCGCGATTAAAATGTAAACGTGCCTTAGGGTCGAATTTGTAGCAATTTGGAAGTATTATGGTATAAATCGTAGTAATTGCAAATTAAGGGCCCTAAGTGCAATTAGAATTTAAATAACGCAATTAAAGTAATTAAAACGAAATTAAATAATCCTAAATTTTATTAAAAATTTCGGATTATTACAGTATTAAAAGGGGTACAAAGGTCATTTTCAGGGGGTATTAGGGGGTCATAAATATGGACACCCCAGCGGCCCAATTGGATGCCGGATTAATTTTCAGGGTATTATTTATGGAGGGGGTATAAGATAGTAGGGGGTAATAAATATGGAGGGTGGCCCCACAGTGATGTGACATTTATGGAGGGGGGATTAAGTAATACTTGGTTTGGATGATTTTGGTAATATGGGGAGAATAAATAGTACTTGGTTTGGATGGTAGTTTAAATGGGGGTATAAGGATATAAAAATTGTCAAAAGACCAAATTGGCCTTGTGCGTGCCCATATTACAATTCATGCGTTTGTTACTTAATCAAATACAAAACCTATTAATTTATTACCTTTGTGAACAAATAAACTATAAAAACTAATTGCAAATTTTTTTTAAAAACTTATTATATATGACAACTTTTTTTTAAATTTTTTTTTTTGCAACGCATATGTTAAAATTAATTGTGTTCTCAGCACCAAACAAGACCGGCATGTATCTCACCTGAATGTAACGCGGGATGAATGTGGTTGCTGTTTCATTGGTCTGGAGGACCAGTAGAATACATTTCCTTTACCAAAACATCAGTTGGACCATTCATTTGCTGTATCTCAACTAATACAAGCTGGCCTTCCCAAAAAAAAAAATTCTTGCATATAGCATTTTTCTCCTTGCACTTAATCTTTGCTTTTCTTCCTCTGGTAACTGGGAATTAGGTGTTTTAGTCGAGTTGTTCAGGTTATTGTGAAATAGAAAAACGATCGTAATGGAAAGGGGGGAAAAAATACTAAAACTAAAACAAATGCACGAAAACTAGGGCTCTGAAAATAGGTTTACACGTGAATAATAAGGATCTGGGTAATGGGTATTGGGTATTGAGCCATGAGGGAGAGGGGAATTATTTTGGGCATTTTGGTAAATTGACAGGGGGTATTAGGGGGTGTTAAATATGGACACCCCCTGGGCTGTCCATAAATAACACCCCAGCAGGGGTGATATTTAATCCGGGTGATAAATAACACCCCTGCATTTTTTGTTGGCAAACCATTCCATATAGGTGGGTCCGGGCATAAATAACACCCTCCATATTTATGCCCCCCCTTAATGCCCCATCCAAACGAGCCGTCTGGGTGATATTTAGTATGGGTCATAAATAACACCCCTGCACTTATTTTTGGCAAATCATTCCATAGCCGTGGGCCCGGGCATAAATAAGACCTCTCATATTTATGCCCCCAATAAGACCTCCCATATTTATGCCCCCAATAAGACCCCATCCAAACGGGCCGTTAAGTTACTATCTCAAATTGATATCATGTTTGCTCCTCGTAAAAAATAAAAGAATAAAAAAACAAAACAAAATAAAAATAAAAATAAAAAAATCCCATAGAAGATGTCAAAAATTACTATTCAAACCTTTCAAAAAATTATCCATATTTTGTAATTTATAATGCTTTTTATGATTTAAAAAAATTTATTTATTAAAACTAAGTAAATTTCATTTTGTAATTCATAATACTCTTTATGATTTAATAAACTTTGTTCAATAACACTAAATAAGATCAATCAAACAAAATTTATATTGCATATGAACTACATTACGCTTTAGAAAATACAGATATTATGTGATCTGTGTGAATAGTTATTTTCAACATCCTTTGTGGGACGGAGGGAGTACGAAACATTACTAGTAAAAATTTGAACTTAACAATGTGAAAGGAATAAAGGTATGAGCAAAAAGATGAAGCAAAGAAATTCAAGGAGCATCTCCTTGCCCCCCGACCAATAGAGTTAGGGACAAAAGTAAGTTAGATCTCCAAATAGGTTAAGTCTCTTTTGGGTTCACATAGGGCTGCTGAAATGACAAAGCAATAAAGCATAGAGTCTATGATCATTACATGCATGAACTGTGGGTTTGAGTCTTCTTTTCTGTGGGTAGAATTCATGAAGCCAAAAACCATGCAAATCCCATTATAGTCCTCACTCTCTTGTACCATCAAAAGATGAGCCTTTTGAAATTGCAAAACAAAAAGTTGCCCATGTGATTGAATGAATAGTACACATTCTCTAACATGTTGAATTTAGTTAACAAACACTTTTGGGCTCGTTTGTTTGTTCATCTAAACTTATACTCCCTCTGTTCCATAATGTTGGTCCCCTACGAAACTACGTGCAATTTTCAAACTAAAAAATAACGCATCTATAAAATAATTTTTGAATTTTTTTTGCACCGTTTAAAAGTTCACAATGAGATCTATCAAACAAGATCCATATTGCTCAACAAATTATGTTCATAAGTACATTATTTTTTAGTTTGAAAATTGCACGTAGTTTCGTAGGGGACCAACATTATGGAACGGAGGGAGTATGATATATCGTTCATTCAGATTACAAGAGATTAGCTTAATTTGCTATGCTCTATATGTAAGCAAAAAAGAAATAACCGAACGTCTGATTGTGGTATAAGCAGTATGTAGTTCGATTTGATTTTCTTATCCGGTCAAACGGACAGGCTCTTGGAGTTAAGTTCGGTTAGCGTACTTCTTTTAATCTAATCGTGTACTAATTCCTACCAGATTAAGCATGATCCTGACTTAACGATTCGGGCAGGATTTGCTTTATAGGAAAGATCAAATCCCTGTAAGCCTATAACTGGCATTGTGTCTTCCTGGGAAGGAACAAGGGATTAAGGACCACATTATTGGTCTCTAAAGTCAAATTAGTTAATAAAACAGCTGTTTAGCCATAATATCTTACACTCCCCATGCATTGGGCTACAGTTTTTCCCAATTTTAAATTCACCAACTAGCCAGTTCTTGTGCCAGAAGATCTTTTTTCGATGAATGTGTTCCAATCCGTAGTTGGGAAAATCCTAACCAATATACACACTCAACATGCTTCCAATTTTATAGTATATGCAGCTCGAGACGAAGCCAGGATTTTATGACAGTAGGGCCAAAATTCTAAGGTCTCGTTTGACTGTTACAAAATGCCAAAGTTCACGGAGTAGTTTTTTTTTTTTTTTTATCGGTAAAAGAAATTTTGTATTTCAATGCAAGAAATTCGGCTTTTAGAGGAGAACATGCAATGCTCCTCACTGAAGGCAACAATTTTGATCTCGCTTAAGATTTTTTGCGAGGAAATTTTATTTGTTGCAGATTTTTCTCAAATGAGTAGCCTCCGATTCTCAATTGCGAGAAAATTTTAATTTCTTACTAGAACATCCATTGGCACAAATTTTGCTTCTTGTAGGGAGATTTATAAACTAAATGTGCATGAAAGTAGATATATAAAAAGTAGTACATGTAAAATTAAACCATGCATGTTGAAGTTCACATGTCAAGCTAGCTGGCCTTGTGGTCCACAGGTACATTTGTTCTCACTTCTCAATTTAAAAAAAAAGAAGAAGAAAGGTGTAATTTTGTTTTCCCATTGATGCATGAAGTTAGCTAGCGAACTCCTGCTACCTTTTTTTGATAACCCGCTCAGGTTTACATATGCACACCTTTACTAGTCTGGGAGATCTCTCGGGAATCCCATTTAAAGTTAAAAGCAAAACTCTGCATGGACTGGTTCTTAAATAATTGATGGCGTCTAAGACGTTTCGAATATAAACCTTACGAGAGAGTAAACTCTAAGTTCCAAACTATGACCGCGAGACAAACACTTTGGGGTTCGAGTCTCCTGCTAGTCTGCTACCTTAACTAGTAGCAAAGCAACCAAACAAAACAATAAACACGAATAAAAATGTTGATTATTCAACGGTTTTACATTCTTAACTAGGTAATTTGTTTAGTAAAATGTACTAGGTTTCAACTTGCATTGGTTTCAACACCCATTCATGCGGAAGGATTGAGCAAAATTTTGTTCCTTCCAATTTAGTTTTAGAAAAATGAATGACTCGAGTCTTGAGGTAAAAAAAATTATTATAATATTATAAAAACAGTTTGAATTAGGCTCCGTACGTAATCCGTAATCTTAATTAGACCTACAAATTATGATACTATAAAAACGGGAGAGTTAATTAGGCCTACAAATGGAGAAGGATTATATCTACTTAGCTCCAACCCATACTTTGATTTGTGTGGTTATTTAATTAATCTAGTTTAGGTACAAGATTCATTAATTCGAAACCAATATACTACATCAACCCCTGAAAGAGGGAAAATTATCTCTTTGAATGACCAGGCTGTCACAATTCACTAGCCAATACTATTAAGCTCAAAAGATGGGGGGCTAAAAACAGCAATGCTATATACTCATAAAAAAAACACTTACAAATTATCCAGAATTTAAAATCAATGGGCAAATTCTTTGGGTACTTAGCATTTCTGGGGGTAAAAATGGGAATAAAAGAAAAACTTGGGGTACGTATTGGGAGAAATATAAGACACAAGAGGGATTTGGGGTTCCTGTCCAAGGCACTACACCGCTGTAGTGCCCCAATTCAACAATCCATTTTGCACTGGACTGGTCGGAATTTAATCGAGCTCCTAAAAATCTAATCTATCCTTACTTGGATTAAATCCGAGCTATACATCATCGAAATAGGCGGTCGGATAAAAAACAGTACAGAGATATAGTGCCTTGGGCACTTACTAGGATTAAATCCGAGCTATACATCATCGAAATAGGCGGTCGGATAAAAAACAGTACAGAGATATAGTGCCTTGGGCACTATAGGGACGCCGTGTCTAGTCAGAAGAGCTGTTAGGTGTGATTCGAGAATAAATCCAAGGGATTGGCAAAGTAGTCTTGTTTTGGAACTTAAGGGTTTGCTCCCACCTAAGGTCCGTTCGATTCCCCTTGTTAGCAAACTCTTGGGGTCACTGAGATTCATGCCCGGTTGTTACCTCTTAGGCTCCGAAATTAGTCGTGGTACACGCAAGCTAACACGGACATCCGGTTATAAAAACAAAATGTGTGTGATTTGAGAATGTCATTACAGCTTAAAATAAGGAATAATTCTTCTCCAAATTAATGTGAAGTCAACGGTCAAAGATTTGCATTACTGTCTCTGTCTCCCACAAATCTCTATCTTAAAAACACATATTTGCAGAAGGAAATTTAAAAATCCTTCCAAGAAACCCTCATGAGAAACACCAAGCACAGCAAGCAAAATGCACTACGCGGCCCAGTTGGGCGCGGGCCTACCTGTCCTCGGTGCACCCGCATTCCCCCAAATTTCTTCCCCTCCTTACTCTCTCTGCACCCAGCAAGCCTTGTCGGCTTCCCAGCCGTCTGATCAGATTACCGATAGTCAAACTCGGAAGACCGGGGGGTGGTCACGCTCACGTGTTCCTCTGGTCAACGCATCTGGGTTTGCTACACGTGGTAATGTACACTAAAATACTCGAACTCCTAGTATAATACTCTTATGTGGGGCCAAGAAGAAGAGGGTTATGGTGGGAAAGATTATTATAGTGTCCCATGGGCAACAACACGTGATTCATGGTGCCCCGCCCTAACCTTACGCACATTTTATAATGAAAATCATACGTATGTGTGGCGGAAATAGGGGTTTGGGCACCATGTATTACACCCGAGACATTGAATGATTTTCTGATGGTGGGGCTATGCGGGGGTGACATTTGCATGGGGTAGTTCATTAGCCAAAGAATACAGACTCGGGGACCTTGCAGTGCACTTAGTGCATTGCACCGTGCAACGCAGCATCCCAGTTGTGCAAAAGTGTTTTCATTGATCCGGATTAGATACTTTATTACCGGTCAAAGTATACGCTTACCAGTAAGAGAGTTTTAGTAAATCCGGACCATTGATTTCCAAGATAGACGGCTGTGATATGTGTTGCACAGTGCAGCTCATTAATTGTGTGTTGCACCATCTCCGCTTCCAAAGAATACCAACAAGCCCCGTTCCACTAAGGAGTTTTGTGACAGTTCACGCTTCACAATATAGGTTATTCTCGCCACATATATCAACCCAAAAAGTCAAAAAAATCAAAAAGCCAATAAGCCAAGTAAAGTAGACCAAGCCCAAATTAAAATTGAATTTAGAATATCTATGTTGATAATTTTGGACTCGTTTTGTTCAATAAAAGTTTTTAGTACAGTTCAATGATATTCAACTTATGAGCAAAAACTTAGAATTGTAGAAACTAAAAGGTTAATTCAGAAGTTCTATTTATTGATTTATTTTTACTTTTTGCCTTTGAGTAATTAGCTTTCTCCATAAATTCAGCTCTAACAAGGACATACGTAACACATGGTGCTTCTCCTAATTCTGTTTGCCTTTTTATGACTTCCAAGGGTTTATCGTTAGATGGAAGTAATGTGCAATTTTTGCACACGAATAGCAAGGGACGGACGCAAAATTTTAAGGTTGCGTGAGAGGAAATTTTTTAAAAAAAATAACCTATTAAAGGCAATATTAATTTTGCAATCAAAGTATTTCTAAAAATAAACTCCTGATTGGGTGTTGTATTGTTCAAAACTACTATAATTCTAAGAAAAATTTGAAACGTGGATATGAAGGGCGATTTGACGGGCTCATCTGCCCCTTGGTGAGTCCTTGCGAATAGGGTATTTTTCATGTGGTATCCACGCAATCTTTGTATCTACAAAATGTCAATTTTCGTGGACAACAAATGGATTCAACTTTATGTGATTACATACCTGCTGACTAGGACGTCAGTTGCTTCACCACCTAAAATTGCCGGCTATTGCATATTCTTAAGTCTAACTTAATGAAATTCAGTTCATGTCCTGCAATTGTTTTCGTGAATGAAACAATTACACGTCCATGTCTCAGACTCTCTCAGCAACACGTTGGCACCGGTTTGTCAATTTCTTCACCAGATTATCTTGTTAACAAGTGTTTATCTGATAAAACGACTCTCTGTAACCCCGAGCGATTGGCTAAGTGGTCTTGGCCCGGACTTAAGAGTTAGCACCCGTCTACGGTCTCAGATCCGATTCTCCTTGCGTACTCTTGGGGCCACCTCACTCCCCACGCGTAAGAGTGTGAAACGGTTGTGGAGATTAGTCCGATGTGCCCGCGAGCTCGCCTAGGACACCACAAAAGAAAAAGGATTCTTTGTATTGTTTGCTTAGAGAGAAAATTAAGCACGTTAGAGAAGAGAGCGATTTTTCGGTTAACAGTCTATTTAGTATCCTGATTCAGCCAAAGATTAGGCTCAGTTCTAATATTTATCTCAAATTCAACGGCATGCCGCTTTTGTTTGAGTGTTTAGAGCTTCACTCCAAAGTCATTAAGAGATTGCCAACCTTTGAACCGTTATTTCTAAAGGCAGGGCCGGCCCTGAGCTAAAGCGCAAAAAGCGGTCGACTTAAGTTTGTGAGGCGAAATCCCACATCGTCTGATTACCGAAGTAATATAAAATATATAAGCGTGAGGGCACCTTCACTCCATGAGCTAGCTTTTTGGGTTGAGTTCTGCTCAAGACCGTGTAACATGGTATCAGGACCGGCCCTAACGTTTGGGTTCCCCAAGCCCAACCATTAGTTTGGTTGACCACTTAATATTAAATTATTAAAAAATCAAATAAAAAATTACAAAAATTCAAAAGTTATTTTAAGGGCCCAAAGCAAACTCTCAATATTGCGCCCCTACATCGTCAAGAGTTCTTTTAATAATTTACAAAACTTCAAACTAAAAGGATACAATTATAAAAGATAAATGCAAAAAAATATAATTGTAAGAATTTTTTTTGAAGAAAATAAGAAAGTATCCTCATATTTTAACTATGATTTGTTTTAAAAAAAACTAATAAATCATGTTAGCTCGCTTGATTCGTTTTCAATTTTCCACAATTGGGAGAATTTTTAAAAATTAATTGTAAGAATATATCACATGTACATTATTTGTTGTGTTCTAACAATGTAATTGAGTAATATGATTTCGAAATATTTTGGATTGAGAAGGAAAAACAAAAAGTACCACTAAAATATTAAAATAAAAACTAAAAAAAAGAAAGAAACATAAAGTACCAAAAAGGTGATGCCTCCAAGATTTGAACTCAGCCCACAAAAAGGGGTTTGGCCTCACCCCTGACCATTAGGCCAAATCCACAAATTATGATTTAATTGGAAACATATTATATTTATACAGAACTTTGGATTTTTTTTTTTTTCCGGTTGCCCCAGTTGGGGTGGGTTGCCCAAGTCCGGAGGCTTGCTCGGCTTACCCCAAGGCCGGCCCTGCATGGTATCAGAGTTCGGTACTAGAGATGGGTCAGGTGTGTCTCTAGCCTGCACGCGGCGGGTGTTGCCGAGGGAGAGTGTGAAGCGAGTCCCCACATTGCCTGGTTACCAAAGTAACATGAAATATATAAGCGTGAGGGCACCCTCATTTTCAATTTTCATGAGCTAGCTTTTGAGGTTGAGTTTTACCCAAGACAATGTAACTGAGCTCCCGAATTTTGGTACACAATTAGGCCATAGATAGGTATAGTCAGATATGTAATATATAATTTATCTAGAACTTATACAAACAAGCCGGCTAACCCAGCATAAATGCTTAATTTTGCTATCAAATAGGTTCACGGTTCAAGTTCAGAAGCCTCTATTTTTCTTCTCCAGAAGTAAAGGTGGCTCCACCTTGAGCTGAGGGTGGTCACCCTAACACCCTGAAAAATAAGATTTAGAAATACATGTAAAAAAAAATTAATTTTTTTTTTTTTGTCATTTTGAACACCCTGCGCAAAATGTTTAAACACTCAATCCAAATATTTGAACATCTAACTCAATAGATAAGCCCACAAAATATTTGAATACCCAACCCAATTAGAGTCCATTACAAAATAAAATATAGATCAATAATTTAATATATGTGCACTATCTTTTTTTTGTGAAATACTTTAATTTATGTGCATATAACGTATGTAAAGATATATATTTGGATTATTATATTGGCCATTTTATAGATTTGATTCTTTTTAATTTTTTGTGTGGTTGGTTGGAATCATGCACAAGTTTGTGATTAGAGATGGCAATTTCCTCCGATCCGATCTCACTCTGAATGGATCGACATTTTGGAAATCTGTTCGGTGATCGAATAAGATATGGGGATTGTTTTTGAAAAAAATCGGGGATAGGGTAGGAGGCGGGGATAGATGTATCCTTGCCCCGAATCCAATCTGATCAGTCCCCAAATCCCCGGTTTTATTTCTATATACTACATTTTTTAATGTGTGTGTGCGTGTGTGTATCTTCGAAGTTAGTATACCTTATAACTTATAAATGACTAATCTCATTTTCTCATTTCAAATTGTAGCCGCACACCAGGTTCTCTCTCTCTCTCTCTCTCTCTCTCTCTCTCTCTCTCTCTCTCTCTCTCTCTCTCTCTCTCTCTCTCTCTCTCTCTCTCTCTCTCAGTTTTTTTTTTCCAATTGCTTCTTTTTTTTATTGTTCTTATGTCATCTGATTTTTCCCGAATCCCCGCTTTGGATCCCCGTTTGGGGTGGGGATGGAGGGAAAAAAATAATCCCCATTGGGGATCAAGGCAAGGACGAGGAGGGGTTCGGGGATCAGCACAAGGACAGTAGTCTCCAGCCCCAACTTGTCCCCATTGCCATCCCTATTTGTGATAAGAAAATAAAAAACGGTACAATAGTCATCTCCTATTGAAACTTTTGATGATAGCAACTCCTAAAACTCGTCGAAGAGAAACTTATATTGAGAGTGATGTATTTGATACTGTTAATACTGATGATATTATGTAACGATTTCAAAATATGAAAAGTCGTCGAGGGCAATTGTAATATGCTAAATATTTTGTTGTTTTTGTAATCACATTGTTGATCTTAGTAGAATTTTTTTTTTTTTTTGGTTTATGTAATATTATGATTTCTAGATGACTGTAGTAGAATTTCTGAACACCTTGCGAGAGTTCCTGGAGCCGCCACTGTCCAAAAGAATATTTTCCCGCTTAAAAGTTTGTCTCCAGCCTCGAAAATCTCAGGCCAGCCCTGTCGAATCAGACACTTAATACTTCAAAAGGAAAACTTCAAAATAGCCCCTGAACTTTCAGCCAATTTTTTAAAAAAAACACCTAGACTTCAATCGTCAACAAAACCACACCTGAACTTTATTTTCATCAACAAAACAAAAAAACCATGTCGTACCATTCCGTCAATTTCTTGATGGATGGTGCTTAACGATAACTTATGGGTAAAATCATGATCCAATAGCACAATGGATCAAGCAGTTACGGGTATCCAATGGAGTTGATTTTTGGTCCACTTAAAATTTATTTTAAAATTAATAAATGGTTTGGATTTTTCGTGTGGGACCCGTAAATAAGCCCACGAGCCGAATTGATTAAGTCCCTTGTGCACAATCACTTACGAGTTGTGCGATTGAGATGATTTTTCATGAGTCCAATTAAAAAGCTATTTTTAAACTAGTAAACGGTTTAGATTTTTCGTGTGGGATCCATAAATGGACCCAAACACAACCATCTGTGCACAAGGGACTGCAGGGCCCCAAAGACCCAATTGATTAAGTTAAGTCCGTTGTGCACAACCATAGGGCCCCAACGACCCAATTGATTAAGTTAAGTCTCTTGTGCACAGATGGGACTCTGGGGCCCATTTACGGGTCCCACACAAAAAATCTGAACCGGTCACTAGTTTTAATATAACTTTTTAAGTTGCTTGTGAAAAATCAGCTCAGTCGCATACCCGTAAGTGCTTGATCCATTGTTACAATTTTTCATTCAGAATTTCAATCCTTGAGTTTTGAATGAAAAATTAAAATAATGGATCAAGCATTTATGGATATCTGATTGAGCTGATTTTTTATGAGCACTCGAAAAATTATTTTAAAGTTAGTGAATGGTTCAGTTTTTCGTGTGGGATATGCAAATGGGCCCCACAGATACATTTGTGCGCAAGAGATTTTTTAATAT
The DNA here is from genome assembly GCA_963854785.1 of Vaccinium vitis-idaea. Classification (NCBI taxonomy): domain Eukaryota; kingdom Viridiplantae; phylum Streptophyta; class Magnoliopsida; order Ericales; family Ericaceae; genus Vaccinium; species Vaccinium vitis-idaea. Next base: position 40,260,937 of record OY978218.1, read on the forward strand.
AGTCGTCCGATTCCAAAACATGTAGTTTTTTATTTTTTTTTCTAAGCAAAGAATTTATTAATCTTTATAAACGAATTACAAAGATTAAAGGGACCCGAGACTGAAAACGCCAAGGACCCAAAAGGGAGAAAAACAAGGAACAAGAAGGGTGGTAAGATACCAACCAACACCCGAACAAAAAACCTGAGACCACCCCCAAAAACAACAGCAAAAAAGAAACGACCAAAAAGCTCAAACCCCTAAGCCACCCATGAGCAAGCAAAACCAGAAACATCGAACTCAACCAGACAAGCCAAAAACTTTCAAAACGACGAAACCTCCATCATAGATCTCCCAACACCAGACAAGAAGCGGATCAGAACTCCGTAGAAATGGAGGCATCACCCTCCAATAAGTCAAGAGCTTTAATTTCCGCTTTAATAATCTGTTCAGAAATATCGATTCCCTGCAATTCTAAAAGCTTCTTAATGTTAAAGCTCTCCCTTCCATGAAATTTAACCCCAAAGCGAACACCCATCTTAATGTTCTCCCGAGCTTCCTTGACTAAAATCGAATTCCTCTGACGAATTTTGCTACTAACCTTTTTTAAACAAGCTTCCTTTCGATGCCTTGTGAGACTTTTTATGGTGCTTGAGAGACTTCTTACGGCGCCTGTGCTCCACATACTTAAAAAGAGGTTCGTTCGAGACAAGATCACTGGCATGTAGTTTAACCCTTTAACAGTTACCGTTAAGCGCCATCCATCAAGAAATTAACGGAATGGTACGATGTGGGTTTTTTAGTTGATGGAATATAAAGTTCAGGTGTGGTTTTTTTGATAACCGAAGTATAGGTGCTTTTTTAAGAATTGGCTAAACGTCCAGGGTTTTTTTTGAAATTTTTCCTAATTATAAATTACTATGTATATCTTCAATCGATTTTTTTGAATACATACCCTGCCACTGGGGTTCGACTAAAGCTATCACAAATATTCAAGTAGTCAGTTATACAAAATCACAATTCAAATTAAAAAACCGTGTGATATATCATCTAGTTATTTTTTTTGTTACTTCGTCGAATTAGATGAATCCGATACTTTGACACGTACTTGTACCTGAATCTAAAAACTACCATATAAGTCAGTTGAGTTGATCAGTCCACTTAATAGTTAGGTCGCAAACATCCAAAGGAACTAAGAGTTTTGGATTTCCTATTTACCTAAATCCAGCAAGACTCAAGACTTTCTGTTTTATTAATCACCAAAAGTCATACTAAGATTTGAAACTGCAACACTGTTGTATAATTTAACACATGGTTTTAATTTCTGTGGATTTCTTGCTTTTCTAGTGAGTGAAACGTCTAGTACACGTACAAAAACGTTGTCATCCTATGTTAGTAGTAACATTTTAATGCAGGTGGTGGGGTTCGTAACATGGATTTGGGGAGCCTGTCGTGCACTAGGTACATGGCACCGTGTCATACATCTCATTCGGCCATCTATTGCAAAAAAAATGAACGGCTTGGATCAAATCCAAGTGATGACTCTGACATGGGCTTGGATTTGATCCGAGCCGTGCATTTTCGCAACGAACAACAGGATGGGGTGCATGGCACGGTCTCATGCACCTAGCGCACAACAAGGAACCCTTGTCCTCGTAACATATATACTACGTCAAAATTAAGCAATGCATAGTCTCAATATATTCGAATATGGCTAAGTTTCTAATATGGTATATTCGGTATTTTTTATATTTTCGGTATTTTCAACAGTATTTTTGGTATTTTCTCACAAGTAATTCTTCTCACATACCCCAACTAATTTCACATTTAGCGAAATCAAAGTATACTTTTAATGAAAACTTAGCCTAATTTCATGGCATTTTAGTTGCTTAACCATTTCAAGTGTGAATTAAATTAATTGATCAAGGTTGTCAAGGAAGTAATCCAGACGCAAAAAACAGCAAACCGACCTTATCACTGTAACGTCATGACAAATTGACAACCTAGCTATTTACATCCTTCCAAATTGAAGTCAACCATGTTCCATCAGATTTTTTCCATTTTTTTTATCAGCAAAATTATTAAATATACTAATAAACCCGACAATGGTACATTTGCAAACGAGCCGAATCGAGCCAAGGATGTTTAGGTTCGTTCGTTTAGTTTTTAAATGAACTCGAGCCAAGCTTGAGCTCATTGAAAATTTGGCAAGCCGAGCTCGAGCCGAGCTTGCTTAGGTTTGAGTCGACTCAATCTTGTTCACGAGCCTTAACGTGACAAAAATATTAGATATTCATGCTCTCATAGACTTATACAGGTCTAAAACTTTGATAAAAATTTCATATTGTACGTAAATAAGTACATACATATATAAAATTATAAAACCACATTAAAATTTAAGTTTATCATACTCCTAGTACATTTAAAAGTTTATATATGGACAAGTTATAAAATTTTCATGATGTACATGTAAAAGTTTAAACATATTGAAGCTTATATGTGATATTCTTACGAGATATGCATATATAATCCAGGTTCGCAAGCCTAATTGAGCTGAATATTGTCAAGTTTAGGTTCAACTCATTTATTAAACGAGCGTGAAATTGAGATTCAAGTTCGGCTCATTTAGTACTTGAATCAAACTAGAACGAATTTTTACCGAGTCGAACATCGAACAGTTCACGAATAGCTCGGTTCATCTGCAGCCCTGGCCCCTAGGGAGGGGAAGGGGAATCCAACCAAAGCTTGAATAAGGTAAAATAGCTTGACTTTGACCTCATATTTGTTTGCCTATTAAAGGTCCGTTTAAGATTAGTTTGTTCCATTATTAAATTTTCAAATCAAGCTCGAATAAGTTATTATTCGACTCGTTTAACTTGTGATTCTTAAAATTTAAAGCGACTCGTAATTGGCTCACTTAAAGCTCATTTGAGATGGACCTGTCTCAAAAAACATATGCCAAGATTGAACACACTAAAACTCGTTTTCAATGTAATGACTCAGTTTCTGCTGGCAACATGCCCGTATCGGATCGGGATATTGTCCGGTTTGTAGGCAGCTTGCTTTGCCTTTGTATGGTTCTTATGTATTTGTACTTGATCCTTTTGGATCTTCCTTTTAATGACAATGGCTGCATTTTCCTCTTCAAAAAAAAAAAAAAAACTATGCTCGAACAATTAACTATTCGGCTCATTCAGTTCGTTTATGCATGTCTATTGATCTATGTCGTTTCTGCGATATATTGATGCAATTCGTCACGAGGAATTGAAATAACCTGTGAACGAGACAATGACGACGGGAAGCGAGCTGCCGGTTTTATTGAGGACACCCGCGCTACAAGCACGCATGTAGCCCGAAATAACTCGCTGCTGGTTTGCCGGCAATGCTTTCATAAGCAATAGAAATTGAGAATAACTTCTTTGCGGAAGGAGTTTGCACACCGAGCATATCCGCGCCGTCCATCCCGAGATCCAGCGGTCCGGATAAACGGGCGAATTTTTATTTTTATTTTTTGCTTTTAATGGAGAGATCGAGAGAGAGAGTGCATTGATCAGGCGGTTGGATCTCAGAATGAACGGCACTGATGCTCGATGTGTAAACTCTTTGTTGCGGACGGTCTGCAAATAAGTTATTCTCAAATTATTCGGTGCTCCATAGTACCACTTTAGTTTTGACCTATTAATGGTCACTATTTAAACTGATTTTTTTAATATTCGGAAAAACGAAAACTTATTTTTTAGGATTTGGAACATCCGCAGTCTCGTTTTAGATTCCATACTACAGTCTGTGTAATTTCGGCCTTTCATAATGTCCAAATTTGTTACGAGACTTTAACCGTGCGTGATGAACGAGTTTTTAACAATTTTTTGGGTCACTGGGTAGTTAGATTTGTTGGCGAATATTTTCAAATTTTGGTTTAAACATTTGACTTTTTTGGATTCGTATTCACCTTAAAAATCAAATCCGCGTAAAATATGGACCGTTTGGCAAAAGGTTAGAAGATACACAAATAAGTCAAATTTTTCCTTGTGTTTTGACTTATTTTTGTATATATGTTAACGTTGTTTAATTATTGGTCATCATTTTCCAGGTAGACAAATCAAAAAATGGAAAAACAGTAATGCAAAAAGAATAAAAATTGTATAAACAAAAAAGGGGCACTTAAATAATCATCCTTTTAGTCATTTGAAATTAGAAAATCATCCTGGGCCTATTTAGGAGTTATGTTTCCATCCCGAGATTCAAATAAACCCTAAAATGCCCTTTGTATATAATTGTAGCATATTAAGGGATTGAAGACTAAATTAAAAGTTGCATATATAGGGCGGTAGGTAGTGGACTATTTTCAAAATTATGAGGTCATCTGCTACAATTATGTAGGGGTGCTCACGGTCCGGATCGGTCCGGATTGGCATGAATCCAATCCTAATCCGCGAGTCACGGTTTTTTGAAAATACAATCCGTGTCCGATCCAAAAGTCTCACGGTTCGGTTCCAATCCGAACCGCGAGTCACGGATCGGTTCCGGATTAATCCGCGGATTTTCAACTTATTCGGAAAAAACAACAAACAAAGGCAGTAAGGCACTAGCAAGTAGCAAATGCACTAAATAGAAAGTTCAAAGTTAGAAATCCCAATAAAAAACAATAAAGGCAGTTAGGCAAATAGTTATATAACTGAACAAACAAATGCACAAACTTATATTACCACAAAGGATAGCAGATAGTTACTTCCGGTTCACTCACAAAGGCAATAGCAGATAGTTACTTCCAGTTCACTCACAAACAGAGAGTATATATAGTAGCACTTATAATACTTTACCCCCCTAGATTTTATAGAGATAACAATATTTGCACCATAACTCCTACAACAGTACAACCAAACCGTAAGTCTGCTAAATTAACAATATCTATATAACTATAATTATAAAAATGATAAAATTATATATAATAAAAATCTCACGGTCCGGATCGGTTAATCCACGGTTTCAAAATCAAAATCCGTGTCCGATCCAAAAGTCACGGTTTTTTATTTTTTGAATCCGTGTCCAGACCATTAATCCACGGTTAAAATCCAAAAGGTACGGATCGGTTCGGTCCGGACCGGATTCACGGTTCACCGGTTTTTTTGAGCAGCCCTACAATTATGGGATTGGGGATAAAACCCAATCCCTAATATCTCGTTCATCCACCATGGTCGATCTTCATCCTCAATCATATTAAACCCAAACAAACAAATCGCCCACCACGACAAAACCATTCATCCCAAAAACCATAAAACCATTCGTCCCAATCTTCATCGCACCCAGACGATGAAATCCCAAACAAATCAAACCTCTTACCCAGAAAATCATTCGTCCTCCTCTGCCACTGCCCAACGCAAACCTCGATCGGCGTCCACCAGCCATCGTCCTCCTCCGCCGATCATTGCCATCATCGCCCACCATGGAAAAACAGCGTCGTCCTTTTTCCGCCATATTCTAGACGTTCTTACCCCATCGCCCACCACAGTTCGTCTTCCGGGTTCGCTACGTGGAAAATGTATAATCAGACTCGATTGACGTACAATGGCTTGAATTCGTAAGTTTTTATTTTTTTATTTTCAGTTTTCATGGTTGGTTATTTTAAGGTTTTTCTAATGGCTCTTGTCGCTAGATGGACTGATTTACCATGAATGGATTTCAATTTTAGTTGCAGATTCTACGATCTATTTTTTCAGTTTCATTTTAGGGTTTGCCGTGAATTGATTTAGGATTTTACCATGAACTTTTAGAGTTTGACCATGAATGGTTTTCGCCAAGATGAATTCAATTTCATGTTTTTTTAGTTTACCATAAATAATTTTCCTTTGTTAAAAGATAGAAGGGCATGACCATGTCAACGTTCTTAACTATTTGTGTCTTAAATATCACCAAGCATTTAGCAGTACTCTTGGAAGCCTGTACAAGAATCACTGCATAATTGGAACTGATTTACCTAGCCTAGTGAAGTTAACTAGGAGCAGGGTCATGAAACTGAAACTTCAAAGTATTATATTGGACAATTAATCTATGTCGTTGCCATTCTGAGACCCTGAAAATTTACAATAATACTTATCTTTATGGTTATTGTTGTTTGTGGTGGTGGTTGTTTTATCTTTGTGGTTTTATTTCGGTGGTCGTTTAATGTTTATCAGGAACTGAGTTATGGTTTTATCAGGAACTGAGTTATGGTTTTACCATGAACTATGTTAGGTTTTACCATGAATTAATGATTTGCGCTAGAAACACTGGTTTCAGTTTTATTATTTATCAGTTTACCATGGCAAATTTGTGTTTTTCAGATTATCTTTGTGGTTATTGTTGTTTCAAAGAGTACGACAAACGTGAAAAAGTCTCCCTTTCGGCTGAAGCCAAGGCTTAAGAAACCGAGAGGAAGGAAATAAAGACACTAGCTTCCACAAATGTGCGTTCAAAATCACCGAGGCAAAGAAGAACGGGGTTACACCTACAACTGCACAGATGGAGGAAAATGAGGCTGGTGACATGTAGGTGGATGTGACACCATATAGGAGTAGCCTTGGTAGAATTATGAGCTTGATAAAGGATTGAACGTGAGGGACCATCACAAGGAGGTGCTGAAAAAAAAAAAAAACCCCATTTAGGGACTTGTTTGGTGCTATTAATGAGAAGTTCAGCCCGAACCATCATGGTTGAAAGAGTTATAAATTGATTTTGAAGATAAAAGAGTATATACGGGCGTATGACCCTAAAGAATGTAAATTCTGACTTGGGAATGAAACTATTATGGGGATAATATTTACCAGCTTGTGGAATGGAAGATTTACCATATTTGCAATGTTTTAAAGTTTTACCATGATTCGACTTCTGAAAGTACTCTATATTACCATAACTTTTGTTCATTATTTGTTTTTTACCACGAGATGTGGATTATGTTTTTAATTTTTTTACCATGATTCAAGTTGTTAATTCAATCATTTTTACCATGTTTACAAGTCATTAGACTATTTTTACCATAAAAAAAAAAAAAAGAAACAAGTTAGTATGTTAAGTACAAATGATCCATCACTCACCAATCATGGTAAAAAATAAAACGTAACAGTAAACATGGTAAATCATGGTACGAAATAATCTAGATCCCATAATTTATGGAAGGTGGAAGAAGATCATCCTACAATTTGAATTCCCTCAAGAATTCAAAAATCCCACAATTAACGTTACTGGATATTAATGCAATCCCATTATTTTAGGAATTCTCTATAATTTCAAATCATCTCACATTTTCAAATCTCCATAATTTACGGAAATACATTTGTATTTTGAGTATATATATGTCATAAGGGTAAAACTGGTAAACCACACCTGAAGAGGATGAAAACATAACTATGAATAGCGACCGGGATTAAAACGTATGCGATGTCCAAAAAAGGGATGATTATTTAATTACCTCAACAAAAAAAGGTTAAGTTGAAAATGAAAAGTTTGAGCAAACGAATGGTAATGGGGTTGACATTACTATTGAAACGACCATCACTATAGAAAAGAAGTCAATTTTAATGGTGTTGACATGACTTTTATTTGTAGTTTTCAACATAAAGCAAGTGGAATACGAAATATCTCTTTTGCCAGTAAATAGCATGGCAACAACAAAATTGTTGCCGATAATAATCCTTTTTTTTTTTTTTTTTTTGAGAAATCATAAGTCCAGTTATATCAAACGAAAAAGAAAAAATTAAACGTTCGGAGGAGTGAAAGCTTCGAGCTCATATTGGTCATAGGTTGAGAACGGGAATTGAACTCTATGAGATCTAATCTGTCGTTGTTCCTCAATAGCTCAGTGGTAGAGCGGTCAGCTGTTAATTGATTGGGCTTGTTCTATCATTCATATTTTTTTCTATCGGAGATTCAAGAATTATCTTCCATTAGGGAGTTTTTAATTAGAGACACCCGTAACATTAGGCAGATCTTCTACTAAGTTCCATGGTGTTTGTGTTTTGTATCTGTGACTGCCTCTATGTGGCTAACCTGTTGCTACTCTAGTTTAATTTATATATTTCCGAAGTAAAAAAAAAAAACACTATCAATTCATTAAATAGGTTTAGATTTAAAGAATAAACATACAAATGCAACAAATGAGTTAAACTACTATTACTGCAACAGTAGTAAACAGCAACCACCAATATTCTTTGGGAATTTGTTCACCCATGTGATAAGTTAGGGGAATAATATCTTCAATGTGATCAGTTAAAGCAGATAAAAAAAAAAAAAAAAACATTTGAAAGGGGTCTCTCATTTATAACTGTAAATTTTACTGTTTTTTTAACTAATAATTGGTGCAATTAGGTCTCACATGAATTCTCCTAATGCTTAATGATTGTGAACGTATCAAATTACATGATTAAATAAATTATGATCACCATAAAAGAAAAATATTATTGATATGCCAAATTTATGTCATGCAACATTTTTTTTCCGGAAAGGATAACAGATTATATTATTAATCACAATCAAAATACATCAAGCTGAAGACTTGTCTCTAGAAAGGGAACCAAGCAACCACGATGGTGGGGACTTAAGTTAGGAATTAGCTTATGAGAGAATGACCATATCTCATGAAACGCAATAATTCAGTTTTGAATTTAAGCCTGTAATTAGAACAATGTGGTTGTACCCCAAATGATGTAGAGTGGGTGGCGTCCATTTTTCTTGATCGTTTGGACTGTTCACGACCCAAAAGGCACTAATAAGTTGCACGGCCCAGCATTGGCGAGAAGGCTCCAAAAATTGTACGGTTGATTGGAAATGGGCTTCTGATAAAGACTCATCGCCTTCGGTCCATGACCAACGATGTTTTTCGGCAGTTCGATGTCGTCTATGCCTTCAAAAGGGGTATTCTACCGGATTAGGAAATATTAAATTTTCTTATATCTTTTAGTAGGAAATTCTATTTTAGTTGCCGTCTTTTTTGGCAACCTTATATTTCTTCCAATTTTTTATTCGGTCATTCTTGTAATTTTCTTAATTTCTTTGATTTAGGCTTGATAACAAGCTTGATCTTGTGTTATTTGTTTCCTAGTTGGTCTAGAGTTTCTTTGGCATTATAAGTACTCCCTCCGTCCTAATTTGTTGTGTTTGTTTCTTTTTTGGGATCTCTCAAAAAATGGTCTATATTTCATAATCTATAATGTTTTTTATGATTTCGAAAAAAAAATTTCATAAATTTAACTTAGATCTATTAAACAAGAACCATATTGAATAAAAAAAAATATAGATTAAAAAATATAGACAATTTTTTTAGAAGTCCAAAAAAGGAAATAGGCACAACAAATTGGGATGGAAGCCTTAGGGAAGAATTGGGTTGTTATTTGATCAATAAAAACGAGATTATAGTGCAATATTGTTTGTTCATAGAGGGAGTATATACTTCTTGCTCAAACGTGTTCGTGTTTCTTCTTGCAAATAGTTTCGTGATAGGAGGCTTTGTTGCATCACCAAACCAGACAAACCTTGGCTTGCCTCGGCTCGTTAGGGGCTCCGCTTGTTTACAAGCGAGCCGAGCACGAGCTCATTTTTAGGCTCATTCATTAGACGAAGGCTCGTTTACAACCCTCCTTACAAGCACCTTGACTATTTCCTTTTCCAGTCTGTCAAAGGTTGGCCCCTCATATTTTGACCAATTCAACGTGAAAAATGAGGTTGCTCCCCATTGAGCCAAAAGATCCCGATTCAAGAAAAATTCACGAGGAAGTAGTATCTCCTTAGGTTCTACTCCAACCTTTTTTTTTTAACTGATCTACTCCGACATTTAGAAAATGGTTAATTGGTAAAGATAAATATACTTGATGTCCCATGGGAAGAGAACGAAAATAGACCGCGGATGGTGGTCGTGGTAAGTTCGAGGATCTTATGCGGTGGAGCGGACTCTCTATCTTGTTGCATTTCCTCTGGTGGCCTTGCTGCACCCCACCCAAATCCATCATGCTGGAGCAATGGCCGTCAATGCCGGAACTATGAGAATCACAAAAAATTACTTTTTTACTGTCTAACCCTAAGAATCGAACCTGATCAATTATTTTAGACAACAAACGCTAACCAATCGGACTAACAATGGGGCTAAACGGCTCTGCCACCTGCATGCAGTCTTTTTTGCAATGTTCAATTTTAATTAGCTACAAAGTGAAAAGGCTGTTGGTATAATAGTACCCAAAATAATACGAAACCAGTAATAAATACAAAAATTATTGGAAGCACGGAGATTTGATGCCATTTTTAGTTTAGCCATAAAAGCATGTAGCCAAATTGACAACAAAATCCCACCAATTTTACCATAATGCCCTTTTTTTGTCTCCTCACTTTGTGCTTTCATTTAAAAGGGTGGACCACAACCCCCCTTCCATTCCCACTATATAAATCCCCACTCACTCCTCCTCTCCCTCACACCCATCTGTCCTCTTCTCTAACAAACTCCCACTCTCTCTCTACCCCCCTCTCTCTCTCTCTCTAGAAACCATGCCTGAAGCTCCCAAGCAAAATGGCAGGGACTACAGTGTAAACAAGAAGGCTCTTCAATTCATTGAAGATGTCACGGCCAACGCAGAGCAAGTCCAGAACAGGGTTCTGGCCGAAATCCTGACCCGAAATGCCGGCGTCGAGTACTTAAACCGGCTCGGCGTTTCGGGTGAGGTTATTGATCGAGAGACGTTCAAGAAACTTGTTCCTGTTATTAAATATGAAGATATTCAGCCTGAAATCAACCGGATTGCTAATGGGGACAAGTCACCTATCCTCTGCTCCCAACCCATTTCTGAATTCTTAACAAGGTTTGTCCATTTAGAGAAGTTTTTGGAAATGTGAAGGATCTTTTGGGCTTTTTTGGATTCCCTTTTTGGTGGATCTTTGAACTTACAAACCCCTTTTTTTTTCAGAGTTATTAGTAGAAAATAAATGCAACTTCTGATCAGATTTGGATATTTTTTTGTTAATTTCGATCGAGAGATAATTGGAAAGTTACCAAATAAGAATCATACTCTGGCACTCTGCCTTTCCTGATTTTTTTAAGATGTGATCGATACTCTTTTTTTGTTAATCTTTTGTAAGGATTGAATCTTTTTTCTTTTGAGAAATGTATAAATGTGTTCGGATCCGTTTGATTGATGCACATGGACCCCAGAAGATGTACATGGGATCCGCATAAATTGAACAATAACACATTTGTGTGTGTGACAATAGTGTTCTAATAATTTTCCAAAATCTTTCCCCCAAGAGCTAAGTAAATAGTCATACAGAAATGAACTTTTGGGGAAAAGTTGATTTTGTAAGCTAACCCAAAAATATGGCTCGAGGTTGTTCATTTATGGCGTAAAGTTCGAATGCCCCTTTTCGCTAGCCGAGCTACGAGCTGCTCGCAGATAACTCATTTACAGTCCTAAATTTGCAGATTGTTGGTTGATTGTTAAGTGGGGGTTTTTTTTTTTTTTTTGCTCCCTCATTTTGTGTGTTTTTGTGTGTGTGTAGCTCTGGGACTTCTGGTGGAGAGAGGAAATTGATGCCAACAATTGAGGAAGAGCTAGGGAGGAGGTCAATGCTCTACAGCCTGTTAATGCCTGTGATGAACCAATTTGTTCCTGGTCTAGACAAAGGCAAAGGGATGTACTTTTTGTTCATAAAATCAGAGGCCAAAACCCCTGGAGGCCTAGTGGCTCGCCCTGTTTTAACCAGTTACTACAAAAGCACCCATTTCAAGAACAGGCCTTATGACCCCTACACAAACTACACTAGCCCAAATGAGACCATTCTTTGCCCAGACTCTTACCAAAGCATGTATTCCCAAATGCTCTGTGGCCTTTTCCAAAACAAGGAAGTCCTCCGGGTCGGGGCGGTCTTCGCTTCTGGGTTCATCCGGGCGATCCGGTTCCTCGAAAAGCACTGGCAGCTTCTGTGTGACGATATCCGAACCGGGTCTGTTAACCCGCAAATCACCGACCCTTCGGTGAGGGAATCGGTGATGCGGATCATCAAACCCAACCCGGAGCTGGCGGATTTTATCGAGTCCGAATGTCGGAAGGAGTCTTGGAAAGGGATCATAACTAGGTTGTGGCCTAACACAAAATATGTGGATGTGATTGTGACTGGCACCATGTCACAATATATTCCAACTCTTGATCACTACAGCAATGGGTTGCCCTTGGTGTGCACAATGTATGCCTCCTCTGAGTGTTACTTTGGTGTCAATCTCAACCCTCTTTGCAAACCTAGTGATGTCTCTTATACCCTGATTCCAACCATGGCCTATTTTGAGTTCTTGCCTGTTCAAAGAAACAATGGTGTCAACACTAATCCCGTCGCTGCGCAGAAAACCCTCAATGAGAAAGAACAGAAAGAGCTGGTGGATCTTGTTGATGTCAAGCTAGGCCAAGAGTATGAGCTTGTTGTCACAACTTATGCAGGTAAATCTGGATCTCCATAACTTTGTTTCTGATTATAATTCAACCCATTTTAGTATTTTATTACATCTTCATACTTTAATAAATTAAAACAAATAAATATCTCAAAAATGTTACAACCAAAATAATGTTCAGAATAGATACTTAGGACATTTCACAAACAATTGGTTTTTTGGTTTAAATGTTGGGGCTTAATTTTTATGAATTGGGTATTGCAGGGCTATATAGGTATAGAGTTGGGGATGTGCTCCGAGTGGCTGGATTCAAGAACAAGGCTCCCCAATTCACCTTCATTTGCAGGAAAAACGTCGCGCTGAGCATCGACGCAGACAAGACCGATGAAGTTGAGCTACAAACCGCGGTCATAAACGCCGTGAACCATTTGGTCCCATTTGATGCCACTCTAACAGAATACACTAGCTATGCTGACCTTTCAACAATCCCAGGCCACTATGTTCTTTTCTGGGAGCTTACTGTCAATGGGTCAACCCCAATCCCACCTTCGGTTTTCGAAGATTGTTGTCTCACAGTGGAAGAGTCACTTAACAGTGTCTATCGGCAGGGCCGGACCTCGGACAAGTCCATTGGGCCTCTTGAGATAAGGATTGTGGAAATTGGGACATTCGATAAGCTTATGGACTACGCGATAAGCTTAGGCGCTTCGATTAACCAGTACAAGGCGCCTCGGTGCGTGAAGTATGAGCCCATTATTGAGCTGTTGAATGACAAGGTTGTGGCTACCTACTTCAGTCCTAAGTGTCCCAAATGGGTTTGTGGTCACAAGCAATGGAGCAATGCTAATTGAAGTGACTGTTTTAGAAATGTGACCTGTTTTAACTTGGGAGTAATGGGGAGTTAAATTTGGATGACTGAAAAAAAAAGGAACTGTTTTTAGGATCATGGGAGGAGGAAAAGACATTTGTCCTTTTAGGTTTAACACATCTTTGTTCTGTTTTTATGTTCTGTTTTTTGGTCAATCTTTTTGTAGCCTTTGTTTAGCAAGAGTAGTCATTTCAAAATTGGACATTTACATCTCTCTCGCTCTCTTGGATGGTTTGTTTAATTTAGGCAATTTGAAACCTCTATTGTCCAAATCCGAACCGTCCAGTTGCAGCAACTAATGATTTGAATTTATGCAAAAGCTATTACCCGAGTAAATCCAAACAATTTTATTATACCAATGTAAGGAACAGTTGGATTGTGCCTTACTTTAGTTATTGCAATTACAAATTGTGGTCTGTGGGCACTCTTCTCATGGGTCAAGCCAGGAATTCTGCCACTGTAAACTCACGGTGTACATGTGCTAAAACAGCAAAAAGAAAGCTAAATCTCATTTGGGAGTATTCTTTCTCTTCAATTCCAAGGGAAAAAAAGCAAACCAACTTTATGTCCCCTATAATTTAGTTTAGGGTCAAGAATAATCTTGTAATCACATTAAACTAAATTTAGAGCCTGTTGTTTTCATTGTTTGCCACGTAAAAATCACTCGCCGTCACTTCAGTCACGAATCATTAGTAAACTTCGATTCGGCCCATGAACGATGTATTCGGTCAGTCAAATTAGTCGATCTACTAATCCGTCCAGAAACGAGTTATGTAACAATCAACTCATCATGTTCAGAAGGCATAAGGGTGAGGGAAAGCATACCGAACATAGAATGGCACCTATAAAGATCATCTCTCTATTTTATCTTCGTCCATCTGATGTTGAAAGACACATCTTCCCCTTTAATTTGTCTTCCTTGTCCTACTTTAACCAAACATAGGATAAAGATAAATCCTTAGCTATGTCTAATCTCATCGACCATTCTATCCATATTCAGAATCCCACCATTTCAATCCTCTCAAAAAAGAATTATTTGGCAATCATGGCTTCGTCGCGGCCTGAATCAATCAAAAAACTTACCGATTTGTTTCATTCCATTTCATATGGGCGAGACGTCCCCTCCACCCCTTTTTCATTAGTAATGGAATATCTTTAAAAATTGTCTGGCAATCGAGATACTCTTGAGACCTCGTTCGTTTGTCCAATGATAAATGAATGAAATATAAGGTGTACAATGTATGAGTGGTGGCTAGTATTCTTTTTTTATTATAGAAATGATGGAGGGAATAAAATTTAGTGGTGGTTGTTTTAGTTGGAATTGTATCATGCATCTCTCTCTCTCTCTCTCTCTCTCTCTCTCTCTCTCTCTCTCTCTCTCTGCGCCAACAAGTCCATAAGTGATAAGGCATTTGGGCAAACGGCAATCGCTGGGTGGTTGTTTCTCAATGGGTTTCAAAGGAAATCGATTCAATTGGTTGGGTTTCAAGATCAAACGGTGGTTTTGAAAATCCTTTCTTGATTTCGGTTTTAGTTTTGTGTGGATAAACCAAACCAAACCGAGCCTTCGTATGGACATGTATTTTTATGTAGTTTTGTGTCTGGATGTGGGATTTGAGGGCCCTGTAGTGAGGTAACTCAATATAGCTTTGTAATGAGGCCAATTCGGCCGTCCATCTTGACACTGATAGCTCGGATTTAATCCAAACTCCAAATGATCTGGGTCGTTTATTGTTTAGATTAAAATCCGAGCGTTCATTGCCGAGATGGACGGCTAGATGGTCTCACTACAACCCTGTAGTGAAGCCCTCACTACAAGGACCCCGGACCGCTTTTTTTGCATTTTATGAATAGCCTAAATGCCTAGACTATTGGGTACCTCAATCATTTGGAGACTAGCCAAAGTAGAAATTCGCACTTTTCCTAGGCATAACTGCTTTTTCCTATGAACGACTAGAGATGCTCTCAATATGCTCTTGATGCAAGCCCTAAAGGGATTTTTCTTGGAGGGTTGTAGTGGAATGAACCAAAGCATGATGTTGGTTTGAATCGATTCCACAACAAAGCACTAACACAGAGATTTCACATGGTTCGTAATTGCACATATCTACGCCTCGGACTAATTTCTATTATGTAACAAATGTACAAAGCTTAAAAACTCGACAAACCTAATAGGCAATGGCAGTACCAAGATTTTCTCGTGGGAATGCCGAAACCTAAAAGTTAAAACACGAAAAATCTACTCGTAAAACGAAGTATATTTCCATTCAAAATAATAGTATAAACAGTATAGATTCACACTTAATTTGAGGATCCGGGGATGGTGCTGTCCTTTAGGGGTAACATCCATGTTAGGCCGATCATGGCCGTCCGTGGTCGGCAATAGACAACTCAAATTTGTTTGGACAAGATCTGATCTGAGCCGTCTATTGCAGACCGGGGACACGGCCCAACATAGGTGCCTTCCCTTCAATTGGCCACCAGTGAATTTCCTTAACTGGAGTGCTACTTTTTCTTTTTTGGTTTTGGTAATAGCTGGACTGCAACTTTCACTCAACTCAAAGTGAATCCTGAGTTATGGCCATGGCAGAAATGGCCTGAAAATTTTGCATCTATAGGGGAGTGATGAGGACGACAAAGGACTGAGGAAAGGGCAGTAATAGGTATAAATACGGATTGAAGGACAGATAAGATCAGAAGGGGTGATTTTTCATCAGAAATTGTTCCCCATCTCTCATCTTTTCCTCTTTATATGGAAAGAACAGACAACCGCAGTTTTTTTGCAGAGGTCATCAGAGTAATAGTGCACAGAGAAAAAAACAGAGAGACAACTGCAGAGACAGCTTCATTCAGCAGTGATTTTTTGAGAGAGACAGAGACTGAGAAAGTGAGGGATGATGTTGATAAGGTGCCTTGGTGTTTCAATCCTGAGGAGCAAGAAACTGTCATCATTTACTCCATCATCATACACATTTGCTTGTCTTCTGAAAAAATATCTTAAAACAAATTCTTCGTTCTTTGGTTAAGGTATTCGGAGAAGTTTACGCGCAACTCGTATGATTATCTCCCTTATCTAGTCAAAGACAGACCATCCACATCGAGTTTAGTAGGTTCAAAAGAAATTACTGGTTGACCACGCCAAGATAGGCCATTCGCAACTAGCTTGATCATTTCCCTCAGGTCATCCGCACCGAGATTAGTGGGTTCACAAGAAATTACTGACTTGACCACAAGAATCGAACTCACAAGAATCGAACTCTTGTCAAGCATGTGGAGAGCAATCAAACTTGAGCAAATCCTGTTATGACAGGCCACGAAGTAAGAGAAAACAAACCAACAAGCGAAAATTAAGGACACAAGATTTACGTGGTTTCCCCCCAAGCACGAAGCTTTAGAGGTACGTCCTCGGGCGAAGAGCAAGAGAGGATTCACTATGAACAAGGAGAAATACACAGAGCCGGCTATACCCGTAACTCTCAGTTGAAGCACCCAACAGATATCTAGGGACAAATCTCTGAGAAGCTACCTACAGAGCATCAAATGTCTCACGAATGATAGAGACACACAAAACCCTAATATCTGATCACATGAATCAAAGACTATGCCAATGGAATAACCAAAGAAACTCTAACACACTACAGGAACCCCATGGAGGCTCCCTCAAAGGGATTCACTCAAAAAGTCCAAAGCCTTAGGAGGCCACAAGGCTCCTATTTATAAGAAACATAATAAGAAATCCTAAACACAATAGGAATTCTCCGGAAAAGGAAATTCAAGGCAGAATTCCAACCGATCCATTACCAAAAACCATGACTTATTTGTGTTATAGTTTAACTTCTATTTTTTGGAATTGTTATTATATCAATCTTGATAGGGGTACAATACTTACACCAAATGTACACCGCTTCCGTGGAACTCATTTTGGGTCTCACACAAACGATCAGAGCCGCTCAATATTTTTAAAACTCTTTTATGGGCCAGTGTAAAAAATTAGCTCATTTTAACATCCGTAAGGCCTCGATCGATTAGTTGCCTAATTTTCTGTCAGTAAATTGGGCGTAGAATCGATCAAGTCTTTATCAACGTTAAAATGAGTAATTTTTTTCAGTGACACTTAAAAATGTGTTTTAAGAATATTGAGGCTCCGATCATTTGTGTGGGATAACGAACGAGTCCCACAATAACAATGTACATTTGGTGTACACAAAAATATTGTACCCATAGAATTCTCGATTGTTATATGGAATCCATGACTTATTGCATTTTGTCACAACAAACTTGAGCGCATCCATTACCAAAATCCACGACTTATTTCATTTTACTGACTTCTATTTTCTTGATTCAGTTTAAGAAATAGTAACTCAAGAATATTATTTCATTTTATTTTTTGAAACGGGGAAAAAAATAATGAAGTTCTGCCTTTGTTCGATTGATGGTTTTCGAACTTGCTTTTTGAATAATTTTTGAGAAAAAGAACTCATTTCTCAGAAAACTCGTAAAAAAATCTTTCCTTTAAAAATGGGCAAGATCTTAAAACAATAAGTGTAAAAAGGACAATGCTACGGGTACCGAAGAGTAATGTACCGAAATTGTATTAATCGGCTTGCAGGGCCCATTTTTGGGTCTCGTACAAATGATCCAAACCGTTCAATAATTTTAAAATAATTTTCTGATTGTCTCTTCAAAAAATCATCTCAATTGGATATGCGTAAATGCTTCATCCAAACTTTAACTTTTTCATTCAGAATTCAGAATCCTGAGTTCTGAATGAAAAACTTGAAATTTGGATGAAGCACTTACGCATATCCAATTAAGCTGATTTTTTGCACGGACACTCAGAAAATTATTTTAAAATTATTAAACGGTTCGGATCATTCGTGTGGGACCCAAAAGTGGGTCCCACATGCCGATTAGTACAATTTTTGTACCTTGGTTTCGGTACCATAGGTTTATCGGTGTAAAAAATGCCTCTTAAATTTTGTTGTGACAAATTAATTCCAACAATGCAGACAGCCTTGTCTACCTTTGTCCATCAAATCTTGTCCTCAACGAGCTGAGGTGATCTTTGTGATTTGATTCATCAGTTTCAAGCTATGACACACCATAATTGAGAATCACCCAAGCCTTTAATGTGGCCAATAATTGACACCATTATTAATTTACAGAAAAAATCAACAAAATTTAAAGTTTCACTTCTTAATTTTTACGTACTTTTGTCATTAGTATGTCCATGTATAGTGCAAATTAATGATTCTGAATTGTTTTGACAAGGATTGTATCCAGAATAAGTTGTACTGTACAAAATATAAATTACACTTTCAAAAACCAAATTAGGAATATGTTACATTATTGGATATCAAGATGCACTAAATTTCAAACGGGGGATGCTGATGTGCACGATCTGGGACGTCCGTTGCTTGGATGGACAACCTTATTTGAAATCTGGGCCGTCGTCCATCCAAGCAACGGATGGCCCAGATCGTGCGCAACAGCTTAAGTACATAATATAAACTACACTTTCAAAAACCAAATTAGGAATATGTTACATTATTGGATATCAAGATGCTCTGAATTTCGAACAGGGGTTGCTGTTGTGCACGATCTGGGCCGTCCATTACTTGGATGGACAACCCAGATTTCAAACAAACTATTAAGCAACAGACAGACTAGATAATGCACAACAGCAACCTCAAGTCCCTAAATTTCGCTCAAACGTGTTCAGCTCTCAGTTTTTTGGTATTTTTTGCTTGATAGTTTGGTTCTAACTTGTTGACCTTTTAGAAGGATTCGAATCCCACTAACTGAATTCAACTATATGAAGTTGTTGGAAAATCTGTTCCAAGAGGTTGGATTTTTTAAATAAGCTTCTGGACACCTCAATACTATAGACAAGATTGAACGAAGCTGCAGCTCCTTTAAACAAATACCCAATATATCATTTGACAAAAAAAAAAAAAACAAACAAATACCCAATATATAAATTCACTTTTCTTAAGAGGTGGACCCAATCTCATTATAAATTCGCCCTCAAATCCGTTTTGATTACAAATCCACCCAAAATTAAATTCGGTATCGAAACGAGCCCTAATATGTTTCTATAACTTTGAAAAAAGATTAGGACACCCCAAAGAAAATCCACTCTTTCATTCAAGTTTTAAAAGAGTAATTTTTCCTTTTGAGGCTGAATTGCGGCTTGCCTTAAGCCTAGCAATAGAGTCCTACTAAAAGCATAACTAAGTACATGGATAAATTAATTGCCGTTATGGATTTCTATCCAAACGGGGAATAGCATTAGCGAAAGTACTACGGAGAAGGACGGACTTTTCCGTCAAATAACGGCGACGTTGACGGCAACTTTGCCAGCTGGCTACCAAGAGGAAGACAAATCCATGTATCTTTTGTATGTGGGGTCCACGCAATTGCCTTGCCTGTTAGGCCTTCTTTGGATGGAGGATGGGAGGGGATATTAATTTTAGGTCTGCATAACTAATTTCGGGATAATGAGGGCCTACTATTGCCCAGAGAGGCTCTCTTTCTAAAAATTAGACCAAACTAGGGTTTTATCCCTCTTTTCTGCCGGCTTCTCTCCCTTCCGGCCTCCCTAAACTAGATCCACCGCTTCTCTCCCCTTTTCTCCCCTTCTTTCACCTTTTCCATCAGTTCTTTGGGGGTGGGGTTGCCGCCTCCGCGCTCCACCCCCCCGGCTCCCGTTTCTCAACCTCTTGCCATTTTTGCCTCCAGCCGGCCTCCTCCACCACCATCCATCGTCCCCTCTTCAGCTTCCTCACTCCGCCATTCACCTCCACCGCCGCCTGGTTCCAGATCTGACTTCCGGTTGATTCACGGGTGCTTTGGCCCCCTCCGATGCAATAAGGTTCTCAGATTCGTAGGCGGCCGGACCAAGAACTTGGCTCTCGTCCCGGAGAAGCAGCTAGTCTGTTAACTCGATCCAACTCGATGCATTTGAACCAACTCAGTGAGTTGGATCGGTTGAACCAGTTTCCAAGTCCAAATCTGCTGGTTTTTTGCTTCAATTTCACTTTTTCTGGATTACATATATGCTGTAATGTTTTATGGTTTGAGCAGGGTTCCCCTTTGGGTTCTCTTCTGCTAGCCTTTGATTGGATTCATCATCCCGTCCCGAAGGTGTCAGGTCTGCCTCGGCAGGTGTGTCTTAAAGCCGGTGGCCACTGTTAGCCTAATGTCGTGCTTGTTTCATTTGTTAGTGGATTTGGTTTTCATTCCTGTCTTTGATGTAATCGGTGCCGGATGGCTTTGTTATGGAATTTCTTGACATTTTCAAAAAAAAAATGGTCGGATGAGTTATCCACCCATGTTTAATACCCCTCAAACCTACCAGGGGCTCTGTAGTGAGGGCACTCACTGCAGGGTGTAGTGAGCAACAGTGGCCATTAATTATCGAATCGAACAATTGTCGTTCCTCACTACACCCTGTAGTGAGTTTGGTTCACTACAAGGCCCCCGATTCCTCTACGCTCTCACTATTGAATCCTCCCCCAGAGCCAATTATTAATTAACTTCAAGATGAGCCCTCTCTAGTACCCCCAATCCACCCTGAAGTCCGGACCATAGAATTTATCTTTATCTCCTCATTTAACTACTCCCTCCGTCCCAATTTATTGGTCCCTTTTAGAAATTTCAACTTATTATGGGAACATCATGATTCCATGTACTTGTTTTCAAAAAATAAGGATAAAATAGTAAATTCATTACTTTTTCCCATTACTTTTCAATTGAGACAATTTTTTTTTTTTTGGATAACAAAAAATGCTATTTGAGACCAAAAAATGCTATTTGAGACCAAAAATTGGGGACAGAGTGAGTATAAAACAAATCTAATATTATTTTATCCTCCTTTATAACCAAAATCTTCTAAACCAAGTTTTATTTAATCTCCCTCTATAAATGTCACATAAATATGGGTCCACCCACCATAAATAATATCCCCTAATATCTTATCCCATTACTATTTTATCTCTCCAAAACTCACCATGCATCCAATCGAAGTCTTAAAAATTACGAATAATATTCTGGTTGGATTACATCGTAGGTGTTCATTGTAGTGGAAAATGTTTGGTATAGGAAAATGCTAACATCCCCGAATAAATACCTCGATAATTACACCGAATGTAAAATTAATGGTTTAGATTAACATCCCAGTGAATTTGATCCGCTTTTTACTTTGGGGATAAATTTTGAGGTACCTTTGCTCATTGGTATTTTGACACGTGTATCGTTGACTGGATGTTTGGATTTATTAGTCTCACCACCTTATATGTTAGTGGGTCCATCCCCATAACTACATGTACTGCAACACCAATAATAAAACAATAATCTAACCTCAAGGGTAGCTCAAGTGATAATAGGGATGAACTAAACTAGATATTCTAAGTTTAAAACTTGACAACTTGTTGGAGATAGGCCACAAGAGAGAAATCTCTTGTTTCCTCTCTTGTAAATCCACTAGTTCCAAGCACAGATGGTCTACCTTTGATTGGTCTAAGGAGGGGAATAGTCGAGATGCACATAAACTACCCGTATAATCCCTAGCAGTTAAGATGCACTGTCCGTGCTACGGGTAGCACACTCGCGTAGGAATATGAACAAAGGGTTTAATATGTCAACAAACCTTCTATGGGTAGCACACTCGTGTCCGTCAAATGCATGCAACGCATCTCAACCGTCCATATCAGAAATCAATGGTCCGATTTTAAATAAACTATTGACGCGACGGGTTTAAACTCTTTGCGCGAATATTTTATTTAAACTCCAGATTGTCGAAAATATTTTTAGACGGTTAAGATATACCGTCCATGCATTTAATGTACACAAAAGGGCGCACTCATAGCATTTTTGATATGTCAATATCTTAGGATTCATAAACCTAGTTTTATTCAAACGAAAACAAATTACAGGTCGGATGCCAGAATCCAAAATACAGCTAAAACAGCTTTAATGTCAGGAAATGGAATTCCCACGATATGATGCAATCCATTTAATTGGATTATCATAAACTTTAAAAAACTAGTCAGGAAATGGTAAACTACCTTGTCCATATGGGATCCCCAACATTAAGACCCTAAAAAATGGTCACTACATAAATATACATAGACAGTTTTTCATACATAATCTTGATCATATAAATTATATATTTATTTGGATTGGACTATATTGGCATAGGATCTAACGATCCACAACTGTTTTCCCGTACTTTTTTTGTGAGGGAGCCCTCATAGGAAACTTCTTATATATATAGCCCAATCTTCTAGTCCAAACCTCCCGAAAATAAGAAAAAAGTGATTTTTTGTGTTGCAAATTATTTTTGGAAAATCCGAGCCGTCCAATGTGTTCAGAAGGTGTTTTCAAGGGTCCACGCGAGAAATCTTCAAAAAAAAATACCGGGAAGGGCTTGATCCGAGCATATTTTTGACGATCTGAGCCGTCCAATGTGTTCAGAAGGTGTTTTCAAGGGTCCACATGGAAAATCTTCAAAAAACAAATACCGGGAAGGGCTTGATCCAAG
Organism: Vaccinium vitis-idaea; assembly: GCA_963854785.1. Classification (NCBI taxonomy): domain Eukaryota; kingdom Viridiplantae; phylum Streptophyta; class Magnoliopsida; order Ericales; family Ericaceae; genus Vaccinium; species Vaccinium vitis-idaea. The sequence goes on from OY978218.1 coordinate 40,283,722, forward strand.
CAGTTTTCACAAAAAATATATATTTACATTTTTTGCGAAAACTGCTTGGATCAAGCCCTTCCCGGTATTTTTTTTTTGAAGATTTCCCGCATGGACCCTTGAAAACACCTTCTGAACGCATTGGACGGCTCGGATTTTCCAAAAATAATTTGCAACACAAAAAAAATCATTTTTTTCTTCTTTCCGGGAGGAGTGGACTAGAAATTTTCCGTATATATATATATATATATAGGATCAACTTCTAATGAGGGATCCCTCATTTTATATATAACGTTTTTAACAAAAACTAATCGGATGAAGCCCTTGCGGGTATTTTTTTTGGACGAATCCTCGCGGTGGACCTTAAAAACACATTTTAAACACATCTAACGGTTCGGATCGTCAAAATTTAGTTCGGAAAGTGGAAAAATTGCTTGGTCCTCATTAGAAGTTGATCCTATATATATATATATATATATAGGTTCCACTTCTCCTCTGGACTTCCGGACCTCCGTGATCCGAACATTTTTTTGACGATCCGATCCGTCCAATGTGTTCAGAAGGTGTTTTCAAGGGTTCACGCGGAAAATTTTCAAAAAAAAATATCGGGAAGGGCTTGATCCAAGCAGTTTTCGCAAAAACTTTATATTTACAGTTTTTGCAACAACTGCTTGGATAAAGCCCTTCCCGGTATTTTTTTTTTTTAAGATTTCCCGCGTGGATCTTTGAAAACACATTCTAAACACATTGGACGGCTTGGATTTTCCAAAAATAATTTGCAACACAAAAAAAAATCATTTTTTCTTATTTTCGGGAGGGTTTGGACTAGAAGATTGGCCTATAGGCAACACTTCTAGTCCGGGATCCGGGACTCCGGGACTCCGGAACTCCATGATCCGAGCATTTTTTTGACGATCCGAGCCGTCCAATGTGTTCAAAAGGTGTTTTCAAGGGTCCACGCGGAAAATCTTCAAAAAAAATACCGGGAAGGGCTTGATCCAAGTAGTTTTCGCAAAAAATATATATTTACAGTTTTTGCGAAAACTGCTTGGATCAAGCCCTTCCCGGTATTTTTTTTTTGAAGAGTTCCCGCGTGGACCCTTGAAAACACCTTCTGAACACATTGGACGGCTCGAATTTTCCAAAAATAATTTGCAACACAAAATTCCACCTTTATATATATATATATATATATACGTGGGTGATCTCCTAAGGACTCCCTTAGGAGAATTTGGTGCGGACCACACCATTCCAGATCAAATTTTGACGATCCGAACCGCTCAATGTTTTTAAAATGCATTTTTAAGGGGCTACGCGAGAAATCTTCAAAAAAAAGGGCTATGTACAGTTTTATCGAAAACTCTTTGGATCAAGCCCTTCCAGGTATTTTTTTTTTTGAAGATTTCCCGCGTGGACCTTGGAAAACGCATTTTAAAAATATTGAGCGGTTCAGATCGTCAAAATTTGATCCGGAAAGTTGAAAAAGGGCTTGGTCCGCACCAAATTTTGTATAAGAGAGTCCTTAGGAGATCACCCACGTATATATATATATATATATAAAGGTGGATTTTTGTGTTGCAAATTATTTTTGGAAAATTCGAGCCGTCCAATGTGTTCAGAAGGTGTTTTCAAAGGTCCACGCGGGAAATCTTCAAAAAAAAAATACCGGGAAGGGCTTGATCCAAGCAGTTTTCGCAAAAACTGTAAATATAATTTTTTTGCGAAAACTACTTGGATCAAGCCTGATCAAGTCCGGGAGTCCCAGATCCGGGACTCCACCTTCCCGATATTTTTTTGACGATCCGAGCCGTCCAATGTGTTCACAAGGTGTTTTCCAAGGTCCACGCGAGAAATCTTCAAAAAAAAATACCGGGAAGGGCTTGATCTAAGCAGTTTTTCGTAAAACTATAAATGTACAGTTTTTGCGAAAAACTGCTTGGATCAAACCCTTCCCGGTATTTTTTTTTGAAGATTTCTCGCGTGCACCTTGGAAAACACCTTTTGAACACATTGGACGGCTCGGATTTCCCAAAAATAATTTTTAAAAGCATCAAAACACCGAAAAATCCTTCAATCTGGGATCCTTGATAGGATAATTCGTGTATATATATATATTATAAAACTTGATTGTATTGATTTGGTGAAACTGAACTTGCTCGATTTAAACTCAAAATTTATTTTTGCGTTTTACGAGACATGTCTCTCTTGCAACACATCAACTCAATTATACTTAATAAGCTAGTTCCACTAACTTATTCAGTTTAAGTCAATTTGTGGAACGAGGTCTAAGTGAAAATTTAAAAAAAAAAAAGAAAAATAAGCAAGTTTGAGTACGGGCCTGTTTGGCCGCTTCTTTATCACTTTTTTGCTTTCTCTTTTTCTCATTCTGGGTGTTTGGCCACAACACCTAGAATCTGTTTCTCCCAAAACAGTTTTTTCATTTCAGACGATACAAGCAAGAAACGAAAAAGAGGGTCACCCCTACTTTTCAATTTCTATTTTGGCTTCTCATTTCTCTCTCCCAAAACTACCATTTGTTTACGTTATCTTCTTCTCCCCTTTACAGAACACACATACCAAAGAGACAAGCCACAACTTCGACCTTCCTCCACACCACCATAGCCATTTCCCAACTGGCTTTGCTCTAGCTGGCTCTGTAGCTCGGTTTGGGGCAGAAATTGGGGGTCTTGGAGGCGCAAAAGCTACTGGAAGAGAGAGGATTTTGGGGGTTTTCTAGGGTTTGTTTGGACGTCAAACTGGTGGGAAATTGAAGAATGTGAGTAAGAAGAGAAGAGGTCAGAGGAGGAGGAAAGGTTAGTGCAGGGCTTGAGTGTGTCTTTGAAACTATGCACTAGAATTCGTGAAATTCAACGGTTTTTAACTATATACTCACATTTTGGTTATGGGTTTTGGGAAAGTGTTGTCTTAGTTGTGTTTATGTTTTTTCCAAGGAACATCTCCGGCCTCCACGCGTCCACAATTTTAATACCATAATTAATATTATAATAAATAAGGGCAAAATGGAAAAAATTCAATCCATAACTCATTTTCTCACAAACACTACTACTTTTGCAAAATGTATTCTGCATATTTCTCCCAAACACTTCTTCCAGATTCAAAACTCATTCTGACCATAATCCAAAAAACCAAAAAATTAAAAATTAAAAGTTGAAAAGTGGGCTCCCAAACACCCTCTACATATGGGCCTGATGGGCCATCACCACTAACATGAGAAACCAGTATTCCTACTTCACGCACGTCTGTTTGCGGAATGGACACCAGACAACAACACGTATGGGCCCCCAGATAGAATGTTGACTCTCTCTATCATCCCAAGATTCCCAACACCACCCACTCCATTCGTGAGGCTTATCGGTCTCTCGACAATACCAGGCCCCGTCGACCCAATAAGGGGCCCAGAACTTGTAATCAAACCTGAGCTATATTTGCTTTCTGGTTTATTTATTTTATTTATTTTATTTTGTTATTAAAAATGGAATTGCATGTATGGTACCCGTCACGGTGTCACCTCTGTCAGGGAACATTGTCCTGTCACGTTACACCATTATCTGTAGAGGATCACACCGCACCTATGTCGAGACCGAAGCTAAAGTCTCACCATGTGTGAGTGGTGTTAAGAATATGTTGAGCCTAATAATGGCTACGGGAACTCAAACCTGCGTATTGTCCAATTAAGTCCAAGTTCCCGATCACTGAACCAACTCATTGGTAGTGTCATTTGCTTTCTAGTAGTGGTTCTGGAGCTGAAATCCTCCATAAACATGCTTAAGATCAGCTTATTAGTGTTAAGATGATCTTGTTTGAGTACTATTTGCATTATCTTAGTCCCATAATCTTTCGAAATGTCCCGCGCTCCCGCTCTCAATCTCGCATTGTGCTCGCGGAATCAATTAATCTTTGCACTTGCAAGATTTTAGCAACTTGAGATGTGTTTTAAAGACGCTTTCACGCTCCTGCTCACGCACACGCACGTGAATTATATGACTTAAGTTAAGATGGTACTGAAATGTGATATGCAGATACCATAAACATATAGTATAACATTAACAAAATCAAGTAGTGAATAAAAGACATTCATAAAATTTTGTTTTTATTCATTTTTAATGATATCCAGAGGAATGTCCACGTGATATGTATATTAAGGCAAAGGCCAACATGAAGATTCCTCACCCCATGGTTTTCTTCAATTATGTGCAGCAGTAATAATTAGTTAATAATATCCTAATGAAGCTGTTGGGAAGTTCATGTCCTGGTCCTTTGTATCATCCCGCGTTTCAGAAGATCAAGAATAAATGGAAGACAGAAAAAAACAAATTAAAAACATAAAATATATCGATAAGGAGACCAAATTAGACAACCTGATTAATAAATAAAGAAACTCTAATGTGTGTGTGTCTATATCTATATGTCACCTTTTGAAATTTTAATATCTATATATTTAAACCAAAGTATAATAACTTATGTAAGAGCTAAAGACCTAACGATATAACTTTGCTTACCCGCCCGGATTGTCCCAGTGATAGGAGCGAATGCTCACTTGCAATATAGCAAGGCTTCGATTCACTTATTTTTTTCCCGGCCTTCATCATCACATATTTAGGTAAAATTCATATATTTAACCTCAAGTTCCACATAAATATGTACATGGAGAATGATGTTATAACACTGTAAAAAGAATGTCGATATACCGATGAAATTTCTATTGCAAATTCTACAAGAATGCCAAAAAAAAAACTCCCTAAAATCTAGTGTGGGCCTGTGCCCACACTGCTCCTATAGTGGCTGGCCATGGCGGTGGATTATTGTACTAGTCTCTTCTGGGAATTAGTAACTTTGCTTCGTTTTAAAAAAATTCTCACCAAAGGTTTGGCTGCATCATCCAGCATCTAAAGACTGAAAGGAACACAAATTCTAAAAACTACCCAGAAACCACAATTCTAAATTAGCCCCCAAAAAATTCAACTCAAGTGTTTTCGTTTCTTTTCTTTTCTTTCTTTTTTTTTTTTTTTTTTGTCATTCGTCATTCCGAATCTATTACATGGGGGAGGGGAGAATGAGACTCGATCCCGGGATGCAGTGTGTAGCATCCAAAAGCTCTACTGCATGAGCTAACCACCACTTGTGTTTTCGTTTCTTTTCTAGGGGTTTCTTTTTTTTTTTAACCTGCATGAAGTGAAACTTGGGCTCACGAAATTGTTAGCCCTACAAAATATGAAAATAGCATCAACACAAATAGGGAAAAGTCCAACTAAGACCCCAAACCCAAAACAACTGATCCGTTAAGGCCCAACCCAAGGTACAAATTTCTGAAACTCGATCACCACAATTGATACTGAACTAACAACCTAACAAGCTTCTCAACAGCAATGTTCCAAACACAGATGTTCGTGCACAGACTCCGAACATAGATTGTCGAGAACTATTCTTTGCACACTTCTCTCTTACAAAGGGAACGAGCTTCTTAATTGAAAGAGTAATGCTCTAGACGCAGATGTTCGTACACAAATTCGAACACAAATTGTCCATAACCGTTCTTTGCACGTGGGCTCCATATAGTAAACATAGGATCTTCACATATCGGATGGTTTCAAATACTCCTATAAATCTTTGTGTAGATCTCATGACATGTGCACAGACGTCTGTCTTCGTAGAATTTTTTCAATTTGAAACTTCCAACATCCAAATTCCAATATGGGCCCAACACAAAAGGAATAACGAGACTGAACCAGTTAGGGTCCAGCCCAATATACAAAACCCAAAGTACTCACAAAATCTTGCCCGAAACACAAACCCATCGCACCTTCTTCTCTCTCAATGGCTTCCACCTGCCCCAAAACCCTAGTGCCCGTATCGTCAGCTCACCTTATCCAAAACCCTTCATTCACCTCTACCCTTCACCTCGCATCTTCATTCCGATTCAACTCACTGACCCACAGCCGCCCGACTCGTCCACATGCTTCCTTTGCAACAGTTCGAGCGGCCTTCGACGGTAACTCGTCATCCAGGAGAAGTAGTAGTAGTGGCAGTGGTAATGAGCCGAGGGAAACGATAATGTTACCCGGCTGTGATTTTAATCACTGGCTCATTGTTATGGAATTCCCGAAAGACCCCGCTCCTACTAGAGAGCAAATGATCGAAACTTATCTCAATACTCTTGCTACTGTCTTGGGAAGGTTCGCCTCTTTCTTTATCTAATTCTTTTTATGTTTGTTTGTTTTGAAATCTGACTGGGTCGTTGAAAATGTGGGGGAAGAAATTTTGTCATGTTTTGTTTTTGTGCAATTTATCGGTTTTTGTTCAATTAAGGGCTGCAAACAAACTGGGCTGTTCGCACTGAGCTTGAGGCTTGGCTAATTATGAATTCGTCCCGAGCTCAAATTTTAAGCTCGTTTAGTAAACGAGCCAAGCTCAACTTAGTTGTACCTCGGCTTGATTATAATAGCTCGGCTCATTTGTACAAGCTCCGTGATAACTGAGCTCGAGTCACACTAGTTTTGAACGACCCCAGTTCGAGCATGGCAAAGCCGGGGTGGGCTGGGCTAGTTTGCAGACAATTCTGGACTTCATTGTCGGGTGATTCCACGGTAGTTTGTATTTGTGCTTCATCTCACTAGTGTATAGGAATGTTATTTTCCTTTTTTCGAATGCACAGTAGAAATTCACTCAAAGAAGAGTTGTAGATACTTGCGTATTGCTGGTTGATGGGTGCAACCGTGCAAACTATTTAGCCTATGCTCAGATGTCGGTAGTCTTAAGTGGAAATGAGAATCTAATTACTGAGTACGAATCGTCTAATGCTCGACGTAATTTTATACCAATGAGTGGATTAATTCAGGACCTTGTACAAGGAAATAGGTTTTTTAGAGTTTGACATATCTTTTTCCATTGAAAGAAAAAAATTCATGGTGGAGTTTGGGGATGATGTTCTTGCTCTATTAGGTAACAATTATTCATGGGGATTGGGAATCACATTCATTTGAGATTGCTGCTGCCATCTGAACTGAGCCTTTGGGATTTTGATTTCTATTTCACATTGGAAGAGGTGAACCTAAAGGATAAGTGAAAGGGAACGAAAAGAAAAGGAGCACCAAATAGTTCGAATTAAGCTATGTCCTGTAGTTTAGAAGGCAAGTGGAAATAAGGGCCAAGGATATGCATTTTACAAGCCAAACCAAAGTATAAATTTCGATTGAGAAAAAGAAAATGTTAGACTGGTCCATATTATGTGATTGCGTCATTTTGTAATAGGTTAATTTTTTGGAATTATTGATTAGCTAGCAGGTAGTATCATTGTATCAAATCTCTGATTTTGATGTTTGGGTTCAAATTGCATCAAACAAAAATTTTGTTTGATAACTCACTATCCGGCCCTATCGACTGGTTAATCCGGGACCAATCCCACCATCCACAATTGAGGGTTCATATGAAGTTGGGCTCGTTATGGACTGGCCAAAGACTGGAGTTGAATCCAGACCAAAGGCTCCTGAGGCCCATTCATATTGCATCATCTTCGCTTTGTTCCCCTCAATATGCTTATGCACTCTTTATCTATATGTTTTGAATCCTGTTGAGTTCAATGTGTGTGTTGTGAGGCAGGATTGAAGCCAAAGAGGGTGTTAGACAGACAGAGAGATAGATATTGTTGTGTCCATTTCCTATCAACTTTATGTTGAGAACTTTCAGTGACTTGCAAGAAAGCTTGTTGAAAGTTAAACATAAAACCCACGTTTGTTTCAACTGACATTGTTGTTCTATGTTGGCAGCATGGAAGAAGCAAAGAAAAATATGTATGCTTTAAGTACCACTACTTACACTGGATTCCAGTGCACTGTTTCTGAGGAAACATCTGAGAAATTCAAAGGTGTGTGGATTTAGCCAGGTCTTGTTTGTTCGATATCTATTTCAAGCTGATTCCTAAATTTAACTTGACAACTTCTATGAATCCTGTAGGATTGCCTGGAGTTCTATGGGTATTGCCCGACTCCTACATAGATGTTCCGAATAAAGATTATGGAGGTCAGTTATCCTGACTTTAATCATTGTTAACTTGATTTTCTGGTTGTACTCGAGATTTGAGATCTATATTTTTTAATTTTCAGGAGATAAGTACATAAACGGGGAGATAATTCCATGCACATACCCCACTTACCAACCAAAGCAACGTGGGCAATCCAAATATCAGAGTAGAAGATATGAAAGGAAAAAAAGTGGCCCTCCTGGATCGGCAAAACCAAAACAAGAAGCTGCTCAATCAGAATGAAACTCCAAATGAGGTGCTCAATTCTTAATTACATGTCACGGGTAGGTTAGTTATGATCTTTGTCCCTATGATTGTGACTATTTCAAATCATTTTGCTTTGGCAGCTTAAATGCTCAACGGCGTTAAGCCATTCCTGATCTGTTAACTACAATAAGTAGCAACTGTTGTGTAAGACACCCTTCTTGTGGTACTTAAACTTTGTTCTTTGATTTCTTTGCAGTGTTGCTTTATGTGATACTGATTATGGTGTTTCTAGAATGTGATTAGTTTGTCATTCCAGTCTCTCTCTCTCTCTCTCTCTCTCTCTCTCTCTCTCTCTCTCTCTCTCTCTCTCTCTCTCTCTCTCTCTCTCTCTCTCTCTCTCTCTCTCTCTTGACATTGCCATTTAAAATATCTTTGAACCTCGCCCAAGTGGTGTTGCATTCTTAGAGATTTTAGCAACTTTTTGTTAGGCCAAGTACAACTTGGGAACGGGGATTTGTATTTTAAGCCAAGAATATTTTGTAGCTTTTTAGATTCGAAAATAGAACAGGCAATAATGAAGGTTGTACCTCTTTATGTTTAGACCCAAAGTATATATGTGATGTATTTATCCAACGTCTACTCTCTCACATAAGCTTCGGTGAATGAATTCCCCTTTGTGCAATTAAGAAAAATGAAGTATCCGGTGGTTTCTAATGCAGTTCTTTCTTTCTTTTTCTGTTTTTTGCCAACAGGATGGAACAATATGTCCTCAATGAATGGACTAGTCATATTCTCTCGGGGACGAAGATTTTCAATCCTAACGGAGATGTGAAAACCTTCAGAGTTTTCTGTAATTTGTAGTCACTGAAGTAGCATTTCGCGTCTTTTGTGTGTGAGCATCTAAAATTTGTACCTTCTGTTTATGAGAGCAAATTTTCGTGCCTATTACTCCCATCTATTTCTTGTGTTGATTTTTGACATTATTAATGCAGGCGTTTAGTCCTAGTCCACTCTGGCATTAACATGATCTTTTTCTCTGTTTTTCCACTTTGAAAGATCTGTTCCTAGTTCAACTATAGCTGGATCCTCCGGAACCGGCAAGTGTTGGCAGAGTCCGGCAAGTGTTGGCGGAGTGAAATTCATCCTTGCTTTCTAGTGTTGATGCATATTATTATCATTCAAAACAAAAGTTAACTATAGCTAGCAGTAGTTTTGTTGGTTGGTTAACTGATCACATCCCGAAACGAAGCTCCATTGATTAGCCAAAGCCCTTATTAAGTTTCGATAATTGTCTTATCTTATGCCAAATTTGATATTGCAAAATTCTCAAATCAATGTGGATACTTTTGAACCAATTGTAGAGAATGATTCTTGTAAACTATTGGGGAAGTTCTCCATTATTTGGTTATCCAAACCACTGAAGGTAAAGAACTGGTAAGCCCAATTCCATCTTAGCCAATTTTGCCACAAGTCCAGGGCATGTGAGGTTGGGTGAGTGGGTAAATTGTGGGTTTTGATGGGCATTTCCGTCTTTTGGGAATGGATGTTGACATTTACTGCAATTACGCGAGTGCCCTTCTCAGACTTTTGCCATTTTCCATTTGGATCCTTGTTTTGGCCGGATTTTTGTTTGCCAGTTGGAGGGCTTTCTGGGGATCGAAGTTGTATGCTTAATTTTCCTTCGGTAGAAACGAAGGACCTTTCCAAAAACAAATCCCTGACTTGCTCTCTCATTTGGATTTATGGAGCGTTTGGCCGAACCAAATTAGACCTGATTTCCGAATCAAGTTTGTTCAGTGCAAAGAACAAGGCAATCGAAGCCAAAGAATCAAATGACAGAACAGCCCCAGACTTTAGAACGTGAAAATTTGGTCCCTGTTTTTATAAGATACTCCGTAAACCTTAGAATCAGGACCCTCATCTTCACGTTTCTATTTAAAGTTAATTATTAGTATGTCCCAATTAATAACTGTCTAAGCTATGACTTCATCTCCGTTATATTTTGGAACAAGAACCCAATCGGCGGAGTGAGATCTTGGGTGGAAGATGTAAATAAATGTTTAATTGGGTGGAAGATGTAGTTTAATGCTAGCCTACGCACAGATTTAATGGGAGATGGATATATGTGAATTAAAAATCTGGTGGGAGATGTGGGAACCATCAAATGTTGGACAAATTTGGTATAGGAAATATGGTAGTTTGGTATTTGTGTGGAAAATTTTATACTTCCAGACAAGCAATGTACATATATACAAGGGCAGAAAATGCCACCATTCTGCTTTATAATTTGAAACGACCTTCAACGGGTATGATACCGGTGTTTAGAATGAGGCCGTGCACCTAGTTTGAGTACGAACCTGGACCACAAACATGTGTGAGAGAGTGGACCTCACATGTTTGTGGTCCGGTTCGTGCTCAACCACCGTGCCCCAAGGCATTGAAAAATTTCTCGTGTATCGGACACCTCCCATGCTAACCGACAACTAAATAGAGACAGTGAAAAAGAGGCTATCATATATAGAAGAGACTATGCTACCTTTTTATGGAAGCTGATAGTAAATGTAATGCAAAATAAATAAATGAAGCACCATCAAAGGGCCTATAGACCCACAGTCAATAAATTTGTCTTTCTTAAGTTCCATTGGATTCCCACTTTTTTATGGGAGAGTATGATTATCCATCTTGACTGCTGGTCTTTTTGAGGTAATATGATAGCGGCAGTCCAAAGGTCCCTGCCAAAGACAACAAGAATTCGAAATTCCCTAATTCCGGTATAGATGAACTGCTTTTGATCGGACCGGGAATGAGATGAACTGATTTTGATCGGACCGGGAATTGGTTAATCGAGATGAGTTAAGCTATTGATAATTGAGTTATATAGTCAGGTCTCTAATACGTAATTCGTTTAAACAATTAATTCTGCTAATTTAAATACGATTTATCTTTCGGAACACGACGAGTGATACAAAATTATTTTTCATGCGAGTATATAATACCTACGCCGTGTAAACGTAAAGAAAGTGAGGAGAGGCAGCCACAAACACTCCGTACAAGAAACTCCATTAATTTTTCACATATTTTGGAGCCGAAAAATAATACAGGCATTTAGCCAATGTCAAAATAATATGATTATCCAGGCGTTTAATTTTTCATGGAAGAATATGATTATCCATCTTGACTGCTGGTCTTTTTGAGGTAATATGATAGCAACAGTCCAAGGTCCCAGCCAATGAGAACAAGAATTCAAAATTCCCTAATTTCGGTGTAGATGAACTGATTTTGATCGGACTAGGAAAATTCCATAGTTTCGGTGTAAGATTTTGATCGAACTGGGAAATGATTAATCGAGATGAGTTAAGCTATTGATAATTGAGTCATATAGTCAGGTCTCTAATACGTAATTCGTTTAAACAATTAATTCTGCTAATTTAAATACGATTCATCTTTCAGGACACGACGAGTGATACAAAATTATTTTTCATGTATATATAATACCTACGACGTGTACACGTACAGAAAGTGAGGAGAGACAGAGAGGCAGCCACAATCACTCCGTACATGAAACTCTATTAAAAGATCTATCTTTTGGCTATCAACGACCATGACCAAGTAAACAATGCTAAAAAACGGACATCGGCAAGCTGGGCAAGCCGAAGTAATTTCTCGATAGATGCATCGTTCATTTGTTTTAGTTTGTTTTATGTTCTTCTCGTCCGTATTATGATATTCTTTTCTTGTTGTTTGCATATGGTAGATTGTACCAACTTAATTATGAAAGGAAATTCTCTTTCTTTCGCCCCGAAAGATTTTTAAAAAAAATTGCTTTTTTTTTTTTTTTTTTGAGTATTCTCATTTTCTCTTACATAGATTTAAATATTTACGCAAAAAAAAAAAAAAAAAAAGTGTTTCAATTACTTTAAATTTTTGGTAATTTACTTTAGCCCCTTTGTACGTTATTTTTTAATCATGATCTCTCCAAATTCAAAATAATTTTGCATTTAATCACTCTTTATCAGATTTTGGTGTCCTCCACTTGCTACAACACTGAACAAATACTATACTAAAAGTAAGATAGAAGATCATAAAAGCAAGACCCCATTTTGATGATTCAATGGACAAACTCACAAAAAGACCGGCGACATTGGATTCTTATGACTTTTTTCAAATTTATTACTAATTGCATAGAAATCTTAGTTTTTGATGGAGGCACTATAGGTTGGTTGATGAGTTTGTTTCTCACATAATTTATGAGAGATCGATTCTTAGGGTCAAGCTGCAAGAAAAGCAATTTCTTATGATTTCCCGAGTACCAGAGTGGATAATCTGTCTTTAACCAGACCGGAGAGGAAGTTAGTTGAAGTAAACGTAAACTGACCTAGACACCCGATGGTCGTGGAAAAAAATTTAGTATATGGAGTGAGTGTAGGTGGTATAATTGTAATGATTAACATTTAACACTGATTGCGATTTGTTTTCGTGGAAGTGTCCGTGTCTTCTGGAACCCCCTTTTTTCAGGCCTTCGAGCGAGCCTAGTCCTTCACTTTCCACTCTACTTATAAGTATCAATTAAAATCCAACTTTAATCAACATTTTCCAGGCACTACTATAATCATCACATTGCTTTAATTAATTGTTTCTCCAACGGAGTTTTTAAAATAAAGTAATTCGGAGTGCTCGAGTCGAGCTCAACTAATTTTTCGACGTTCAATTTCACTATCCACTAAAAAGTAGGAAGCAACTAAAACTTACAAGGTTTTGGATTTTTCGATGTAATGAAATAAAAACTTGTGAGGTTCTGAATCTCAAACTTAAGACAGGACAAATCTTTGAGTTATGGAACGTGACAAGTATGTCCAACTCTTTGTTTCTTTCAGCTTGTCATGCTTCCTATTATACTTTAGTCCCGTGTTTAGTGAACTCAGGATAAGCTGCGAGACTGGACAATATTGAAATTTTGTTTGTTTTTCATTAGAAAACGGATAGATAAAAGGAAAAGATTAATTTAGCGAATTAAATGTTTTGAGAGGCCAGCACCATGCGCAATACATGGCACGAGTGATAATAAAGCAACTTCCCTGTCTTCTTGTCAACAAATTATGATTAGCTACAAGGAGTAATTATTTTGGGGTTTCTTGTGCTGAATTAATGTTCTTTTAAAACCCACTAGAATGTGTTTTGTACTTCACTGTCCCCCATAAATGGAGGAAAAATTCAACTTGTTCATTTTATAACCTAACCACAAAAACTTTTTTTTATAACTGAATGTACCGGCCAGTTTACGTTCAACCTCGACTAACCACAAATGCTTTTGAATTTTTTTTTTAGGAGAATGATAGAGAATTTCATTAATCAAAACCAAACAACTACTCCCTCCGTCCCATAAAGTTTGACCCTTACGAAACTACGTGCAATTTTCAAACTAAAAAATAACGTGCTTACGAAAATAATTTTTTAATTTTTTTTGCACCGTATAAACTTTCTAGACTCAAAACCGAATTATCAAAATTAGTCTTTTTTTCAGCAACAAGTCGAATAAAAATGAGATTCTTAATCAAATTCAATTGTATTGTATCCCTTTACGATAATTACATTGGTAGTTGCATGATCATCTCTATAGATTTACTATGTCCTTCAAGATTTTCATTTGGGAATTCGTGTGTTTTGAAGTCCGATTGTGTTACATGAGTACCAACGCATGCGGTATGCAAAACGAGATAATCTCCAGGCTTACTCTTTCTCGTTTCTGTTAAAGGCAGGTCATTCACGCTGGGACTAAGATTCATAAGAAGATTCATAAAAATTTACACAATTTTTAACTTAGAGCATTTGACTCAATACACTGAGAGAATTTCCGTAATAAGCAAACAAATAAGACGTAGGGAGTACTTTTTTACAACTTGACCTTAAGAATCGAACAGTGACCAATTACGTGGGGAGCATTCCCTCAACTAACCGGAGTACCTCTTGGGTTTTTTTTTTGGTCTTGCTAACGTGTGCCCAATAGGCACACAATAAACACAAAAACAAACAAAAACAACACACAACTCAACACACATTTTACACTTTTCCAACCTTAACGTGTGCCTAATAGGCACACGTTAGCATTTTTCTTCTTTTTTTGATCAGCCTCATGGGTTGTTTTCAATACTGGTATCATTGGTCCTTTTGCCTTTTGGGTCCCAGCCCTGTGATCGGACTCTCTGACTACTCTGACCGTAACATCGTTCTTTGCGGATTCTCTAGTTGTCTGAAATACCCTTTTCAATGCTAACCTCGTTTAATGTAATAGTCCTCTCTTCCCCATATGTTTGATCAAAATTCCGTTACAATTTTGCTTTGGAATCTACTCATAGAATTTCGATAGGCACACTTCACCCATCTCTTTGTGAAATTCCAACACCAAATTTATTACTCTTATTGACCAGAGTGCAAAATGGTTACCTATTTTTTATGCCACTCCAGACTCCAGAGGTTTTTTCTTGGAGTATGAAGTTTTCAAATCTAATTTATAAGGTCGATAAATGAGCTAATCTGTTTGAATTTGAGTTCGGGTTCACTCGTTAAAAGTTTATTTGAGATCAGTTTTTATGTTAACAAACCAAACTTAATATTTTTTTTAAAGCTCGTTAAGTTTTCAAACCAAGTTCGAATAAGATACTGCTCAGTTTGTTGACATATTATGGTTGAAAAAATCTAGCTACTAGGAGCTCAATTAAAACACGTTTAAGATTGGCTTGGCTTATAAACAAACTAAATTCGAACATATTTTTAAAACTCGTTTAAGTTTTTAAATCAAGTTTGAACAATCAATTATTAGACTCTCTTATTTATCAACCCTACAATATGATTTCAATCCTTTTTTCTGGCAATTTCGAAATACAATATGATTGAACTTCAAGGCCACAATAATTACATGTGAAATTGTGAATGAACACATCAGCAATAGATGTGGCCTTATCTTTTTCTTTAATAAACAGAGATTAATATCCATCTCTTAATCAACCCCACTGCCTAATTGCGTGTCACCATGTAGGAAATTTATTCACGGATATTTTACCTAATTATATTTGTTACATTTTCACGATAATGCATGATTTGTTTGAAGATAAGCAAAGAAGAATATCATTTTATAGTATCACTGTAAAGCTTAAAAAACACAAGAAATTATAGAAATTTCTTAGTGTGAATGATAGAAATATGGGCTAGGTTAGTCAACTTAGTGTGAATGATAGAAATTTAATGAATAATCCTGACAGCCAACAAATTATGTAACTTGTGAAAATTTTGCTTGAAGTGGGAACAAGATGGAGAGATTTGTCTCTTTTTGACATATGTAATTAATCCCTAGAAATATGGGATTTGTGGCAAATAAGATGTACTGTAAATGTATTAAAATAAGAAACGTAGTTGGATGGGTTAGCCAACCAGAATATTTTTCAAACATTTTATGAAATTAATATTTTCTTAAATTAGGTTTGATGACGTGACAACTTTATGACTCTTCTCACGAATAGTCGGCATCGAATGCAATATTGTATAGATGCATGTGTTCAAGATTATTTCTAACTCCATTACAATATGCCAATGACAAAATAAAATTCAAAACGTGCATTGAAAGAGAAAAAAAATAAAATAAATGGAGCCCGTTTGGTAATCGTATCTTATTAGCTTATCTTTTTTTTTGGTTTATGCTTATTTCGCGTTTGAATTTCTATTTTCTTTCCGCCTTGATTTAGCAACAAAATAAAGAAAAGCATACCCTTAATGGACCACCGTGTCAAAATTTCTCAAACATTTTACTTATTTCTAAAATTGGTTTTTATGACATGACAACCATATCACGGCCTACAATGCAATGCAGTATAGATACATGCTTATATTACAAATACGCGTTCAAAATTATTTGCACTTTGTTACTAAATTCTAATGACAAAATAAAATTCGAAACTTGCAGTGAAAGAAAACAAATTCTAAAAAAACTTGCAGCCGGTTTGGTAATTTTGTCTTACCAGCTCATCTGTATTTTATTTCTTCATTTTGCCTCTAAAATTCTATTTATTTTCCGTCTTGATTTGGCGACAAAATTAAACAAAAAGCATACCCTTAATTGACCACCACGGAAACAGAATAAAACTTACCAAAACAAAAAAGTTTTGATGTGTCAAAGAAATCCAAAACATTAAAAATCCAATCTCTTCAAATTTAAAAAGCACTAATTGCATACCCACCACCCAGTTTAGATCACATTTGACCAAATTTAACAAAAATTTGGGTTCCTCAACCAGGGCCCCGGTTGTGCACTAAGTGCATGACACCGTGTCATGCATCTCATCCGGTTGTCCATTGTGAAAATATATTGCTCGGATCAAATCCAAGCAATAGTTTTCACATGGAGTTAAATTTGATCTAAGCCGTACATTTTTTCAACGGCCGGTCGGACGGATGCATGGCACCGGTGCCATGCACCTTGTGCACCGGAGGCCCCCAAATCCCCTCAACCAAGGCCATTTCAGTAAAGTCCCATTTCTCAAACACCCTTTAAAGACACATTTCACTTCTTTTTTTAAAAAAAAAATTATTGAAAAAACCTTTTTAAACAGTCTTTCCACTTTCTGAACTCCCTCCATATTTTCCCCAAGGAAACCTCTTAAAACACCCCAAACCCTTCCTCTCTCTCTCTCTCTCTCTCTAAAAAAACCATTCTTTCATGGCTTTCATTCAAACCGATTTCCCACTCTTCCTCTTCCTCTTCCTCTTCCTCTCTCTCCTCCCCCTCCTCTCTCTCTCCTCCCCCTCCACCATCCACGACCTCCTCCGATCCAACGGCCTCCCACCAGGCCTCCTCCCAAAAGCCATCAAATCATTCTCTCTATCTCAAACAGGGCTCCTCGAGGTACGCCTCGACGGGCCCTGTTTGACAAAATTCGACACCATGGCTTTCTATGAAAGCGTGGTTCGGGCGAATTTAACGTACGGGAGCCTCTCTGGAGTTGAAGGGCTTTCTCAAGAAGAGCTTTTTCTCTGGTTGCCTGTTAAGGATATTTCAGTTGATGATCCGAAATCTGGGCTTATTCTTTTTGACATTGGGCTTGCTCAGAAGCAGCTTTCTTTGTCGCTTTTTGAAGATCCGCCTGATTGTAAACCAGATCAAGGTAATTACTGGGTTTATCGGCGTTCAAGATCAGATTTTTAAGGTTCCCATTGAAAAAAATATTGTACTTTTTTTTTTCAAGAATGTCTCAATTTTGTTTGTTTTTTTTTAGGTTTTGTGGGTTTATTGGGGTTGGATTCAGCTTGTTTGCTCTGGGTTTTTGTTTTCTTTTTGTGGGTATGGAATTTCTTTTCGTTTGAATGACTGGTTTTTGCTGCCCTGTCACTTGGCCAGACAAGGTTGTCTCTCTCTCTCTCTCTCCCTCTCTCTCTCTCTCTCTGCCAACAAGTTAAGAAAAATTAAAAATTGATACTCTCTGTTCCTCTCTATCTCTCTCTCAAATCCAGTGGGGGTTGCGGAAATTCTGCTGTCCGGGAGGGACGGCTGGCCTTGCCTACACCTAATCCGAACCATCTATTCCGGCAATCAGTGGTTCTAATATGTTATTTTAATTATTACTACGAATTTGAATCATCAATTGCGAAGATGGACAACTCAAATGGGTGGGCAGGGCCTGCTGTCCTTAAGCCCCTGGATCCTCTGGGGCAGGGGCGGACACAAGGAGGTGCAACGGGCGTGTTTGGCCCCTGCACTCCCCCAAAAAAATTTCTATTTTTAGTACACTTTTAATTTTTTTTGTAAAATTACTGAAGAGTAGTCTCCGCAAATTAGGCGAAATTTGCAATCTTGCGTCCGCCACTACTGTGGGGAGTATATAATTTCTATACATGTTTATTTGTTGGTACATATTAATTTCTGTATATGTAAATAAGTTGAGTTTAAGTAATTTTCAAGCAAGTTAAGAAAAAAATAATACTAATAAAAAATTGATACTATATGTTTCTATGTCCATGTCCCTCTGTATCCAATTGATCTGATAATTAATTTCTATACGTGTTAATTTTTTCGGGTGGTACATAATTTCTGCACTGTTTAAAAAGTGAAATTTGGTTTCTTTAATTATTTGCAAAGAAAAAAGAAAGTTATAAAGTGACCGAATCATTCTTTTCTTCTGACTAACATGATGATACGTTGAAGTTTAATTCATTAATTTTTTTTTTTGAACAGATAAGTTTAATTAATTTATCATTAATATTATTATGCAGGTTTATTGAAGAGGAGTGGTAGGAAGGAGAAAGGTTTTGAAGCTCAAAGATAGAAGAAGAAGAAGATGCCAACAAATCTTGAATTTTTGAAACTTTTGTTTTTTTACTAATAAATACTACTAGTACTAGGTAATTAGGTGCTGTTTTGTTTCTACTACTTAAATTAAGTGTTGTTAGGTGTTGGTAGAGCTGTAAAGATGTTGGAATCTAATTTCTTAATCACATATAAGAAGTGTTAATGTTCTAACCTAATCACTTTGAGACTTTTTTTTTAATGATATGTTGTTCGGATCAACTTACTCGTACTTGGACTAATACAAAAATCTCGAAGTTAACGATTTGATAAATTCTTAGCAATCTTAATAGTACTCTAGATGATAACGATTAACGACTCAAGCAAAGGATCTTTATCGAGCTCCACTTTTTTTAATCTATTTTTATTTTAAGAATTTAGCTTCTCCTGCAATTGTAACCGTAAAAAATATTTGTAATAGTTCGAATTGTCAACAATCCCTAACAAATCTGGACCAGTGATTATCAGTATGAACTGTCTTGATGAACTGTAGAGAAGTCGGGTTCTTATCGTAACCTATTTGATTTTCCTATTGGGTAAGTATGATCCCTTGGATTTTCTTTCCTTATTCACGGGAAAAGATGTGTTTACCTTTTCCTTTTTCCCTTTTTTTCATGGATTCCAAATGGAAAAGGGCCACTCATCACGGGCGAAATTTCTGCTGCTGTAGAGGCAAATGCTTTTTCTTGGATTTTATCACATAATTGGTCCCAATGATTTTGTATGAGTTCTATTGGACAGGTTCTTGTTTGTTTTTTTAGTCTTCGGATTGTCAGGGGTTCATGAGAAGAGAGGAAGAAGAGAGATGTGAGAAAGAAGTATAGATTATTGATTGGGATCAGGGGATCCTGTAATGTGACAAACGGATCGATAATCTCGGTAACCAATAGTTCGGATTTTATCTCGTTAATAGAAGGTCTCCGATTCTTGTTGGCTTAGGATAATTTGGACATTTTACTCCCTCTCCCATTTTGTTTGTCCATTATTTCTTTTGTCTCTTTTGTGTCTATATCCTTTTACCGTGAATATTAAAAAATATGCAATATGAATTGTATTTGATAGATTTTAATTTGTTCTTATAATAGAAAATTCTTGAAATCATAAAAAAAACATTATAGGTAACAGATACAAAAAAAAAAAAAAAAGTAAATACTTGACAAATAAAATCAGATGGAGGGAGTATGTAAATATATTTATAAACTCATGTAAATTTTGGACATTTTTTACGACAATATAAAGGAAGGGGGTGTTATTGGGGATCAACTCCCATCCATACCTCATCTACCAAACCCCTACAAACTCTATTTTTCGAGCACTATTATGGGCTCAGAACAATGATCCAAACTATTCATTATGTAGTTCTAGCTAAGAACAAAGAGCATGTGTAAAAATCAACTTGATCGATAATCAGTAATTCCATGAACAATTTGCATAAAACGGATAGTTCACATAATTTTAAACTTAAATTGTTCATTTTATACAATTTGTTCATGTATTTATCAATGATCGATTAAGGGATTTTTCTTACAGATGTTGTCATTAGCAAGAAGTATGAGTTGAACGATTCAGATTATTGATGTGGGCCTTAATATTACCCAGGCCCAAAAAATTGAAGTTTGAAAGAGGAGTGATTTACGGGCCGGTACAACCCCTTTTCACGAATTACGTCCAAGTACAGCTGCAAGTCATAAATGCACGGGCAACTCTAGCCCATAGACATGGTTCCGTCACTTCCTTCTCTCTCTCTCTCTCTCTACCCATCCCACATAGGCACACTTTCTCTCTCTTCTCAACTCCCAAAACCGTATGAAAGTGCTGAAATCCTAGGGTACCTCTCTAAAAGTGCTTAAACCTAAACCTTAGGATACCCTATGAAAGTGTCTAAACCACTACAACCTATAATAGGAAAGTGCACCATAAACCTAAACCTTAGGGTACCCTATGAAAGTGACTAAACCTAAATCGTAGGGTACCCTATGAAAGTGCCTAAAATCCTAAGGTACCCTGTGAAAGTGCCTAAACAACTAAACCTTATAGTAGGAAAATACACCCTAAACTTAAACCCCAAAAAAAATTGACTTATTTTAATAATAATTAAAAAAATGATTTACCTTAGTTGTAGTCAGATATCTCTTTTCTAGATCTAGAGATAAAAATCTGTTGAAAGAGTTTGATGTTAAAGTGGTATGGAGAAGAGCTAATCCCGTGTTATTATTGATTTTTCGGATGAAATTTGTAAGAACTTCCGGGAAGGCAAGTGAAATTTACTTAATTTTGATTTCCTAGCACATCGGATAAAAGTTAATTCCACTCGGAGAACTGTCATCACATGGTAACTGGGGGCCACTTCATGATTGGGTCCACACGTGACTCTTGCTGATAGGTGATTGATAGGCATTTAGTAGTTTGTCCCTCTGCCAATGGCCCAATGGATTTATGTCTTTTCTGGTTGTGCCCTTTTTTTTTTAACAGAAACAAGGTGCATGCCGGCAGAAGATCTTCCATGGCAGGCTTGACCCCAAGTCACATGAAACGAGCATGTCTTCAGTGCGAGAAAATTTTGGGTGCGGGTTGGGTAGGGACACGTGGCGCCCGACGCTCAATTCGAGCTGTCCAAACACGTTTTGGACGATTCAGATCTGATGGGGTAAATTTGCATCCGAAAATTACAAAAATGCCACCCTCGGATCTAAGCCTTTCAAAATGTGTTTGGACGACTCGGATTGGGTGTCGGACACCACGTGTCCCTACCCAATTCGCACCCAAAATTTTCTCCTTGAGTGCAAATGGAAAATCATCATTTTATTTACTCTACATACTATCTCCGTCCTGATTTTCTTGTCAATTTATATGCATGCATGCCAATTTTTAATTGATTATATTTTTCAATCTATAATATTTTTAACAATTATAAAAACTTTGTTGAACCCATTGAAAACTATCGAACGTGATCTATATTGACTATATACAACATTATACATTGGAAAATATAAACAATTTTTGAAGTGTCGTGAATAATGCAAGTGGATAGAAAGTTTGGGACGGAGCAAGTAGTATTTTTTTCTGACCATTACATATTTTACGAAGGGGTGTATGTAAAGTTTACTAATGGAAAATCATCATTCATTTATTGATTTGCGGTATTTACAGTATTTTTGGCGGAATTTCTTAGTCCCTTACTAGTTACTTCCATATTATTTGTCCATTTTACTATTTGAGACATCCTTCAAAAATTGTCTATATGTTTTAATTTTTATAATATTTTTTATATAAAATATAGATATTATTTGATAGATCCCAATTAGCTCTATTAAACAAAAGTAAAATTTTTATATAATGTAATCATAGAGTCCGGATCTCATCCGGGACTCCCGGATCCGGGACTCCACCTTCCCGATATTTTTTTGAAAATCCGATCCGTCCAATGTGTTCAGAAGGTGTTTTCAAGGGTCCACGCGGAAAATCTTCAAAAAAAAATACCGGGAAGGGCTTGATCCAAGCGGTTTTTCGCAAAACTGTAAATGTACATTTTTTGCGAAAAACTGCTTGGATCAAGCCCTTCCCGGTTTTTTTTTTTGAAGATTTCCCGCGTGGACCTTGCAAAACACCTTTTGAACACATTGGACGGCTCGGATTTCCCAAAAACAATCGTTAAAAGCATCAAAACGCTTCAATCCGGGAAATCCGGGATCCTTGATTGGATAATTGCCGTGTAATCATAATATCTCAATAAAAAATCGAATTTCTAAAAAGGGACAAACTTTTTTGGGACGAAAGGAGTATTTTTTTTGGGACGCGCTGGCTTGTCCCGTTCGCGAAATGTAATTGATGTAAATCATATTTAAGGTCATTAGATAGGAAGGAAAAAAAAAAAAAAGGGTCATTTTTTTGGGGATTATTTCTCCAGAAAAAAAAAATGTCGATAGAAAGTGATTTATTTGAACGAACGCATAGTACGACTTTATTCATAAAATGCAACTTGGTGGTTTATTCTCTTTGATATTTTCTCCTTTAATCCTAATCCATAATATCGGGTACGTGTCAAGTACTCAAAAATATTAAATTGATAATTTATCGTGATATTGAACGATGGAGTAACAATCGCCATCGGGACACGACGGCGACACGGTGTAATTGACAACTCAATTGCCGTGGATTTAGTGGACTTCAAAATCAAAAACGACTGTAGAAAATGATACTGTCATATTAATAGGGCGGCAATTTTATTAGTGGGAAAATTAAGGAAACAGGAGGGTTGTATGCAGCCCAATGCTGCACAGCATGCTGTGTGGGCCTATTTCGGTGCTGCTCCGGCACCGTTCCGACAACCAGAGACGTCCACAGCATAGAGCTCTTCGCATACTATAAGTGTACGAAAAATCAATTCGATCGGATATCGTTAAGTGCCTCATCGGAACACAAATTAGTTAAAAAAAATAGGTCCAATGGTTTTCATCAAGTGTTTCAAGACATATGTGTTATTATTTTTATTCAACATATATTTGTTCCAATGAGGCACTTAACGATATCCAATCGAGTTGATTTTTGGTACACTTGTAGTACTCGACGAGCTCTACACGGTGGACGTCTCCGATCATCGGAACGGTGCCGGCACGGTACTGAATTGGGCCGCACAGCACGCTGCGCAGCACGGGGCTGCGCGCACCTCCCCCGGTTCCGAAAGGTAATGCTTGATTTGCCGACAAATCTTTAATTTACAAAAGAAAGTCCATGATCCAATATTAGTCTGCATCATCTTATAAATTGTTCCAAAACGAAATTTGGACTGGTTTGACAATAGCTTCCCATTTTAAAAGGAGTTGTTTTCATGCTTATTTTACCACCCAATTCACTTAACAGATAATTACAGATAAAAAAAAGGAATAATTAGTCATAAATACATAATATTTTGCCTATTTAAAGGGAAAGACAAGGAACATTTGCAATCAAACAGAAAGACAAGGAACATTTGCAATCAAACCTAAAGACACAATATTTTGCCTATTTAAATGGAAGGACAAGGAACATTTGCAATCAAACATAAAGACAAGGAACATTTGCAATCAAACACAAAAACACAATAAGTGGCCCTATTAATTATGCCATTATAAATTATGAACTTATGAAGTCTATCCAAAGTACCAAAAGGAACACTGTCCGTTTAGTGGCCCTACTAAGGGGGTGTTCCACTAAGGTGGTTGTTTGAAAAACCTAGTTTTTCACGATTTTTTATGTGATGTATTGTGAGAGAATAACCTGTCTCGGTTTTTGGAAAAAACTGTTTTTTGTTAGTGGAACACCCCCTAATTTTCTAGTACGAACAATTGTTCCTCTGGTCACAATTTCATAGAGAATCCCAACCATCCATATTGTCTCTACCCCATCCTCTTGCCCCTTTAACCCAATCTCTTAGTCCACAATTCCATTGCCCAGGACTTGGGGGAGGTGTTGTGCACCCCTCGGTCGTTGGATCGAGTTTTGGATGGCTCGGATGCGTTCGGCAATTATCCTTTAATTTTGATTTTTTTTACGGTAAAAAATCAAAACACATTCGAGCCGTCCAAAACACGATCCAACGGCCAAGGGGGTGCACAGCAGCCCCCCCCCCCCCCCCATTTCCCATTGCCCACGTCCAATGCATGCTCATAAATGAATGGACATGGGTCCACCTGAGACCAAGGGACGGTTGCGTACCGAGTGATGTTCTAGAGGATCGCTTTACTCAAGTTTTGAAGAGATGGCATATGATTGTCGGCAGGGATAGAGTTATGATTTAAACATAGATATGACATCCAAAAGATCAATATATACACTCTTTATGTCTCACTATTTTTTTTTGAATTATATGTTTGAGAATAGAATTTTTAAAAATTAGTGACATCTCACTAATTTTTTTTGGTTGCCAAAAGTGGTCGGCCAAGAGGTGGGGTGGTGGTCCTCCGGATGTGGGGTGGTGATTTTTTTGAATTTTATGTTCGAAATTAGAATTTTTAAAAATTAGTGAGATCTCACTAATTTTTTTTGTCACCGGAAATGGATGACCAGAGGTGGGGTGGTGGTCGGCCGGATGTGGAGTGGTGATTTTTTTGAATTATATGTTTGAAATAAGAATTTTTTAAAATTAGTGACATCTCACTATTTTTTTTAGTTGCCAGAAGTGGTCGGCCAAGAGGTGGGGTGGGGGCCAGCCAGAGGTTGGGTGGTGATTTTTCTGAATTTTATGTTTCGAAATTAAATTTTTTAAAAATTAGTGGCATCTTACTAATTTTTTTTGGTCGCCGGAAGTGGTTGGCCAGAGGTGGGGTGGTGGTCGGCCGGATGTGGGGTGGTGATTTTTTTTAATTATATGTTCTAAATTAGAATTTTTAAAAATTAGTAACATCTCACTAATTTTTTTGGTCACCGGAAGTGGTCGGCCAAGAGGTGCGGTGGTGGTCGGCCAGAGGTTGGGTGGTGATTTTTCTAATTTTATGTTCGACATTAGAATTTTTTAAAATTAGTGACATCTCACTAATTTTTTTGGTCGCCGGAAGTGGTCGGCCGGAGGTGGGATGGTGGTCGGCCGGAGATTGGATGGTGATTTTTTTAATTTTATGTTCGAAATTAGAACTTTTAAAAATTAGTAACATTTTACTAATTTTTTTTTGTCTTTATGTTCGATTGCAAAAGTTCCTTGTCCTTTCATTTAAAAATGTCAAATATTTTTTGTTTTTATGTTCGATTTCAAGAGTTCCTTGTCCTTCCCTTTAAAAATGTCAAATGTTTTGGATTTTTGGCTAAGTGGCCCAAAAAAAAATGGGGTATAAAAAATTATTGTAATAAATTGGCATATCAACCTAAAGAAAGAATGGGGTCATTTAGTGATGGTATATTCTCCCTGCGAAGTTTTTTTTTTTTCCTTTTCTTTTGATCAACTGCAAATTTCATTCCAAGAAGCCGAACGGCACTTACATTAAATAAACATAGAACTTGGAAAGAGCTACACTACTAAGACTGGGACACGAGCAAACCACAAATGGGCATATAGGCTCAAAGACACATTATTGCCAAAAAGCAAACCGATGCAATGCAGGAGTCCATCCGAGAATCAGAAGAGGAGCAACCCAGAGCTCGATCCATTAGAGCGGTTCGTAAAGTGGCTAATGTTGACATTCACGGCGTAAGGAAAACGAGTCCCTCACAGCCACAAAGGAATGCTTCAGTGTGAGTTCCTACTGACACTTTGAAACTCTGGGCGTGGTAGCTGATCAGACAACCCACAACAAGCCAGACCTCCAAGTAAGCACCGCTGACCGAAAAATTAGCGAAACAAGTTTGGAACAAACCGAGATACCACAAATCAGATTCAAGCAAATCTAAACTAATCAAAAAACACAAAGAAAAGCAAACAGGGTAAAAACAACGAGGACAACTGAAACAACTCGAGACAACCCATTGAGTTACACCAAGTTACATCAAGATCTTCGAGATTTAATCGAGCTGCTGCTCCGGGAGAGAAAAACCAGACTCCATAGCCGGTGCCTTTGGATTCTGGAGCTTTATTCATCGAAGGGTGCGCCGCCTTTAGGGATGGCCATCTCGGCCGACCCGCCCCGATCCAACCCGTCCCCTCCCAGAATAGGTAAGGGATTCGGGGATTTTTTCGGGGATCGGGTAGGGTATGGGGATTATTTTTTAAAAAATTCGGGGATCGGGTAGGGGATGGTATTGTCAGTCCCCTCCCCGATCCCCGCCCCTCCCCGACCCTCCCCGCATCCCCATTCACTCATATATATATTAATATATATGTATATGTATAATATATATTTATATTATAAATTTATAAAATTTCTTTTCTAAGATAATAATAAGTTCATACTTAAAGTTAGGGTTACCACCACGCTTCACACTTCACTTAAAGTTAGGATACTGGTCTATCTCTCTCTACCCTCTTCGATCTCTTCTGAGTAGTTCTGACCCCACCACACCCACCTGGAGGTGAAGGGCTTCGGTTGGGATGGAATGAAATTGTGGGGGTTGAATTTAATGGCAACCAGATTGAAAACCCTCGTAGTATATGGGGTTGGATTTCTGTGTATTGTTGGTGCGCCAAATTAACGTACCAACTAAAAAAATATGTACCTCTTTCATACATATGACTAGTGCATGGATTTTTGGATCCCCGATTCCCCGTGGGGATCCCCGTTCCCCGCATCGGGGCAGGGATGGAGGTTAAAATAAAATCCCCGGTGGGGATCGGGGAGGGGATGGGGATTGATATAGGTTTGGGGATCGGGGATAGAGGTAGTGGTATCCACCCCTACCCTCCCCATGCCCATCCCTAGCTGCCTTGTTGTCACCAAGGAATCAAAACTGATCTAAAGGAGCATCGGAGAAGAAGGCGGTGGTGGAGGATGAGAGTGGCGGAATCAGAGGAGGCGAGATCAAAAGAGCGGCGAGGGAATAGGAGGTGGTGATGGGAGGATATGGATCTACCTTGGGACACAATGGTGCGGTGGTGAAGAAGGGGCGGGTGGCCGTGAAGGAAGGGCGGGGGAGGTGGGCCAAGAGGCAGAAGAGGTTGAGAGGGATCGGTTTGAGATGGATTTGGCGGCTGAGAAGAAAAGGTTGGGACGGCTGTGGAGAAGAGGTTAGGGATAAAACCCTAGAAACGTACTTATATTGACAATATTCTAGTGAAATGTCATGTTATACTCCATCCGTTCCAAATTGTTAGTCCTGTTCAAATTTCGATGCAATTTTTAAACTGTTCACATCTACAATCCATAATATATTTAGAGATTTTAATTTTTTTTTATAATAAAATAAATTGAGACCTATCAAATAAGATTTATATTGCACATAAAATACAATATAGATAGAAAGATATGAACAATTTAAAAATCACATCAAAATCCGAACAACACAAAGAGACTAAAACCTAATTACACAACGCTTCCAATTAAGTTGGTAGTGTAGCAATACTTAGATACTGGAAGGTTTGGGATTGTGCTTATGGAACTGCGTTGATACCCCTAAACTAATATCATCGGGTTGGCCCGGCCTGGCCCGTGAAGTTATTATCCAAGCCCGCCTGCGGGCATGGTTTAGCGGGCTTTCCTTTTTTGGTCGGGTGGGCGGGCCTGGCTATATGTCAAAAGTTGAAGCCTAAGCCCAACCCATAGGCTTGGGCCCATCAGGCGGGCTAGTGGGCCAAAAGGTGGGCGGCTGGGCGGGCTAGATTTTGTAAAGACTTTTTTTTTCCCTTCTAATCAAAATACAAAGTGGACGTGCAAGTAAAGTCCATTGTTGCACATACAAACAACATATAAATGAGTATTTTGAATTTACAAGTCCACTTTATAGGACCAATTATGTACCGTCTAAAACAGTAGCAAAATTAGTTAACACTCCCTCCGTCCCATATTTGTTATCCGTTTACGGGTAAGCATGTCAATTTTTCAATTGCTTATATCTTTCAATCTATAATGTTTTTTACAATTTTGAAAATTTTGTTTAATAGTACTCATCGAGAACTATAAAACATGATCCATATTGAATATATATAACATTATACATTTGAACATATAACTATTTTTTTGAGGTCCAGTGAATAGTGCAACTGGACAACAAATATGGGACGGAGGGAGTATTATTTTTTCTATTTGATCATAATCACTTTAACGTTTCTTGTTTTGTTTGAGCTATACTAACAATAGTAAAATCAAACAAAACTACACATATGCACGATCATGAGATAAATGGTCATTTTTAAATTGAGGCATCAAAAAAATAATATGGTAACTATAAATATGCTAGTCTATGTTCATCATGCAATCACTAATTTTCTCATTTAACCTAGTCATATTATTGTTAGTCAGAAAAATTGTTTCCAAAGAAGAATATTTTACAAATGAAAATATGGAGATATATTATTTACTTTACGGACTAGATAGCATGCTTGAGGGAGGGTGGGCTTACAGGCCGGGTTTGTGGGCGGGCCGAGCTTGAAGTATCAAGTCCGAGCCCAATCCATTCACTATTTGGGCTGGGCTAGTCCACCTGCTTGACGGGCTCGGGGCGGACGGGCTTCGTGCTCGCGAGCCGAATGATGACACTTAATAGTAATCTAATTCAACTAAGATATTAACATCCTATTGTCTTGAAAAAAAAGATCATGTAAGTCGTCATTGTTGTGATTTAAACCCCCCAAAATTGGAGAGCTCCTCTATTATGCTGCCTGTTTCATATTTTGCCTTGTCTTTATTATTTTCATTAACTAGAGTATATTTAATGATTGTAACTCGTAAGTGAGGAGTGAGGACAGTTCACCTACCCGAGAATTAAAAAATAACTGACCCAGATAGGATTATTGATGGATTATCGATCGATTTGGAGTTTATTATAGTGGATTTTAATTGCCTGCAACGCTTCATCATTGTTTTAGAGGGAGTAAATTAAAATCGACCGAATTAGCATCATTTTAGCATGTATATACTATTTGTATTCGGATCAGGATTGCTAATCCATATGAATGAACAGAGTAAATTCGAAAATCGGGTTATTTTACTGATCGGAGAAACTGATAGATATAATTATAATGTTTTCCGGCATAATAAAGCGGTGAGAGATAAAGATTATCTTTCAAATAAGAAGAGGATTATACTTTTTTTTTTTTTTTTGAACTCACTATAAAAGCCTATCAAAGGCTACAAGATACTGTAACTAAGGCAGCAGGGATGGAGCCATAGGGGGGCTTACCCCTGCAAAGTACGTTGGAAAAAAAATCCGCCCTTGCATAGTAAAATTTCTGGTTCCGTTCCTCTGTAAGGCATGATACAAATTGAAGAAAACATAACCTCGTATACAAACAATTAGAAGCTAACTGATCAGCTACTTTGTTCTTTTCTCGGCACCAAGAGATGGTCCACTGGTGTGAGGATGCCCACGACTTGATATCTTCCACCATAGCATTGATCTCCCTAGGGTATTGAGCACTTGAGTCATTAAGGCATTCAGTAAGCTCTTTGCAATTGGATTACAAAATCATCTCTGTAAGCTGTGAATTCAAAGAAAGCCATACCACATGCATGCAATTCTCAATGCGCAAGTCTCTATAGCAATTGCTGAGACATTTTCGCTTTCCCGATCCCGACCCTCCAAAACTGAGTAATTCCACAACAATGCCAAAGGCAACTAAGTTGCGGGAAGAAGAGTATGCTTCAACAATACTCAACTAGCGGATGACGGAACTGATTATATGATTCTATGTGAAAGTGCTTCAACAATACTCAGACTGGTGGATGCTCGACCCAATGGGCGGAGTTGGGAATTGAATTTGGAGGAGGTCGAATTATGAAAATAATATTGATTCGATGATTTTTTCAAAACTAAATTCAGCCATTCAAGTTTTTATGAGACGATTTTGATAAATTGAAAAATTAATCTCGAGTATTGTTGCTATCATATCATTCGACAAACGCAGTATCATTATTACATCATCTCATTAGCCATAATTTAGTGTTCTCGCGCGATATGAAAACTGTTCTTATTTTAAAAAATATATATTTCTTTTAAGAATATATATAAAATAATATATAAAATAATAAAATATACTCCAAAATATGAAATAGGGGGCGGAGCCGTCCTTGCCCCCTATTTAGCTCCACCACTGGCTTGACTTGGGTGTGGATCTTCTAATCTTTGGACTACGGCTTACATCAATTCTAAGCTCCAAAAGCGTATCGAATCACTTACACAACAGTAATGCTAGGGACATGTCTAAACTTACATTAATTCTTATATCCCTCTAACAATTGATGATGTGACCCAAAACCCTATTTTGAGGTTCCATCATCTCTTGTGAGAGGAGATGTAAAAATTAATGTAAATTAATTAGCATTTTTGGTTACACAAAACAACTCAACCCGAACTCCTGAAAACAAGTGTTGGGTTTTGGACAGGCCCACGGGCTACTTTTTTTTTTTTTTTGGAACCAGAAGACAATTTTATAGATCAACAAACCTCAAAGGAGGCATCAGAGTTACAAAGACTAGAAAGCAAAGGAGGTGGGGTTAATTACCCAATTTGCTATTCTGAAATTCCCTCAGTTAAAAGAGGCTTTGTTCACAACCATCAGAGGATCGACTGGATCGAATAGCATTAAAAACCCAGTCATTCCTCGCCTTCCACATGTGCCAAGCCAAATAAACACTCCCACTCATGAAATCCCGGCAATCTATAGCTGAATGCAAGTGTTCCATAATTGATATGGTCCATTTCATGACAGATGAGACCGCCAAAGTATCCACTTTGTATGTTAAACTGCTTCCAAACCATTCTGCCGCTGTCCAGTTGAAGAGAAGATGTTCAACTGATTCTGGATGGCGAGAACAGATAGGACGCAATGGAGGGGATTACACCTGCGTCGATGGAGATTCTCTTTCGTAGCCAAGAGATTGCATCAAGCTTTCCACCAGAAGTGCTTCAATTTTGGAGGAACATTGAGATTCCAGATGAACTTCCCAACACTCTCCAGTGGTTGGAAGGATGAAGAGGCTTGGGGAGGAGTCTTGGTCATAACGTCTGCAAGAGCTAAATGATACCCAGATTTTACCGAATCGATACCACTTGGATTGGGATGTCAAACTAAGGCCCCGTTCCACTAAAAAAAAAAGTTTTGTTTTAACTCAAAAACTATCTCATTCCACTAATAAAAAACCACTTAGTTTTTTTGCAAAACTAAAAACCAAAAAAGCCAAAAAAAAAACTAGTTAGTGGAATAAGTTAGTTTTTTTGCAAAACTAAACATACAAAAAACTAGTTTAATGGAACAAGTTAGATTTTTTGCAAAACTAAAAACCAAAAAACTAGTTAGCGGAACAAGTTAGTTTTTTTTGCAAAACTAACTAAACATCCAAAAAAACCAAGTTAGTGGAACACCCCCTAAGAAGTCCACCCTGCCTGACTGTGAGATTGGGATGTGACTGATAGATTGGGATGCACGGGCTATGTTTTTTGGGTAAATATGCACGGGCTATGTTGAGTAACTGAAAACTTGAAATTTGGTCAAGCCTCAATAAAAGGGAAAATTATTAAAATTTGCTCATGGAACACAACGAGATTTTGGCAGGACCCTCTCCATTACACATTTGTAGGTGTTGTATCACTAAGTGTTCGGCCATTAAACAAATTTGTATTGAACAATGCCCTTGAAGCACCAAGTAGTGGTACTTCAAGAGGACTGAATAATTACTCCAATAAAAGTTCATACAAAGGGACAACAATGCAATCTTTTCCCTTAGTTCAGAAAAGAAAAGATAACTTTATAGTGTTCTTAATTATTCAAAAAATCGAAAACCAAACGTTAGGTATCAGTTGGTCTCTACCGGGGTGATAGCATTAGTATCGGTCAGTTTCTGTAAGAAATCTCGTCAATAGTGGTACTAAAGTGTGACTGTTTTTTGCTGTTCATCAAAATATTGCATACGCGTCTTCGACATCTAACCGTTTGACTAATTTATTATTGGTGTATCTTTTATTTGATTTGGATGTATAATTTATCTCTTTCGTACGCAATGTTGTTTTTTTTTGCTAGTTGGTAAGATGTACACGGTATGTTATAATTGTAATTATCATTGGAGTTCTTACTCTTTCGAGAAAAAAAATACCAGGGCTCCATTTTGTTGTCGAGAAGGTTATGTGGAAATGGACTTTCAGAAAAAAATGAAGTGAGGCAAAATAAAAGAAAATTTAATTAATTTTCCGTGTGTGTTCTTTTGGCAAGGAATAGTATAATAAACCCAAAAAAAAAAAAAAGGAAAATTTATTTGCTTATCAATTCCATGTAACTGAAACATCGCCCAAATGTTTGATTTGTTTTTTGAAACCTAGACTTTTTTTTGGATAAGTAGAAACCTAGATCTCATCCGATAAATGTTCAAAACAGAAAGTTTTATCCAACTCATCGTATCCAACGACGACAATATCAATCCGTCTGATTGGGCATATTATTGGACCGATATCATGACGTTTTGATCCATTTATTATCCAACCCTGAATAATACATTGGATATACTACACCTCGAGTCCATATAGTTTTAGAAGTATATTACTTTGGTCATCATGATTTCCAGTTCATTAATTCAAACCTAATTCTTTTATTTCTATGTGAATAAAGTCCATTAAAGTGACAAAACATGCACGCATCTAGCATGACTAAATATTTTTTAATGGTATCATTTTAGACATTTTACGATAAGAAGTGCCAAAAAAAGATAAATTCCACCAATATTTTGTTCATGTATACTATGTTTCAATATTAATGCAAGAAAAAATAAAAAGAAAGTAGGAAGAGAGAAGTGTAGGAAAACCAAAGAAGTGTATAGAAGATTTACAATAATTAATGTTTGAACCTTTTCCTCTTTTTCTTTAAGTTTTTTCAAGAATAGAATAGAAAGGAAAAAAAAACTCCACTCGTAAGAAAGTCATGTCCCGTTTTTTGACTTGCATGTCATTTTTAATTTTTTTTATTATATATTTCAAGTAAAAAAATTGTTTTCATAATGGTATAGCACAAGATGAATGGACGGTAACAAAGCAACAAATTTGGAACAAATGAAAATAGCAACGCTGCTATTAGTACAGATGGAGGGTACCGATAGTGTACTGAATGACCTTGGGGACCCACTTCTGGTTCCCACACAGACAATCCGAGTTGTTCATTCATCTTAAAATTATTTTCCGAAAGCCCATCAAGAAATCAGCTCCATTGAACGTGTATAAGTGGTTGATCTAAAATCTCCTCATTTCATTCAAAATCGCGAGGCTCCTAAAAAATCATTTTAAAATGAATCAACAACTCAAATTGTTTGTGTGGAATTCAAAAGTGGTTCTCTGAGGTCAGTCGGTGCACCATCGGTGCATGGAGGTTGGTAACCCCTTGATTATTCGTGAAAGTCGTAAGGCTTAAACTGATGAGATTCATACTACGGGGACCAGATGAAATCACTCTATACTATGGGGAGTGGGGACCACCGCTCGTGTAATTTATCCAGTTTCCACATACGGAAACCTTACTCATTAAGGTTAAGGTAAGCTTTAAATTTCGCCACGTGTCTCTCTCTCTCTCCCTAAAATACTCCCTTCGTTACAGAGTACAATCGACGCAATCGCTCCACAGATACAGAGATTCCGGTCTAGGGCTTCGAATTCTAATCCGATCGCAGGAAAACCATGGGGGGCGGAGGGGCCATGCGAGCTGCGGCGAAGGTCGCCGGGATCCGAGTCGCCAGCGGCGCCCGTCGCGGAGCCGGCGAAGGCGCTCGTCCGGCGACGGCGATCGTCTCGTCGTCGTCTTCTTCCGAGGAGGTGAAGTCGAGCGGCGTCTTGTCGGCGTCGCAGAACAGCGCGATTGAATCGGCGGCGGTGCAGAGGCCGTGTTGGGAGCTTGATGACTGGGAGTTCGCCGGCGGCGTCGGGGATGACGTGGTGAAGCCCTCCGTTGAGCCGATGCCGAGGCTCGTGTTTGGCGGCGCGCCGACGCTTCAGGAGGCTAAAGAGGCCACTGATGAACTGAAAGACGCGCTCGAGAAGTATATAATTACTCTTTTCTCGAAGTTTTTGATTTTCGTTCAAGTTCTGATTTTTCTGTAGAATTTGATCGTATGCTTATCTGTGCGTTGACTTCTAGTGACATTCCCGTAGTAATGAATATCTTTACAATCCATTTGAGCCGCCTGCGTCTGTTTAGATGGTTTGGCTGCAAAGTTTTGCCCTTTCCTGTTTTAAGTATCAAAGCCTCCAGAAAAATAGAAGCAATTTCCTTTTTTCTTTTTCTTTTTTCTTTTATTTATAATTGTGTGTCTGTGTTTGTTGGAGTCGGATGGTACAATGTCTTGTTTCGATTGCTGTGAAGTGAGTAAGCCTAAATGATCTACCTAGCAGTGTTAGGTTTCCTGAAATTTTGGTACTCGATCATTCTTTGTCGCATAAAAATTTGCGTATGGCATTTGGGTTGACCATAGGGTTGGAGATGATAGGTTTGGAACTTGGACAAAACGGGTGCTTTGGTTGGCTCTGGGTGGGTTGATACTTTCTGGTTTCTGCTGACTGGGAGGCTGCTTATGCCAGTCCGGTCAAAATCTGATGACCAATTGGATTGTATCAAGAATGTTTCTGCTAATTGTGGGGCAACCGGGCAATGTTGTTTCATTTATCTCCAGCAGCTATTGATTCTTGGTGCTGGATACAGCTCGTAGGTCTTGAGTTGTGTTTTTGAATACTTCATTCGAGTTTTAAGGTTTACTAGTAGTCTGTCATTTCGGTGTCCGTGGTGAACAAGAAGTACCTGTATTTTCAGGGCAATTGTCTTTGCATTGCTTAATTTTCCAAGGATAGATATGAATATATGATAAATGTTTCCAATAAAAAGAAAGCATTAATAATGCCCCTTTTATTTTTCTCGTCATTATTCTCGTGTCTTTCCTTCTAATGTCTGAGATGTGATTTTGAGACACTGGATGATGTTCCGTTGAATTTCTGTGCTCTTCTGCCTTGCCTAATTTTCAGGTTATACCCAACCTCACCTCATTCGATCGAAGGTGGGGATTCATTACTACCTGTTCATCAATACCCTTTCTCGCTGCTGTCAAAACCGGATTACGTGGAGACTAAAGACTGTGTTACCAGCGAGAAAACAGCCGTGTCAGTACCAAATAATGCTCTTAAAGCATTTAGGCTTCTCAATGAAAGCCCTGCAGCTCAGGTTCTAATTCAACTCTTCTCTTGTCTCCTTTCTTATAAGGACAATTTTGATGCTTGCGTAGAAGTAACATCAGTTGGTTTTATTTGATGATGCTAGGGATGTTATCCATAACTAATTCTTACTGATGCACGTTGGTTATTCCCTGTATCCTGTGGCTTTTACTTTCCTGATATATGTGATTTTAACACTATCATTCCTGAAATGCCAGTTTTTTCCCTTCTTTTTTAAACTAATATATACATTTCAAGAAACTTGGGATAAACTATGTCTATTGTAAAATTTGAGAACTGTTAGTACAAGTTTCAGGCTTTTAAGAAGACTCTGCTTAATTTCTAGCTTAAATCTTGGAGTTTGCTGATCTCGGCATTATGCCAATGTAATTAGCTGTCTAGTTACCATCTGATATATTATTTGAGACATTTCGAATTGCTTCAACTGAAGTCGCTTGCATAAGCATGCTCTGTATGTTTTTTTTTTTTCTTTTTCATGTAGTCTAGTGCTTTACCAGCTAGAATTCTGCTTCTTGTTTCATCTGATTTTGTTGTAACTTTAGCTAGATATGATAATAAATACATGGTTGGCTCGTAAATCTCAAGTACAACTGAATTGGTAAATTTCGCTTTGGGGACATAACAATTTATTATGACTGTGCATAGAACGTTGTTGCTTCAATTGCAAGTGACCCCAATGTATGGCATGCTGTGCTGCAAAATGAAGCACTCGCAGAATTCCTCGAGTCCCAAAAGAGCAGTAAGAGTTATTCTGCCTTCAGTTCCTTATCTGTTTTGACAATTTTTTCTTCGGCCTCATGTGAGTAATTTTCTGTTTGCAGCTAACTCTTTTCCAGATACTGATCCAGTCAAGAACGGATCTGTTGCTGATGCAGAATTTACAGATAATGAGTCTCCAAAGTCTGTTGACGAATTCAGTGATTCAGAGAAATCTGCAGATTCTGGAAATGGGTTTATGGGTTTTGTGCAGGGCATAAAGACAACAGTAAAAGACATGATGACCAACTTATCTGATTATTTTCAGTCTATATTTGGTGGTCCAAGTGAAGAAAAAGATTATGGTGGTGCTGATGGAAATGCCAAATCCACCTTTGCGGAAAAAGCCACGGGAGCATCCTTCCTGGGATTGGCGGTCATGGTTATTATGGTTGTGGTACTGAAGCGAGGTTAGGCTTCATTTTTTGGTGACCTACCCATAAATTTGCCGAAGCTACAAATACAAAGAACCTGTGTCCTATGTTGGAATTTCTTGTTGGAATTTCCTGGTGTATGACTAGTTTGTTTCTGAACTTATATATGTAACTATCATTCTCATGAATATTAGATGCCCCATTATGAGAAGCGTCTTTGCTTGTCCATGAAATGCCATCTTACTTGTCTTCTGCCCTGCTTGTGTGCATGGAATAAGGATGTGGTGTTCTATCTATCTGTCTATTCCATGTGAACCATGTACATGGTTTCTGTGCATGACAGCTTTATATGTGGAGAATTTCCATTGATTGGTGGTTCATGATTGCCTTCCATATAGTAGTTGATGCTCGTCTTAGATATTCTCTTTTGCATCTGTGATCTTGTATATTTTGTTACTCGGTTACTCTAGACATTTGGATTATGGTTTGGTTGATCTCTGCTACTCCCCTATTTTAAATTGAGACTCCTGTGTAGTTTGCCTGTTTGTGTCTCTAAATCGTTGTATGACCGGAAGCAGCAGTGTCTCGATTGAGACCACCCTAAACCTCCAGGTTTAGGGATTGTGGATCCAAAATAGCTCTGCCTTGGCGAGGTTATCCGTCACCAAGAGTAAAACACCAAGTCGTTTTAGATTGTAATGGAGCTTGAGCACTTCACCAACCTTATTCGACGTACTCTAAATTATAGAAGTAGGGCAGGGCTGTTGGATGTGAAAAATGAGAGCGTAACTAGTTGAAAGCTGGGAGAGAGAAGTTTGAGGTATGTTTGGTGTTTCTTCCATCAGCCATCTGGATATATTCCTTGTGTCAACTTTTGGTTTCGACTCTCGAGCGTAATCCATTACTCCAGTTGATTGATTAGCAAAAAACAAAGTAAAAACTACTTGAACACTAGCGCAAGACCCTATTTGTTTTAAGTGTTTGTCTTAACCATATTTGAAGATATAACTTTAAGGTTAAAACATGATCTCATTACAGCTTAGTTCAAGCAAGTGAGATGTGTTTTTACCTGTTGAACATAGTATCATACTAGATCACAGACATCTCGTCAGCTCTCGCTGGATTATGTACTTCATTTGTTTTGGTCCTGTTTTATGTTTTTCTCGGTTGTATGTTGTTATTATTCTATTGTCTTTGTATTCGGTAGTTTGTAATATCATTTCTTCAAATGAAATTCTCTCTTTCGCCAAAAAAAGGAAAAAAACATATTGTATCTTACTTTAGATGTTCCACAAGTGTTTCATCAAATTGGTTTTGTATAACAGAAAACCGGGGAAAGGGCTGTGTCCACCCATACCCTCGTGTACACTTTGTATTTGATTTCATGATTTGTGCTTTATATGATACAACAATGAATAAGAAGAAGAACATGATCCCATAACTAGTAGGTCATGTCATTTTCCAATCTCAACATATTTCTGAACCACTTGACAGAAGACTTGGGAATCCTTGTGAGATTGTTCTTGTAATCCACATAATACAGTCCAAATCGGACGGTGTAGCCGGAGTTCCATTCCCAGTTATCAAGCAAGGACCACACAAAATAACCTTCCACATTGCAGTTGTCCTCCCTGCACCAGTTTTCAGTATATGTGTTAAGTAGATGTGTTGACTATTGAGAGAGAACATCAAGCAGAATGATCTGGTTCCGGCAGTACCTTATAGCTGCAGATAGGTTTGAGAGGTAGTCTCTGTGATATATTATCCTCTTGTCATCTTGTAAAGCCTTTTCTAAAGATGTATGTGGTCTATTAGGATCATCCATGCCTGCAGTCATGAACTTATTAACTTCACGTTCGGTAAACTAGGAGGAGAAAACAAAATAAAGGATTGTGGTCTCACGGTATCAATTATAAGGGAACCCCCATTGGAAGAAATACGGGTTGAAGTTTAGAACGCTTCTCATCAAATCTCACCATGTTTTGTGATAAATGGAATCGAGAGACTATGAGAGTTCTCTTTCTCCATGCTTCTCGCTCTTATCATATGATAAATCTTAGAGAACTGAAGTTAACGTTTGAGGATGAAAGACTCACCATTTTCAGTGATAATGACCGGTGGATTTCCATATTTGTCCTTCACGTATGTCACTAACTTCCGGAATCCCCAGGGAACTATATGTAACCAGGAAGAAGCAGCCTGGAGGAAGAAGGCACAAAAAAGATCTCAGTTTAATCAAATCCTGACCCTAAAATCTAGGTTCCAATAAGAGACTGAGACATACTTTTTCACCAATAGCAACTCCATGCCTGGTAGCTGAAATTTTCGACAAGTACAAAAACCATCAGTTTCATTCTCTTCAATTACAGTAGGCAGCGCGCACAAAAAAAATACACATAGTTCAATGCTTTGATAATCTTACATGTAGTGATTACAGCAGCATCTGTCCAAGCATCCTGCAATACCAATTTTCGAATCCGAGTTCTATCATTCCGGGTATACATTGTGGTGTAGTGATTTATGCCTAAGAAGTCCAGGGACCCAACAAGTGATGTGGACATTTTATGAGTGATCTTAGGCAGCCTCTTCCCCACAAGTTTCTGCATCGAAGGAGGATATTCGCCAAAGAAAAGCGGATCAAGGAACCTGTAACAGTTAGACAGACTCATACATGTACCTTGATTTTGCCCCTGAATATCATCGGAATACAGATATAGGAGAAATTATATCCCAGAAATTACCATCCGATTGTAAAATCCATGGCCCTACTTGCAGCATCTCTGTCCTCCTCGCAATCAGATATCGGTTCGTACCATTTTGCATCCAGTGCTATCCCAATTCGCCCTCCTTGACTTTCCTGGAAAAGCCATGTGACTTGAAAAATGGTAACAGAAAACATGACAATATATTGTGGGATTCCTACCTTGTAAGTGTTATTTTGAGTTCTATGACCAGATTCTGTTGTGTAAATGGGGTGTTTTGGAAATACCTTGAAATTGAGCTGGTAAATACGATAAACGGCAGCATGAGCTAAGAGGATGTTGTGAGCCACAAGGTAGGGTTCAGTTGATGATTTCCCCTTCTTACAAAAAACATGACCCAGAAGCGAGCACCTACCGGGAGCTTGAATCCCCAAGTCATAACCTTCGATGGCAAATCCGCGAGGCTCGTTGAAGGTTATCCAGTGCTTCACTCTGTCTCCAAAAGCTTGGAAACAGGTAAAAGCATATTGCTCAAAGTCAGGTCTGTTAGAAAAGAGAGACTCTCTTTAAAGCTTGATGACTAGGTAGGATCCGCTAAGGGGTCACAATTCATAACTACAATATGTTATGTACTTACACTATTCGACTGCTAAGCCACCCTTCATATCTATCTTCCAGCATCTGCGGAAGATCCCAATGATACAGGGTTGCACAGGGCTGAATTCCTGGTGGCAAAGGGAGCTGTTAAAGCTCAATCGTAAAACAAACATTTTTTTTTTCTCCCGGAAGCTCCGGGTTCGAATCTGGATACAAGAGCGGGATGGCATTTAAGTGTTCAGCTTGCGCCACTACGCCATTGTCCCATTTTGCAGAAAAGAAACATTTAGAAAATGTATCTTCCGGTATCAATAAATCTAGGAATACAACAACCAAAAGCGACACCAACCACAAGGGTCTTACACATGCGTATGTAAGGGGTTGGGGTTGGGGTTGGGGTTGGGGTTGTGGTTGGTGGTTGAATATGTAGCGTTGCTGTTCTAACATAACGCAAATACGGAAGTTTTTCCAGGAAAGTGTCGAGAATGCTGTGCTGGCAATAACAACACAATATTTATTTTGTTTCGAGCCCAAATTGCAGTGGCGGCTCCAGGAATTCTCGTGAGGGTGTTCAAAAATTCTACTACGGCCCTCTAGAAATCATAACTGTGCATAAACCCCAAAAAAAAAACTACAAATACCAACAGTGCCACCAAAAAACAACAAAGTTTTTAGTATATTACAATTGCCCTCGACGACTTTTCATATTTTGAAACGTTGCATAATAGCATCATTATCAACGGCATCAAATACATCACGCTTAATATAAGTAACCAAACAATCGTTCATCCACTGATCTCCCATTCGATTGCGCAAATTGCTCTTTATGTTCTTGATTTTCTTATCACAAATTTGTCCATAATTTCAACTAAGCAAACAATTGAACAAAAATTAAAAAAAGAATCAAAGTTAGCAAAGTCTAGTTTTGATTCAAAAAATTATACTAAGCACCAGTCCCCGTAGTTCATAGATTAAGAGATGAACATTGTTTTTTCTTTTCGGTCCACACATTTTGGGTAGGGTGTTCAAGTTTTTTAGGCAGGGTGTTCAAATTTTTTAGGTCAAGGTGTTCAAAATGCTAAAAATTAAAAAAAATTAAAAAATTTACATGTATTTCTAAATTTTTTTTTTCCAGGGTGTTCGGGTGACCACCCTACCCACTACTTGGAGCCGCCTCTGCCAAATTGGGAGCAATTTTTGGGTGCCGGGCGGGCACCATCCGGCCGTGCCCGGGCACCCATCTTGGCCTTCAAAAACACCTTTGGACAATCTGGATTTTAAAGAGAAAAAGAGGGGGAGAGAGAGAGAAGAAATCTGAGCTGTCCAAAACACTTTTGGACAGTCAGGATGGGTGCTCAGGCACGCATGTGGTGCCCGCCCGGCACCCATATTTTTTTTCCCCAAATTGGACCAAAAATTATCAGGAACTTTCAAATGAATTGACCTTTATGGAGCAAAGCATCAATGAGGTTGTTGTAGTATTCTATTCCTTCTGGATTTGGTTCCCCTGTTCCATCTGTTAGAAATATATTCTGAAATGGTCAGTGGTAAACAAAAGACAGCGCTGAAAAGTTGTAATTCTAGAGAGAGAGAGAGAGAGAGAGAGAGAGAGAGAGGAGGGGGGGGGGGGGGGGGGGATGGTTCTTACTTGGGAAAATTCTTGGCCAGGATATTGAGAATCTGTAAGCATCCATTCCCATGTCCTTCATCAAGTCTATATCACTCTGTAATTTTGAAAGATTTTTACCCATTTAAATTTTAGCAAGAGACAAATTGCCTGTTTTATTTTAGTAATGGTCCAAGTTTTTTCTATTCCTTTCCAATTGTCGTCTTTGGAAAGCTATTCTTATTCTTATCTTTTTGTCAAGGTCAGTGGCACATCATCATCAACCTCGTGCTATTATTTACTCTCAATATGAATAATTTAGTTTGAGCCTCATTATTATGAAATCATTAGGTATTATCCAATTGATTATTCTTCTCTACTAATCATTTAGAAAAGAATAAAATACTACTTCTTTTTTCGGTACGGCAATCAGCGAACTGGATTGTCCAGTTAAATCATGTACAAACCACAAGTTCCCGTATAAACCCAATAGAAATAAACTTATACTTGATAATTCCTTGTATCTTTCTTGAAAATTTGGAGTTCGATGTTTAAAGGTCAATATTTTTGTCTATTTTTTAGACTCAAAAATTAATAAATGTTGTGACTACAAATATTTGCTATAGTTACTGATCAATTTTTCTCCAAAAATTCGATTTGTATGCATACCACGCGTACGCAATATGCAAGGACGGTGCATCTTGACCGTCCGTGCGTGTTTTCGACGGTCAGGATTTTAAAAGAACTCTTACATGTAAGAGTTGACTCTTACCTGAAAGAATTTTTTTTTAAATCTGGACCGTCGATTCCTGAAATTGACGATCAGAATGTGTTTGTGCGCGTACGTACATGTGTGTGTATGTGTGTTTACGTACGCATAGCTGGGTTGTTGATTTTTCTTTTTTTTCCATAATTTTTACTCGGTAAATCTATGTGGGGCCAGTCCACCGACGCTGGATGGCCCACTTTTCTACAACTTGAAAAACTCTTCTCAAACTCTCTCAAAACATATGCTAA
This sequence comes from Vaccinium vitis-idaea, assembly GCA_963854785.1. Taxonomy (NCBI): domain Eukaryota; kingdom Viridiplantae; phylum Streptophyta; class Magnoliopsida; order Ericales; family Ericaceae; genus Vaccinium; species Vaccinium vitis-idaea. Next base: position 40,326,083 of record OY978218.1, read on the forward strand.
TTACAAGATTGCAAGACAAATATCCATCACACAACAAAAGAAAGGAAAATAATTGCTTTCGAAAAACCAATTGATGACCACAATTACAATTGCAATAATCCAAATTCAGAGGACTAAAAATGCAAACTTTAGAATTCACCTCAAACCGATGGTATTGATCAACAGCAGTGTCGGCATTGCTGAAGTCCAAAATCCTCCCTGCGTTTCAAAAACACATCAAACCCAGTTCAAAACACCAAAAACCCAATTCGAATATTTCCATTTCTGCACTCAATTTGCTCTTTAATTTCTCAATCCCAGAAAAAAGCAATTGAATTTAAGGGCTTGTTTGGATTATCTAATTGCTTGCCTGGTTGCCTCGTGAAGGTATCCCATATGCTTGGCCCCTTGTTTCCTTCACCTACAGCTCCTTCAAACTAGTATACAGATATATAAACACACTCTGTTCTTCTTGTTGGAAACAGAGCAGAGGAAGAAAGAAATTGAAAAATCCATACCTGGTAAGCAGAAGAAGCGGTTCCAAACACAAACCCATTTGGGAAATCAGCTCGGCTAATTGATTCCGATTTCACAAATAAGAGAGAGATTAGAGAGAAAAAGATAGGAATGGTTGTCATGAAATGGGAGAAAATTTGCTTTCTGGTGAGAATTCAACCAAGAAAGCTTTTTGATGGGTTTTTTTTTTTCCCTTTTTCTTTTGAGTTTGGTAATCTGTTTATGTTATGTGAAGTGAAAGGGCAAATAAGGTGGGAAGAGCTTTGAAGGCAAAACAAATGGGTGACTTTGGGGGAATTTTGGTTTTTAAGCTATCTTCTGCCTTATTGTGTACACGTTACAGCAAATAATATTACTCCATAGAATAGTATACAATTAGAATGGACCAGGAAAAAAAGCATGGTCTAGCGGTGTGGCAACTAATAAACGCGTAGAAATGACAATTTCACACGTATCTTGAATTTTTGTGTGTGGGTTTCAAACTTTTTCACACGTATGTATATGGCATTGTACAAGATTGATTGTTTTAAAAAAGTAAAGGCTTTCGACGTAGATGTCCGGACACAAATAGACGCTTTGGGAATAATTTTTTGTGTGCTATAAATATTGCTGGAGGAATAATTTGATGTGTGGGTTCCCTGGGCATTGTACGGGATGGGTGTCTAGACGGATCCAGGGGTGTTATACGGCGTCCCTATTGTGTAGCATCTAAGTCGTTAATTTTGGCAATCAACGACTCGGATTTCATCTCGGCATTGGATGCCTCAGATTTGCAAAGTGGCATGATGAAATTAGGACCTTTGAAAACATAACTGATGGCTCGCGATGCCACAGTATAGGGGCGCCATATAGCACCCCCGTTTCCCGGACATCTATGTCATTCATATTACTCTTTCAAAAATGGGTCTTGCTAACATTCACCTAATAGGTAGAAGATAATATGCATATAATGATAAATTAGTTCGAATATCAATACACATTTTATAATGACAAATTATTCGGATATCAATGCACATTTCATGAATATCAATATACTTTCACGGATATTAATACACTTTTTCCAAATATCTATGCATTTTATACTTATTATATTATCCTCTATTTATTTTCCTTAAAAATTTAACTATAAGTGCGATGTCAAATATCGTGCATATGAATTGTCTTATTATTAATCAACTCGTATGAGACTTAAGTTTTGGATGATTAAAAAAAAAAACCTCTCTACTTCTCTCCACAACCAACTTCCAGGGTTTGCTTGAGAAGGGTGGGATGCTGCCTCACCCACCTCCACCTCCCCACGTCCAATATATTCACCTTCACCTCTTTCAAACTCCACCCATTCTCCATCTCCGTCTCTGTCTCACCTTCTCGGGTCCGGGATGGGTGTTGTGCGGTAGGTGTTGTGCGGTAAAACGATGTAGTTTTTGGCACACCTCTGAAGCTTCCAAAGACCTTGTTTGGAAGAAGGAAAAAACCACTACAAAATGCCTAAACCCTAAACCCAAATCGCCTAAACCCAAAGTGCCTAAAACCACTATATTCTACCCCAAAGAGCCTAAATCCCCTAAAATTGAACCTCAAAATTAACTCTCCAAACAGGGCCTATTGAAGTGTACCAAGAAAATGAACAAAACTACGTCGTTTTACCGCACAACACGACGCACAACATGTACCGCACAACATCCCCGGATTCCACCTTCTCCCCATGTCCAACCTAAATCGCTCGATCTAGCCTGGGTCCAATCTGATGTAGAAGTACAGCAAGGAGGCTAGTTTATAGGCCTCATTCCTATTCCCCCAAAAGAACTTCTTTATGGTTCATCACGATCCTGGAGATGAAACTGTTGCTCTAGGGACCCCAACCCCCATTCCAAGGGGATCAATGACTGGACTTTGATCTACTTGGTTGGGTTCCTCTAGCGAATAAGTCATAAAATTTGGCGCGGCTGCTTCCAACGACATCTTTATGGCGGAGTTCTTTTATTTTTTTTTCTTTATTTTCTTTTGTTGAACTGTTTTTCTATGTTTGTTTTCCCTTAAGTGGGATTTCTCACCCCTTTGTGGGACTTTCTCACCCCTTTGTGGGTGTTAGTCGATGATTTCATTCGTGTTTTCTGCTTATGGTTTGAGTTGGGTTTCCCTTAGAAATCCTCTGCTATTAAATCTTGGACAGAGCCTATGCCATAATGCCAACACGTCATGTCGGTCTGTATTTGTAGTACGCATTGTAAAGTTTATTAGCGCATTAGTGCTTGTAATTGTTTCTTAGATTTGGTAGTTTTATGCCTCTAGTCATTTTGTAAGCATCGGATGGTGTTTTATTGAATTACTAAGATTTTCTCTTATAAAAAGAAAAAAAAAAGAAAGAAAGAAAACAAAAACTTCAGGACTAAACCCTCCATCACAAAATTTCAAACTTTTTGTGATTCTGATAGTACAACGGTACAACAATGATTGTCGTTTTTGTGTCGGTGAAAACCTTATCGTTTCAGAACCTATTCCTCTATTTGTGAGTTTCTAATTTCAAGTTAAATTCTAAATTCAGTCTATCAGGCTGACGTTAAGATTTAAAAAGTGTATTGAAATATGTGAAAAATATATGAAAAAATGTAAAAGTATATTGAAATAAGTAAAAAATGTATGGGAGTGCGTATTTTTTTTGTCTATATGTGTGTTTATTGTCAGCCTATTGGGCTACCAAAGTAACTACATCTCTGTAATAGCCTAAATTGTGAACTCTCTAAAATCTTCATCGAAAAACCTACTGGTACAGAAGATAGTGCACAGAAAATGTACAACGGGTTTTGGGACCCACTTTTGGGTCCCATATAGATAATCTGAACCGTTAAATAATTTTAAAATATTTTTTCTATGGCTTTGCAAAAAATCAGCTCAATTGGATATACTTAACTGGTCGATCCAAAACTCCAAGTTTTCATTCGTAATGTGGAATTGACACATCAGCTCGATTGAATCAACCAACCACCCCTTGTTAAAATTCTTTGATTTTGTTAATGTGGAATTGACACATGAGCATTCAAGTTCTTCATTTTGTGACACCTAGCTACACCCCCTATGGACCTACCGGAACCACTGTTTTATAAGAATCCGGAGGAAACATTGTGCGGTAGGTGTTGTGCCCATATTGTTCGGCAAAATTACTTCGTTTTGCTCATTTTCTTAGTATATCCAAGAACCCTGTTTGGAGAGTTAAGTGTGGGGTTTAATTTTGGGGTTCAATTTTGGGGTTCAATTTTAGGGGATTTAGGCTCTTTAAGGTAGGGTATAGTGGGTTTAGGCACTTGGATTTTAGGTACTTTGGGGTTTAGGCATTTTGGGTTTAGGCACTTCGGGTTTAGGGTTTAGGCACTTCGTAATGGTTTTTTCTTCCTCCAAACAAGGCCCTTGAAAGCTTTGGAAGTGTGCACAAAAATCAAGCAAAATGATGTAGTTTTGCCGCACAACACGGCGCCCACCACCTACCGCATAGCACCCACCCCGGATTCGTTTTATAAATACTGAACGTTTTGTTTTATTTTCCAAACAAACAGTCAAAGCCAGGCATTACTCATAATAAACAAAACTCTCCTTTGAAGCCTTTCGACAATTTGCTTGCTGACCTCCTCGTCAAAAAGCATGGCAATTCTGGCTAAAGAATTGATGCAGATTGGAAATTTAATAGTATTACTTACAAATAGTGTTTTAAGTTTTCTTTATTTTTATTTTATTAATTTTATTAGGAAGTCTCCAATTTTTGAAATAAGTGTTCTAGAGTATTTTGATTCCTAGTTGGATTAGGGTTTGTTATTTGATTCCTAGTTGGATTAGGGTTACTTTGGCCCTATAAGTATCATTGTATGCCTAATGGCTGAATTTGGTTGTTTATGAATTAAAGAAAAACGAGTTTATACTCAAAATTGGTCGTTTAAGGAGGGAGTACCTCCGGGTTGATCTTATTGTTCGTGTTCCTCTTGCACGATCAGTTTCGTTTCCACAGGCTGCGCTGCATCAAGAATTTACATGTTCTTTGATTTTTTTTATACTGATCATATGCCCCAAAGCTACCTAATTTCGCTTCAATCCTGATTAAGATAATATTCAAATTTTTACATGGTTTCTCTTGTGACTATGTTTGAACTTTGATCCTATACTGACTTCGAGCTGATTAATTAGTTACAACTTACAAGAGAGACTAATGAATTTGAATTATTGATTCTTTTGTAGGATCATTTATATTACTTCTGAACTAATTGTTTACATTATTATTATTATTGCTCTTAATATTTCGTTTCTTAAATGAATGAATGGCTTAGTTATTAATGTTATTTTAATTACCATCAAAGTTGGACATGGGAATTAAGGTTGCACAATAGGATCACTGGGTGGTTACGAGTTGCGAGAAATTCACGATAGATACATGCATGCATGGAGATTAATGGAAAAACAACTGTGAGAAATGATGACAAGTAAAAGGGTGATCGGGATGGGCCCTATTGTGAGAGTGATCGTTGTGGAACCTGGAGGAGGAATGATTGGCTTGGATTTTGTATATTGAGATTACGAAACTTTAAGTACGGCATGGTGGTGATGGGCTCCGAGCTAGAACGGCTTGGTTATAAGGATCGATGGAATTGTGCTTGTGTCACAACCCGGGGCAGCGTGCTTGTGTCACAACTCGGTGTATGTTGTTTATTCCTTGTGTGGTCGCAGATGGGCAGTGGCGGAGCCAGGATTAGAAATCCGGGGGGGCCGAGTTATAAAGGAAAAAAATTCAACGCAAAATACCTTTCCATTCCTTACACAAAAAATAGGTGGAAAAAAAACAATTATCAACATCCTTGCAGTTCATAGTCAAAGAAAAAGCCAAAATACAGATTCCAAGATTGATCATCTATCAAAATAGAACAAAAGTAGCTTAAAAATCTATCAAAGTGCAATCCGACGTGTTCTTAAATCTCGAAAATCATCTATGATCGACTCTAAACTAAATTTCAATGCAATTTCCTTCTCGATGTATATAACTGCAGAGTTTGAGAGATATTCATCTTCCATTTTGTTCCGAAGCCTGTTTTTGATAATTTTCATTGCCGAAAAAGATCGTTCTGCCGATGCAGTAGAAACAGGAAGAGTAAGTACAAGGGTGATCACTCGGTAAACAAGGTAGTAGATTGTTGATCTCCTTGTTTTCACCAACCATTTACACAGTTCTGACACAGTTGGTAAAGCTTGGTACTCTGGAGTTCTAACCACATTTTGCTCATAGTGAGGAAGTTGCATCTTCAGCTGTTCTTTTTCTAAATCAGTGAAGTCTTGGTGATAAAACTTTTCCACCAATTGACAAACATCATCCATCCTAAATGATTCATGCTCCCAAGGATCCAAAGTCGAGCCAAGAGTAATCAACTCCATCGAACGCTCATTGAAACGACTACTCAACTCTTGCAATTGAGAATCAATTGCAGCATAAAAAGTCTCAACTCGATAATAATGCTCAATTGTAAACTCATCTTGATGTCCACGAGCTCGCCCTTGCCTTGGAATGTAACGGACACTCATATCTGGGATATCCATCGTTCGTGCAACACAAAACGATCTCACTTTAGCAATTAGAGGATCCCATCCCTCATCTCTCAATTTCTGAAGAAGGCTTTTAGTTGATGAGACAAGACGAAGAGCATTTATTAAATCTTGAGTTTTACGTTGCAAAGCTTGACAAAGAACATCAGTGATCTTCATAATTTCATGCATAAGATGCAAGATGAAGACAAATTCAAAGGAGGTCAATGTTCTATGAGCTGCATTTGCCGCTCCTCGATCTTTGTAGCAAGTTCCATCTTCCTTAATATTGAGCAAAACTTCACATGCTGGACTAAACATGTCGATCAAGCTAGAAATAGACCTCAAATGAGAGCTCCAACGAGTATCACATGGCCGACGCACAGTGCCAATTTGATTTTTTCCACTCCCAGTCTCAAGCTCATCAATTGAGATGAAATATTCAATTTCAGATGCTTTAGCAGCTCTTAATTCATCATTGCGTTTACATGACAGCATTGATAATAGTTGTCAACTGCCCAAAGAAATCAAAGATGGAGAAAACTTCCTTACATGCCGTAACTAGTGCTAATTGCAAACGATGTGCTAAGCAATGAATGTAGTAAGCATATGGACAATCACGCATTATCAAAGCTTGTAAGCCATTCCACTCACCCCGCATATTGCTTGCACCATCATATCCTTGCCCCCGAATATCAAGAACATCTAAACAGTGATTGGACAAAACAGAATATATCTCCTTTTTCAGAGTCAATGCAGTTGTATCGGAAACATGAACAAGTCCAAAAAAGCGCTCAAGAAGGATGCCCTATTTGTCAACAAATCTCAGAACTATCGACATTTGCTCCTTCTTTGACTCATCACGAGCTTCATCAACAATTATGGAAAACTTCGCATCCCCAATTTCGTCACGAATTGCCTTCTTCACTTTGGTTGCATAAATATGCAAAATTTCCTTTTGGATTTGCGATGATGTGTAGATAGAATTTTGGTGCTTAGCATTTTTCAACACAACTTCGGCAATCTTTTCGTTACATTCTCCTTGAAAAGCAACCAAATCAAGAAAATTTTCACGGTTCAATGATTCCTCACTTTCATCATGACCTCTAAATGCAATTGTGTGAGACGCAAGATATCGGGCCGCCCGAATTGAGGTTTCAACTTGTAGACGATTGCTTGCAATTTCTGCAGCACTGTACTTCTCAACAACTCTGTGAATATGCTGAGGTTGGTTTAGCAAGTCCTCACATTTTTTCTGGGCAATTTTATGAAAGGAATTAGGGTCTTTCCCTTCGTGATGCAAGAAACCACCATTGAAACCATCTCTAGCTTTTTTCCAATTGCGAAATCCATCTGTAATGAAAGCACTATTCCCTTGGTTCCCAGATGGTGGACTGAATAGATAGCATGGTAGGCAAAAAGCTGCATCTTTAGAAGGAGAATATTCAATCCACGAAGAAAAAGTATCAAACCACGACCGCTGAAAACTACGAAGATGTTTCTCACTCCCAGATTTTTTATACTCAGAAAGCAAAGGTTGGAATGGACCGGCCTTGATGTATGCTCTTCGAATTTCATCACGTTGAGTAATATGATAATCATAAATGCTCTTACGCAACCCCGGATCACGCTCTAGAGAACTAAGGTCAATTTCAACAATTTCAACCCTCCGAGTTTTGGTAGGTAGAAGTTCAGAAATTGGAGGATCGACATCAGTAATTGGCACAATTGGAGTATCCACATTGCAAGTTGGCAATGATGATTCGGCTTCTGAAATTTTGTCACTTTTTCTTTTGAAATATGTATCAATTCGAATTGTTTTTCCCATCTACATCAAATGAAAGAGATGTATATTCAAACAATAATAAAAGGGGGGGAGCCCTGCATCACACTTGCACCCTTATGAAGCACCACAACAACACATTCAAGCATATTTCAAGGGGGGATGCAGGGGTATCCCACTTGCACCCTTGGCGAGTATTAAACAAGACATAATCAACAACCAATAATAAAAGGGGGGAGCCCTGCATCACACTTGCACCCTTAGCAAGCACCACAATAACACATTCATGCATATTTCAAGGGGGGATGCAGGGGCATCCCACTTGCACCCTTAGCGAGTATTAAAATAAGGAAAATGAAATATTACCGTAGTGACCGGCGAGAGTGAGCAAATTAGCAATCTCCAAAGATTAGTATTGGTGGTGGTAACATAAAAAATTTAATTTCCTTCAAGACCATTTCGAAGTCTTCATTCTCTTAGAGAAAAAAAAAAACATTAGATTAGGTTCATTGCAATCAAAGCTTGTATAAAGAACCAACAATAAAACCAACGATAGATTGCAAATAATAAATTAGTCAATGACTCCATTCTGCCAGCAATCAAAGCTTGTATAAAGAACCACAGTAAATAGTCTCCATTCTTTTAGTAAAGTGTAAACAATGAGCATGGCAATAAATATGGCATATTTAAACAATATTTCTACAATCAAAGGTGGAAGCCCTAAAACTAGTCAGTAAACAATAGGAAAAGATTTATGCATATGCAATCAAAGCCCTAATTTGGTAAACCCAAATACGGTCCTTCAAAACTCGGGCCCGTCTCCTAGCAAGCACTGCATACATAGGGCCCAAGTATTCAGTTGGGGTGTTCAGTTCACAGAAATACAAGGCTTCCACGAGCCGGGGTTTCTTCTGAAGTACAGCTGTCCTACAGGCTACAGGCATCCTTGACAGTTGTCATAACCTGCCCAGTCAGGATCCCATATTGTTCTGGTTGTTGATGAGGAGTTTCAGATCCATTTAGTTGCCCAATCAATGGAGAAATATAAGCCTCGACAACAAATGCCAAACCCCACATTGAAATACCCAATTCTGCCTTTTCAAAGTTTATTTAGAAATTAGAAGGAAGAAAAATCACCTTTTCTTCTTTCTTTAGTCGGTTCAGAAACCCAGATGAGAGATGAGAGAAGACGACTGGATGAGGGCTTTAACTGTTCTCCTTTCTTCTATTCTTTAGTCGGTTCAGATTTCAGAAACCCAGAGAGAGAAGTCAGAGAACATGGGGTTCTATTTTGTTTTTCACGTTTTGTTCTTTGTTTACTCCTAAAGCTTGTTTTGTTTGAGGAACTTGGGGGGGGCCACCAGCAAAGACGTGGGGGATTGGGGCTACTGCAAACTAAAATTTTTTTTTTTTTTTTTTTTTAAAAGTGGGGGGGGGGGGGGGGGGGCAGGGCCCACCCCAGCCCCTGTTTGCCTCCGCCCCTGCAGATGGGGAGACCGGGGATTCCGTAATGCGCCTCCGCACTACGGGGTAGTAGGGCGGCCAAAACTACGTCGTTTTGGGTGTGTAAAGAGAACACCACTACTTAATCCCTCAAAACTATGTCATTTTAACCTAGTTTTATTTGTTGAATTCCAAAATGTGAGCATTTTTAAGTGGGTGTTTATTTTCTTCAAAATCAAAGTTGATTTTTAATTTCTTCTATACATGAACATAAAAGTCACTTATTTTAGATTGGGTTGGTTTTTTTATTTTTTTATTTTTTTATTTTTTTATTTTAGGAGTAGAAGTTTTTTCCCCTAAAACTTGGTTCTCAAAACAAAAAGTCTACAATTAAACATATTTTTAAACTTCTTAATTTTTTAGCTTCCTTCGGTTTTGTAAAACTAATGCCAGTTCGAGATGAGAAGGGGTTACAATGTATAAGAATAAGAGTCAAGATGTGTAAATTGCCAATTGTGATTAGAAATTCTAAATTATGTCACTTGTTATATTTAGGGGGTTTCTCACAAAAACACACCTACAATAGTACTAGTGAATTTTCGTGCCTAAAGACACTTTGTAAATACTAGTATTTCTACAAAATATATGAATTTTATTAGTTAATGTTGTCTTGTACGAATTTAAAGTCACAAACAATTTTTCTAGATTTTTAAAAGGCCAAAAAAAACATAAAAATATTAAGGTTAAACTTGACATAATCCCAAGAAAGAGAAAATGTCTGCTGTGTTTGGTTCACATTTCCAAAAAAAATTCCAAAAAGATTCCTTCCCCATCTCTCATCTCTCCAATCATTAATCACTTTTCTCTCTCTACTCATACCCCTTTCTACAATCATTAATTCTCATTTCTCTCTCTATCTCTCTCCAATCATTACACCTCTCTCTAATTATTACTTTTTCCAAAAACTCATCCAAACACTATCTCAAAAAATTTCTCAAAAAATTTCTTCTCAAAATTCTAAACCAAACAGAGCTGTTGTGTTTCTAAACCTTTGCACACCAAAACGACGTAGTTTTGGCCGCCCTATAACCCCGTAGTGCGGAGGTGCACTACGGGATCCCCGAATCCGGAGACCAGAGTAGTTAACTTAGGTGCTCTCATTCAGATCTTAACCTACAAGGAGGAGTCAAATCATGCCACTACTATATGTACGCTGGAGGTTACAGTGTATGAAAGATTTCTAAGGATGGAATCTTAGATATCACATAGATTAACGGATCGTAAGAAAGTGAAGATTTTTGTTACATTTAACTTACTGATTGTCTATGCTTGTGTGCTAGACGTGTGGGTTAAGTAGGAGTAGGATTTATTTACTGAGAATTTTATGCTCACGATACGTACTATGTAACCTGGTATTCCCATGCCAGGTGTTAAAGAGGAAACAGAGACACCGTTCGACATGATTGAAGCTAACACTTTAGTAGGAGAAGTCAACGGACCTTGGTTGCCCTATCCTTGGTTGTTTTGTTTATAAACTTTATTTTGAGAGTTCAGAAGTATTTGAGATTTGTAATAATGGGAGACTTAAATTCCCTCGACAACGTTGTAATAACTATAACTATGTTTCGATTCTCACTTTTATTATTAAATAAAAGAATTCATTTTGAATAACAGATTAATTAACATCTCCTAAAATCGGGGCGTTACAATAACCCTCTCTTAAATACCTAAAAATTCCTAGTGAGATCAAAGTAAAATTACTTTTAAGCATCCTTATTACTCCAATCTCTTGGACCCTGTGGAAAAGGAAAAGAATTTCATACTCTTCTTTTCATGAAGGGAGGATTAGCGAAATCCTATTGATTACAGTTTTATCTGGACGTTTGAGAAAAACGTGAAAAAAAAGGCTCGAATACAACGATCCCTCCATCACCCAGAATGAAAGGGTGATTTTGTAATTCAAAGATATAATTTTTTAATAATAAAATTGGATATATATGTAGAACAAAATATATTGCATTTTTTAAAATTTGAACTATGTTTTGCACAAATAAGTTTGTATCTATATTGCCGACTCACGTGCATATGAGGGAGACCTAAAAATGAATGATTACAAGATAGTATTTGATACTCGACATTGCAACTGCCACTCATATGTTGCCTCAAGTCAAAATTTTCTCAAATCACCAACAAAATGTAATGAATCTCCAACATTCAATCATACAATCTTTGGAGAGTATATTTGGAATCTTAGCACAAGGCCATCCTTGCACGTAATCAAGAATGCGTGTAATTCTTAATGGGAATTAAAGAATTATTTTCTGTACTTCAAAGTAATTTTCTATGTTTATGCGTGATGGAAACACCATCAAGTAGAAGAGTGTTAGAACTTAGAGATACCAAACATTTTTATTTATGCAAAAAGTCTACCTAAGATTATTGCAAAATGATGACATAATCTACATATTAGAAGGCAAATGATTTTTACATTCTAGTTTAAATGCATTTCCTTTAATATTGTGGTATATGTGAATTTAGTGGCATAATTGTTCTTTTCACATGTGGCAAAATAATATAATAAGGATAATTTTGGATTTTACATGAACAAAATTGGAGAATATATTTAAATAAAAAGAGAGTGCATTTGTTTCTAAAAGTGATTTACCTGTATCACAGACTTACACGTTGCGCCTATAATTATCTAACTACAATTTGCAAGCTGAGCTTTCACGTTAATCATCTCTCTCCCTCGCTCTCTCTCTCTCTCTCTCACTACAATTTGGATTTAGTATGTATTTATGTATGTAAAAATATGCAAACATGTGATTCGTTGCGAAAGAATTAGTTTTTTTTTTTCTTCAATTGAAGAAGACATGCAGACTAAAAAATTTTGATCTTTATAGTCAGATTAAGGCCCTTCGAGTCAGTGCCGGAGCCAGGATTTTAGACCAACGGGGACCAACTTAAAACACTATTTTCAACAAAAAATGTAATTAGCATATCGTGTAGTTGTGTAGTATATAACTGTATATGACATTATTTTGTTTTTTAATCAACAATTACAATGCCCATGTATAATTTTGAGCCTATGAAAGAAATTGAGAAAATTTTACATGACAATGTATAATTATTTTAATTTTAACTATATAAACTATTTAGTTTTTCGGATAAATAGTAATTGTACTATATATATATATATATTATTAGTAAATTCTTTACAATTTCGGGTGCAGAGTCCATCCCGTACACCTGTGTACCTCCGCCCTGCTTTGAGTTAATTAGTGGACAAAACATGACTGAGACCTCTTTAAATTTTATTTTTTCTCCACTTTTTGTGATGTGAATATTCACGTAAATGCTTTGAAGGAAACAAAAAAAAGAAAGGATTATTAAAGTCTTTAAATAGGTCAAATGTTGTGCTTGTATAATCTACAATTAAAATTGCAAACGAGAGATGAGATTAAAGGTTCTACAATCTTTGTAACTATGATTAATGAGTTTATTAGTTATCGTACCACTACAATGACACCTAAAGATAAAATTAAGATAATGCGTCTTAGAGCATGTGCAGCAGCTACGCTATAGCCACTGTTCACTGCAAAATGGAGAAGACAAAAACGAAAATGGAGGTGCAGCAGCTACGGTAAATCCACTATACACAATGCATATATGAACAGTGCTACGGTATATATACCTATGCATTGTTCATCAGCTACCCATTTTTTAATTATTTTCTCTCTCTTCCCCAACCAGCAGATGATGGCGATGGAGCTCTCAATCGCCGGCGCCGGCGACGACGAATAGTTCTACGGCGATGTCAATCGACGGAGAGCCACCAAATCGACGGCGACGGAGGCTTTCGAACAATGATCTGGTTTTAGACGGCGACGGAGACTGTCGAACAACGTTCTACGGCGACGTCAAACGACGGAAGAGGTTGCGACGGCGACGGAACATGTAGCGACGACGAAGGAGTCAAGCGGCGGCAATGGAAGAGGTCTGGTGGTTTTAGATCTGGTTTTATATACACGGTGTGTATGTATATATATTCTGTTATTTTAAAAAAGGAAAAAACAATATTTTAATAAAAGGTAAGGTAAAATGGATAGATTGTTGGAGTGTTGATGTTGACAGAGTAGCTATATACACTGTACACTAGGTATTTTGGCCAAATTTTTGGCTTAGCTGCTGCTCTTGCTCTTATAAATTACTTGTCAATCATATCTATCTAGCTATCTATCTATTTTATAGATTAAAGGATAGGCTATTAATCAAGTTCAATTTCACAAATTACGGTTACTGTAGACATTCGCCAAGCAAAAAAAGTATTGACAATCCCTTCAAATCGGATTTTAGACATTACCATTGGAGAGTTCTTGGCCGGTAGCCCGCAAATTGTGGTCTACTGGCTTATTTTGCAAGAGTAAAGGTCTGAAAGAAGAGAACACAACGGTTTTTCGTTCCCGTCGAGTATGAAGAGACCGTCTAACTCTTTCGGCATCATGAAAGATTGGTGGTTTTCTATTTTTGTTAAAAGTGCTAAAGAATTAAAAATATCAAAATTAGTTAATGTAAGTGAGAAGATGATATTTGTCTGGCTGTCTGAAAATCCGTGTTCAGCTTTTTTTTACGACTTTTAGCACTTTTAAAAAAATGAGAAACTATCTGGCTCAACTTCATGGCTCCTCAAAATCAGGCTTTGGAATCTTTAGGAGGATACTCTAGTACTCATTTATTTTATTCTGGAATCGTTTCGCAGCCCCTTCACTTTCAATTTGGTCAAACTCGCCTATTAAAGCAAGTCTGTTTAATTATAGGTTTGATGGTTACAGTCTTTTTTTTGGTTAAGTACAAGAAAGTCCTAACTCTGAACATACTAAAATGAAAATTTGAATATAGAAGAAAAGAAATGGAGAGGAGAGGGGCTGAGGGTCTTGAGGCAGCCAAAAGTTTCCATAATTTCCAACAGATCTCAATATTTATGTTATCAATTGGTATATATATATATATTTTATAGACGATAGGAGTTAGTAAATCAATCAGTATGTTATTATATTATACTAGCTTAGTGCAAAAATACAAAAGTCAACCTTTTATTCATAGAAGTTGAATCCTAAACTTCATGTTTCAACAGAACGCTACACAATAATTGGGCTAAACTCCTAGACTAACTTATATCTCTCCAAATTTAAGCAACCTTATTTTGAATGTGACAGAGGGTGGTGTACTGGCATTGAGATTGCCTAAATCTTAGGTCTTTCAAAAAAAAAAAAAGTCTTTAAATTGGTCGATTTTTTTGTATTGCAGGTTTAAGAAACCTCTTTAAATGTGTGCAAAATAGCCCAGACCAGCCCTGATCCAATTTGAATTGGGCCTATGTGATATTGCTGCAAATTGGGCCCTTTGGAAACAATCTACTGCAGAGCACCTTAAACGAGTGTTCTGGTCCATAGGCATTTTCTTTGTCATCCTTTTGAAAGGAAATATCACCTAATGTTCTTATCATCTAGATATATTTTACAAGCCTCACATTTTTTAAAGGGTCTTAAAATGGAGAAAACTTGAGTGCCGGCTGGGTACCAAAACACATTTGGACAGTCCAGACGGTTGTGATGGGGGCATTACGGGTTCCATGTAAGGCGCCACGTGATACCCTATTTGCACCCAAGTTTTTCTCCTTGTAATGATCGTATCAAGGCAAACTAACCCAATTTATGCATTCTTTGGAACTTATAGTAGAAGTGTATAATAATTTCAAGCTTGTTTGAAAGAACTTATATTAGAACTGTATAATAATTTCAAGCTTGTTTGCAAGTGTGTATTACACCTTAAAAAAATGGCAAGTATTTTCCCTCTAAAAAATTATAATGGGTTCACCTATAACAACTTGTCCAATGGAATACACATACGTCTACACTTGTCTCGCGACAAGCACACGACTTTGTACTTCTTAAAGTTTGCTTCCATATTTTTTCGAGCAATGCTACAAGCACTAACTAGTGTACCAACAATGGCACTAAATGCACACATGACATTACCACATCAATGCACTATTCAATACAAGGATAGATTCATCCACTAAAAGATTGACACATTGACATTTAGTGTAATGGTTGGTACACTAGTTAGTGCTCGTATCATTTCTCTATTTTCTTTCGTATTAGCAATAACCTAGACCATTGTATCATAAGTTATCTTGCTAACCCAATGTGGAGTGGATCAGTGTTGTATAAACCATGTCCATTTGATGATGGTCGACACCAGGGTGTCAAATTGAAAAATTTAGAAAACGCTAGGGTTCTAATTAAAATTTTGATAATTTCAAGTGCTTATGAGACATTTGGCTGAAACGTTGAGGGGGGATTTTGGAATTCACAAACTCTCCTTTGCGACTATAAAATAATAAAACCCACCGCCATTTCCATCTCTCTCTCTCTCCTCTTTCTAGGTCTTTCTAAAACCCCGTCTTAAACCCCATGGCCATGGCGATGAGAACAGCGGCGTCTCGAGTGGCGGCGGCTGGGCCGTGTGGGCTGAGAGGACTATTCTCAACGCTGACATCTACTTCTCCGTTCATTCCACCGCCGTCCAGTCAAGCAGATAACAATAGGCCTCCTCCTGCTGAACCCTCCGACAACCTCTTCGTCTCCGGCATGTGTTTCTCTTCCTTTATTTCTGTAATTACTGTGTGCGATGTCGTACTTTTCTTGTTAATTGATCACGCATGTGGTTTGATTCCATTTGGTTTTGCATTTTATGGATCGGCATCCTGTAATCTGTATATCTTAGGGTTTTTTCGCTTCCATTGTTTGGGATGTTATCGATTTATGGATATTATCGTTTTAGGTTCATGTTTTTGAGAACCACTTTTCTTTAAAGGTTTTTTTTTTTTAGTTCATTTGATCTGAGCTCACTGGTTCGTTTTCCGATTGATTAACTTTTGTTGATACCCGCTTTGAAAAAATACTTAATTTGTTCTCTTTGGTCTTGAATTTTTAATGCCACTTGATGTGGGTTCGTTTTAGTTGCAAAAAGTGATGCCTTTTTCTGCTTGCAGAAGGTATTGTCTAGGGGCTGATTCAGGATTTTTAATTTTGGAATGCGAGCTCCAGTAATGTTGGGGGTGCGACTTAATTTTGGTTACTATCTTAGACATTGTGTGTATAAGAGCCTACAACCATCCTTAAATACTGCAAATCCAAATAAATTTGCAGCGTTTTGAATCTTTTGATTAAGCTCGATTTTGACCATATAATTTTAGTAAGGGGTGCTACATAATTTGGTGACTATCTTACACATTGTGTATATAGTAATAGCCTACAACCATCCTTAAATACTGGAAATCCAAATGAATTTGCTGCGTTTTGAATCTTTTGGTTAAGCTTGATTTTGACCGTATAATTATAGTAATAGGTTCTGGATGGGTAGGATAGCTGTTAGCAGGATACTTGTAATCCAGAGCAGTAGTAGCGTGGAGTGACCGTGGTGGTGGTGCTCTACTTGGTTTGGGACTTGGGTGGGCGATGATATATAGTTTCAGACTGGTCATTTTAATCTCTATAATAGTTTCGTAGGAGTAGGAGTGCGCTGAGATCCTCAGGCATTATGATTATCAAGGAGATCGGATCGGATCGAGACAGTAGAATCCATGGTCTTGCTGATCTTATTTTCTTTTTGTTTCAATTCTTTTTGGAATTTGTGAAAGCTAATTAGGTCACATTCCACCACCCTTCTCTCTCTCTCTCTCTCTCTCTCTCTCTCTCTCTCTCTCTCTCTCTCTCTCTCTCTCTCTCTCTCTCTCTCTCTCTCTGAGACCTGTTCTCATTGATTAAGTTATCCACAATTGCATGGAATAGGTATTATCCAGATATTTCATGCTGGTCTTAAAATGTGGCCTTATATTAAGTCGATCTTATTTAGTCGATCTTATTTTCACCAGAAACTTTCCCGTTGTACTTTCAGGGCTTAGCAAACGTACTACTACCGAAGGACTTAGGGAAGCCTTTGCAAAATTTGGGGAAGTTGTCGATGGTTTGTATCTCTCTTTCAAAATCATTTTGAAGTGTCTTTTGTGAAACTCCTATGGAATAAACTGATTGAAGATTGCTTATCTACACTTATGCAGCTAGAGTAGTGACTGATCGCACGTCTGGATATTCCAAGGGATTTGGTTTCGTGAGGTATGCTACACTAGAAGATGCTGCAGAAGGGATAAAAGGAATGGATGGCAAGGTGAGGTGGCATTAGAACAAATAGGTCATGCTTATAACAATTAATATATTTCATGATTTTGAAACTGAGAAATTTTTCAGCGCGCACTTGATTACTTGAACACACCTTTTTGGGACGTGGTGGTATCAAAATATTATTGGCGCGGAATAATGTGCCGGACTTATGTTTAAGAAAATATTTTTACCTTTTTCCCTTTCAGAAAAGCATGTTCCTAGTAAAAAGTTAGTAATCGACAGTGAACCCATCTTGCAGAGCTTGAGGTTACCCGTTCGTTTTCTTATAGTTCTGTTAAATTGTTTTGATTCTTAAACATTTCAAGCGATTCTGTATTGCTAGTAATTATGGTTTTGTTGACTAGTGGGTGGGTTTGCTTTGCAACTGATTGTCAAAAAATGATTTGTGACATCAATTTTTCATTAGTCGCCTGTTTTTCTTGACAAATTGATCTTGTTTTGGGTACTTTTTTAATACTTCATGTCCTGGATTCCTTCTAAATGTGGACCTTCTGGCTTGTTAATTATTCGTTTTTGCTTTTTAAAGTTAGTCACCTGCATAGTTTGTGAATGGTTTAACATCTTAATGGAAATGAATTGCCAAATACTACTTCTGATGGCCTGGCAAAAAAACAGAGGGCAGAATTATACAGTAAACCATTACTCGATTGTGGTAACTATTCATGTGTAATTTCTAATCATGGGATGGTGCATATAATTTAGGGTTCACCATTTGCTAAAATCATGGTTGATTTTAGCAAATGGGTTGCTAAAAATCATTTGGCAAACCCACCTAGAAGTTAAGGATATTCGCTTTAGACTTCTGTTTCTCCTTTTGGCCTGTCACATAAGTATGAAAGGCCAACTAGAGTGTGAATAACATTTCCCGATGCCAATCTCTCTCTTTTGCCAAATGACTAGCACATGGCTGTATGTTTTACTTTGCTGTGGCTGACTCCTCTGTCGCTTTGTTGCATGGATACCCGTTTTTAATTATGGTATACTCCATAGATATTTACTTGTTTTTTCAGTGTGCTTGTACTGATGATGTATTCTGCCTTTTCTTTATTGTAGTTCTTGGATGGATGGGTTATATTCGCCGAGTATGCGAGACCAAGGCAACCTCTGCCCGGGAACAATGCAGGACCATCATCTTATCAGCCTGGATATGGGTCTGCATATGGTCGTCGGTAAATTATAAGTGGAAGAAGCTGATCATTTCTAAGGTATCACAATGGTTTGGACAAACTATATCATTTATGACCCTGTTCTCTGTTTTGACTCATTGAGATATTGGTTCGTATTCTATTAAAGTCGATTACATGGAATGATGATTGGTCACTATATGTAATGGAGAAGATTGTACTGTGTGATTCGTGGACTTCTTGTTGGTGCATGGTAGAACATTTGTGTCTGTTATTCATGATCATTCTATGGGACTCAGTTTTTACTGTAGAATGATGATCGTGAATGGTTGCGCTTTCGGGTCATCTTGATTATGGTTTTCTAGTTATAGCTCACCATGTTTTGTAGAATACAATGCAGAGGATAAGGTTTGGAATTTCGTTAATTGCCCTAATGTGAAAATGATTTGTGTTTTTCGCTACTGCAGCAGCCCGCCGCTGCTGCTTCTACTGCTGGTTCACTACTAGTTGTTCCCATATCAATTCCGTCGTTCCATGTCTGTGTCTCACACGCGCCACCAATTTAGTCCACGTCCACTCACCTGTTTCGGTCCAAAACAAACGTGTCTGTTGGATTTCTTGATTGAGAGAGGTCAATATTCTCCATAAATGTCAATATTATCCGATCAGAGTCTACACTTACAAATCTCCACCATTCACCACCATCTCTTACAACCACCGCAGTTATCCTCAACTACTCTCTGGTATTTTTTTGTTTGTTCTTCAGTACCCAATCACATCTCTCAGCCATACTGGAAAATTCTTGTGGTCGCCATAATCTCGAGCCACTCCTCCCAAAGGTCTCATGGTGGCACAAAGGGTGTGTATGTATCATTGTTATCTTTTTAGGTGGTTCGGACTTTAAATTCTGAACAATATAATTTTGTCTGGGATTTAAAGACTACTAACATTAGAATTTTAACAACATTAAGAGTCTGAACAAACTTCAAAACTGTTTGGAATTTGTCAATTGACCTTGATATGGGGTCTATGTTTAATTTGGAAGATGTAGTATACTTTGGTTATTTCCTCTCTTTTTATTGAGATCAAATTTTGTCTGTCGTTTAACTTAATTTTTTTTTTTTTTTGGACGGCAAATTGTTGATGGCAGGAAGGTGATGGATAGTGTCCGGAGGAGGTCATTCTCTCGAAATATATCAACTTAAAAACCGATTTAACAACTATGGAACTCATATGTGTCAGACCAAGTTTTGAAGACACGTGTTCTCGGAGTACTATTGAATCTAGTCAATCTACGATAGTCTAATCAAAGAAATAGGATGCGGTTGTTGGAATGTCAATTATCGCATTGCGCGTCCAAGAAATCGCAACTTGTTTAGAATCTCAATTGTTGAGGTCAACTGATTATTTTTCAAGGAGGTTGGAGGGTTTAAGACTTTTATGTTATCGAATAATTGGAGCGTTTAAGGTATCATACCAGTATTTTTTAGTATGAGATGTACATTGGTGAAGTGGTGGCGAATATAGACCCCATGTTAGGTGAGGAATGAGGATATAAGAATGGTGGGTGATATAGTCAGGGGCGACTTTAGGATTTGCATCTAGCTCTGATAAAAATATATAGCGTGTCATTGATGAAAGTTGTATTAAAAAATATATATATGTGACTATATACATTTGCATCGTTTGACAAAAAAAGAGACTCCAACATATTATAACATCTCATGACGAGTCTTCATATTTTGGAGAATGCGAAAAGGACGACCTGTTGTTGGCTTCTTCTCTCTAAATATCAAAATGGAAAACTCATTCTTGCAAAATCTGTTTTGAAGAGCCAAACATACAAAACTTGAAAATGAGAAAATAAAAAAGCAAAAATAGGCTCCCAAACACCCCCTTAAAGTTTAACCAAATGCATCTCCTATTTTTTTTTTCCCAACAGAAATTGAAACCAAGGTTCAACAGACTACTTTTAAATGAGTAATACTCCATTATCCTTATATGTGTATTATATATTGGGCTCTCGGCTTGTTTTGTTAGGGCTATAACAATTTGGTCCAAATTTAGTTGAAAATATTTATTTTAACCTCGCACGAGTAACTCATCGCCCTTGGTGATAGTATCGTTTCTATCGGAATGGAGTCAGAGTTTTACTTCAGTGGTGGGTATACGAAAACAAATAAAAAGATGGACCATGATATGAACATTTGTCAACTTTAGATAATAATCAACATAGCATGCTAAAAATTATGTAACAAAAATGTATCAGCGCTTGCGAACGTTACTCAACACGCTGCTTTCCTTTCTTAGGTTTGATGTTAGGTTTCTTTTCTTTTTGTGTTGATCTAACACCTTATTACAAACAGAGTGTGCACAAAATACAAAGTTCGAAGTTTGGTTTTCTTAATTTAGACCTCATGTTTCATAATATTTCACTTGGCCTATTAAATTTGCCTTCGGACTTCTTTTTAGGCCTTCTTAATTAAAACAAAATCTAGATGATTAAAGGCTTTCTACACGGCAAAAAACAAAACAAAAAAAATCTAGTGATGGTGTTCCTATATAATTTGATGATTATTTTCTAATTTAATATAAGAATTTGCAAATTTTTTAAATAGTTGCGGTTGTGACGGCCGCCCATTGTCCTCCTTAGCTCCTTGATCCATTGGGTTTTGAAATCCCTTTTTTTTTTGGTTGGTCATTCATTGGGTTTGAACTGCAGAAAAAATATTGTGATAATCTTCTCCATGAGGTAGAAAGTTGAATAACCAATTATATTCCTAATTAACTTAGGTAGAGAAGATTATTGACCGCTAAAATGCTAGGGAAGAATGGTCAAAACTGATTTTAAAAATTTGGTGGTTTGAAAAATTGGAAGGATTCGATCGACTTTTGTGCACACTGGGTTTGAGGCTTTGAGTTGTAGAAAACAATTTGTGTAATGATGATCGCCCAAAAAAAAAATTAATATTTAAAATTAAAAGACTTGGATTTATAAGAGTATATTCGCTGTATTTTTCAGATTTTATCGGATGTCCACGAAGGTACACGAGAGCATATTTTAATAAATCTGAAGAACCCAATTAAGTGTACCGATGGGGTGGGTATATAGATTGTGTACCGACTCCCCATTTCAAGTCCTGCACAAATGATCTGATATGTTCATATAATTTAGAATAATTGTAAATATGCCTTATAAGAAATCAGATTTTTATATTGATTGGAATAATTCGTAAATATGCCATATGAAAAATCTGATTTTTTATTCAGCTATTGATAAGCACTTGATCAATATGTTATTTTTATATTGATCGGAATAATTTGTAATATGCCTCGTAAAAAATCAAATTTTTTTATTGAGCTATCGATATGCACTTGATTAATATGTATTCTATTTTGGTTCAAATTTGCTCCATAACTCTCATTAGCAAATCCCAAAAAAAGATTGGACAATTTGATCAAGCACCATCGATATCTTTATAAACTGATTAGTGGCTCCAAATCAAACCAAACCGAGCCTTATGTCCCAATCAATTGGGGTCGGCTATATGAATCTTTTTTTCTCCATAGAGTCGTTGTATGATTAAGGTTCATGTCATAAGGTTCTGACGGGTCTTTTTATGTGTTGGCTGTCAGCTACCTAACGCACAACCCTCCTCTTTTATCCGGGCTTGGGACCGGCTGAGATCTAAAGATAAGGTTTTAAAAACGTCACAGGCAGAGTTATAAACTGATTAGTGGGTGCATTATAAAAATTATTCCTAATAGAATGAATGTCTCTGATTATTTGTATGGAATTTGAAAAAAACCCTA
Source organism: Vaccinium vitis-idaea (assembly GCA_963854785.1). Lineage (NCBI taxonomy): Eukaryota > Viridiplantae > Streptophyta > Magnoliopsida > Ericales > Ericaceae > Vaccinium > Vaccinium vitis-idaea. The sequence continues at coordinate 40,348,543 of OY978218.1, forward strand.
AACAAGGGGTCGGCGCACCATCGATACTCGTAGCATTTTTGTATTTTATTTATTTGAAATCTAACACGTTGGTTGTGATCTACGGTTATAACTTTTTTGCGTTCTGAATGTACATAGATCGCAAAGAAGCCAAGTTCAGTGTGATATAGCCATATATATTGTTTCTATGAAATTCATTTTTTTTAAAAGAAGAAAAAATGTATAAATGCCGGCTATTACCGATAGTCCGGGAGATCCGGACAATATAAAAATTGCAAAGAAATGAAATAAAATCTACATAGGCGACCAAAATAACATCTCTATTCGATACTCCAATCCTAATCTCAATCCCACCAACCATAACCATGCAAATACAAAAATATTGTTACCGTGTTGTTGTATTAATGGTAATGCTTATCTCGTGACTCATTTCTAATTTATAAAATTCGATCTTAATCTGCCGATCGAAATAAAAAAATTCGGTCTTAATCCAGCAATTGTTGAACCGTTGTTTCAACTTAAAATTCGATCTTAATTAATAAAATACTTAATCCATCGTTAATTTAATCCGGGATTGTTATTTTAAATTAAAAGCAATCATTTATATTCTGAATCAATGGCAAAAGATTTTTTTTAGTAAATCTAGATCAGATTATGCACACTTAACGAATCTTTAGATGATATACTCCATCGTCTACTAGTGGGTGGTCCAATTAGAACCGAACAAATTCCGATATAAACTAAGTTCATAAGATAGAACCTATGAAATGTTCAAATGTGAGACATAGGCAACCGCTATGATTTATTATTATCGATGTAAAAACTTACTTTATTTAAAAAGTTCACGAGCATACGTACGTGCATGTTTTTTATTATTCATTTGTCTTTTTTTTTGGGGGGGGGGGACGGCCGTAGGATTTGAGTGTGGGTTAACTTAAGAAAATACTAGGACGGAAATTTATTAGGCTGGCATGCTTATAAGTTGTAAAATTTGAAAAAAATTACTTCTATATTTATGAGAAAAATTTTAAACTTGGGTAGGGTGGTCGCCACAGTTAACCCACCCTTGCATCCGTCCTTTTCTTCTTCTTTTTTCTGTAATATTTATAATTACTTCATTAGGGGATATCAGCATTATATTTGTCATATATATATTTTTTCGCCTTTTATATATTGTTCAAATCATCATCACTACATGTATTACTTTCAAAAAGATAAAGGTAAAAGAGTAAATTCAAAAGCTTTTGGCCCATTACTTTTCAATTGGGATCAGCAATTTTTTGGGAATAGTAAAAAAAAACGTGCTATTTAGAACCAAAAAATGGAAACGGGAAGTACCATTGTTGTTAAAATCCTACGATACGCAATACTCACGTATCCTACGATTTGTATCGTCTCCTTAGAAAAAACAATATGTATCCCATCCTGTATTCTTTTTGTATAGAAATCCTACGATATGATAGCGTATCCTATGATATATATGTGTATCCCAATTCAGTACGTATCCTACGATTACTTATGGAAGAATTCAAACATTATTGCAAGAAGTGGAACCTCAAACGCGTCTGAGCGACATTCAAACTATTTGAAAGATATCCAACCTCAATGTAGGGCTAAATATAAGAAAAACCATACTTCGATTGTATTTTGAGAGAATATAATTAGAGATTTTCTTTTCTGTACTTTACTAAGTGATAAGCCTAAAATATTGACACTTAGCAATCCCTATTTTGCATATTGTTAATCGTTTATTGTGCTTAATTAGAATTAATGTTATTTTATTTATAATTTTCTTTAACTTATTATTTAGCTGGAAAATATGATAAAATGAACTAAATCTGTTATTGGGCCCAAGCTGTTATTGGAAAGCAAGATTAAAGCACCGAATATCAATCCACAAGATATTAGAGAATTGGTCTAGAGAACTAATGGGTGCCAATTTGGTGATATCTATATGTATTTCTATTTAAGATCTCAAAGCTATGCTAGAATTGAACTTAGAAGGAAAGAATTTTATCTTTATAACAACACCACTAGGGTTCGGCTAAGGGGAATTAAGGACGGCTTGGACAAGATCACGCATCAAGCCGTTGCGGTGGAAATTAAAGACTACGGTTGCAATAAAAGAAAGAAAAAGAAGAGAAAGCTTCATCATGTTTATGAGAGGCTAAATATTCTAGACTAGGGTGGAGGATGAAACCTCATGTTTCGTAGTAAGTATTTACAGATTTTTATTTATTTTTCGAATGTTTGGTTTAATTGAATAATCGTTCTTATCTCATTATAATTAAGTTAGTAATTTTGGATATGGATTCAATCATTTTTTTCCATGATTTGAGATTTCTAACTAATTATTTAGCCCTGTTATGTTGCTTTTAATTTCAAGCATTGGATATCTTTTGTGATTTGTTTGCAAACGGATACATATGATTTTTTGGTCTTGAACATTAAGGCGAGGAAGAGTGTACATAAGTTGTTTTCTAAAAGATCTTAACGATGATATTTTTCACGGTAATAGAGTTTAGCCACCAAATTACTGTGAAGAAAAGTAGGAAAATAAATAAGAGTTTGTTAGTAATTTCTATGAGTACATGAGTGTGGATTCTGAAACCGTAGTCACTTTTCCTTTATCAGTTTCGTTCAATTTCAATTTTATTTATTGTTTGTTTAATTTTTTATTTTACAAATCAATCACACTTTTGGGAACTAGGTTAGGGTTTAATCAATTTAAGTTATTTAGTTTTTCCAACTAAAAAGCACAAGTCCCTGTGGGTTCAACCTCGCACTTGCATAACTATACTTCTATCCGATTCGTGCACTTGCGAGTATTTTAAAATTTCACAACACTAAGGTAACATGAAACCTCAATCTGATTAATCCAAATTGAGAGACTTGAAATTTTGCAAATTAAAAACTTGTTTGTTGGTGTTATTCGGTATAAATACTCGTTAGTTATATATGTATATATATATATATATATATTAATTCTATGTTAATGTATCTTACGATACGCAATACGTATCCCGTTATGATTTATAAACCATGAAAAATGATGCATGATATGTATTCCGATTTCAAAACCATGGGAAGTACTGATTAAAAAATCATCAATATTTTCAACAAGCCACCCATTAAGAACTCAACAATATATGCTTCTCAACTACTAATACCTACTAAGATAAAGGAAAATGTCAAAGGTACTGGTTTCAGTTTTCACAAAAATAAAATATATATAAACACATTTTTTGAACAATAACCTACCTATGCATAGATTTCCATTGTAACGACAATTTCCCTATTTTTTCTCAAATTAAACCTCAAAATTGAAAAAAAAAAACTTAAAATTAAATCATAAATACATAGTTGGAGGAAGTACAACGTATGAAAGATTAACGCATAAAGATAACATACCTAGTAATAATGGAGAAAGGGAGGATAGGCGTAGAGAGACGACAGTAGCTTCGAAACTAATTAGCAATCTCTTAGAACTGATGCCCAAAGAGTTTCTCTTGTGAATTCTCTAGTCACGACGTGAATAACTTGCTTTTGACTAAACATGGAAAAAAGATCTCGAGGTACGTGCAAGCTGACATGAATACTCTTGATTGCCAAAAAAAAACAATAAACAAAAAACACGGACGGAATGAGTAGTAATGTGCTTTTGATAATATTTTTAAAACTATTTTCCACCATTCAAAAGTGTGAACAATGCCAAAAAAAACACTTAAAATTTTATTTGTTCAAAAAGTCTAATTTTGGAGATCAAATGACACGGTCTCTCACGGTGAGCAAACAAAATCGGACAGACTGAATAGTAATTTTATTTTTTCCCAATGGGGTTTGCCGAGTTCACACATAGATATGGCTTAGCCAACGGATTTATTTTATATCATTAAAACCGAGTTCACACATAGATATGGCTTAGCCAACGGATTTATTTTATATCATTAAAAAAATACATAAACAAGTAGATAAGATGTCTCTCTCTGTCTATAAGGTACAAGTTGTAGTTACTTATACAAGTTGCAGTTTAGACCCCGAAAATCGCATTGACCAAAAAAAAATTTGACTTCAAAGAACCTTTCAAGCAATGATGTTCGATTAACTCCTCCAATAATCCACCTTCTCTCTAGTCTTTTGATCTTCTGACTCAGGTATTTGAACTAATTTACACGCACATCGATCAATCTCCCTTAAGATGAAGTCCATTTTGAAATTCGTGATGTGCTGCGGGGTCTCTCCCGATCGGGAGGAGAGTCACGAGACGGCGTTGGGGAAGGAGGAGACGGGGTCATTCGCGGTGCCTACGCCTCTGAGGGAAATTACTAGGCAGAAATCAGTACGGCGTTACGGGCCGAAGTCAGTGTACTACCCTGATAAAAAGAAGAAGTACTCAGGGTGCAAATATTGGAAGCCGTCGCTTTGCTCGATTTCGGAGGACAAAGTCACGTTGGAGAGACGACGGGTGAGTCTCGCCGGAGGAGCTGATCAGAGTATGGAGAAGAAGAAGTTGGAGAGGTCCAACACCTCCAAGAGGGCCCCCAAAACAACAAACCAAGGTTACGTCCGAAGCTACAGCGACAATTCCGGGTGAGTTTTCAGTGTTTGTTTGGAACTTGTGGAAAGAAATTAAAAAAAAAAAATTCTACCGAGGGAAAATAAAAAAAAATTGAAGTAGAAGTATCATTTTTTCTTTTCTCCTTTTTGCAAAAAAGATCTAAATCATTTATCTAAATAGTTTTTTGGAAGAATTAGAAGACGAAGAGAAGACTTTTTTTTTTTGTGAAGAGATATAAATATATTAATCAAAACCGCCAGCCCAAAAACCAGCAAACCGCTTAGTTTTGTAAACCACCGGGCCTCAAAACCGCTGAGTTTTGTAAGAGAAGACTTACTAGATCATCTATTAAGACAACAAAAGAGAGCTTTTAAGGCTTTTCTATATTTTCCTTGGAAAAATTAGAAGAAGGAGAAGAGAACTCCAAAAAAGTTGAATAGAAACTAATTTTTCATAACAAAAAAGGGTTTTGAAAACATATCATTTCATAGCTAGCCGATAAATTTAATTTTTGTCGAGTTTGATGGTCTAGTGAATTCTAAAAAGCAATCGATTTCGATCATTAAAATGGAATTAGGAAAGACGACTATGTGCTTGGATAGGGCCGTCCTCACGCGTGGGACTGGAGAGGTGTCCCTTTCTTTTTTATTCCTTTTTCTCTTCTTTCACTAACATCCAAACAACATAAGTTTTTCCTTTTCCATAGTTTGTAATTTCTACAAAATCAAGCAAAAACTGGTCTACATAAAACTATATATAGTTTGTCTAGCATTTCTGTGTTTTTGGTGTTTTAATTAGGTGTGTGTTGTTGGCTTCTTGTCAAATAGGGTTGTTGACAAAGCTGAGGTTTACCAACGTGTTCTCTTTGTTTGGGCATAGCTCTCTTCCTCGTTTGCTTTTGTATTCATCCTTTTTTCTCGTTTTAATATTTGCTTCGAGTTAATTAAATTTCCTTTGCCTAGCAAAAGAAAAAAAAAATAGAGGGGATTGAAGGAAAATATATGATTTTTTTTAACATGGTAATTAAAGATTCTTTTTTCCCCTTATATTTGCTTTTGATATGCATTTCTGGATTTCAAATAGTATATTGTAGAGTTAGGATGAGTTTGGCTGGACTTTTTGTTAGTTAATCTAACATTCACGAAAAGACTGAGTTTTATTGATAGTTAGTAAATTTTTATTTAATTTTTTGTTAAAACTTTTAAGATCAGCCATTTGTCACGACAAGGTAACTTAAGAAAAAGAAAATAATAAAGCTAAAAATGGGCCGCATAAGACAACCCTAAAGATCAGTAAAAATAGTACTAAAGCATGAAAAAAAAAATTCATAAAACTGATAAAAAAAAATACACTGGGACAATAAAATCGAAATTTTGTGTCCAAATTAACACATTTAATTGGGATACTTTTCTTTCCTTTTCTATTTGTGTTTCGTTGTGATTTCATCGCTTTCTTTCCTTTTGCAGGCGAAATGCATCTCAGATCATGCCGACATTCTCTCCATCACCTTTCATTTTCTGATAAGGGATTGGGAGCCTTTAATCTTTCTCAGAAGTCATTATTGTACTTTAATAGATGTATATAAGCTGCATCGATCCGTGCGATGCATATGTAGATTTTATTTTTTTTTTAAAACTGGGGCTTCTTACGCGATGCATGTCTAGATTTGAATTTAACTGTTGTCTGATTTAAGTTTAAGTTTAATTCAATCCATGAAAATCTAGTTTTAGATGAATATCTCAATTAAGCATTATTGCAATCCATTTTTAGTAGACGACCACAACCAATCAAGGAAAAAGTGACGATATTACCTTTAATTGTAATATATATCTCATTATTTGTAGATGATATTACCTTAAATTTTAAAATGATAAGCGTTCTTAGATGATAGATCGTGGTGGTACTATTTCTATGAAAAAATCTTAAGTCTCTCTTGTTATAACTTTTAGTTTCAATAATGTTTTTTTCCCTATAAAATTGTAAATCATTTATATCGAAATCGTTTAGCTCTTTAATTTATTGTGTAGAAAAATATCTATTTTTAATCAATTAAAGGTTGCATAGGGTTTCGCACTAGGTCAAATTATTGTGAAGTTATATTTCACAATAATATTTCCTTAAAATTCGAGTGTATACCTTATTTATCAAAAACAAATTAATTAGAGTTGAATGTTCACGCCTGAAAATTTATAATTGTTACACTAGAGTAGCCATTTCTTTTTTGGTAAACCAAGTTTTAAAATAAAAGGGGCTAAACAAATTTACAGCCTACAAGGGACATACCCCAAGGAGGACTAAACAAAAACAAAAAAGAAGGAAAAAAGAAAAAAATAAAATTGCTGGGATGGCCAAAAGGCTACAGGAGGTGGGGAAATGGTGTGAAATGTTCTCCTGCGCAGAGGATAGAATACTTACAAAATGGATTCAGGAGGACATATTGTTTGTATCTATCACAGAAGGACTCAACACTGTAAATCAGCAGTTAAATGGAACAATCAGCAGAGCGTAGCAGCAGCATGACCAAATAGAATAGCACGACCAAATCGGCTCGTAAATGTGGCTATCATAAGATTTACCTTTGCAGGTACGGCTCTTTATGAACACTGCACTCACAGAATGAATTTTTCATGCAATGATAAAAAAACACCTGTAGCCAATAACGTACAAGGCCAAAATTGCACTTCATGCACATGTGGTTACTCCTAATTAATAGCACTTGCATGAAGAAAGACATGCAAGAGAGTGTGACTATGCTTCTATTCTAGGTTAAATTTAATTACCTTACTTTTATCCTGTTTTTAACTGCACCTTCTTTTTTTGCTTGAAAATGGAAAAGCTTCTCAACAGGTTTCAACTGATCAAAGGTCAAATTATGAAGAAAGACATTCTTGTCTTGTTAAAGAAAGTAAATGTTGAATTGGGACGAATAAGGTGGGATAAAGATGGGATCGATGACTATGGCAGCGATCTTCTTTTTTTTTTAAAAAAAAAAAGAAAGTGGGATAAAGATGTATCCGTAGATTAATAAGGTCTCTATCTAGGTAATGACGAAATTAAATGACAAATTACCCATTGATGATGACCTTATCTAGACTAATAAGAAATTGAAGTAACATTCTTCAAATGACCCACAATGCAAAGTACCCGTATGGAATAAAACATGAGAAAGAAGGGGGCAGGGTCGGAGGGATAACCCCTATGCAAGTATCTACCCGTTTGGCTTCCGGATAAGGGTCATGGGGGAAGTTCAATTGTCGGATTATTTATTAGTTAAGATGAGATTAATGATGAGTATATAAGAGACAAGTAGGGTCCACGAGATAATATATTGGATTATATGAAGGAAAATGCTAACCTCCACCGGGTGGAAGACAATACGTAAAAAGTGTATCGATATTTGAGATAAGTGTATTGATATCCGAACTTTTTTGTCATTATATACATATTATCATCTACCTAATGGGTGGAGATTAACGAGACCCTTGCATGAATACTGAAATTAGTAGTATTGTGTTTTGCTAGAGTAGGATAATGATGGAATAAAGATGATGGAAATTTTTTTTGACCATTGAATGAGGGAGATAATCCGGAGAAGGGACACTAGCTAATACAACCGTCCCTCCTCGTATTAGATAATCCCCTACATGAGATACTAAGGGCATGTTTGATTGCAACACTTTTTGCTCTGGATTGGACTAACTCCATGTAGTCTTGGCCGGTTAGTCCCTTGTTTGATAACAACAAGTCTTGTCAACTCTTCCGAGCCGTTCATCTTTTCAATTGATAGTTCAGATTTACAGATGAACTCTTATCGTTAAGAGTGGAGTAACTCTTACCGGATGGCTTAGTGGGTCTTGCCGTCCATCAAGAATAGCAGAGCCCCCATCCCTTGTTTGATGGACTGGATCGGGTCTTAAATCCCACCCAACTAATTTAGTGGGTTGTTGGGGGTACTGGAGAGCCCAAGCTCAGGGGTGGTATTAATTTAATTGGGTGGACTAAATGATTGTTGAGCAGAAGAAATGATTGTTCCCTACTTTAATTTATTTTTTTAGAGTTACTTGGAATTAAAAATAAAATAAAAAATGCTAAGCGTGAATCATAGAGAAGCTTAAGTCCCAATATTGGCAAGCGCTTGTGACTTGTCTTGCTATCAAACAATGGATATGACTAATGGCAGAATAGAAAATGTGAGCTAAGGGAGTTTATGGTACTTTGATAATTTAGTCCTTTTTCTTGTCCAAGAAATCAAACAAGAGACCGGATTGTTTTAAAATAATATTGAGAGGTAAACAAGGGATTGGACTATTATTTAGGGGACTTCCACTGACAAAAAAAAGTTTATTCTAAAAATCAAGACAGGTCAACACCCCCTTAGTCCATGGACTAATAATTCCTGGACTCTTACTCCTGGCATTGATAAGAACAATTATACATACACACCCTCTCTACCACACTCTGCCACACCCCCTCTCACATGTGGCAAAGTGTGGTAGAGAGGGTATCTCTGTATAATTTTTGTATTGATAATACTCCTCTTAGAGGCTGTTTGGCAGCTTCTTTTTTGTCTTCTCATTTTTGCATTTTCAACTTTTAAGTGTTTGAATGACTCATTGCAAAATGACTTATGTAAGAATGATTTCTCTGTTTTTACATTTCCAGAGAAAAAGCCAAAAAGAGGGTGAGAGCTCCTTTTTGCATTCTCCTTGTTTGGTTCATTTTGAGGAGATATGATGAAAGACAATAATGTCCTTCACAATTTTGGTTTATAGCCAAAATACCTTTCATATTGGAGACTTTTTCAGTCACTTGTCCATGTAAAAACATGGATAATACTCCATAATTGATAAAGAATGTTCTGTGCAGTACAAATTTCTAAAATTTATTTATTTTGTTGTGATGAAAGTGCTAATTTTGCCTTAAATTCGTTATTTTTTATTACTGATGGTTGGAAGTGTTCTTATTTTTTTGCAATTAGGAGTAATTGGTTTTAAGTTTTAACTTAACTGTTATTTTAATAGAAACTAACATCGTAACATTGTTGGAGACATTTAATTACCAAAAACCACTGTTCATATAGTTATATGCCGTGTAATACATAAAAAGGGAAAAATGGTATATGACATAAACAAGGGCAAAATGGTAAAAAGTCAATCCATAACTCATTTTCATCATTTTCTCCCAAACACTACTACTTTTGCAAAATGCATTCTGCATATTTCTCCTAAACACTTCTCTCAAATTCAAAACTCATTTTGACCATAATCCAAAAAACCAAAAAACCAAAAAATTAAAAATGAAAAGCTGAAAAGTGGGCTCCCAAACACCCTCTTAGTCTCTCTCTCTCTCTCTCTTAGTTTGAAATCAAACATACTCTTGAGGGACAAGTTAATCCGGACCCACTCTTATTGGTTCTCCTTTCGAACCAAGGGTCTTAGAGTAACCCACCCCACCCCCTATACAATAAAAGTTTATTCGGGTGGACAAAGTTATTGCCGTTCCCCTCAACCCCCTCCAAACCCCATTTTATACTCTCAATATATTTAAGGGGCTATTAAGTAAACTCTCATATTACTTCTTTATCACCCGTTCTGTCTGTCTGCATCCATTTTAACTACCAAACAAATATCTTTTTATTTAATCCCTCATTAACTAATTTTTCCTTATTATACATATTCACCTCTTATCTACCATTCTTCCTTATCCGCCAGCGAAACAAGCCATAACTTTCCAAAAAATCTTGCAAAAAGCATAGTTGCATATACTCTATCTCATCGATGCCTAAATTGGATTTTCATGTTTTCAGTACAGACCCTTAATGTCCAAAATTCAACTTTATATAGCCACAGTTTCTTCGCACTTGGCAAATGTTGGCTCCTAAGATTATCTATAAGAACCCTTGACCAGATAGAAAATCATTAGGTGAATGTAAAACAACAATTGGAAGAAGAAAACTTGAGGATACATGTCTCACTTTTTTACACTAATTTGTTTTTGGATGTTCATGGAGTAACTTGTTACAAGGTCCCATTCTCTCCCTTTCACTTGCTTCTTCTATTACAAAGGTAAAATTCATGATTTTCTAGCTCTATACTAGAAACAAAAACAAAGAAAAATGGATATCAAACCATAACCCATTTCATAACTAATCTTACATTCTTCCCTAAAACCTGAAAAAAATAAGTTCGGATTGCGAAAATCGGAACCAGAAAAGTGGACTCCCATTAAACAAGCAGAGGTCCAAATGCATTTTCACCTCCCTCCATCCCACCCATGGTGTCATACAACGGCCTGTTCAAAGTCTCGGGCAAACAAAACGCAAGCAATCCTCCCACAACCCCACACACTCCAAACACAGCAAACGGAAGCCGGCCGCCCAAGACCACCACAAAAGGCGTCAAAATCGCCCCCATCTGTGCCGCCTGTGTCGCGCACCCAAGCGCAGCGTTTCTAACCACCGTTGGAAACAGCTCCACCGTGTAAATAAACAGCAAGTTGTAAGTCCCGGCCATGCCGAAAATACCCAAAACCCCACACACCATTCTCACCACCTTCCACACTCCATCCCCTCCCACTAAGCATCCGAAAAGGCAGAAGAAACCGCTGAACCACAACGTCCCGATCGCTAGAGGTTTTCTCCCGAATCTGTCCAACAAAATCGCGGTTAATAAGTACGCCGGCATTTCCGCCACGGCGTTGAGGAACAAATTTAGGTAGATATTTGTTCCGAGATTGACCACGTTTAGACTAAGGCCGTAGTAAACGACAGAACACAAGAAGTTGATAGCAACTGAGAGGAAGAGTCGAACACGGGTTATACGTGAACGTACTACGTCTATCAAAGACCCCGTAATGACTTGTTTCCCGTCAGATTCAACTTTTTTCTCTCCATTACCAGTGGGTTCCTTAGCTTCTTCGTCTAGAGCTAAGACGACGTTATCGGGGAGGGATTTTCCGTTGGACTTAGCGATTTCCCGCAGGATTTTCAAAGCTGCATTGGGTTTTCCACGTATGAGGAACCAACGAGGGGATTCAGAAACGAAGGGTACGATGATTAATAGGAAGAGGAAGGAGGGTATAGAGGTGGCGATGTAAAGAGACCGCCATGACTTGAAGTGGTAGGCTATGAAGGAGAGGGCGGCGATGCCGGTGGAGAAGAAGTAGAAGGTGGACATGCCTGCCACGCCGCGCTTGGAAGGGCCGACGGGTTCGGTGGCGAGGACGAAGGCGCAGAGGCCGACCCCGCCCGTGCTGAAGCCGGTGAGGAGGCGGAGGAGGGCGTAGGTGTAGTAGTCCGGGCTGAGGGCCGTTAGAATGCCGAAGACGGCGTTGAGGATGCAGACGACTGTTAGGGAGCCTTTGCGGCCTAGGACGGAGTCTGAGAGATGGCCAAATATTCCGGCACCTGAAAATAGAACATAGTAGTAGTAGTCAATTGTGATGCAATAGCTGTAGAAGTAAATTAATCACAGAGAAAATTATACTTTTGCATAGATGATTTTGTAACGGGTTCTACAAATTGAACGGTTTTTAGAATATCTTGAGCCTATAAAATGTCAACATTTGACCAGATTGGACAAGTTATCAGGGGTGTATAAAAAAACCGAAAAAACCGTGAAACCAGACCGAACCGGTCTATTTGGATTGGTTCTATGGTTTCATGGATTGGTTCTGTTCTAAAAAAATGAGAACCGGACATTTTGGTCGGTCCCTGATTTCATAATTAGTAACCGTGGTTCTAACCGAACCAATCCGTATAATTCATTCTTTGAATTCATTTCAGCCGTTTCAGTATTCATTGTATGTTGGCAGCTTAAGAGTCTTCTTGGAACTTATCGCACATGTTAGTAATTTGTCAATCTACGCCCGAGAGAAAGGAAGAGGGGGATAATTTAGAACCAAAAGTAGAGCCTCAAAGGTTGTAGAATTGATGACTGGGCTACATGCCGGAAATGATGACTGGGGTCTAATCATACCTGGCCCAAGCCCAAGACTAGGATGTGGGCCTGGAACAAAAAGTGAAGAGAAACAGAAAGAAAGGAAAGTGGTGTGGAGAAGGAAAAGGTAAAGCGTAAAGGGAGTAGAAGAACTCTGAAGATAAGTCTAGGCCGTTGGGGTAGCTGAAAGAAAGATTATTCAGTGTTTCCGAAAAATTGCTCCTCACCGCCACCGACGTTAAGGTGGAACTCACATTTTATTTCTTCGATGGTCAGAGTGGCTGGACCAACTTATGCGTTGTTATTCCCCTCTCTAGTTTGTTTATAGGCAGGCCATCCACGTACTATTTGAGATTGAATTCGCTAAAGTAATCTGTAATATTGATCATCAAACAAGCAAATAAAAAAGGTTTTAGCATTCATACACGCCCGATTACAAGCAATTTGGATCAATTCGACTGATAAACATATAAGGTTTTACTCATTCTATATTCGTTAAACTTTTAAAACACATTCAAGTATTTTCTTGAGTCCACAGAGTCTCAATTATATACCTACTACTACATGGGAGTGACGAAAAAGAGCCACATGATGTTTCAATTCTCTTACAATAACATAGACATGTAAAACTCATGCAAACGAAGGCAATAACTTTTCCTATTATAGAAGGAAGAAGAGAATGGGACTATGGGAGGTCTAATTATTCAATTCTCTTGGAGCACAGTTACATGGATGCTTCAGTACAATCTAACATTACATATTCTTTTGAGATCCATGAATAAGTATATGGACCTTATATAAATGTGTGGTGTTAGAATGATTCAGAATACAACGTGACTATGGTTCGGGACTATCATGAGTGATGGAATTCAAATCAGTACAAGAGAATTGGTCTTCCCGTCCCTCATTTACCGAGTAATAACCGGAGTTGGGGGCGTGCTGTGCACCCGCACGGCGCGGCCGGCCGGCCGGCCACTCTTCGGCGATCCGAGACGTTCACCGGATAGCCCTCGTCGAGTACTACAAGTGTACCAAAAATCAACTTGACCGGATATCGTTAAGTACCTAATCGGAACACAAATAGATTGAAATGAAATGGAACACAAATGTACATAAACACTGGATCCGATTCACTAAACCCATTTTTTTCAAGCTATTTGTGTTCCGATTAGATACTTAACGATATCCGATCAAGTTGATTTTTGGTACACTTGTAGTACTCGACGAGGGCTATCCGGTGAACGTCTCGGATCGCCGAAAAGTGGCCGGCCGGCCGCGCCGTGTGGGTGCACAGCACGCTGCACAACACCAAGCTGTGCAGCACGGCCCAGCTCCGTAATTACCGGGCCAAAGCCTGGGGTAAATATGGATGGATTTTCCCTCACCTGGCTGTCACGTTCATCTCTATCCTTCTTGATGATCAGCCCAAAGAGTACTAGGCAACTGGTCAGCCCTCCACTTTGTCGTTTTTTAGTATTTGTTTATTTGTTGTGACACATTCACAATACAGATTCGTGGATGACTACCTAGAATATGGAACGGATGAGATGACATATTAGCCGAGCTTTGTAGTGTTCGAGCTCAACTCGTTAAGTAAACGAGTTGAAAATCGAGTTCGAGCTCGGCTCGGTCATAAACGAGCCGAGCCCTTATCGAGCTGAGCCAGGGTAATTTACTTAACGAGCCTCCTTAAACGAGCCGAGCCTATGCAATCGAGCCGAGCCGAGCTTTAACGAGCTCGTTAACTAAACGAGCCTGAAAATCGAGCTCGAGCTCGGCTCATTTACTTATCGAACCGAGCCAAGCCGAGCCACGAGCTGCTCGCGAGCAGCTCGGTTCATTTGCAGCCCTATCTCTAACCACAACTTTTTGTTTTTTGTTTCTCTCTCTTTTTTATTTCCTTTTTGCAACACATGATGAGGGAAACAAATTTTCAAATTTGCAAGAAAAATATAGTAGTAAACTCTTTCTAACATCTTAAATTTCAGATAATTTGGTAGTGAAAAATTCATTATCGCTACATATCATGTATTTAAATTTCAATTTTTTTCCGCAACATGCAAATAATTTTGTTAGTCGAACAACCAACCCCAAGGGTTTTGGGAAAGTAAATTAAAAAAAAAAGCAACTAAAGGGCCTTTCCTTGAGAGGTCGTAAGTTCGAATCCAATACAGGTGCAATATTTTAAACCTTGGGACCACTGACAGTGCCGGCCCCGACTTTGGGGTTGCCCAAGTCCGATCCCTAGTTTTGTTGCCCACTTAATATTAAGTTATAAAAATAAAAAGACATACAATGGTAATTTAAAAAAAGAAGCAAGGTTATATTGTGTTTTTTAGATTGAATTAAGTAAAAAAAAAAAATATTCACAATATTCAATTGGGTTATCGTACTTTAACATATTCAAAAACACGTTTTTAATAGAGATTATAGTTAATCCACTTATTCTCTCTCATGACAAAGTAGTACGAACATAAGTTTTTATATTATGATGTGTGAGAAAAATTCAAAATTTAAAGGATACAACTATAAAAGATAAACGCAAAGATATAACTGTTAAAGTTTGTCTGTTTTTTAAGAAACTAAGAAATTATCCGTTACTTTAGCTATGATTGATGTGAAAAAAACTAATACATCATGTTAGTTCGCTCATTTTTTTCCAATTCTTCACTATTGAGGATTTTTTTTAACGAAATGCAAAAACATAGGAATGTCACTTTTACATTATTATTGTAAATATGTAATTGTTAAATGCAAAATTTTTAGTAAAGTATTTGAGTAATGTGATTTTCGTAATAATGTGGATTGAGAAAGAAAAAAAAATCTAGAACCACACCCAAGATGCATGCACATTTGCACAAACACACATAAATCAATGGGGGTTCACACACATAACACTACCAATTTTGTGTGGTCCAACACATTTATGAGTATTTGTACATTTTCGTACTAGATTTGTTGGAAAAAAAATGAAATTAACAAAAATAAGGAAAGAAAATGAGAGAAAACAAAAATGGTCCAAGAGATGGCCTAATCAAAAGATAAGGAGTAGTTAACAAGTCTCAAACACGGACCACTTGGGTATTATGGCAGCAAACCGACCACCACACCAGGTAGGTTGTTTCATTGCATCAATGGTAGAAACATTTTTATATTTATACATAACTTACGTTTTTTTTTTTTTTTTTTTGGGTTGCCCCTGCTCAGGGGATTGCCCGAGCCCGCGGGCTTGCGGGACTTACCTCGGGGCCGGCCCTGACCACTGAAGGGTTTGCTCAATCGTTAACTTTAGAGTTCTGAAATTAGTTGGGGTAAGCTCAAATTGGTCTGGACATCCAGTAATTTAAAATAAAAAAAAAAAGAATTTATAAACGTGTTTAGCTCCTTTGAGAAGAAGTCCAACCATAAGTGAGTGAACATAATTATACTCTTGTCAAACATGATTAGACCACTTGTGTGACTACTAAAGAGGGGAAATAAAATTTGGCATGTGCATAGAGAGCCGTGATGAAATTTTTAACACATAGATCCCCTTTTGCTAACAAATAGGATTAAAATAGCAATATCAACAGGGTTTAATATTGAGGTGTAAGAAACAAGACTCTACTTTTGTAAGAGAGAAGTGGGAAACAAGTATTCGAGATAAGGACAGTCCAAACATAGAGATTGACAATTAATCTGCAAATGTAACACTCTTGTCTGTTGATGTTTAGCATAATTAATAGGAGTAAATATTTTAAGTAATCCTATCTGTGCAATATAAATATGGAAATAATAAGTCCGTAAAAACATAAAAATTCAATATGCCTCGTATTCTCTCCGTCCCAAATTGTTGGTCCTGTTTGGATTTCAATGTAATATCTTGGAGTTGTTAATTGTTCGTCAAAACCCTTGCGTGGAGTGGCAATAACAATTTCAGGACAGCGACATACTTCTCTAATCACATACCAGGTTACTATTTGTTAGTACTTTTTTTTTTCCCCAAATCAGTGGTCCCGGTATGTTGGATTGAATCCAGAATCGTCCATCAATTTTGACCTTAATGTCGAAGACTTTGGACTTCATACATAATCATCCAATGAGTATTGTATCCTCGTTCATGCATGTTCCTATATCAAATTCTTTTTTACCATGTCACCATGGTAAAAACTGGCCGGAAATTCTAAAGTGTTCCTCATCTTGTTCGCGAGAGATGCCGGAAATTGTTGTTACTCTCTCTATCTCTGTCTCAAATTGTTGGTCCCTTTTCACTATTTGTAACCGATATTTGATATGTATCTTTGTTCATTCTATACAATCGCTACACTTACGCGCCCCCATACCCCTAGTTAAGTCGCCGAAATGGCATGAGATTATATCCAGAAATTATGAAGACTAAAACGAAGCTAATAATTACCACTAATGACAGATACCAAATGTTACGGACACAACATCCGAACACAATACTCACGTGGAAATGGACTCATACGTGGGTCCCACAGTATTCTAACAGATGTGAGAGAGAGAGAGAGACACGAGCAACTCACCGATCATACAGCCGCCAAAGAAGAGGCTCTGAACCAACCCAACCTTATACTTCTCCCCACAAACCAACCCCCACTCCGCCACCGTCGAGCTCCCCAACCCGCCGATCCATTCCCACGACCCCGGTTCAAGCCCGCAAACACTCCCACCCGAACCGGCCCCACACCCGCCGCCACCACCAACGCACCGCCACTCCGGTTCGCGGTCCGCGAATATCATGACCATCGTGTGAAAGGCCTCCAGGGCCCACGCCAAGCTCGTCAAGACGAAGTGCTTCATTTGCCACGGCCCGAACTCGCCGCAGTACTTTTGCAACATGTCGTCGATGCAGAGTTTCTGTGGCTCGGCGACGGAGTTTTTTTCCGGTGGGAGTAATGGTGACCGGAGGCCCCCGTCGGCGAGATCCATCCTCGTTTTTTTGGACTAGAGTTGGGGAGAGAGAGAGAGGTTTGGCAATGTGGCGCAGAAGATATGGGCCGAGGGAATTTGTACCGGATATACTTGGTTGGCTTTTGTCTGGGCTATATTTGGGTGGAAGCGTGACTTTGAGTTGATAAACTCGGACACGTGGACGGTGGTCATTGAGTTGATTCTTGGGGTCTAAAATTGGAATTCCAAGTTGGAATACCTTCTTTTTTTTTTTTTTGGGTTAAAAAAGAACTTCATTGAAATTAAAACAATATAATAATATATCTCTAAGGTATTGTTTCCTACCGGTACCATTCCCTGATGCATCTGCACATTTGTTTGCCTCCCTGTATACGTGTTTGAAGGTTATCGTCTCATGTTAACTTGATTCTTTATTATGAAATAATGACTCACGTTTAAATTTTATATAGAAGGAATTTTTTCCGTGTTAAATTGTTACTGGTATTATTATTTGATAAAAACCTAACTTATCATCCTTTGAACCTATCTCAAACGAGCTTCCATCAAGCTAAATATGAGCTAAACTCGTGTGACTTAGAATTTTATCCAATATTAGAATACAAAAACAAATACACAGCTGATTTCATCAAGAGCTTTAAAGAAAATATTCAAAATAGGATGAGCCCAACAAAATCAGTCTAGAATGAGGAACCTAACCTTTCTAACGGATGAGAACGAATCTTAAAGCCAAACCAGCTAATGTCCCTTCCCTAGTAGTGTTCTTTTTCTCTCATTCACAGGAATATCCGGACACCTAAAAAAAGGATTCGGGTTCCTGTAGTTAGGCTCGGCACGACAGGCTCACAGGGGTGTAGTGTCACGTTCTAGCCGTCCATTTCAGTAATCAATAGTCGAAATTTTAATAAGTGATTGATAAAAAGGATTGTCGTTTTTATGTGCTTTGGCAGATCCACCTGTACTCCCTTGAGATTCTGGAAGTCTTTGATGAACATCCTAACCCTTGGCAAAGTAAAAACTAAAAAAGGTGGAATTTTCCAATGGAAGGACATTTTTGAAATTGGAAACTGATTGGATTTACGGGCCCACGTACCAGTATTCAACAATTAATGGACAAAGGCACTCTGAGCTATCTTTTTATCCATACATGAGGATGTATATCTCCAGAATATGCAAGATCCATATGACAAGTGAAAACAAACCCAAGTTCTTCAGGATTTGGCTAAAACTGTTATAAAAAAAATTATTTTATTTTGGGAGTGAATGTAAATTGATTTGATTCCTAGTCAATGTCTTTTCGATGGAACATGTTTTACCGTGGACAGATCACGTCCTTTACGAATAAATGTGCCAGTGCCATTGATTTTCTGAAGAGGTTTATAAATATCATGTCCCTCATCCATTATACCGGGATTCGACAGAGTTGTTTGTCCATAATTTTATTGATTCCGAGTCCATTTATAAGATGGTTTGACAACCCTCCAATTGCAGTACTCTTTTGGGGGATTCTAATCAAGTAGTATAGGAAGACAAGTATCAATGCAAATCGTAAGCACCATGCAAATCGTAAGCACCGTTGTACAAGCCAAATATGTCTTTCTGAGTACAGAGTGTTTTGACACTTGCCTTGATTACCATTACATTATTTGTTTGGTCTGCAAGGTGGTTGAGATTTTGTGTATTTCTAATTGATCTTCAAGTTTGTTGAGGTTTTGTGTATTCCTAATGGAAAAAACTACGGGTACACCACGCATACACATCAAATGTGCACACCAAGTTGATGTAGCAGATGAGAAGAAACCTATTTTTTCGGATGGACCCAACAATAGATTTCTCCTTATCCGCCATATCAGCTTGGTGTGCATGAGTGGTGTACCCATAACATTTCTACCGATTCTGTTACATTTTCTAACAACTACAATTAACAGTCATTGGAATCACAACAGTACCCCATTGCAATATTACAAGCGTGACTTACATTAAGATACCATCTGATGTGACACCTTACATAACGCTAATTATACAGGCTCACAAATAAAATAAAATAAACGCGATTGGTGTCATGTAGCCACATCAGAGAGTACCACATTAGGTTCATATATGTTTTACCCTAGCTTATTCACTGGCATGCCATTGTAAAGCTACAAACTAGGTCATTTTCTATGACTACATTCTGTAACTCCTCCCCATTATGCTCAACACCAAGCAGAAACAGAGACCAGGTTCCTGTCCTTCCACCCCAACAGCATAGCCCCATCCTTCTCCACAAGGGTATAATGTTCACAGTAAGACTTCAACAACCCCCCAATGGCAGAGTTCACATAAGAGCTCAGAGGAAACTGCCAGAACCCCGCCATCATAAACCTCGATTTCCACTTTCCAAACAGCTCGTGGCGCTCCACCCTCTCCTTCCCTTCACAAGCAACAACGTTCACGATGTCTCTAGCCAGACAGTGCATCTCCGCGTTAATCCGCTCTTTCTGATCCCGAGGCAGGGCCACGTCTATGGAGTCGAACATCGCCGAGTAGTAATCGAGCGCCTCAATGAATCTAGCTACAAAGGGAGCCGTGTTCGTGTTTGATTCTTGCTCCACCAGAGTGACAACCTTGGGAGAAAGCGACTTCACCATCCTGAGAAGCCCGTCTCTAGGGTTTCTCACGTCTACACTCTCATCCGGCGTGTGGTGGAGCTGAAGAGGGAAATTGACAACCACAGCCTCCCCTGGCCTTACACAAAGCATTTCCCGTGTAACTTCTGAAGCAAAAACCGGTAACGGATGAAACTCCACCGGGATGTTGAATTTCTCAGAAATTGCTTCCAAACGCCTCCCAACTGCTTCTAAACCACTTCCACGGGCATATTTAGAAGCCGGGTCATCAATCCCCGTGATCCGCACGCGAGGGGCCCCACTGGGTCTCGCAGCGAGGGCCTGTAAGAGAGTCATCCACTGGGTCCCCTGACATATTTGGTAGTCAATAATGTGGATGCAGTCTTCATTCCTGCATGCCTCGGCAATTGCCCCATTTGCAGCCATATAACCGAATTTCAAGTAAGGGCAGATTTCGTAGAGGATGTGCATATAGGAAAGTAAGTCCTTTCCCTCTGGCTGCTCCTTGCACTTGAGAGATTGGTATATGTAAGAGCCCGATAACTCTTTCCTTGCTACCAACCCTTCAATCATATAAGCACCGAGACGCTGGATTGGCTCCCCACTGATTGATACAGCACTCTGAGCTTTTTCGATCAACTTTTCAAAATCTGCTAACTTGTTTTCAGATAGAGCTTTAGCACATGCAATCAGCAACTCCTTCAGATTTTCAGGTGGTTTGCCCTGAAAAGAAGTCTCTTCCATTGCTTTGTAATGCTTCCCATTGTGAGATACAGGCGTATGCGAAACCTGGAGTTCCTGGTTCCACGCCATCGACATCTGAGTCGTCTGACCAGATGATTGTGGCCGATAATTTCCCCCCCAAGAAGGAGAAGGTGTCATTGTCACTTCTTCCTCCTCGTCATTTTCCATTAGGGCAGTCTCTAATTCCTGCAGTTTGTATTTTATGTTCTGACCAACATTTGTTTTCTGGATAAATGAAGCTCCCTCAAAACGTGACGGTGGAGTATTTTGATAGCACTCCAGGGAAGAAGGGCTTAACTGCTGGAAATAGCTGTTAGTTTCAAGTGGAGAGCTACAAGAAAGGCTACCCACAGAGGGATTCTCTGTGGAGCTGTGCTGGTCCAGAATGTTGCTCGATGGGGTAAGCGGCTCAGAATGAGTTGAGAAAGGCGAGTTATATGAATTCAGTGAATCAAACTTCAAGGACTCGAATAAACTATCAGGTATAGGTAGAACTGTGGGATAAGAAGAGTAGGATAAGTCTGCACCAGTCACGCCATATCCGAAAGAGTGACGCGATTCCATGCTAAAATCTTTGCATCAGCCGTTTGATGAAATAGTAATTCTGATAAGCAATTACTGATTCAGGAAATGAATTTCCCCCTGCTTCTCAGTACAGATAAGTTTTGGCAGCTAGCACTACTATCTTCAACTTTGAAAACTTCTCAGTCTTTAAACAAAAAGGTCAACCTGCAATAACGATCGTTTGTTATGTCACTCCATTAAAACATTTAATTTGACTTTTTGCTACAAGTTAATTTCCGAAGGGCCCACACAGGAAAACAGCCAAGTCGATGTTTTGTGGTCAAACATACAGAGTTGTGGTAATCAAAGTTTCAACTTGCACATCACAAAGCAAAAGTTGGCAAAACAAACCAGTGCACCAAAAATGCTTCTGGTATTCAGTCCTATTTTGACAATTATGGCCGGTAAATATGAAGTCACCAGTAAAAACAAGGATTGAATTTTAAAATCAACAAGACGACAACATTCCGAACATGGAAACAAGGATTAAATTTTAAACATAAATAAATAATTCCGGCACTTGGACGCAAACTATTGACTTAGCACAACGAATTTCTTCTTCTACAGAAATATTTCAATAACTTATTCTTATAAATGACTATATCAAAATGAGACACTTATAATAAGCCAACCAACTTGAAACATGATATTTCCAAATAGAACTAATTTGACTCACAAACTTGGTGTTTCAATTAGAGCTACATGTGAAGCTCTAATAGATTAGAGGCCTAAAACATAGACCATCTCATACTGGTTCAAAATTAGCATTCCACTCAATGATGCTTTTCGATTGTCAACAATCTATCACAAGATAAAAATTTAGAGTGATTGTAATTTGGTCATTACATAAAGAACAAGAGAAACTAAAATCTCCACCCAACTTGCACATGCACCATAGGTTTGGTTCAATTAAGCCTCCATTGGACCTTTAGCTCAAAAATCAAGTTTTTAATGGAAAATTGGAAATAAAGAATACTCAATCCAAAAAAAAACCTTCCACCACTCTAACTGTTCTCTTTTTAGTAACAAAAAGACAATAAAGCGAGCAAAGCTTGAAAAAACTTGTTCTCTATTATACTACATGCAAGAACCTTTTTGCAGGGATTCCTCATAATCAACGCCGTGAAATGAAACAGTAAACAAGGAGGCATGGAAACTCTTTTAGAAAGAAAAGAAATAAACCCAAACAAAGTGAAGAATCAGGAGCAAATACGGCATGATAAGAAAATGCAAGTAACAAACTATACCCGCAGCAAAATTATTGATTCTATTGTTATTTTTTAATTTATAAACCCAACACAATAGCATCTAATGTCTAAACCCATAAGAAAAAGCTACAGGCAATCAAAAATTAGCTAATTTAGCCTATATCATTCAACTAAGTCCCATAAAAGGAAAAACCATAGGGTCTGCTTATGGTTTTGTGACCAGTAATCTCCAACTCATCGGTCGTAACATCTCAAAGGACAGGGTGCTTGTGACTAATAATCACCTAACAACTGAGGGTCATTTTTTGGCACCCAAGAGAACATAAGTCTGTATCTTAATAGCTCAATTGATTGGTTTGAGTTTCGAGTTGCTAATGAAAACAGGTACACAAAAACCACACGTCTGAATTCTTCTCTATCTTCAAGTTCCTCACCGACCAAAGGGGAAAATCTGCTTATATTTATGTGACCAATAATCACCAACTCGTCACATCTCAAAGGACAGGTGGCAGGGTGCAAACTAGCGGAGCTTGGCTAATTTACTGAATGAGCCAAAAACTTGAGCTCAAGCTCAGCTCGGCTATAAACAAGCCAAGCCAGATATATTTATAAAATGAGTCTTCACAAACAAGCCTAGCATAGCATAGACGAGCCAACTTTTAGAGTGTTAAGCTCGGCTTGTTTACTAAAAGAGCCGAGGCTCGAGCGGCTCGGTTCGTTTGTAGCCCTTGATTGTGACCAATAATCATCTAACAATTGAGGATCATTTTTTGGCACCCAAGACAACGTAAGTCTGCATCTTAGCTTAATCAACTGGATTGAGTTTCGAGTTTGAATTCTTCTCAATCTTCAAAGTTCCTCACCGACAAAACCAAACCAAACCCTAGCCTCAAATCAGAAACCGAAACAGAACTACCGACAGCTAAAAATCAAGCAACACGAAATACAAAATCAAGATAGAATCAGACAAGTTCCGATCCGTACCTGGAAATTCAACAGATTAAGAAACCGGAGGTTCGCTAAAGATGGCTCTCTCGTAGTGTGCTGAAAGTTGAAGGGGGGAAAAATGAACGGACTTCGACCAGATAAGTATGCTCCCGTATATATATAGATAGAGAGAGAGAGGGGGGGTAACGGAAAGGTAACGGCGACGCTGGGTTTGACGGTTTGACTCACACTGTAGGGTTCGTGTGGGCGTGGGGCAGACGGCAGCGATGACGTTTGATTTAACGGCTGGTTACTACCGCCCACCAAATTGCGCTTGATCTTGAAGAACATGAACATTCTTGGCTCTTTCAAGCTTTATGAAGGCGAGTATACTTTAATGCGCTGGTGTCACGCGCTGAAACGTAAAGAGTTTTGACTAGTTTGACCCTGACGTGGTACGCGGTCTCTCTGACTGTCTTTTTGGACTAATTTGCCCCTGCAACAAATCAACGAAAAACACCTCCTACTGACTAAATGTTGTGTACTGCCTCAGACTAATATATTTGGGCCACTATTTTACTGCTGAACCGTTCTACAAATACCAACCACGTACTGACCGGTGTCGGAGACTCCGTTGTGAGTTTCAAACGATCAATCCGAATCGTTGATTCATCTCAGAAAAAATTGAATGAAATGGGGTGATTTTGGATCGAGCTCATAGAGCCGTTCGATTGTATCGATTCCCACGTGGGCCCACTTGGAATTTGATTCTGAGATGGATCAACGGTTCGGATTGATCGAGCGCATTATCCGACGCCGTTTGTACACATTCTATGCAAAGGGGGTCGGTACCCCTTGTTTTTCCATTTATTGCTCACTTGAAAGGAGTCCAATTACGGTCCGTGGGTAAAATTATGTGTAAACTGACTCCAAATGAGTTGATGGCACATGAGACCGGAGCAAAACCCTAAATCTTAACCATCAGGCCTACGCCTTGTGATTGTGCATACTTCACTTATAAGTGAACTAAGCTACTTCGAGCACAAATTCTGTTTGACTCGTTAAAAATTCATTTGAGATTGGTTCATAACCTAAACAAGTTAAAGTTGGAACATTTTTTTTTTACGGTTGTTATAACCGGATGGTTGTAGTGAGCACCATCCGGCCATTCATTTCGACACCGACGGCTCGGATTTAATTCAAACTCTGATTGACCTGAGCCGTTCATTGTTTGGATTAAAATTCAAGCGTTCATTATCGAGATGGACGGCCGGATAAGCTTACTACAACCCTGTAGTGATAGTGAGCCCTCACTACAAAGACCCCGTACCCTAACAACATACCATGCATTGTACTCTCATGCATTTAGTGAAAGTTCAAAACCTCGCCCACCTCATCCCTAATTCCGAGTAGAGTTGAATTCTTGAACGAAACTCACTATCCAAAATGAATCTTACGAAACCACAAAAGGTTTTCCAAAAGAGCCTTTTAGAAATATTTGACCAAAACTAATCTTTAGCAGGTAAACCACGGAATAAGTCTTGGGTCCATGTCACTTATTTTGACTTAAACTGTCTTAGATGTGTATTTCAAGTTACCATATTTTAAGAGATACTATTATTAGTCCACGAGATCATGTTTATCACATGCACATGTACAAAATACTATATATATAACAAAAAAAAAATTGAGAAGTTTCTTTCGGATCGGGTCAATCTATTTTTTAAAATAGATTATCGTAGGAATTACAAATGAAATGAGTTCTAATCAATCATTAATTAAGCACATTGTCATTGATGACTAAATAATTAGTACGGAGTAATCATTTAGTTCACGCAGCAAACAGGATACCATCTAATGAACACCATAGCTAGTGCGGTTGGTTCTTTAATCCTTCCAAGTGAGAGGTTCTGAGTTTGTCCTCATGGAAGAGGTGCATGCCCGACTCCTGATGTAGTACAACATTATATTGTTTGGAAAAAGAAAAAAAAAAAAAAAAAAAAAAAAGGGAAAAAAGAAACGTTTACCAACTCCTCATACCAATCGTCATAGTTTTCGATGATATTGTTATTAATCGCACTGATATATGGCTTAGCCGTATGAGATTTGCCATTGAAATTAATCAAAGTTTCTCATCCTTAATTTGGGCTAACCCAAGACCGATAAAGCGTATCTTGGTCCTTTCCAGTGACAGAGAAACTCAAGCTCAACACGGAGGGCAGTAGCAGAGGAAACCCAGAACAAGCAAAATTTGGACGAGTTTTTAGGGAAGAGGGAGGGCACTGGATTCTGGGATACCTAGGAAGATTGAAAGATTGCACTAGTCTTGAAGCTGATTTGGGGGGACTGTTTAGGGAGCTGGAGCTCATCAAAAACCGAGAAATGGAGACAGTGGACATTGAGTACAACTCAACAGCAGCCATCACCCTTATTAATGAAGATCATCCTGAGCATTCTCCTCATCTTATCCTGATCAAGGAATGCAAGGCCCTCATGGCTGTCACGGTGAGTTCTTTGAAACATGTTCTCCATGAAGGAAACAAGATGGCAAGCAAACAAGCATGGGAGCTAATCAAGAGGACAAGATGGTGTCACATATTAGTCTGCCAGTTGGTGTTATCCCACTCCTTGAGGCGGATACGAGGGGAGTGGTGTTTGAGCGTGTTTACCTTTCTTTTCTTTTTTCTTTTTCATTTTTTAACTTTCTGGTGTACAAAAATAAATTCCTAATTTGAGGCCTATCATAGTAAACAAATTTATGGGAGACAGGTGGGCCCAACCGTTACTTTGACTAGTATCATGGTGGCCAACAGCCCATGATGCGGCCTGTAAATTAAGCCCCATACGTTGGGTCAGGCCCATATGGGTCACGATGCCTCATTCTGTGGTAAGGGTCCCCCTCAATATTCTGGGACAAGGATCAGGCTTCTCTTCAGTTTGTGATTTCAGATTCTCAATCATACAAAAATGTTTTAATGAATAGGTTTTATTGAAAATTTCATCACGGGAAGAATTTTCTAGAATCTAAATCATCAACTGCTGAGATGAACGATCCAAATGGAATACGGGCTTCTCTTCAGTCAGGGTCCTTAAGGTAACCCAATAGATAAAATGCTGGCTTCTTTTTTAATCTTCGGACTTTGAATTTTATTCTTTGAAAGTTTGAAATAAAGACATAGTTGAACCTTATATTCTTTGACAAATAACTCTTTTTTGTTACAATAAAAAATAATAATCCATCACAAAAGTGGCAAAAACTTGAAATTAGTTTTGAAAGTTAAAAATCTTAGTCAGAAATGAAGTCAAAAAATTGAAAGAGAAAGCATATTATCTCCCACTGAAATTTCAAAGGTTTCGATTCCTTTGGATGGGTTGTTACTGGTAATGGATGCTCTGTTTTTCGGATTATTTGTCTTGGGTTGTTCTTTCTTCTAAATATTAAACCAAGAGAACTGATTTTCTTTTCATTTTCCTTTGAAAACCAAACAAAGGAAAGAGAACAACTTCTCCTCACATTTCTCCCTTTTAATTATTGTCTCTCTCTCTTTCTCTTACCTTACTCAAGTTAGCAAACCCTAACTTGTTTGTCTTGGGAATGGATATGTTATGTCGTGGGTCCCAAAAGTCCAGCGTTTGTTATCGCATTATGGACAAAATTTCATATCCTGACAGTGTCTATGTCCCAGTATATGAAATCCCATGGAATGAGGGGTTTTATATCTCCTCCATGAAGAGCCAATATTACATGCAACTCTTTTGCCCTGTAACGACCCGGATTTTAGCCCTATTTTTTTTTTTTGAAATAGTTTTATTGCTAAAATTTAGTATTGATTAAATTTATTTTTGTGATTTAGTGGTCCTAATCCCATTACACTATCCGGTTACCCTAACCAAAAATCCTAAACTACGGTCCTAACTCTACTAAGCTTCCTTTATCCTTTCAATCAAACCATCATTTCCACCAGCAAAATTTGTTTGGCTATTTTCGGGCTCCCACTTTCCCCAACCAATAAGTAACCAACACACCCCTCTAATACTCTCCCTTATATCCTAAACAAAAGATTTCCTCCAAACTTCCTTTTACCCGTGAGATTAAGTCTTAAAACTTAACCCTTTAAACTCCCTTCCTCCCTTCACATTACGGAAAGAAGATAAGAGAGAGATATTTCGGCAGAGAGAGAGAGAGAGATAGCTGCGTAGGAAAGAAAAAGAAGGAAGAAGAAGAAGTTCGGACCGTTCGACGCAACCGAGGCCCATCCAAATCACTCCGGTTTAGCTTAATCTTCGGAAGAAAGGTAGGTTACATCCTACTGAACCCATCGGTATATAATAAGTTGATTTTTGCTAAGTAGAAACAAAACCCGAGCATTTCGTTAGTTGCAAGGTAGTATAAATGCGTTTTTAACCTTCTGAGCTGCTGGGTCCCGTCCAAAACAATCAGAACCTAACTTTTTCCATGATAGAGTTGTAGTTCATTTCATAACGAACATATATAATACGTTGATTTTCGTTGAGTAGAAACAAAACCCGAGCGTTTCGATCGTTGAGGAGCAGTGTATATGCGGTTTTGAACTTCTGAGCCACTGGGTCCCGTCCAAAACAATTTGAACCCAACTTTTTCCGTGATATAAATGTAGTTCATCTCATAACGAACATTTTGATATATAATACGTTGATTTTCGTTGAGTAGAAACAAAACCCGAGCGTTTCGATCGTTGAGGAGCAGTGTATATGCGTTTTTGACTTTCCAAGCTACTGGGTCACGTCCAAACCACTTCAAATCCAACTTTTTCTGTGATAGAAGTGTAGTTCATGTTCCAACGAACATTTTGATATATTATTTGTTAATTTTCATCGTGCATAGACAAAACCCGGATGTTTCGATCGGGGGAGTATATGACTACCACCCCACTCGGTATAGTACGCCGACTTGAAATCAAGTGAATAAATAGTTTGGAAACTTTTCAGAAAACTAAACCAACTGTGGACCTTTGGCCCCACTTTATTCTTATAAATTTATCTTTGTGTTCAAGGAGTTAGGCTAGTATTTGATAAAAACTGTTGCACCTTCAACCAGTTTTGAGCATATTAGAATAGTCATATATTAAAAGTGTTAATTAGCATTTGGATGTAATACTTTGTGGAGTAAATTATGAAAGTTTAGCTTATGTCATTACTCTGTTATTGTTGTATTATTATTTTGCACTCGAGTTCTTAACGCATGTTTTAGATTATCTTTTTATAGCAATGTTGTTATGCAAATTTGTCATATCCCTATAACTTAGACGGACATTTGCTTCATGGGTGGGTTTACGGTTTGGAGATTTACATGTAGATGTAAATTGAAAGTAATGAAAAAAATGGAAATGTGTGGAAATATTGTTGAGCTGACGAGCTGTGGTTCCGGGGGTGACCGGAGTGGGCCCCGGACGGATGAACATTTTGAATACGAAACCCTAGATAGGACATGGTGGTGATTGACTCTCAAGAATGGTCGGGCTATAAGGGTGGCACTGTGCTTGCGTCGCAGCCCGGGGATGAGTTGTGGGGCCGCACTCCCGGTGAATCTCGTTTATCGTGCCTTGGGGTCATGGAAGTGGTACTCGGGTATATAACTCAGGTTCTCTGTCCGGATCTTCGCAATGGGGAGTCGAATCACACCAGTTGGCCTATGCTAGAGGTTGGAGGGTAGGATGGATCTCGTGGCAGAGAATCCTAGATGACACGTAGGTAAATGGCTAGTAATTAATCAGTAAATGTTATTTTTGTTATCTCATGTTATTCGTTTATTATGCATGTTTATCTGTTACATACATGGGGTTAAGTAGAGTAGGATATTCCTATTGGGCTTTTTAAGCTCACCGGTACTTGTACCGCGGTGATTTATCACCAGGTAATGAAGATGGAGCTGAAAGACCGTGCAAACAGACAAATTTCAACACTGCTGAGGAGAAAGCCAACGAGCCTTGGTTTCCGTATGCTTAGTCGCTCTGAACAAAATTAGTCGACTACATTTTGAAAGCTTCAAGTCTTATTGAAAATTTTAATATTTTGACAGTTTAACTTTAATTCGATATGGTTGTAAAATTATAACGATTGCTTTCGGTACGGTTTTATGATGGATCTATGAAATCTTTTTTTTTAAATTGACTTTTCAATTTATTTTAACGTTTCCGAAAAATCGGGGCGTTACATGCCCTCTCTGGTTTTGTCATCATGTGGTTTGTACATGGATAAAATAGGAACATGCTTATCACAATCCCAACTAAAACAAACACCGGATTTTTTTTTCTCTCTTCATCATTTCTATATCACAAGACTGACAAGAGAATATCACATCTATACCCTAAGGATTCTATATACTATCTTTTTATCTCCAAGCAAATAAACGAGCCAAATGGCACTGAAACTTTTGTCCCTTTAGAACTACGAATATATCCCAAATGTTGGGTCAATCTCCCATATATTATTACCAGTACTTGTCTTTTTTTTGAAAAATTATCGGGTAGTCTTGGGACACCACGTGACAGGGCCACACCAGCCCTTGATAATTAGTCGTGCCCTAATGCCCTTTGTTTCCTTTTCGTTTAACATAAGCTTTTGAGTTGGGTTTGGTTTCGGGCATCAACCCGAAAAATGGTGCTTTTGAGACAACTAGACACGTGCATAAACTTGTTACTAAAGTTACTTATTGGAGTGTTTAACTAAGAAAGGGGTTCGTTTTCATCTTTTAATGTTAATTTTAGGTGTACAATTATGATTCGCATGGGTGGCTCTACCACTTTTTTGGTCAAGCGAACCCCTGACTCGGTTCAAAAACTGCACTTAAATTTTATTCTTTATAGGTAGAATAATTTAGTATTTATAAAAATATTATCTGCACTGGATTATTCGTATGAAGCTATAGTAAATGAAAATGTAACTATATTTATGAGTAAGTAAACATTATAGCTCAACAAAACAAGTAAACTAACTCAATAAAATTTCAGAAGAAATAAATATCTTTTAATTTGTATAATGTCTTGTACGAAAACAATTCTGAACATTTTGTCACCACTGAACAAAATTCTCAGAGCAGTCAGTGATGATTCGTGACCCAAACAAACTTCAAGGTGTTTGAATATGTGAAAGAGTGCATGGGTATATAGGTGATCGAAGATTATGAGAGAGGAGACATGTAGACTATATGATAGGCTTGTTTATATAGGCTGACCTCGTTTAAAGAGACTCATTAAGTAAATTACCTTAGCTCGGCTCATTTTCAAATGAACTGAGCTCGAGCTCTATTTTCGACTCGTTTACACCCCTATTGGTGGGTATGCATAGAGAAAAAGAAATGGTGGTGCTAATGCCAAAACCGTTTTTGTTTGTGCTAAAATTGTAGTGCTTAAAAACCTTGTACCATGTGCAAGGTACAAGCCTTTTGTGCATTACAATTTTGGCACAAACAAAAATGGTTTGGCATTATCATTTCCCAAAAGAAATACAAAGAATTCTTTAATAATGCGTTCTTTTCTTTTCTTTTTTCTTTTTCTTATTGAATCAGTTCGCAAAATTGAATTATTTCCAAAATTGACTTGTTGCGTTTTATGAGACAGATCATTATCTTATAATACATCAATTCAAAAAGTCAACTTAAGTTAGTTCTTGATATGTTTTTTTCTTTTCACTTCCCGAAAATCCAGTTAATGCTACACTATTTTCCAAATTTTATTTGGATTTTGCAGGTAGGGTAGAGACAAAAAGACGCCAACGTTTCCATGTCCCCAAAAAGTGAAGCTTTGTTTGAGCTTTATTTTACCGTTTTCTAGCAAACCCCACCCTTTTTTTTTAATCAAACCCCACCTTTTTCTTTTTAATCAAACCCCACTTCCTTATTCATCTTTTTCCCATCAATAATTCCACTCTGCTTTAAAAAAGTTAACGGCGACGCAATTTTGAAAGGGAAAACGACGTTCCATAAACCCCGGGAAAATGGGTAGCAAGACCAACTTTTTCTATGTTTGCGGCCTCAACTGTTAATTTTTTTCACAAGCGTTGTGTTCGTACAATGCACGGTGAGTGATTATGTAAGTTTTCGAAGTTGACAATAGTACATTAAACATATTGATGTGATGTAAGGCGAAACCACAATATTACATTTTACTGTAAGTGTTAACATATGTTTAAAGAAACAGTACTCCCTCCGTCCCAAATTTCTTGTCTATTTATGTACGTGCGTAATATTTTTCAATTGCTTATATCTTTTAATTTGCAATGTTTTTTTTTATAATTTTGAAAATTTTGTTTAATAGAACTCATTGAGAACTATCAAACAAGATTCATGTTGAATATATATAACATTATACATTTGAAAATATAAACAATTTTTTAAAGTGTCATGAATGCTGAAAGGAGACAAGAAATACGAGACAGAGGGAGTAACTGATTGGTGATGTTGCTTAGTAGTTCTAGATTACCTTCTTCAAGGTTTCGAAACAAAATCAGATTTCATGTGGATTTCTGATCAGCGAAGTGCATAAATTAAAGATTAACGTGAAAATCACAAACAAAAGTCCAAACCAGAGGTACTTCCTCTTTGAACAAACGTTAAGAGAAAACTCACAATTTTACTAATCAACAATAGCCTTTGAACCAAGGGCTTGTAGCCTACGGTTATCTCCTGGTTCTCCCATAAGGGAGACCAGGGTTTGAGCCTCAGCAGAGGCGTTCGGGCTTTAGAGCTATGGATAGCTTCTAGACCCCCTCTAAACTAACTCACTAACTCCCCCGCTAACCCTCCACTGATGTATATGGAATGGCAAAAAAAAAATAGCCTTTGCCCTGAGGCTTACAACGACATTTTACAACGACATTATAGTGTCAAAGAAACTCAAGACCAACTAGAAAACAAATAACTAGAGATCAAATTTGCTAATCAAGCCTAAATCAAAGAAATTACAAAAATTATCCCAAAAAATTGGGAAATAAATGTAAGAATAAAAAATTAGAAGGAGATATAAGGTTGACAAAGCAGACAACAACTAAAACAGAACTTCTTATTAAAAAATTATTAGCAAATTTAACTTTTCCTAAAACGGCAAAATCCCCACTTTGAAGGTTTAGATGACATTGAAAGGCCAAAAAACATCGTTGGTCATGGACAAAAGGTGATGAGTCTTGATCCGAAACCTATTTCCAACCGACCGCACAATTTTTAAACCTTTCGCCAATATTGGGCTGCGTGTCTTATTAGTGCCTTTTGGGCCGAGAACAGTCCAAAAGTTCCAAAAATATAAACGTGACCCAGTCTGCATCAATTTAACTCAAACAAGATGGTTAGCTTTTGATTGAAATTAAATTTAAATCTAACTTTTTCCTTCTTCTCTTTTTTGGATTTCTACATGGATTTCTTTTTTTGCTGACCTTTTCGTGTGAAATTTTGATTTTTTTCATTTAAAGAGACGAAAATACCTTATGATACTACATAGAGAGATTATACCTATACCCTCATCCCGTGTGATGTGAGTTGTAAAGCAAATAAGAGAATGTGGAGTGATTTCATCTAATCTGTCATTAGATTCTGTTTGATTAATGGATCTAGTGCTACTAGCAAAAAAATGATTGATTAACGTTAAACTTTTATATTTTGTCATCCATCTTGACAAATGGAATCTAGAAGTAAATTACTGTATAATAAAAAAAGCCCCACAAAGTTTACTAAAAGCAAAAAAAAAGTTGGTGTTTTACCGTGTCCATTGTCTTTAGATTTGTCTTATCTAATTTTTTTTAACTCTTTTTTTTTTTTTTAATAACCGAGAAACAGTCTTGTAGCAGGCCACTAATTGAATCCACTGTACAACATAAACTTCGGAGGGAACTGGCACAACCCACACCAGTCACGGCCCCCCGCTTAGCACAGATACTCACCCTACGGGGAATCGAACTCCTGACTAAGGGGATTACTCCCAAAATCGGGCATTCGCCCTAACTTGGTCCACAATTGTATACTTTTACTTCTCATTCATGATTAATCCTAAAACTTTTGACGAATATCTAAACAAGAAATCACTAGACATTAGTAACATGGATCTTTAAAAAAAAAAAATTAAATTGTGCCAACTCTGCCTATTTTTCTTGTGTGCACTGTTAGAGAATGAAAATGCCAAGTTGTTAAGTTAATTTGATAATATAATAGTAGTACAAAACTTGTCAAGTTGAGGAAAATGCCACACTAATCGATCGGGAGAATTTTCGAGTTACCTTTTTTTTTTTGATCGGCTTCGAGTACATTTTACATGCATTTTTGTAGGTACTTCAAAATTAAATTGATTTTCACGCTCTCTTTCTATCCAACTGCACTCCTTTTTGTGTGTGTGTGTGTGTGTGTGTGTGTGTCAATATTCTTGTGAAATTAAAAAGTTATCTTTTGTACATTCTTTTTCCACGCATGAAAAGGGTAACCTTGTATAACTTTGTATAACTCTGGAGTTGAATAATTTCCTCGTATCTGGATGTGAAAATCAATTTCTTAAGTCAATTTATGATCCCTAATCAAACATATTCAAGCCATACTTCTGTAATTTTATTTTATTTTTTTTCAAATCAAAACTTTAGTACGTATTAGACAGGAAAACTTTCTAAAATAATAGTGATAAAGGGAGAAAAACTTGGGTGCAAACAGGGTACGGCGCACGTGGTACCTGAGCGCGCATCTTGACCGTCCAGAAGTGTTTTGGACGGCCCAAATTTCTCCCTCCCTCTCTCATCTCTCTCTCTAGAATCCGGACTATCCAATTTGGACGGCCGAAATGCACGTTGGGTACTGCCATGTAATACACAACCGGTACCCAAGTTTTTCTGGTGATGAGGGCATCTCAATGAGCAAATATGCAAGTAAATTAAACTTCTTAGAACATTATTAATTTATTACTATTCTTTTATCCAAACAAGTCACTACCTCATACAAATAGTAGATGAACTACTTGAACCATACGGATGAAATTAAAAATTCAGCCGGACCGGGAGATATGAATCTTTATAATATTTATTTATTTTAATGGGATTCATGGTCAATTCATGATTTTATTTAAATTACTAATTTTGATTCTACTACAACTCGTGACGTGGTGAAACATTAGGCTGATAATTAAGAACATGAAAATGGACTCGATCATTCATTTGGCCCATTTGTTGGCTGTTTTTGGGACCACTTTTATAATCCAAACTGGCTGTATTTTTTAGCTTCTCGGAAACATTAGTCAAATAAAAAAATCAGGCTAATTGGATATCGTTGGATCTGATTTCAAAACACACGTCTAAGAACATAAAAAAGTTGCAACACTGAATTGGAACCCATTTATCTTAAGACTAATGTATTCCGAAATTATATAAACTGGTATCCAATTAAACTAATTTTTCACGTTGTTCATATCATCGACGAGCTCTAAAATGTCAACATGGTTCTAGAAAGGAATGACAAACTAGCCAACTTGACGGTTTATTAGTCCATGAAAATGATCTTCTTCCTAAGACCATGAATGAGACATAAATTGAATCCAACGTTGCGTTTACATGTCAAAATCTTGATGAATGAGTTGAACATTTGAATGACACGTTCAACTGGGTCAAACGAGTTGGGCTTCGGCCTCCTTTGGATAATAATCCGGATTATTGGATTATTAGATTATCCGTTTGTCCTTATTCAATTTTTTTTTGCATCCGTTAGTTTTGCATCAAGATTTTGTGGTTTCTGGATTCCTCTCGACGAAACGAATCTAACAAGTATAAAATTATGGTCAAAACTCAAATTTTTTTGAATAAAGCCAAAATAGGTGGATTATAGGGCCAATAATGTTCGTTTGTTTTGTTTATCTCCTTTCATTTTCACGTTCAGCCATATGTTCGTTTGTTTTGTTTATCTCCCAACTCCCAAGGTGTTTATTGATGGGTTAGGTTGACAGTTGAGTGCTAACATTGTCATTTTCACACCTATTAATTAACCGCTAACATCAACAGCCATTTATTTTGATTACTGTTATACTGCTTTCATTCCAAAAAGTTAGTCCATCACAAAAAGACGTGTAATATTTAAATAATAAAACAAAGTTTTTTTGTGCACAATTTTTCATCACGAGATATTCTCATGTTTTTCTTTAATTGTTATTCTTTCACCAGTAGTCGAAAATTTCACATAAAATATTTGTAACATTATATTGTGTCCGAGATGGTGAGTTCGGGCTTTTTTTATTTCATGAATTTCTTTACGTAAGCTATTCTTTAAAAAAAAATTCAAATTGATCAGTTACGATTATTATAGAATCATATATACTTTCGGCGGTGTTCATTTTTTGAAGAGAAAATGATAGAATTGACTACGATACGATAATTCAATAATTCAACGCATCACCGGAACTTCATCCTCAAAATGGAAAAATAAATCCTATGTTGTCATCCCGTCAATTTTCGGACGGTACCCAGATTTAGTTTGGAACTTGCTACTAAGATCCGCTGGCCTTGACGACGGATCTATTGGTTCTCCAACAGTAGCCGTTGTGGACGGGGCACGTGGTAGCGACGACTATGGTGGCACGAAGGGGCGTTGTGCTTCGGTGTCCGTGATATTATCAGTTACTTCCTCCTGTCACATCCAGGAGCGGATCGACGACTAATTAATTTTTATTTTATTCTTTTGTTGTTGTTCTTTGGGCCATTTGGGCCCTATATATGTAATGTAAAGTTTTTGATTTCTTAAAAAACCACAATTAAATTCGATAAATAAAACAACTAAATGGCAAGTGGCAACTAGGGTCGCAAATGAATCGAGCCGTTCGTGAACTGTTTGAGACTCGACTCGGTAAGTACTAAATGAACCGAATTTGAACCTCAATTTTAGGCTCGTTTAATAAACGATTTGAACCTGAACCTGACAGTAATCAACTCGATTAGGCTCATGAACCTGGAGTATATACGTATATCTCATAAAAATATCACAAATAAGCTTGAATATGTTTAACCTTCTACACAAATAAACTTAAATTATAATAAGATTTTGTAAATTTATAGATAGATGTACTTATTTATGTACAAAAATAAAATTTTTAATGAAGTCCTAAACTTGTACGAGAATATAAATATCTACTAACACGTTAAGGCTCGTGAACAAACTCGAATTCGACTCAAACTTAGGCAAACTCTGCTCGTTAGATTTTCACCGAGCTCGAGTTCGTTCGAAAACTAAACGGATGAGCCTGAACATCCTAAAGCTTAGCTCGGCTCGTTTACATCGCCTGTGACAGCTGATAAAGGGTATTTTAGGAAATGTGAAAGTAATCTCACCTGCGGTGGGGCTTTTATTGTACAAACGGCGACTCACGGAATTTAAAACCAACAAATAATATACCCACCATTTTCTTTCCGTTCTCATTTAATTATCGTGTTGGCGACTTTCGTCTTTGTTCTTTGTTTTCTAGAAGCGTTTTTTCGCAGTCGAAGAAGAACATAGTATCAAATCTGAGCACACCATCAGATTCCTTTCTCCTCTTCGTCTTCTTCTTCTTCTCATTCTTCGCATCAGCTCCACGCGATTCTGTTCACTGAAAAACTGTTTCTCGCAACATTTTCAGTGCTGAAAGTTCATGTAAAAGCTCACATCAACAGGTAACGTGATTTAGCAAACGCTTTACATTGCTGTCTCTGATTCTTAAACCTTGTTTTTGGTTAGCTGATTCGTCGTTGTTTTTTCATGAATCTCGATTTGCTTCGGCGTTAGAAGCTTGATCTGAATATTTCTCTTGTTTGTCTGTTGAAGTTGGATTTGTTTACTTATTGATGATTTGTTGTCTTTAACGTCTGTTTGGAAGCTCAGAGAATCGTTGAATTTGTTTTGTGTTTATGTGTAAAGCCAGAAAGCAGAAAGTTCTCCTTAATTGAGGTCAAATATAGTAGTTGCTTTAGACTGTTTTCTCGGTTCCGTCCAACATTTTTATTCCCAACCAAACAGAGCTTAATCTGATTAATCTTACTGATTTTTTCAAGTGTTTGTTCCGGTAATTCTGCTCTGAAACTTTTTTTTTTTTTGCTGCTAATTGCTGTAACTGTTGTTGTCATTAACCCAAGGGATTGGACTGGGACTTGGGAATTTGCTCTCAGTGCAAATATTTTATAAACCCAAACCGAAACCCATTTGTTTTTTTCAAGTTATACCTAACCAGTGGTCAAATAATAGGGAAAAACCACCCCGATCGGTGCAGATCAGCTTGTTATTCATCAATGTGAGAAAGATTGTCATCCCTAAACCTTCTAGTGGACGGTGGGATTGGTCGCCTAAGGATTAGTTAAGTTGTGTGCCAGCTGACCCGATTACCCTGAGTTCCAAAAAGTTTTTGTCATCACTTTTGTTGGACACAAATTTATGCGCTAGAGCTGCAATTAGGTCCACTAAACACACCTCACTTTTATTATGTTTTTACTAGTTCAAGGAATGGTGATTGTGGTAGTAGATAGAACTACGCGTAATTGCATATGCACTACAAGCCAAGTCTTGTTATTGCAAAAATTGTTTGGTATGGGGCATCATAAGCTTGTAGCTATCTTGACAAATTTATCGGAATTGTATATCAGTATATGTTTGACTGGGAAAATTGATTATTAGATGAAATGGTATTGATTTTCTATATTTTAGGATAAGGGTTAGGATGTGGAAAATGGGTACATATGAGTTCTGTAAGAATACTTTTGACAATGGAATGCAGAATTTTCTGTCCTTTGTTAGTCCCCATTTGACATTTTCCATGGCTATGACTTCTGAATTTTCAACATAACCTATGAAGTTTATGGCATTCTAGATGGCATCGGTCCTGTGGTAACGTCCTATTCGAGATGCTAATCTTGTCTTCTGGCACCCATAGATATTTATTACCCTTTTTTGAGTTTTGCTGGATGTATTAGTCTTTAGAAAGTTTGGTGAAGGAAGGATGCCTTCCAAGTCTGCGCATGCTTTTCTTCAAATTCCTGTACCTGTCTGTTGTTTGACTTTTGGGGACTAGAAGTGAAGCTCATCTACCACAAAAGCTAAACAGAAGATTTATCGGGGTGCTTAATTACATGGAAAACAATGGTGCTGGTTGATTCAGTTTTGTTTAAAGATTGTTTTATACATGTTACAGGTTTGTCAATGGACTGGAACCTTGAGTAACAAATAGCTGAGTCGCAAACAAGGATATGAAAGGAGAATCATCTGGACTGATAATTGGCATCTCCATAGGAGTGGTAATTGGAGTGCTTTTGGCCATCGTTGCGCTGATTTGTTTTAGGTACCATAGGAAACGCTCACAAATAGGGAATAGCAGTTCTCGGAGAGCAGCAACTATCCCCATTCGCTCCAATGGTGCTGATGCATGCGCCGTATTATCAGACTCATCTGTTGGTACAGAATCACCCAAAACATCTGGATTTAATCGCTTTCCTTTGTGGATTGGGGTTGGAGGACCTAAAAAGGCTAATGTGGTTTCAGCATCAGGAATACTCGAGTTCTCTTACAAGTATGTTCTTTGTTGAAACTGTTGGACTAGAATACCATAACTTCCAATGTTTACACTAAGTTTCTCTTCACATGGATGGGGGTTCTTTGTTGAAAATGATGAATGGTAAAGATATTGATGTGTTATTGAGAAACCATTTTTTCATCAGTAGTCATAAGAATATCTGTAGATTAGAGGTGGAAATATCTCCAATGCATCAATGTTTTGAAGATTAAAATGTTTATCTTGTTTATTAGATTTTCTTTCTTCTTTCCCTTCTCATTTTCTATCTTTGTTTCTTTTGATAAAATACCAGGGATCTGCAAAAAGCAACCTGTAATTTTACCGATGTGATTGGTCAAGGGGCATTTGGTCCTGTTTATAAAGCTCAGATGCTAACTGGTGAGACGGTTGCTGTTAAAGTGCTTGCAACTGACTCCAAGCAGGGAGAAAAAGAGTTCCACACCGAGGTTAGTTGATACTATTGATTAGTATTTTATGCACATAGTACATTATACAGAATACTGACACAGACTTGTGTTGGTCCATTTGAGTTATACGTTTTTGTTGGTTTACTGTTGAGTGTTAACATGACATAATTTGTGCAATTCCTTGGTATCGGTTTTTTTGGTTGGCAATTCCTTGGCATGACACAGTTGGACCATAGATTTTCAATTTAGAAGGATTTAGTCCCTAGAAAATTTTGCCCCGAAGTTGCAAATAACTATCTGTTACATAACTTGTTCTGGCCCCAAGGAGATTTCTGTTTCGCTCCAGTCTCATGCTTGATGCTTTAATATTTTTTGCTTTTGTTGTCAGGTTATGTTGTTGGGAAGGTTGCATCACAGGAACCTTGTGAACCTGGTTGGGTATTGTGCAGAAAAGGGCCAGCATATGCTTATCTATGTCTACATGAGTAAAGGCAGTCTGGCTTCTCATTTATACAGTAAGCTAGTGAGGAACTTTATCTATAGAGAATTAAGAAAATTAGATTTCAATTGCAAGTAGTAGTGACTAGACATTTTGTGTGCATTCTTGTGCAACTTTTGAAGTGGAATTTTATTTTGCATTAGAGCCCACAATGACATGGTTTCTTGGATTGTTGCATCTACCTTTAGAAAATAGACGCTTAAGCAGAACTTCCCTATTTCCATCTGTTTTAGAGGAAGAAATGCAATTACTGGGAAAAGATGCTTGGTTAAAATCAAGGTCTACAAAATAATTGTTAGCAAGCAATTAACTTCTCACTTTATGCTGATTGAGTGATTGGTTGTTTTCTTTGTTACCAACATATGTCTTGCAATAATTATGCAAAATCAACATATTTTATATGGCAGGTGGTCGTTTAAGTGCTAGATTTTCTGGTTTTTGCTGTGAGGTTGTTCACTCGGTGTAATTCGTTCCCTATTTTCTAGTGTATGCTATATATCAAAGTGGCATGTAATAGCTATCCATTGAAAGCATT
Organism: Vaccinium vitis-idaea; assembly: GCA_963854785.1. NCBI lineage: Eukaryota > Viridiplantae > Streptophyta > Magnoliopsida > Ericales > Ericaceae > Vaccinium > Vaccinium vitis-idaea. Next base: position 40,388,945 of record OY978218.1, read on the forward strand.
GATCCATGAGTTATGGTTGAATCGGTGTCAGAGTATGATTTTATGAGTATTAGTGCCGTTATTTTTTCTTGATTCCTGCAAATATAGAGGGGTGTAAACTGATAAGCTTCTGGACTGCAAAGCTTTTGCTGATGTAGAGCCATGCAATTTTTCGTTCATATTTTGATCTAAACTTCAACGAATTAGGGCCAATCAATTTAAATCTTGACAGTCTTTTGCTAAAAAGGGTGCATGCTATGAGAACTGGACCTTCGAAAATGTCAATCAGTTTAGTCTTGGTTTTAGGAGGTGCAGGGTTTAGCAACATAGGTTCCTGTGAAATATTGACAACACACGTATTTGGGCGTTTATGCTACAATTTTGTCAATTATCTTGCTCCCTAGTTTGTTCGTTAGCTTTACCAACTTACCACTGAACTAACATGCTTTCTGGTTTTAGTTCAATCCAGTTCAAAAACATTGCTTTTTAAAATGACTGGTCATTGGGAATGAATCAAACCTCAGTAGTTCAATAAAATATATGGAGCCTAATAGCATGTTTATCTATGACCACACCTGCCTGGATTTGGGGTTCCCGTAGTGCCCTTAATTGTGGTCACTCTAAGATCTCCATTTGCTATCTGAAGCGTTCATTTTTCCGAAAATGCTGAGTAGATCATTCATGCAAAAAAAATCAAATTGATTGGATAATGATAGCTGTATGATTGAATATCATTTATTTTACAAAAAAAATGAATGGGCAAAATGATTTAGAGACTGGATTGTAAGACAAAACTTGTCTTAATCATGTATCTACCTATGTCTGATCAATATGATTTTTTGCATGCATGATAAGCTCAACGTTCCTGAGAAAATTAACGATTGAGATAGCAAATTTTAGAAAGCCTACAATTGAGGGCACTACGGGAACCCCAATTCCCGCCCGGACTGTAATGGCCCATTGAGTGAAGTCAGAAGATAGATGTTGTGTGCCTTTTCAGTTTTGAGTCATTTACCAGTTTTCACCAATTATAGTATTCCTTTAGTATTCTTTCATGTTCACTGTTCCAATTGTTGTCAGGTGAAAAACATGAACAATTGAGCTGGGGTTTGAGGGTTCAAATTGCTCTAGATGTAGCAAGGGGCTTGGAGTATCTTCACGATGGGGTAAGCCTTGATTTATACTCAGTTCTCCTGCGTGCACAGTTGTTTTGTTATCTTATTTGCCCTGCTGGATGAGTCTGGATGCATGCATTGGTGTTTATGTGTTATGTGATTTTGCTATTGTTTTCCCTGTTAACTTCAGGCGGTTCCTCCTGTGATTCATCGGGATATTAAATCTTCCAATATTCTGTTGGATCAAGCCATGAGAGCTAGGGTATGTTTCTTGTATTGACTCATAACTGCTTTGTGCCACTTATAAAGGAAATGAACATTTCAAAACTAAGATACATAGTTTCCTATTCCGAGTTCACGAGTATTATCTATTTATCTGATGTAGTCTTGAAAGGAAAAGGAAAAAACAGTGAAGCCATGAACTATTTATTTATGATTGCTTGGGCTCTTATACAAGTGATGCATATCAAACTGGTTCAAGCAGGTTGCTGATTTTGGGCTTTCTAGGGAAGAGGTGGTAAATGGACACCAATCAAATCTACGGGGAACTTTTGGATATCTTGATCCAGAATATATATCAACAAGGGCTTTCACTAAGAAAAGTGACGTGTATAGCTTTGGAGTGTTGCTCTTTGAACTTGTTGCAGGAAGAAATCCTCAGCAGGGTCTGATGGAGTATGTTGAACTTGTAAGGACTCTCTCTCTCTCTCTCTCTTGAAATTAACAAAATGGAAGTATAGATGAAGGTAGGAAATATGCTGTTTGTATGAACATAGTAGATAGGTAAATAATGCTGCATCATTTCAAAAACACAATTTGTTGCAGTTGTAAATTGTCCATCTTAAGGTTGTTCTTGTACTGCTGCATGCACTAATGCAGTGCAGTTCCTTCTTTAATCAACTACAATAAGAATGTATTCAGATCATAATTTGGTTGAGATATTTGCATAGTGAAACGACAACCAAATGCAAAAGAGAGGCTGCAATGGACACAGAACCCTCTGTCCTCCGTAAATCCAAGATTCGAACAAAGTTGTACAGCATGTATTTGAACTTCTAATCCATAATATCAGTAACTTGATCTAATTACCGTTATCATGGTGGCTAGGCTGCAATGGACTCAGAGGGGAAAGTTGGGTGGGAGGAAATTGTGGATTCCCAACTTGATGGAAAATTTGATGCGCAAGAACTCAGTGAAGTGGCTGCTCTTGCTTACAAATGTGTGAATCGCACACCAAGAAAACGGCCTTCCATGAGGGACATCGTGCAAGTGCTATCGCGTATGATCAAATTGAGGCATGAAAGAAAGAACCACAGGCATTCTTTACCTGCCACACCGGATGAGGTTTCCATCGACATGGACCAAGCAGATCACCGAAGTCCAATGTCTCAACACCAACGCATGGAGTCTGTTGATAGCACAGCTGATACATTTGATTTGTAAAATGATAGTTGTGTTTTTTTTTTTTTGTTAATCTAGTGTTGGTTGTTTGTTTGTTGTTTGATAGCAACTAGAAAGAAATGTAGATCCTGGTGCCAGTCATCTTGATTTCTGCTCAAAAGGAGTTTAGGTTTCAATTTTCTTCTTCCTGCCTTATAAACCCCATGTAACATAATACACTCTCTTTGTCCTCTCGCGGCATATCCTCAGTTTTGTACATCCGTAATTTCCAAAAAATCGAAATAGAGTTATATACCAAAATGAACAGTTTTCCTGGATATTTTTATTTCGCTTTTTCGGTTCCCTTTTTTTAAAGTTCAAAAATCAAGACGTTCAATTAATGAATGTCTGGGCAAACCTCGGCTTATCTCGAGTCTGGGTTTAACGACTTGACAAACTTTCGAAAGATCCCGGTTCTTTTTTTGAAGACGGAGTTGAACCTACAAGTTCAAAGGCACAAGCTACTTACTTCTTGTCATACTTCCACTCAACCAACTCCTAACTCCATTGATTTTTAGAAGGAAGGTTATAGTGCAGGAGTTCTATTGAGGATTGATGATGTAATTATAGACTCTAATCCTGGATTAGAATGACAGGTTCGGAATATTTATGTGGGACCTCAAAATGGGTCCCACACAAGTGTTGTACATTTAGTGTTGTAGCCATTGCATTTTCCTTTCCTTAGAATGATGGAGATAAGTAACAGCTCATACTTGCAAAAGAATGCACATGAAAGTTGTAATCGAAAACCACATACAAAAATGTAACGCTGAAGCAACTTGAGTTTGAGTTTTCATTTGTTCGATTGATTTGCTACGTAAATAAATTAAATTTGGACAATTTTTGAAGTTCGCTAAGTTTTCAAACTATGCTCGGACAAAGTTACTACTTGGCTTCTTCGACTTAAACACGGCTCATTTCCAACTCAATTGAAATTCGTTCGAGATTGATTCGCCTTTTAAAATAAATTTTAGTTAATCTCAAAGGGTTGTCATAGTGGGCATGAAAAAACAATAAGTGCTTGACCACGAGGTAGCATGTTTGAATCCCACAGAAGCCAACCATCCCAAGCTTGGGGCCACTGGGGGTTATGTACAGTCAATACTTAGGGTCTCAGAATGAGTCGAAGTGCATGCAAACTAGACCGGACATCAGAATGAAAAAAATATATAAATAAGTTTTAGTTAAACATATTTCTAATCTCGTTAAGAATTTGTTGGGAACTTAAGGAAAGAAAAAGAAAAGAAAATGTCTACAGTATTAGGAATATTAGGAATAGTGAAATTTTCGCTTTAATTTTCTCACGTTTTCAAATCATTTCCCCCACTCCCCACAAGGCCACAAGTTCCGTAATAATTATAGCAAGCCATGCTCAACCCCGTAACCAACTTCAACCGTTGTTCTTCAACTGCGACACTAGTCCAGATACCGAACTATTTTACCCTATCAAAACAGACTATAATCAACCTGTTAAAGAAATGTTCAAGCTTAAAACAGTTGGAATCAGCTTACGCAGTCATGATCAAAACCAATGCAAACCAAGACAACTTCTTGGCGAACCAATTCATCAGCATCGCCTGTTCCACCTTTCGTCGAATCGATTACGCAGTTTTGGCCACTACCCAGATGGGAAACCCAAATGGGTTTGTGTATAATGCAATTATCAGAGGTTTTATTCATTGCTCTTCTTTTCCAATTCAAGGTCTTTTACTGTACTTGGAAATGCTTAGAAAGCAAATTCGTCCCACAAGTTATACCTTTGCTTCGATAGTCAAAGGTTGCACTTTGATGTCTGGTTTAGAACTCGGCGAGGCTGTTCATGCCCATGTTTGGAAATTTGGGTTTGCGTCAAATTTATATGTACAGACTGCTTTGATTGATTTTTACTCGAATTCATGTAGAATAGTTGAGACGAGACAGGTTTTCGACGAAATGCCTGAAAGAGATGTTTTTGCATGGACTACGATGATCATGGCTTATGTCCGGGTTGAGGATTTACGTACTGCTAGAATGTTGTTTGATGAAATGCCAGAAAGAAACACAGCATCATGGAATACAATGGTTGATGGGTATGCCGGTGTTGGGGATATAGAGGCCGCAACTGTTTTGTTCAATGAGATGCCTAAGAGAGATTTAATTTCTTGGACAACAATGATCAATTGTTATGCTCAGAACAAACACTATACAGAAGCACTGGCAGTTTTTAACGAGATGAAGAGCCAAGGGATCAGCCCTGATGAAGTGACCATGGCAACTGTTATTTCAGCTTGTGCACATATTGGAGCACTGGACTTGGGTAAGGAGATACAGCTTTATGTCATGCAAAACGGGTTTGATCTTGACGTTTATCTTGGTTCTGCATTGATTGACATGTATGCAAAGTGTGGAAGTTTGGATAGAGCACTTGTGGTGTTTTTCAAATTGAGGGAAAAAAATCTTTTCTGTTGGAATTCTGTCATTGAAGGGCTTGCAGTCCATGGGTATGCACGAGAATCTTTGGCAATGTTTGGTAGGATGGAGAAGGAGAATATAAAGCCAAATGGTGTTACTTTTATTAGCGTTCTTAGCGCTTGTACTCATGCGGGACTTGTTGAAGAGGGCCGTAAGAGGTTCCTAAGCATGTCGAATGATTATTCCATTCCTCCCGAAATTCAACACTATGGGTGCATGGTTGATCTATTAGGTAAGGCAGGTTTACTTGAAGACGCACTGGAATTGATAGAGGGCATGCCAATGGAGCCGAACTCTGTTATTTGGGGTGCTCTATTAGGTGGATGTAAGCTTCAAAAGAACTTAGATGTTGCTCAAATTGCTGTTCAGAAGTTGATGACTTTGGAGCCAAATAATAGTGGGTATTACACGCTTCTCATTAACATGTATGCTGAAGCAAACCGGTGGAGTGAGGTTGCTAAGGTTCGATCCAACATGAAGGTACAAGGGGTGGAAAAGACATGTCCAGGATCCAGTTGGATTGAAATTGACAGTAGTGTTCATCTGTTTGCTGCTTCTGATAAGTCTCATCAGTGTTTGGGCAAAATATATGTTACGCTAGGTGCGTTAGACGAGCATCTGAAGCTAGTTAATCATCAGAGTGAGGCACGGGTTATGTAATACCCGTTTGCTCATGAAGGAAGAATCGCCATTTGAAGACATTCTCATTCTGAAGCAAATGAAATTGGGCGTGTTGAGGTGGTGGATGCCTAGACAACTTAGAAGAGTTTGTCAGGTGCATGCAAGCGCAACGAAATTGAGACAAACAGTTGCATTTTTGAAAACTGAAAAGGCTTTTCAATTGCCGGGTGTGCACCAAGGTTGATTCAGAGACTAATCTTCACAGAATTGGCCCCCAATTGTAGATATGAAACCTCAACTGATAATTGGCATCTCCATGGGACTGGTAATGGAGTGCTTTGGCCATATTTGCACTGTTTTGTTTTGGGTACCATAGGAAACCCTTACAGATAGGGAATAGCAGTTCTCGGAGAGCGGCAACCATTACGATTCGGGCCAATGGTGCCGATTCATGCCCGGTTCTATCAGACTCATCTGTTAGTAGAGAATCACATTGCCTTCGTTGTTTGGAGTTGGAGGACCTAAAAAGGTTGATATGGTTTCGGCATCAGGAACACTCTCTTACAAGTATGTTCTTTGTTGAAACTCTTAGACTAGAATACCTTAACTACCAATGTCAAAACCAAGTTTCTCTTCACATGGAAGGGGTTTCTATGTTGAAAATGTGAATTGTGAAAAGATTGAGATGTTAATTAGAAACCATTTTCTAATCGGTAGCCAAAAAAATCTCTGTAATTTGAAGTGGAAATATCTCCAATTCAACAATGTTTTGAACACTTAAATGTTTCTCTTACTTGTGAGATTCTTTCTTCTTCCTGTTTCATTTTATTCTTGTCTCTCTTTATAATACCAGAGATCTCCAATACCAACCTGTAATTTTACCAATTTAATTGGTCAGGGGATTTTGGTCCTGTTTATAAAGCTCAGACGCTAGCTGGTAAGCTGGTTGCTGTAAAAGTGCTTTTACAACTGATTCCAAGCAGTGAGAAAAAGAGTTCCACAGCAAATTAGTTGATACTACTGGTTTACATTTTAGGATGTTTCACATCATACATCGTACTAAGGCAGACTTGTGTTGGTCCGTTGGAATCATACTTATTTTGTTGGTTTACTATGAACATGACATACTTTGTGCACAGGTCTTCAAAACAGTTTCGATGTTTTTGTTGACGATTCCTTGGTTGGACCATCGATTTGCAACTACCTGAAGAAACTTGCTCTGGCCGCGAGGGAATTTCCGTTTAGCATATTTTGCTTGGTTGGACCATCGATTTGCACAGGTCTGTTGCTTTAATATATTTTGCTTCTTTTGTCAGGTTACGTTGTTGGGAAGGTTGCATCACAGGAACCTTGTGAACCTGGTTAGGTATTGTGCAGAAAAGGGCCAGCATATGCTTGTCTATATCTACACGAGTAAAGGCAGTCTTGCTTCTCATTCATACAGTAAGCTGGCGAGGAACTTTATCCGCGGAAGATTATGAAATTTCAATTGCAGTTGCAAATGGTAGTGACTGGATATTTTGTGTTTATTCTTTTGCAATTTATGAGGTGGAACTTGATGAAAGCCATTCTAATTCACCATTGTAGCCAATAAATACATGGTTTCTTGCTCTATTGCATCTGACCTGTTTTGTTAGTTGTTGAAGATCCGATCATTGATACACACCTTTAGATTATAGACGCTTACTCATATGCTTCTCTATGAAATTTCTTGATTCTCCTACATATTTAGCTACACAAAGCCGGACCTGTTTTGTTACTCATATGCTTCTGAAGCATATGAAATTTCTTGATTCTCCATCCTGGACCATCCATGCAAAAGGTAGTAAAAGAGTTTATGATTAGTGTTTCAAACTTCGATTTCCCATGTAAACAAAGACAAATAAATGAGTTAATATACGAAATTTTCATCAGTTCAAAACTCTTAAAAAAAAGAAAAAATAAAAAGGTTATTCATTTTACGGAGTATTTTATTTTATCTTACAAAACCAAACAAAGGAAAATGCAATCACATTCAGCTTCTACTAGGGGTGTTTGGCCACCTACTTTTTTCATTTTGGTTTTCACATTTTCTACTTCTGGGTGTTTGGCACACCAGAGTGAAAACACATTCTGCGAAAATGAGTTTTTGGTTTTTGAGTTTAGAGAAGAGAAGTCAAAAATAGGTTGAGAGGAGTTTTTTGATTTCTTATTTTCCACTTTTCCCATTTTAATTAACAAAAAGACCTACAAAATGTATTCTGCACATATCTCTCAAACACTACTCCTGTTTCAAAATGAATTCTGCACATTTCTCCCAAACACTCCAATCAAATTCAAAATATATTTTGACAATAATTCAAAAAGCCAAAAAACTAAAGAACGCTGCTACGGGTACAACAAAGAGGGCTAACAAAGTGGACAACAACCCCAAAACGATGTCGTTTTGGGGCTTGTGTTAAAAATAAAAAAATAAAAAAATAAAAAAAACAGACGTGAAATTTGAAATCGGCTTCCTTCTTCCCCCATAGTCGATACAGAAGAGGGACAGAGAGAACACTGGCGGCCGTCGACTACCCCACCTCTGGCGACCACCGCCACTGCCGACACTTCCCACCACCGGCGACCTCCTCCACCGAATCCCTCACCTCCGGCGACCTCAGGATTCGTAATCGTCTATATCAAACCCCACTACGAAGGTCTATCTCTCTCTCTCTCTCTCTCTCTCTCTCTCTCTCTCTCTCTCTCTCTCTCTCTCTCTCTCTCTCTCTCTCTCTCTCTCCTTGTTTAATTTTGAGAAAGCTAGACCCTAGCTCAGTTGAAAAACCCCCAATTGTTTCAATTTGAGAAACCCTAGCTTAGTTGATGCTGCCCAAATTTATACAGTGTACTTTTTTGTGGCACTGGACTTTTATCAACTTGTGTGTGTTTTGATTTCAATTGTGGGGGCTTGTTCGTGTTTAGAGATTAGAGATTTTCGATGGAGAACAGGTTTTGGCTGCCACTCAAACACCAGGAGAAGCATAACTGTGCATACTTTCATATGTGCATGTGAGTGCTGATAAATGGCTCGATTTTCATCGTCTCACTGCCACTCCTTACAATGCCATATGTGCCTAATGTCTTGTAAATATGGTTGCTGCTGTATTACTTTTGAATCCTTCTTTCTTTCTCCCTTGAAAGAGAAGTTGAATGCTGATAACGGCTTGGGTCGTGTATCTACGGTCAATCTACGGAGGTTCCATTGGAACAATTATTTCGTTTTCAGGGTACCTCGCCTTTTTTTTTTGGGTAGGAATATATGCGTTACTTAATTAGTTTCTAAGTAGCTTCAAGGATGGGTGATTAGCCAGGGTCTACTTTCTTAATTGCCAATTTGCTGCAGTGAAAGTTATGTAACAAGGGTTATTTTAGGTTTTGCATTTGATACATCACAAATGAATCCATAATTTGTTGATTCTAAGTGCAGATTTTTTCTACCCATTTCCAAAAGAATCAGAAAGAATGATGACTTAAATGTTTCCTCTCCTAAAACTACAACTTTAGACAGGGTTGAAATTAACTTATAGCGTCTCTGCCTGCTTTTTTCTTTCCCTCCATTTGCTTGAGATGCTTTTTTCATTGAAGTTTAACTGGAAGGCCAATGAATTCGCTGTTAGAAAACTTCCAAACCTTTTGGTTTATCTGCTGCATTGACGTTGCATTTTTTCAATCAGGTTCAAGTGTATAGACTTGGATGGAAATGGCATTTTGACTAGGAATGAAATTCAATTCTTTTATGGTGATCAAATAAAGAGGACTTCTTAGGTGTGATGATGATCTATTATGCTACAGAATCCAACACCTGGGTGGATATGATCCTTTATTTGAAGAACCATGATTAACTCATAAACTGATAAGCATATTGGCAATTAAGAAGTCTATTATCAATTTTGCTTTTGTCCTAAGTCAATAGTTGTAGTAAATCCTAACCCTCTTTACATTTTGTCTCTTACTTTTTAGATTCATGCTTGCTACTGGAGTATGTTTCAGAGGCAAAAAGAAATGCAAGCCAAAAAGAGATACAAGGCAAAAAGAGATGACAAGTCTGCCACCATCAAAGCCATCTCCAAAGAGATCCCTCAAGAAGCAACACTCCAATCTTTTCCTTTCTCGTCGTTGTTTTTTTTTTTTTTTTTTGTATTGTACGCAGCTTAAGGGAGAGGATAGATGTAATTATATTTGGAATGTATCCCCTTTTTTTTGTACTCGGAAGACTATGTATTACAACACCTTTGTAGTGGATGTATGTAATGATGTTTGGTTTTCTTTCTTCTTGCAAAACTTCAAATTTGAATGTGCTTAATGATTGTGATGACACTGACTTGAACTTGGTGGTTGTTTGTTGAGACGTTTAACGTCGGGTTAGGGCAAAAAATAGGGGATATGCTGCCCAAATTTTTCCAAAAAAAAGGTGTCATAAAACATGTGCCATGTGGAAATATTGTTTCTTCTATTAATGGAGGATACGGACACAGACACGATGGTGGACAAGGACACAGAATTGTAGCAAGAGTGACTAAAAAAAATCCACACCCAGTTCTAATTCAAATCACAAAAGCCAATCCGTATCATGTCTTGAAAGATGTATCCTATTTTCCAGAAAATTGGACAGAGTTTCCTTTGTTTTCGGTCTACCCTGACATCATAGCGTCTCAGTCAGCAATCACAATAGGAAAAAAAAAAAAAAAACAACTATTCAATATGTAATTTAGACTTGTGCCAATAGTACATTGCAATTGAAACGAAAGTTTTTACAAACCAAAACAAGCAAACTTAAAAATATGGCATTTGCTAGTTTAGCCAACTTGGTACATAATGTTTTACAAAAGAGGCATGAGCCGTTCTAACCTAAGCTCTATGTCCAAGCACAATGAAAAAAAAAAACACTTAGTGTCTCTAGCATCTCTGTTTGCCTTTCTTGGCCTTCTTCGTTGGACGCTCCATATTCGCATCCTCCTCCATCACCTCTGCCTCTTCCTCCCTTGAGTAATTTTCTTTCTTCTTCTCTCTTAACCCTTGAAGTAGAGCATGTGCTTCTTTCTTTGCTCAATCTCGACCGCTAGCCTTCTCACAGTCCTGTACGGAAATTACAAACAATCTGAACACCATATATTTTGCTCCAAAAGTAGGGAACCATAACATTGGAACCCAAACAACAAACAAGTGAAATGCCATATTGACCACCTTTAACTAATCAGTGAAGTTGCATCACCAAATCTGATCCGCTAGATGCAATGGTAATTCTAAGGTCAAGAACACAAACCATATTTTCCAACAAAATATGAACCTTTTGATAGCAAATACAGTCTGTTCAAAGCTAAATGCAAGATGTAAGCATGGAACAGAAAAATTGCATTGAATTGAAACCAATATATAAAACAAGATGGAAGTTCTCATAGACAATTCAACGATAATCACACTCGCAAATAACAGCCCATCAACTACACTGAACAGAGGAGTATAGAGAATGAACAACAACTAATGACAGTAACATAGCTTATAGAGTTGGGGTTTCTAAAATTGAAACAAGGATTTAAAGTCTAAATCAATTGGGAGGTTTTCAACTGAATAAACCGAACCTAAAGTCTCAATCAATTCGGAGGTTTTCAATTGAGTTAGGGTGTCAATTGGAAACGCGCGGGAGAGAGAGAGAGAGAGAGAGAGAAACCTTGGTACTGGTGGTCGCAGGTGTTGTGGCGGTCGGCAGCAGCAGAGGTCGGCTGTGGCGGTCGTGGCTCGTCATTGTGACCCAACTCTCCTCTCCTCTGTCTAAGAGTTGATTTGGGGAAGAAGGGGAAAAGCAGCGGGATTTTAACTTTTGGCTTTTTTTTTTTTTTTTAAACAACAGGCCCCAAAACGACGTCGTTTTGGGGTTGTTGTCCAATTTGTTGTACCAATCTGTTGTGTATGTAGCATTTCCGAAAACTAAAAAGTTGAAAATGAAAAACTAAAAATGAGGCTCCTGAACACCCTCTAAGCTTTTGGCTTTTTGACTTTTTACATTGCTGTTCGTGAGGAGAATTACATGTTTCATCAAGCGTGAAAAGTCAAAAAACTCAATAATCTACTTAGTGGAACGGATCCCAATATGTGGCTCTTCTTTTTTTGTTTCTTCCTCTCTCCTCCCCTTTTTTTTCTTAGAAAATGGTAATCACATTGAAAGTGAAATCAATAGTTTAAATAAATATTCAAGTGAATTTGAACCACCAATTTCACTTTTAATTCACATTCGAGGCAGCTAGCATTGCTATTTTTTCTTTTCAAATGATCCACATGTATCCTTGCCCAAACCAAAAAGGAAATGAGACAACTATAGTAACGGGTCGGGTTCAACCCGCCTTACTTAGATAACCATTTATACATTTTACACCCACAAGTATCATCACCAAACCCCAAAAATACGTTTGTCTTATCGTTTTCCCTTCTTCCCCATCGCCAGTCCTCAATATCTACTTGCAATTTATTTGCAGAAGAAGAAGCACCAAACCTGTGCCAGTCGAAGCAACAATGGCCGCAATGGCTACTACCCTTCACAGCTCCTTTACTTCTCTTTCTCTCTCCTCCAATTCCTTACTGGGCTACCGCTTCCCACCCATGGTGCGCTCTCTTCTTCTTCTCCTCTCAAATTTCGTTACTATTGTCTTCAAATCAAGAGTTTCAAGGGTCTTGAAGTTCCCTATAGTATAGTTTCTTTTTTACGATCTTGTGGTGATTACAATTGTGTGCTAGGCTTATTGGCTCATCTTAGCTGTTCAGTGAACTAATCGAAACCCTCGCATAAGATGGAATAATGGATTAAGTTAGTTATCAGTACGTTTGGTGATAGTCTGGTTGTGAACTCTATTTCTTCAGTGCCCGGTGTATCTTCTTTTTGCTACTTATCTGGGTTTATTTGCATAACTTTTCACTTACAAAATAGATGCTGTGATATACTGACATTGATGTTAAAAGATATAGAATTATTTACGGTCATAAAACCAAGTTGGAATTATATTCTAGGCTTGCACCTTGTTGATGTGGTTGTATAGAACAACATCGTGAAGCCTTGTTGCAAATTTGCAATCTGAAGGGGGTCAAGAGAACCAACATGATGAATGGACCTTTTAAGCCCATTTATGGAATTACTATATTCTAGGTTTTTTAGCCCATTTATGGAATCCATGATGACTGCACCTTGTTAAAAAAGTTGCAGAGTTTGCTGCCCATTTCGTTGCTGCATTTTGTTTTGAATCCACATCTAGTATAAGCGTGTAGTAGTACTGATAGATGAGGTACTTCAAACACAAAGTCAAAGTAATGACAATATGAGTCTTGAGTGATGTTCATAATTGGTTTTTGCGGTTAATTGCTTCTATGACATAGTAGTGAGAAGCTAGTTGTTTTGTCCCATAACTTCGGACTTTTTTGTCTTCTGTTTTTGCTGCAATTGTATATGCATTTCCATTAGAAGGGAAAGGGAATGCAAGAGTTTCAATTGCGTGGTTATATTCCAAGCCACAAAAGATGTAGGATAGGCTAGATGCTCTTGTTAGAGTCCAACTTTATTGAAGTGGATCAACAAGGCCAGTATCACCTCCGTCACTTCAAACTTTACAAATAACATAGTCCATATGTCATCACTCGGCAGACCTGCACCTTGCCATAGAAACAATGAAACATAAATTGGAGAGGATTCATCATCTCTTTCCTAAATTAACCTACGAAAAAAGTTGCCCCCATAGTTATAGTCCTAAAGGCAAGTGAAATTGGCTGCTAATTTTCAGTTTGAACATGTGATAGAACCATAGTTTCAACATGCATAAAAGGATACCAAGAAAATAAAGAAAAAATCCCTTTGAAATGAAAAACTAAAACCTTGTTGATGTGGTTGTAAAGAACAACATCGTGAAGCCTTGTTGCAAATTTGCAATCTAAAGGGAGTCGATAGAACCAACACGACAAATGGACCATTTCTTGTCCTCAAATCAATTCATGTGATGATCCGGAATGTTTTGGAGAGAGCAAGTGTTCAGTAGTCTGGTTCAGTGGTTTTAGTAATGTGCCATTGCTTTCCATCTGTATGCCCTGGTCTACTCCTTCAAGCGATATGCCAACAAAATCTTGACACAGAATATTTGGGTATCATTAGAAAAGGTTGTGAACAGTGGGCTGTTTAGATAGACAACAAAATGAAGTACATGAGTAATGAATCTCTAGAGGGAGGAATAATATGTGCCTTGATTTATTAACCTGTTGTTTTAATATGCTGTTAACATGATAACCACATACAAGAATTAACTTCCTGGAAATTCATTATGAATCCATTCCGTGGTCCTGAACCTATCTATAGCTTCAAGCTAAAACCGCCACAGTTCCGTATGCAGGGTGTCCTTTAATATGAACTTGGGACGTTGCCATCTCGAATTGATTCTGGTGGACTCACATAGCCTTTATGTTATGAATTATGCATGATGCTTTGACCTGCTGTCGTAGTTTCACTTTGCTCAACTTTTTAAGTAAGAATTGAGAGATGATTCCCTTGCTGACTTTTTGAATTTATTGGGTGTTAATTACATGCAGGTCAAACCAATGCAGAAGCCATGTCTTATTCAAATGAGGGTTAGTATTTTGGTTGTCTTTTTGTTCTGTTATCTTGCATGTAGCATTCATGTTACTTTGTTTACTTCTTTTAAACAGTGTGAGGTATGTTGAGGGAGAGATTTTAGGAACACCGATAAGCTGCCCTGCAACCATTATATAAAGCAAGGTGCAGTGATTTAATCCCCATTCGAATTCTGTTGCAAGTGTTTGAACTTCACCCTTCATCTGGTTGCTGAACTGATACAGATGCAAAAAAGATTTGCCAATGTTTTAAGGACATCTTTTGAATGCCTCCCTTTTCTTTTCTTGCATCCTCATTGCGAGAGCTTATCTTTAGAAACTTCAGTCTAGGAAGCGGATGTTCCCTTTAGGCCATGAGGTCTATTGACATAGAGAGCCTACTCCCACGTTGATCCACAGATGGGTGGACTGCTGACATAGCCTCGTATGAATAAATGCTGCTTTGAAAGATAGAATCTAGTTATTGGCTAACTACTTGGAGGGACTTCGCCATAGTGTCAATCGTCTTTACATTTTCTTCCATTTGCAGCTTCAGCGTTGGGAGCGGAAGAAATGTAAGCCAAACAGCCTCCCATTGCTACACAAAATGCACGTCAAGATCGGAGATACTGTAAAAGTTATAGCGGGACGTGACAAGGGGAAAATTGGGGACATTACTAAGATCTTTAAGCATAACAGCACGGTGGTGGTAAGTGAAATTAACTTGAAGACAAAACATGTTAAGGGCAGGGGAGAGGATGAGCCGGGGCAGAAAATCACGGTAGTTTCCTTTTCCTCTTAAATTAGCTAATTAACTTTATATTCATTTTTGCTTTCACAGTGGAGCATAGGTAAATGCTAGTGTCCAGGAACATGGGGTTATCAAATTATTATGAGTACAATGAAATCATGTACAGTAAGTGCATAATATACTCACGTGAGTGTCGGTTAAGCCACATATCATGTGCACACTTTCTGTCTTTGATTTCTGGGTACCTATTGTCTTGGAGTTCGAATTTGCTATGCCAAATTATTTGTCAAAGTTAAGTTAGAAGAGTGAATGTTTTACGGACGGTATTTTCAGATCGAAGCACCTATTCATAGCTCAAATGTGATGCTCTACTCCAAGGAACAGAATGTCACGAGCCGGGTGGGTCACAAGATGATGGAGGATGGAAAACGCGCTCGTTACCTCATAAAAACTGGGGAAATAATTGACAATGCAGAGAACTGGAAGAATGTGATTAAGGAGAGAGAGAAAGCAGAAGTTGCTGCTGCTTCTTAGTAGCTCAGCTGATGACACTCCAATGTAATTTGTAGTTGCTGTAATTCTTGTTTTCTTTCTAATCCTTAAGTGTAATGGCGAGTTTTCACTTAAATTACTTTCCGCATTTCAGTTGGAAAATAGCAGGAAAAATGTGAGAGAAAACTTTTTTTTTTCTTTTTCCCTATCTATTCTGTGCTTGTATGGAATCAAATTCGACTGGAGTGCTCCACAAATAAAAAACAGTTTTTTTCCAAAACCAGGACAGGGCATTCTCTCACAATACATCACATAAAAAACTAGTTTAATCTAAAACACCCTTAGCGGCACACCTCCGTTTTTATACATTGGTGTGAAGAAATTTTAAAAGCTTACACATAAGTAATTTTTTTTAATATTGAAATAATGACATTTTTCATAATGAATTGATTACGCAAAAATCCATTTTAACATTTGGTTCTAAAAACGAAAAGGCCAGACTTTTAGTACCTCAAGTTCTCATTTGCTAAAAGCACCGTGCTTTTGGTAACTTAGCTTAGCTTTTAGTTCTTTTATGCAAATAATATATTTTAGCATTGGGGAGTGATTTCTACACCCCCTAAATTGATAGCCACACCCCTTTCTTGTCTTTTAGTGAAGATTTTATGTGTAAAATCTTCACTAAAAGACAAGAAAGGGGGTGTGGCTATCAATTTGGGGGTGTGAATATCAATTACCTTTAGCATTTGATTCTAAAATTTAGAAACTCAACCTAAATCTAAATAAAAGAGGGATGGTACTATGGGTATAAAAGAGGGATGGTACTATGGGTATGGATTTTGTACAGATCAGTTGGTTTGGATCAGAGCCAAATGTTTTTCCAAAAGAAATTTACTTGTACTTCGCAAAAAATTAGCTCAATTGAATATTGTTAAGTGCTCCATTGGTTTATATAGGTCTTAATAGTACACAACATTTTTGAAAAAAATATGAACAGCTCTAATCATTCTTGTGGAGCTCGGAATGGGCCGAACAAATTTTGTTCCCATATATTTATCTGTACCCATATATTTATCAGTAAAAGAGAGCCGCAAAGATATGGGTACATAAATTTTGCACAAAATGTATGAAAATGTTTTTATTTGGGCCCACTCCGGATCCATACGAATGATTGGCATCGTTCATGTTTTTCAAAATAATGTTTACTTACATCCCGTTTAAAATCAGCTCAATCAGATATCAGTAAATGCTCCATCCGTTTGTCCAATTTTTTGGTTCAAAACAAAAAATGGATAAACGGATGAAATATTTATTGATATCCGATTGAGCTGATTTTTCATGGAGTACAATGAAATATTATTTTGAGAAACATGAACGGCTCCGATCATCCGTGTGGGACCCAGAATAGTCCCAAATCAATTGATTTGTACATTTATGTAGAAAAATATATGCACCCCTGTCCGAGAGAGATACACAGTACGTGGGTGCGGAAAGAAAATTCGGACGTGTATATAGAAACACCCTCGATGCGCTCGTAATAAAAAAATAGAGCCAGCGGTGAAATAACTTCCACCGCTAGATTCTTCCCAATCGGACGGTAAATACCATCGATCCACGTACTCCTTCATCATTGGTCCACCTTCAAACTCCAAGCAGTATATAGTCACAGAATCCAACTATATTCAAAATCCTCGCACCTCTTCCTTCTCGCTCTAGAACGCCCCTCTCTCTCTCTAAAACTCCTTGGATTCAGCAATGGCAGGACGAGGCAAGACTCTTGGATCTGGAGCGGCCAAAAAAGCCACCTCCAGAAGCAGCAAGGCCGGTCTACAGTTTCCCGTCGGCCGTATTGCTCGGTTCTTGAAGGCCGGAAAGTATGCCGAACGTGTCGGCGCTGGTGCTCCGGTTTATCTCGCTGCCGTCCTCGAATACCTTGCTGCCGAGGTACGTTTCTCTCTCTCTCTCTCTAGATTCCACTCAATTTCAATTTCTCAGGAAATCCACAATTCCTAAGTTTTCAATCCTAGGGTTTCGATATTGTGATTAATTAGTAGGTTTTCGTAAATTATTGTTTTTTGTATTTTCTTAGCATTTTTAATTTTCTATTCAACAATTTTAAAAGCAATGGGCGGGAGTAATCAGAAAAATTTGAGAAAAAAATATTCATTCGTCTTCAGCAATTTATTTGTTTTTTCGTAAAATTATTTAGAGCAATCACTTGGTTGAACTGGAAGAATCGGAATTTTTTCTTACAAAATCAGATTGACAGTTGTTCTAACCTTTTCTTTGGTTGTTTTTAATAAATTTGTGTGTGAACAGGTGCTGGAATTGGCTGGAAACGCTGCCCGAGACAACAAGAAGACTCGCATCGTGCCGCGACACATTCAGCTCGCGGTGAGGAACGACGAAGAACTCAGCAAGCTACTAGGAGATGTGACGATTGCGAATGGTGGCGTGATGCCGAATATTCACAACCTCTTGCTTCCGAAGAAGACCGGTGGCTCGTCGAAGCCCTCTGCTGATGAGGATTAATTAGTTTAGATTAGAAGAGTTTTCCACATTTGATTGGAGTATTATTTCTAATTGTGTTTAGTTTCATTGTTAGCGTTTGAGGTTTTCGGTATCTTGTGCGGATTGTTGTTTTGGGTTTCAAATTTAGTGGTGGGTTTAGTAATGTGAATATCAGTCGGTCTTATGGATACCTTTCGGATGCGATTATTTACATTGGTGAATGGTTAATGATTGAACTTAGGTATATTTCTGTCTTACTGAGAAAAGAAAAACTTTGGCTGTAAATTGAGTATGGGTGACATGGTACTTGTTTAGTGCATCCGGCTTGTTCAAAAATGGATTTGACAGCTTGGATTGAAATGCATTTTTTGTTTTCTTTTTTCTTTTTTTAAAATTTGGACGGTGCTTTTAATCTGAACTATTGGTTGCGATGTTAAACGGCTCGGATTCACTGAGTACTTGTACCCAAATTCTTCTCCTTACAATTTGTTTGTTTGTTTGTTTTGTTTTGTTTTTTTTTTGAATTGTGTGGTGACGTCTAATGAGTCTTTCCAACTGGTGGTGTAGTTGATCAACGTGTTCTTAAGTCATCTCCAATCCTTACACATTTTAATTCTCAAATTTAAAATTTGGGGGAAAATATTAAAAACTCATCTTTAATGCTTTACTCAAATTTATTCCCATTTTGGGTTTTATTCATTTGAGTTTCCAATTTGAGGAATTTTTTTTGAGGCCAAAATTTATCTAATAAATTGGTTTACTCCCTTTTTGATGTATCGTTTGGTTGAACAAATATTGTAGTATGACTTATCATTTGAGTGAGATTTATCTGCAATAATGATACTACCCACCCAACATGAGGCCATAACAGACCCAAAACCACGCCTTCAAGGTTGGGATGGGCATGGGGACAGGATTGGGGCTGGAAAGTACTATCTCCACCCTCTATCCTCGATTCCTTTTTCTATATCCATCCCCTACCTGATCCCCAATGGGACTTTATTTTCATCCTCCATCCCCGCTCCAAATAGGGAACAGGGATCCCCACGGGGATTCGTGAATCCAATCATTTTTACAAAAAAAATAGATTACTAGAAATCTAGAATCTTAGTTACAAATTAAATGCTAAAATCAAGTTACAAGTAGAGGTGTCGAATGGACCGGGCCGGCACGGGCATGGTACGTTTATCGTTGGCACGACACGGTATTCATGTGTAAGCATAAGTGTTTGCTAGCCTCAATTCAAGTTGTATCAAATATCAATTGGATTTCTAATTTGAAAACTAAAGGAACCACAAGCAAGATAGCATAAAAGAGTATTTAAGTAGTGTGATCTACAACTTCATATGAAGCTCTAAGATAAAGTGAAGTACAAAAAGCAAACTCAACCGAGAAGAAACTTTACACAATTGATTTTATCTAGGGATGAGCATGGACCGGATTGGTTCGGATTTGTAGTAAACCAAGAACCAAATCACTACCTACGGATTATGAATTTGGCGAACCAACCCAACCCACAAAAGGCATCGAACCAAACCAATCCAAACCATTAAAATACGGATTGGATTCGGTTTCAAACCACGGTTTGCTTAAAATTGAGATATTATTTCCGTAAAATATTTAGAGTACTTAAAATTTAGGTTTACTACGTTAGGTTTATATATAGAATACGAATAGGTCTTCATATATAGAAATTTAGGGTAATTAATCATAGTAATGAAGGAAATCATGGAATAGGAATAGGCTATGACCGAATCATGTATAGAAATTTGAAAAAATAGAAATGTGCTGTGGAATCAAAATTAGAATGGAGAATTTCATCACCGAATTTATTTGCTATGAATAAACCACTATTGGTGTATTAGAATTAGGGGAATAAGTTGTGAATCTTAGGCAAAATAAAATCTTGTTAGAGAAGGAATAATGAATAAATTAAATTAGGAAGTTAGTTGACTATGGCTTACATAATAATAATAATAATAATAATAATAATAATAATAATAATAATAATAATAATAATAATAATAAATGGTTTGGATCGGATTAGAATCGGAACCATGAACGTAAATCCACAAACCAAACCATTGACTACGGATTCTAATTTTTTTAAACCAAGACCAAAACCACGCTACTAAAAATCCGAACCAAACCAATCAGTTTGGATTGGTTTGGACTGGATTTACGGTTTGACGGATTTTCTGCTCACCCCTAATTTTATCAATAGGAACAACAAAATCAACGGCTCGATTCGAAAATAATTGTTTTTATTTTGCATTTTTTTGTGTTTATTTTAAGGAATGCATATGATTGATAGTTGAGTAGATGTCAACCTAGTTGAGATGTATTGAAATAATAGTGATGCATTTCTTATTTAATCACATTTATTGTATTACAAAGGTCAATTATCAATAAAATGTTTGGAGAAAATTTAGTGGCAGCCAAAAGTTTCATAACTCATGAATAGACCCCTATATTCGGGATTTCAGGGACGGGGCGAAGTGGGGCGGGAATGGATCGGGGAACGGATTCGGAGCAGATTTGGGGCGGGGACATGCCTATCTCCACCCCCTATCCAATCCCCAAACATTTTCAAAAAAAAATCCCCATATCTTATCTAATCTCCAAACAGATCTCCATATTGTCAATTCGTTCGGATCGGGGATCGGATCGGATTCGAATGGGTCAGAGGAAATGACCGACCGTACTTCAAGGTGAAGGAAGATTCATTTTCTGACTACAAATTTTTCGGGATGCAATCCCACATTGGACAACCACCCAAGCCCGACCCTGGGCCTCTGGTTTTGGGCCCTAAATGGGGACCTGTTTAGAAGTTAATAATTGTACGTAATTTGTTCCATATCAGATGCTCGTTTCTTGCACATCAGGATTGGACGGTTTGAGATGATTTTGAAATGAATACTCTATGGCCCCGATTGGATGCGGGCTAAGTTTTGGTGGAATTAAATAGTAAGAGGGATAAGATAGTAACAGCCCGTTTGGATGGGGTGTTATATGGGGCCATAAATATGAGGGGTGTTATTTATGCCCGGACCTACACATATGGAATGGTTTGCCAACAAAAAGTGCAGGGGTGTTATTTATCACCCGGACTAAATAACACCCCTACAGGAGTGTTATTTGCAGGGGTGTTAATTATGGCTAGGGTGTCCATAAATATAACCCTCTAATACCCCCCACTAAAATTACCATCCTACCCCAATTAATACCCCCATCTTTCCCCCAATTTTGCTACTGTTTGCTGCTAGTGTAATTTAGGGTTTTTTTTTTTGGCTTTGCAATATTCTTCGGATAAAAAAATAAAGTACTTCTGCACATAGTTTTTTATTTTTTTTTCACCAAAATTAAACTACTAATAGAGATCTTTAATTCAATAAAAAAAAATGATATGCTTTAGTATTTGAAAAATTGTGGTCCAAAAAATGCACATTTGTTTAGATTTTTACGTTTTACACCACTAGAATTGTAAAGATCTTAAAAAAAGTAAACATCTAAATTAATTTTTATAATATAAAAATTAATTACAATTAAATCTTATAGCTTAATTAGTTATTGAGTTTCAATAATAAATTAGTTAATTGTTGGATTTATCTAATTAAAAAAACACATAACTAATACAAATATGCACACAAGTAGGGGTGTCCACAGATCGGATCCGGAACCGAACCGAACATTCACGGATCGGTTACGGATCGGATTGGATCAGATCGGATCGAGCGGATTTGACATATTAAGAAGGATTATTGAGCGGATTGAGCGGATCGAGCGGATCCGATCCGATCCGATCCGGATCCGGAACCGCCAGATAAGAAATTCTCGATTCGGAACCGAACCGAACATTCACGGATGGGTCAACGGACAGATCGGATTGGACGGATTTGGCGGATTGAGCGGATCGGATGATCCGCTTGACAGCCCTACACACAAGGGCAAAAAAGTCTTTTGACAGCTTTTTATGTCATCCACCCAAACTTAATCTCCCTTCTTACAAAATCATCCATACCAAGTACTACTTAATCCCCCATCCATAAATGTCACATAACTGTGGGGCCACCTTCCATATATATTACCCCCTACTATCTTGTACCTCCTCCATATATAATACCCCTAAAAATAATCCGGCATCCAATCGGGCCGTAAAGGGTATTAGTTAGTAAGGGTGGACCCACATTGATGTAATAGTTATGGAGGGGTATTAAATAGTACTTGGTTTGGATGAAAGGAGGATAAAATAGTACTACTTGGTATGTTTTGATGTTTATATGGAGTTATAAGGTTGGGTGGATGATATAAAAACCTGTCAATTGACCTATTTGCCGTTGTGCATTATTCTTTTTAGATTATACATTAAATTAATGAATTAAATACAAAACTAAATAAATAAATTATAAATGTCACGAATTAAGATGATGGGAGAATGTGTGTGTCTCTACCAAAGGTTAATTGCAAACAACTTAAATCACACCGTGCAAACCCAGATTCTCAAGAAAACCCAGTTCATAAAAATTTAAAAATGTAGTCGCCTCAATCGCTAGAGCCACAGAAAACATAGCGCTCGTATTTTGTGGCTAGGGTTTTCTGGAAAACGAATAAAGAGAGGGGGAGGGGGATAAGTGGGGGTACGGGGGTAATTTGTTAGGGGGTATAAATTAGTGGGGGGGGGGGGGGGGGGGGAAGTGTTACTCCCTATGTCCGTCTATGTTTGTCCATTTTCACTATTTCATACCTCTAAAAAAATCGTACATTGTTTTTAATACGAATCTCTAAAAATATTCAATATGGATCTTATTTGATAGATCCCAATTAGCTCTATTATATAAAAATTTCAAAATCATGAAACTCATTATAAATTGAACGATATGGACAATTTAAAACATGGCACGAATGCCGAAAATGGACAAACAAAGACGGACGGAGGGAGTATTAATTAGTGAGGGGGAAGGGATACAAAAGGGCATTATTTGGGTGGGGGGTTATTAACTCATTCGAGTTCTCATTTTTTTACCCAAACCATGATATAAACGTGGGACCGGGATAAGGGGAGGGGGTATAACTTAGTACCCCTTCTTATGATGCAGCCAATCAGGGCCTATAAGTTCTAATTTAAAAGTCCCTTTTTTTTTTTTGGGATGTCCTAAAATAAATGTCTCCTTCCTAAAAACATTCATCGTGAACATGCCAACTTCCAGGTTTACCCTTAAAAAATACTTTTTCCATCCAAATTGTTTTGTCCATTATATTTTACTTCATATTTTTTTCATGATTTAAGAAACTTTGCATAATAAAACTAGTTGATATCTATCAAATACGATGCATATTACATATATTTTGAGTTCCATATTGAAAGTTACAAACAATTTAAATACTTTTACCTTTAACCGACTTCACAGTTTTAAAGTTTAAAGGTTAATTTTGAAAATCTATAGCAATAGATTTGACTTTTTAAAAAAGCTCGATTCTCCGTAAATGACAATTAAAATGGGACGGAGAGAGTATATAGTTTAAGATAACAAAAATGATATGGGTACACCTAACTTACACCTGTTTACATATAAAATTAACAAATCCAATAATTAATTGACACGTAACCAAAAATGCCAGATGTTGGCAAATGCTTGTCAATAAAAATACATTGGATTGATGCAATAGAGTTGAGTAAATACGATGTCGTATTGTTTCTCAGATTGAAAAGTAGTTACTAGCAGTTACGAGTCATCGCTGCTATATAAGATATACTTCGAAGTCATGATTTTAACTGCTAAGTGCATGGAGTCCACGTGTAAACTTGTAAAACAAGACAATGAGCAGTTACAACACGTGGAGAACATCATGCAAGGTAATTATTTCCCTTAACATGTAATCATTTGAATTATCTTAAATAACTGTGCAGATTCAAAACTAAAACTTCTGGGAGAAGATTAAAGGAATTCGAATTGACGTAGAAGAGGGAAGAAACTGCCGAAGATAGAGTTCGAAGCAAGCCCAGTTCAAATATTTTTAGCGGGAAGTTCAAATTACAAGCAACATCTATAAATAGAAGAGATTGAAGAGTAAAAAGCCCCAGACAAATCTTCAACAAACCGCTATCAAAAAACTGATGCTTGGTTTGTTCATTGACAAGTAATTTAGGATTTCGAACTCAGTTTCGAAGTAGATTAGGAAGTAGATTAAGAAGTAGTTAGGATTATTTTTGGTTGTTCTTGCAACAATCATCTGTTCGAAGTTCACGTTACCTTGTATTTGAAGTTGAAGGCAATTTCGAAGTAAGTTTGTCTTTGATTTATTAATCGAAGTATCTTGTTTCTTTGTTGTTCTTTAATTTCCTAAATTATTGGTTTGTATTTCTTCACTTATAAAGAAAAATCCTCTTAGTTGAGGTAATTGAACCAATAAAACACAGTCGCCTGATTAGATTTGGTTTTTCCAAAGTTAATCTGAGGGAGGAGATTGAAACTCTCTCTGGCACGCTCGCACTCGATTATTTTGTTGCAAAGAAGTAAAAGAACCACTAACAACACCCCACATGCAGACAAAAAAATGATAACAAAAATGATATGGGTACTCTTAGTTATGGAAGGTTGCCATTATGTACTACAAAAAAAATTCTTTCATTGGCCACGTGCAGACAAAATAAGAAGTGGGGATCTCAACAATCATTTGAGAAAATGATTGTGCAACCAAGATTGTGCAACCAAGACATGTATGGCATAGCATATGGGCCAAATGCTTAAAGCAATAGAAATATGACATTGTCTTTAAGAAATTAATTTGGTCGTAATAACATAATAAAAATCAATTATTTTAAACATAATCAAAATCAATTATTTTTAACAGTTTAGGTTAATCTCTTTTGCTGCTTTTTCCAATGATTGTTTCTCTTCTTTAGAAATGGAAATTGGCTAACGAAAGGCCAAAGAGCAAGATCATATGTGACAACGTGTGTGCGGAAAGAATAAAAAGGAACAAGAATATAAATAACTAAACTAAGTGCATATCAAAAAAATCACACCATTTCGAACGCCACCAGCTTCGAGAGGGCATGAGCAGATGCCCATTAATAGGATCCACTAATAGATTTTAGTTTACTGTTTGTTTTTTGATGCTTTCTCTATGTACCAAAAAAAAATAAAAATTAATAGGATCCACTAAGCCTCGTCATTTGGCTCGTTGGCCCATGGCCCGTCCGAAGCCCGCAAGGCCCGTCGGGCTTTACCCGAGCCCGAGCCCGTCAAATGGGCGGGCTAGCCTAGCCCGACTTTTTCATGGGCTGGGCTTGGGCCTAAGAAATTTAGCTACGACCTGTCAGCCAGCCCGCTCGATACCCAGCCCGTCGGCCCGAGATGCTAGCCCACCCGTACCCGGTACACTTTTAATGTATTATTGCACGGTTAATGTACATAAGATATAATATATGATGTACCAAAAAATAATAATAATACAAATGTACCCAAAAAAATATAGGGTCCGTTTTTAGAAGGACATAGTAAATGAGTCTTTACTTCAATAAGGACATCAATTTTTTCTTTAATGCCAAAAGGACATATCACTTACACATCCCAAAAAGACCCCCACTAGCCAATGAAAGTGCCTAAATCCCCAAACCTAATGAAAGTGCCTAAACCTAAACTCCATGGTACCCTATGAAAGTGCCTAAAATCCTAGGGTACCCTATAAAAGTGTCTAAACTACTAAAACCATATAATTGAAAAGTGCACCATAAACCTAAACCCTAGGGTATCCTATGAAAGTGCCTAAAATACTAGGGTACCCTATGAAAGTGCCTAAACAGCAAAAACCCTATAATTGGAAAGTGCACCCTAAGTGCCTAAACCCACTATACCCTACCCTAAAGAGCCTAAACCACCTAAAATTGAACCCCAAAAATTGAACCCACCCCCAAAATTGAGGAGAGAAATTAATTTGGTCTCATCCATTAATCCCACGCATGAGAGAGAAGGGTTTGACAGCGACATGAGAGAGAGAGAGGGTTTGACCGACGGGTAGAACCTCCTCCACATTGGTCATTGTCGGGACAATGATGGGTCATTGTCTGACCCAACTGTCAGACAATTGCTTTTGTCCGTGGGACAATTATTTTTGTTCGCGGGAAATTCCTCCGCATGGTGAGCGTGAGTGGTGTGGTTCATTAAGGATATTTTTGTCTAGTGTTGTCCTTGAAACATGAAAAATTTCCTATCAATGTATTGGATGCCTTAAAATAAGTTAAGTTGGACTAAACACCATCTCCAAAAGGTTCAGCTGTAACAAAAATAAAAAAAGGGCATTTGGCCCAAATAGCCTAGCCCGCCCGCCCGACTAGGATAAGCCCGTGGACTGGGTCTGGGCTTCAACTTTTCAACTTTTGAGAGATAGCCCGGCTCGCTAAAACGAAAAAGCCCACTTAAACCGGCCCGCGGGCGGACATGGGCTGAAAGTTCGCGGGCTGACCCGGCCCAATGATGGCCCTTAGGATCCACTACCAAGAAAATCTGCAACAAAACGGGTCCAAAACACAAACCCCAAAATACATCTTCTTTACAAGATTAATATATATATCATGGCCTAAAGGATCTCCTACTTTATAAGATTTTTTTCTTCGATAAAAAAAAGGGCATCTATTGAAGGAATCTTCTTTGTTTGTCAATTTTGCTGTGAATCTTCTCGAACTTCATCATTGGAAAAAAGTAAGTCCTCATTCGATTTGCCACATATTTAATTAAAGTTAGCAAAAAAATTTACTTTCTTGACGAGTTTGTTTTGAATAATCAAGGTCGGCCTGATGTTTAAGTTGCCCAAATCCGATATCTTGCTTGGTAGCCCTCTTAATGTTAAGTCATAAAAAGTAAATAAATGTACAAGTAAAAAAAATTACAAAATTCAAAAGTTATTTAGCAGCCCAAATCAAACTCCCAATAGGCTCCGTATATGTTTGAGTAATGAGATTTCCAACCTTGTCAATATTTTAGATCTCTTTTAAGACGCTTTTCGTCATCTAAAACTATTTCTAATCGGATGGTAACTTCAGAATAAGGGGGAGTTTTTGAATGGATTTTATGAGATAAAATGAGAAAGTTGATTTTAGTTGGTGTTTTATAGAGGGGTGATAAAATCACCTTATTTTTCCAATAGATAAAATCTAAGTGATAAAATAGTTGTTGACCACTATGAGTTTAAAAAATGAATGATAAAATCTAGTCATAAAAAGATGATGATAAAATCAAATATTCTATTCAAAAACTCCCCTAAGGAATTGACAAACTTTTGTACAGAAATAGATGGCGAAGGTCAAAGGTGAAAAATTTGACAATCGACAGTATTATTTTGTACTGTAGTAGAACAGTGGAATGTTTTTTGGACAGGAGCCAGCTGTCCGTCTCGCCCAAAAGTTCCATTGGATTTCATATTTGTATTTTTTTTTTTGGAAGCTCCATTGGACTTCTCATATATGTATACTCCCACCGTCCCAATTTAAATGCTCCCTACAGTTATGCGTGTTTTTTTAAAACTCTTATACTTTTCATTCTATAATGTATTTTATATGCAATATGGATCTTATTTGATAGATCTCAATTAATTCTATTAGACAAAAAATTTAAAAAATTTGAAAACCTTACCGATAAAAAGATATAGACGTTTGAAAATGACACGGATATACGTAGGGAGCATTTAAAATGGGACGGAGGGAGTATGTTTTTTGGCAACCACTCGTCCAAAAGCTCCATGTGGCAACCATCTTTATTAAACTTTATTCAACTATCTTAAACTATCTTTATTAAACTTTATTCAACTATCTCACACTATCTTTATTAAACTTTATTCAACTATCTCAAACTATCTTTATTCAACTATCTTTATTTTTCATGTGTCGCGATTCTCCGTCATCACTGTTCTACTATAAATTCCACACAAGGAACAATTTCCGCTCATACTTCTTCCTTGCTTTTTTTGAACTGTTTACTTCTTCCTTGTTGTTGCACCCTGTTTGGCCGTATGGATAAGCTGGACAGAACTGTTTGGTTCATTATCTTGCTTTTGTCCATATTACCATTGATGTGCTCATTTAGGGAGATGGAATTCATGAAAAATAGCACGGGTCTGATCTCTGTATGTTTGTCGTTACCATTATAATTCTTCTCTACTATCCTTCCCTGTATTGTTGGTTATGCAGGTTGGAAGTTGGAATCAGACCCAGAACTCAAAAAATTATTCCGCGGCCACAAACGAACCGGGAAAATCATCGGTGTCTTCCTCCTGTTCATCGGTAACATCGGTCTTGACTACTTTACTGAGAAATCTGTTGCTTGCATGTTGACATTTCTCTTTCTCGCCCTTTCTTTTCTCTGCATCCTCTGCTGTGTACAACCTTGTACGGATTTCGGCATACTAGAGCTTCTTCTCAGTGCCAGTTCGGTTGTTGCATTCAGACGTTTCGGAGTACTCCATTTCAACTCATGGCTTGTTGTAGTAGCCTGCGTTTTCATGGATGTTACAAGATATTGGCTAGATCCAGAGAGGGAAGTGCTTGTCGAAGCTTCCGAGCAGAGTAGTTTGCAATCTGGTGGAGTAATAGCAAGGAATGGGACTGACGAAAATCGAGAATCAAGAACAATCGATATGCCTCATGAACTGACAAACCCATCAGCGGTGGAGGAATCATCAGGGTCGCGGCCCAAGACAAATTGAGGGGGAGTTCTTCAATGGATTATTTAATTTTATCATCCTTGATTTTATCATCTTCTTTTACGAATAGATAAAATGAAGGTGATTTTATTACACTAGATTTTATCACACTATATTATCCACAACTATTATCACACTAGATTTTATCTATTGGAAAAACAAGGTGATTTTATCACCCCTTATAAGTGTGTTATCGGAACACAAAAATCTTGAAAAAAATGAGTTCAATAGTTTTCACCCCGTGTTTCCAGCCATTTGTGTTCTATTTTTTTCAGGTTATATGTGTTCCGATCACGAACTTAATGATATCCAATCAAGTTTATTTTAGGTACACTTGTAGTACTCGACGTGCTCTATGCGATGAACGTTTCCAATCATTGGACGGGCACCGGCACGGCTGCATAGCACGCTGTGCAGCACCCCCTCTCTCTTTCGCTACGTTTTCAATGACAGTTTCTCTATGGATATTGGTGATAGACCAAGAAGTAGAAATGCCATTAGTTCGGTCCTTATTTTTTTTATTTTTTTTTTCTTTTGGTAAACAAATATGCATTAATATCCTATTTTACGGCTATGGTCGAATCCACTGATATAAATTGTTTTTCGATTTCCCTAGTTGGTAGAGTGAAAGGAGCGTTACTTATCCTATTTTCAATCGAACCTCCTCCATCAAGTTGACTTGGTAAAAACTCAGTCTCATCATTCTCTCCACAAATAAGATAATGTCACATGTATATGTAGTATGTAATTTTCAGGAAAATAGATAAACACTATAATAAAAATTTGACGTACTACTGTGTATGAAATCGTGTATAATGTGTATGAAATCGTGTATATGTGGTGCATCATAACACTGAGAGTTTCCAATTTAATTGGTTTACCCATCACACAATTTATTACAGAAATAGTTGTGCTATTTAGCCACCACTAGAGTTGGGCTATTTCGCCACAACAATCCAACATAAAAATGCTAAAATAAAGTACTCCCTACTTTCCAGATTATTTGCTCTTTTTCTGGGAACCGTGCATTTATTAGCAAGAATTTTTTCTAAAGATTTTTACACCAATTAAAAAATCTCATTAAAAATAGTGTAAATTTTTCTCAAATTAAAATCTCATAATATTTTTGTTTGCAAAATGGGCATGAAGAGCATTTTTCTAATGTATCAGTGGCCAGCCGATCGCTCACTAATAGCTACTACCAGGAGGAGAGGAATTTAGAAACCTAGTACTGAGTCTCGTCCATTGAATCTATAGAGCATTGGATGGTTATATCCGCAACCTCCATTTTCAAATTCGTGTACTGCTTTCCCGCAGCAAACACTCTCCTTGGCTTTGTTTGTGTATTTAAGGCCTTGTGTCAAGGACTATGTAATGGGAATGGTTGGAAACATGCGTGAAAGATTGAGTCCCACATTGGATAAACAGAAAATGAGTTGGACCTTAATATACAATTGGGTGACTCATCACTTACAAGACTTAGCCTTTTAAGTGGATATGGATCATTTAATGTATATTGGGTCCATGTGATGTGATGGACTCTGTGCATACTCCCCAACGGATTGGGCCTACGTGCACACGGGAAGGACCTCAAGCGAATCAGACTCCTAACAAAAATTGGACCTTGGAATGATACAGTGGTGCCTGTTGAGAATAGCTACTTGCAAACACCAACTGATCTTGTCGCCAGAGCACACGCCCGTAACCTACAGGTGTTTATCCTCTCCCTCTCGCGCTCTCTTTCTCTGAGATTCAATCGGTTGCACCCTACAAAATACTAACCTTGAAGCCACCACTTAAGTCAAAAACCATGGGTGTCTGCATACAAGAATGTCAGTGAGACATTCTTCCCGTAATATAAGTGCTTTATATGGCATAAACAATTACGCGAAGGGTATTTTTTTATGAGTCTTTAAATGCGCGAGCGCACGCACATATACACACACACAAAATGGAAGAAGAACTTATTGAGATTTCTCGATTAGAACAAAAAAAATGAGAAAATCCTTGAAAAAATCAAAAAAATAAAAATAATGGACAACTAGTACATTATTATCATAATTTAGCAATCAATCGCCTCATGAGATTCCAAGAAATTATTAGTAAGATGCAAAAGTCGACTTAATAGCAAAAACGAAATTAAAAATTACAGCCAATTTAAGACCCTCGAACATTATTTTCTATTTGTGAAAAAGACCCTCCAAGATCGAGGAAAGAATATTAAAGAAATAAAATAGAGAGACAAGTGAATATAAAGTAAAAACAAAAAGAACAGATGGTAGAGATCATGGATCAGAGGTGTCAAGAGGTTTTCCATTTGTACAAAAAGTTTTGACCGTGTGTTCAAAGCTTCTTTTAGATGGTCTTCTTTTTAGGGCTGGCCTCGATGTTTGGGTTGCCCAAGCCTGAAAATCAAGGTTACATTGGCTATGTTCGTTTGGTAATTTAGTTTAGTTTTGATGATGTAAAAAGGTGTAATGAGTGGAGAGAGATAGAGAGAGAAATGAGGGTAATGATGATGTCATCAAAACAAAAACTAAACTAAAACCCCAAAACGAACACAACCATTGTGTTTTGAGCTTGAATTACATCAAAATGTAACCCCTCGGCTATAGTGTTTTATGATTAACACAATATGATTCAAAGAAACCAACTTCTCATTGCATTTTTTGAAGCAAATTCTTCAATTTAGTCATCGTGTTTTACTTATCCAAGAAATCTCAAAGGCCCGTTCCACTCACTTAGATAAACATAAAAAGATATGACCGTAAGAGTTATTTTTTTAAAAAAAATAAAAATGTTTGCTACATATTTTAACTATGACGTGTGTGAAAAAAATAATAAACCTGATCAATTTCTTTTTTCAATTCCCACTATTGGGATAATTTTTTTAATCAAATTTAATGTTGTGTTTGTTAAATGAAAACTTTCTTTAAAAAAAGTAATTTAATATTGTGATATATGTAATATTATGGACTGGAAGGAAAACAAAAAGAACCAAAAATAGTAAAAATAGAGAAATAAAGTAAAACATGACAAGTCTAGAAGTCAAGCTAGGGGAAGCCGCTGGGATTCGAATCCCGCGCACCCAAGTGTCAGTAAGAGCATCCACTATTGATGGTTAATTTTTTACATGTTAAAGTGTCTATGTGGCTAAATTTAGAGATCATTTGACCTAGTTAAGGATAGATTAGGTAATGTAGTCATGTGAAGTATTATGGACATGTTATAGTAAATTAGTTAAAAAAGAACTACCTCCAATTAAAATGTCCAATATTGAGCGAATAAATCAAATCAAAAGAACTCATAGATTTTTACATAATTCAAACAAATTTGGTTTTTAGCCGGATTCCCCTACTCCACGGCAACATTATCCATTTCCATTAATAAATCTCAAAGATTACAAATATACTTTTAGATCAGGTAAATCATAGTGGATATTACATAATTTTCCCTAAAGATAACGCAAATATTGAACTATCGAACTGAAGCGCGCAGTGGCAGACGCAGGATCGCCATTTTTGTCTAATTTGCGGGGGCCACTCTTCAGTAATTTTACAAAAAAATCTAAAAGTGTACTAAAAATATGTCGAAAATTGGGGGGAGTGCAGGGGCCGAACACCCCCCTAGCACCCCCCTGTCCGCCCCTGGAAGCGCGGATATCTCGCTTTCTTTAGGGAGATCAAGTCCTTTACGACTGATTAAACTTGAACCACTATCGATGCGGCAAAACTCCCATATGACCTCCTGCACAAGAAGGTTAGACCCCAAAGCTCCACTGCCAAAACATGCTTCCATTTTGCTTGTTAATTTACTACAGAAATACATAATAAGGAGCAATCTATGAGACCTTGATCACTCTTCCTTAGGCCCAAGTGCCTTAGGCTTATACTTCTACTTCAAACGTGCATGATGCATGCCCTATGGAAGCTGCAATATCAGGCAGAGAAATGAAAGGAGGATATTAGGCCAGCACAAAATCTCTCGCGACAATATAAATTGAATAGGCCCAAATTTTCTTTCTACTCACCAGTCCAGACAAATACCAAACAAAGGGTCCCAAGTTCTTCCATCCCCTGTATCCATATACACGAAATGCACCATAAATTGATGCTATCCCTCCATTTCTTGTCCTTTACCAAATCAACTAGAAGCTAATTTATCCATCTAATAATTTACGTATATCACAAAAATCATGTTTTTAATAGTACTAAAATATTCTAAAATACCAACACAGCCTTTGACTATCGAGGCAAATTCATAACTTTGTGGGACAAATTTGGGCTCTGAACATTTCCAAGTGTAGTAGTAAGAGAGCTTGGATTAATTGGGGAAGAAGAGCAATGAATAAAGCCTACGATCATCGCATTAATAGACAACCATTTGGGTAGTGGCCAAAACTGTGTAATCTATTCAACAAAATGTGGAACAAGCAATGCTGATGAATTGGTTGGCCAAGACGTTGTCTTGCTTTGCCTTGGTCTTGAACATTGATTCCAGCTTTTTAAGCTTGAGCATGTCTTTGACAGACCGATTATAGTCTGTTATGTATTGGTGAAATAGTATTGGGATCATTGAAGTTTGTTATGGATTTGAGCATGGTTTCTTTGCATTTAGACAGACACATGGTACTGAGAATTTGACACAAATCATTAACTGATAGAAACAAATTTCTATTATAGAATTGAAATCACATCAGACATCAGTAATCCATTAACCTCAACCAAGAACTAAGAAAAGCATTCACAATCTAAAACCCTAATACTACAAGAACCCTAACCCTAACTCTTTTCAATTCAATACCCACTTTCTTACAGATCAAAGGAATTCAAACAAAACTCCGCATGGACACGAGAAACCTAATTGTCATCATCAACCTTGGAAGAGACGCTGCCTGCCTTCTTCGGCAGCAAGTGAGCGTGAATGTTAGGCATCACTCCTCCATTTGCAATCGTGACTGAACCAAGCAACTTGCTCAACTCCTCATCGTTCCTCACAGCCAACTGAATGTGACGCGGCACCACTCGAGTCTTCTTGTTGTCCCTCGCTGCGTTCCCAGCCAACTCCAAAACCTAAATCATTTCAAAATTCCATTCAAAATCAGAACCAAATACATCAAATCAGAGCGCACATGTGCGAAAAACAAAAACTGAAAGCAACTTCGAATTTGGAATCGAAGTCAGATCCTATTACCTAAATTGATTTCAAATTTGTTTCAAAATGAAAAACAGAGCAATGGTATCCTATGAGCGTTTGTATGGAGTGAATGAAGGAAGAGTTACCTCAGCAGCGAGGTATTCAAGGACGGCGGCGAGGTAGACGGGAGCACCGCCACCGACACGCTCGGCGTACTTGCCGGTCTTGAGGAAACGAGCAATACGACCGACGGGAAACTGAAGGCCGGCCTTGCTGCTGCGGGAGGTGGCTTTCTTCGGTGCGGCTGAGCCCAGAGACTTTCCTCTTCCGGCCATTGTAGAGAGAGAGTAGATGAGAGAGAGTTTGAATTGAAAACTGAAGAGAGCGAAAGATGAAATTGCAGGAAATTTTATTTCATCTGCCAGATTTATATAGTGGTTCGTTGAAATGGGTCAGCCAATAGGAAGCGATTACACGGATGGGTGCTTTGACCCGTTGATTTTCGGTAAGATTGAACGGTCAGATGTTTTCGAGTGTACACGCCTTTACCCACGTCTTTATCGGAGGCTGTGCTGTTACCCGAGAGGAGAAAACCACACTTTGCTCCTTACGTTTTAGATACATTTCAATTTAGTCTTCCGAAATGAGTAAAATTGATTGTTTAATTGTATAAAGACAAGACTTTAACCTTCACACTCAAAAGTCAAAGGTCTAGTAACTCCACTCTTGACTAAATTTACACTGAAACTCAAATTTGAGTAAAAATTAACAAAAATATCACTCAAACCCATTACCAAATTTGAGTTTATTCAAAATTTTCACCAAATTTGGTTTAAACCAAATATTTACTCAAAATTTTAAGGCTATTTTTTTCCTCTCAAATTTACAATTGTGCCATTAATTAAGCCTTTACTCGAATTTATGCCTACATTTGTCTTTGCTCATTGGAGTGTTCCATTTCAAATCAAGTTTTTACTCAAAATTTTACTCAAATTTGGGTAAAAAATTGAGTCAATAGTGGAGATGCTATGGAACATCAAGACTTTCAATTCCCGACGTGGAACCTCTTACTCGTGCTCGGTTTGCTGGAGTTGGAATCTGCAAAGATTTGCCTCTGCTGCTACGCGTGCTTCGTGGCGCGTCTGCTTGTTTTGCAAGTTGGGGCTTCTGGTGGCGAGGTGTTTGGCGGCGGCTTCCGTCGGGAGTTGTTTCATTTTTTGTTTTTTTATCTTTCGTGTTTTGTTTATTTTTTGCTTTTGTCTATCTCCGTTTTGTGAGATCGTTGTTCCCTGCGTGGAACATTCTCTACCATTTTCGAGTACTCTTGTGAGCCAGGTGATTTCCCCAGAGTTTACCTACCCACCCTATATAGCTAACCCGAAAGTTGAGGATCGTTTTTCCCAACATAAGGCTCTGGATGGTGGTCTATAGCCCTTGAGGCATATTCCTTGATTAAAAATAAATAAATAGTAACATCAAGACGGTTACTTAAACTCGACTCGTTTCACATTATAATAGAATCTTTCGCAATAGCATACTACGGACTGATATCAAGATGTGTAAATTTTGACAAGAAAAATTCATGAATCATGCCCAAAAATGATACAGTACATATTCTGTCAATAATGAGGGGGTCTCTCTCTTTATTCCTGCTGCTTCATGCATCAATTAGCAACAGTGTACACCCAATGAACGCAGAGGAAATATCCTCATCCTTTTATCCTATCCATTAATTTGCAACTTTTGATCAAATAATTAATGCCTTAATGCTAGGCTGTAGTTATTCTCATGGCCACAAATTCAAAGTTTCAAACTGATACCAATCCCTTGCTTTTGGGAAAAAGTAGGCATGCAGATGCCAAAACCCAAAACCACTGCATTGCACACAGGTTATACAGACTGTGCCAAACTTTATTATCCCAATTTACTAGTAGAAAATAACAGCGATACATACACTCCCTGGGAGGTATAATTTTTGTTTAGAAAAGGGTTTTGCTAGTTCACACCCATTAAGTGGTCTTGTAGAAATAAAAAAGAATTTAAGTTTTAATGATGGTGTTTCAAGTGTACTTGTAATGATTTCTTGCAGTGCATTCCCCAACAATATGCACGGGTTCTCCCAATTTCTCCTAGAATGACGAGTTTAACCTTTTAGCTTTTCTTGCTATATTTTTTTTATTGAGTCATGCTAAGAGCATCCCCAACAGATGACCCAAATTTTTCTCTAAAAAAAGTAGTGAACAATGCACATTTTTCATTTTACCAATTCACCTCTCCAACAATTCCTCTATATTATTCTCTCTATTGTAATTAAATAATAATATATAATATATGTATATATATCCAGCCAATGAGAGGGAGAGAGAGAGAGAAAAGAATAAAAAAAAGGAAAAGTGCACCCGGTACTGTAGCAATTCGGGACATAAAACATTAAAGAATTAAAAGGGAGTGAATAGTGCTTCCCTAAATGAGGGGGATTTTAGGGAGGCACTGTAGCATTTTGTATTTTAGAGAGGGGTTTAGGGAGCCTGTTGGAGGCTAACTTTGGGGTTTGGCTCTCTAAAATAGGGATGAGAGGAGAATAGAGAGCCTTGTTGTGGATGCTCTAACGGGTGCCATAGTGCACCCGTTAAGGGTACAAAAATACACTTTTGTGGGTTCCATTTGTAACGTTAAAGTATACTTTAAAGATGTACTTTAAAATACGAGTGTACTTTAAGATTTTATTTTTTTGTACTCTTAACGGGTGCACTATGGCACCCGTTAGCATTTCCTTTTTGTTTTTTGAACTGGATTCTTGCTTTTCTAGCTTTACCCCATTTGCTTCAATTTCTCTCTCTAATTGGCTGCCATACTTAGGGTCCTGAAGTGACCCAAGTCACTACATTCTCGCCGTAATAACATTCATTATGAATGTTATGAAATCTTTATTCGAGATCAGAACCGTTTATCTTTTTAGAAATATTTAGCTCATTATGGGTACAAAAAATTATGTTCATCGGAGATAAGTAGACATTAAATTGACTACCAATATCCAATTAATTTGATTTTTACATGAATAATCTACTCAACATTCTCGACAAATTGTACGGTTCTGATATCAAAAAAAGATTATAGAGGGCCCACAATTGAGGTCACTACGGGGTGTAGTGACTTAGATCACTACGACCACCCCAAATACCAGCCGGACACCCCACTTTACTAGTTCCTAACTTTTTTTTTTCTTTAAATATTTTTCCTTTAACTCTAGTAAGGCCCGTTTTGACTAAAATAATTTATTTGGATTAATTTTTTCTTATTTATTTATTTTTTTGCATTCGTTAGATGTAAATATATTGAAAAATATAAAATGTGCAGTGGAGTGCGTGTTTTTTTTTTTTATGTTTATTGTGTGCCTAGTAGACATATGTTAGGAAGACAAAAAAGAAAAGAAAAAAAAAGAGATTGTTTGATTGGTTTATAGCCGCTTCAGCTGGGGGAGAAGTAAAGAGCTAAAGGATAATTTGGTCATTTGCTGTTGAAAGCATTCAATCTAATCAATGCAAAATGGACAAAGCAGAGAAGTACATCAAGTGATTGCCAAATAAAAGCGCACGATGGGAATTTTCAGAGCGTGGAACAGTACATGGTAGACCACCCATGAACAATGATAGGTACACACCCTCTCAATCACTTCCTACCACACCCTCTCTCACATGTGTGGTGGAGCCCACCGGGTGAGCCCCACCACACATGTGAGAGAGGGTATGGTGAGAAGTGGTTGAGAGGGTGTGTACCTATCATTTTTGGACCACACATAGGGTTGTCCGTAGCTTTTGCCTTTAGAAAATTACTCCCTCCGTCCGGATTTGTTGGTCCGTTTTGGGGATTCCAACTTTTTTTTCATTACCTTTTGAGTTTGTTAATTTCCTATTTTATCCCCAATCCCTCCATTTAATACTCCCTCCATTTTAATTTCACTACAAAATTACATGCAATTTTCAAACTAAAAAATAATGTAGTTACAAAAAGAAAAATTTAATCAATATGGATCTTGTTTGATAGATCTCATTGAGAACTTTAATACGGTGCAAAAAAAAATTCAAAAATGTAAACACATTATTTTAAAAAAAATAGTTTTTGAGTTGTTATTTTAAGTTTTAGAAAAGGGGCAAAAAAGTAAATTTAACATACTTTATCCTTTAACTTTTGAAAATGGACAAACATGACTTGAAAAAGTATGTTTGTGGACCAACAAATCCGGACGGAGGGAGTACAAAGGTAGAAGAAAGTTCATGAAAGGAGTTGCTTTTTGAACCCTAACACCTCATATACAAAATATTCATTTCACACATCTTTGCTTGCAATAATAAGTTTATGATTACGTAAGGAAGATTATGTGGAAAAGCATACAGGTTTATATCAACAACAAATGTGGGTACACATCCCTTGTGTGGGACCCATAGTAAATAGTACTTTAATGCTTTAGAACAATTTGCGAAGTTTTCACGGAAAAGAAAGAAGAAGTCTTTGTGTTATCGGACTTTAAAAGCCGGCTTTCGTGGGCATAAAACATTATGCTTCTAACCTGAATCCTAGTTGGAATAACAATTTCCCAAATCCTCCAAATTCTCATGAAGAAATAGAGTGGTTTCACATATGCTGCACTCATGGTAACTGTAGCGGCCGGGCTCACAGGGGTCAGCAGAGGCATCCCCCTCCACATCACGAAGAGCCAAAAAGGTCATTACCTCAGAATCTGCAAAACCGAATGCAGATCGATCCGCCTCGACGATGCCGAACGAACGGTGCCCACGGCGGACGGTGCGGACACAGGGTCCTGGACGAATATAGGTTTGAACGGAGGCTACCGAACGGCTCGGTGCCGAGGACATGGTACTCACAGCTTGGTTCCCAGACAACCCTCGGGAGCTCCGCCGAGCGCCCAGGGGGCTGGGCCGCACGCTTGCCGAGTCGGTTGACCTCGGTAACGTGGGGGCTCGGACACATCCGGTTTGGTGGAAGTGTGTCGGGCACGCCACACAGTCCATGATGAGGCATTAAATGCGGCAGTCACCTGCTCTGCCACCGCCGCCTGCAGAAAGCACGTGGGTGATGGGGGATGTCTCGAGTTGATTTGACTACTCGAGCCCACGTGCCGTGACGTCAGCCCAGACATGGCGTCTGGGGCTGGGGTGAGGGTCATATCACCTGTCATTCCGAGCGTGAATGACAGGCGCGTGAGGGGCGCCGAGCGCGTGGGACGTACGCCCCTCAGCCTATAAATACCCAGCCACAACTACCACAATGGGGATTTCCTCTCTCCTCATTCACTACCCTCATAACTCTTCTTCTTTACTCCTTTCTCTGAGATTTCTGGTGCATTTCTCCCCTCCGGTGACTGACTTGATCATCGGAGTGCCTTCCCGGACCACCACCGTCCGGGCTAGGCACTGACGTGGTTATCTACGTGTGCAGGTTACCATCTCCGGCGAGCGGCAGAGGCTCAGGCGTGCATTGCCCTTTCCACCGTTGCCCTTCTCATTCCAAGAGGTTCAAAGAGTTCACTCCGGCGAAGAGACCCCCACAGTAACAAAGCACCCTACCCATTTGAAAATCCCTATAATTGTCGTCTTTTTTTTTTTTTCTTTTCAATATCTAGGTGTTATTGTTTTTGCCAATGTTTTCCGTTGCCTGTTGGTGTTGTTTATGTTGTTGTTTGTTGCTCTAGTACATGCCGTTTGCTCTCAAAATTTAGGCTTGTATCTTCTCTTTTTGCAATAATGCATCTTTTCTTGTTGATCCAAAAAAAAGAAGAAAAGAGAACCGATATATTGTGTTTTGTTTTGGGTATTATTTAGACATGTAAATGTTTAGATTTTTTAACCTTGAAATTTAAAATCTCGTTATTCATGTTGTGCCCCTCTTGTATATGAAATCTTAGTTCTGTCCCTGCAGAGCACCTCATGTCTTGCAAAAAAAAAAATCACTCAAAGAGAAGATAGATCAATGGAAAAAGTTATATGAATGGACAGATTTTGTATGCCTTAACCAGCAAATTGCATCTTTATTTTTGCCGTGTGAGAAGAAGACTACCACTTATTTGCCGTGGGCTGGAAAGGGAATCTACCCATTGCTAATCAACCAGCCACAATTTCATCTATCTCACCAATGAGAAAGGTCTAGAAAAGAAACATTCCTTTACTTTTTCAGTACCATATATTCCAAGAGAATTTGTTCTCTTTCTTTTCCAAAAGGCAGCATTCATCACCATATAAGAAGCATAAGTTCTCATTCTCCATTCAATACAATTCTGATACTCTAAAGTTTTTTTCTTCCCACCTACAATGAGTAGCACCAGGCAGCTTGAGGTACGATCCGAAGATCAAACTCCGCACAAATGGGGTGTTCCGTTAACCGAAGATGTTTTCGGAACGTTGATGTCCAAAGGTAGTCCAACAGTGCACACAGTTTTTGGTGATGGTTCGTTGTTCAGCCCATTGTTGTTTGGGAAATTCTTTGATCCATCTGATGCCTTTCCCTTATGGGATTTCGAGTCTGATAGCTTATTATCGAAAACCCGGAGCATCAGTCATAGCCCTGTTTATTGGCTCCAAACAGATGCTGATTATGTTCTAAAAGGAGATTTTCCTGGTAAGTGTTTGGATGTCTTTTTTTATACAAAAGACTTCTTCACTTAGTTCTATGTTCACACCATGGAAAATCCAAACACTTGCTTATTTCAGAAGGTAGTTTTAGAAGAGATGGTGAATTTTCTTGACACGGCTGAATTGTTATATAACAGGAGTTGGGAAAGGTAGCGTTCAAGTGATTGTCGAACATGGGAAGGTCGTGGAGATAAGTGGGATATGGAAGCATCAGAAAGAGTCGAAGACGAAGGACTGGAGGACTGGCCACTGGTGGGAACATGGGTATGTTCGAAGGCTTGAACTGCCTGAAAATGCAGATTGGAGGAAAATAGAGGCATATCTGAGTAACGACGTGTTTTTAGAGATTAAGATTCCCAAGAAGCCTTCGGGGTGTGATAATACTCAAGGAAGTGCAGGGGAAGAAGAAGAGACCGAATGAATATGAGAACATCGTGTCCTTAACGAGGACATATTTATTCTACAGTGTGTTTGTGATTCAAGTATGTAAACCAGATTGCAAAACTATATGGTTGTACTGAGCCACTTGGCTACCTTAAAGAAGGATATGACAGGTGAAAAAGACTCGAGATGAACACTTGATGGAAAGAATAGATCAAATTGTTTTTGCTTTCCCTTGGCTATAAGTATTGAGTGGAAATTGATATGCACCGATTGGAAAACTACGTAGTCGATGCAGTCTTGTTGAATTGAAGAGTATTTCAGTAGGAACTAGGAAATACAAGCATTCTTGCATACTAAATTGCAGCTATCAACAAACAAAATTGCAAAGTTTTAGAAAACCAGCAACGTGCAACTTGGAAGCATGGTCAAACTCCAATAACCTTCTTGGCATGGCAATCTTAAAACACAAGCAGTTCAGAATGGTTACTATGAATGACAGTATGAAACCATCAAACCGACGAAAGCAATTGAGAAACCTTTAGTAACTAATTTTACACTTTGATTTGAGAATATCCTAAAATCCGGAACAATTCCACCGCTCTGCTAACCATTTGTGTAAATCCATGTTTCGGTGTATTTTACACACAAACATGACTGAGCATACCGAGATGCTAGCGTAAGTCAAATGACTATTGGCAATACACCATATTATACTCCCTCGGTCCCAAAATGTTTTACTAGTTTGCAAAACGAGGACAATTAAACGACACCTAAATGCACTAAAAAACGGAACAAATTAGAAGCAAAAGTTATCAGATCCTTTTATTTAAAAAGCAAACCAAATATAAATGCACTAAAAAACAACTGCTGTGGAAAGAAAGATATCTCGGTGACATTTCATCAAGCAACTGGAGGTCATGGTACCTGAGAAACTAGACTGTTACAATTGATTTGAAAACTATACAATGATCTATTCGTTTGGTCATAAATTCATTATTTGTGCTGTAATTACTTCAAATCTGCTTTAAACTTAAAATGAATCCTACCCAAAATAGTAGAAAATGCAAAAGCATACAGTTGAAATTTGGATACATGGAACAGGAACAAAAGAAGAAAGGACATGTGTGATTCATAGGTCAATAGTATAAATAGTATAAATTTTAAACTTGTTTCAGCAGGGGATGTAGCTCAGATGGTAGAGCGCTCGCTTAGCATGCGAGAGGTACGGGGATCGATACCCCGCATCTCCAAGATATGTCAGCAATGTTTTTTCCTTCCTAATAATACCTATTTATCTCCGTTCAGAAAAGATCGATCACTCTTTCTTTTTCTTTTTCTTTTTTATTTCGCCTTGCATCCCATTCTTCAAAAATATCGCATTGCGATATTTTTTTCCTTCCTAATACCTATTTATGTTTACCATTTTGACCCATCTCTAAAAAATTCTTCAAAATAAAGACTCAAATAATGTACTCCCTCCGTCCCTTTTTAAGTGATCCACTTGGGAAACGTGTATTTTTGCGGACGTTTAAAAATGTACTTTCGTATAACGTTTTTAAATTTTTTTGCACCAAATTAAAGTACTCAATGAGCACTTTAATTTGGTAAAAAACAAATTAAAAAGTTACATAGAGAAATATATTTTTTAGGGGTTTGAAATTGCACGTATTCCCATGTTGATCATTTAAAAAGGGACGGAGGGAGTATATTTTATTCAAAAAGTGTGTTTTGAGAACAAACCAATTCTCACATACTCGAATCCAAATTCTCCATTTTATCTCCGTTTTTCAAATGCACTTTCATTCTTTTTCAAAAGACAATTTTCCCTCCAAAATCTTAATTGTAATAACTCTTTATTTGTTAAATATATTGATCATTAGTCCCATTTTAAAGGTATGATCAATATCTTTTCAATGAGACCAGTTTTGTAAGTTCATCAATATTGAAAACTGTGCATTTTAATGAATGGAGATTGAATTTACTTTTTTTAATAACCGGATGTCCATTTTGTTAGAGTCTCCATAAATAGAGAATAAAAAAAGAGTCTACAAAATGAAGACCCAAACTAGAGATGGGTTGAAATGGTTTGATTTACCGTAATTGTGTGTTGATTCTCCAAAATGGAGATATAAAGATAGATTGGGGATGCTCTTATATACAGTTCACAATTCCCCCACCTCCTCATTCTATCGGTACTAATTAGTTATCAGAACTGTCCTTTGCTTTAATTTTTTTACACTCATACTCAATCTTGGAATTTCAAAATTTGTATTATTACTATTATGGTCACCCCATATATGAAATTCCGGTTCTGTCCTTATCCAATAAGCATTGGTGTGGCGCAAAAGGGTGAATAACGGATTGGTGACTCAACTTTCTTATACAAAAAAGAACATCTCATGAACATTTGTTCTTTTGTTGTGATAACTCTAAGGTGGTTTGGCAGATATTATTAGCAAAAAATAAAGTTGCTCGCACTTGTTTTGGTCTGTCAAGGGAGATGGAATGGTTATGTAGTCATTCCTTACAAGGGTCTTATGTGAACAGAGTCTATAAGTCATCTCTTGCTCAAAGGGAAAGTCACTTTGTTCACTTGGGTTTACAGCAACTTTCACTGCATAACATGTGGCGGCGAAGAGTGTTGAGTCACCATGTGGCGGTACCTCAAGGCGGAATAATTACTAATTTGTTTTCGTGTCGGTCCGATGAAGATATTAAGAAACAATCATACTGAATTTTCCTTTAGTTAAATCAAAACAGAGTTGTTATATTGAAATGTACCAAACATGCAACGAATAGGGAAGGTATAGTAATGCTACGAAAGACCAAGTACTGCATAAATTGTTTGGCTCTGAATAGCCAAATGAAGAACACTGCTCTTTTAACTTTCGATTCACTCGAATTTCGCTGCAGAAATTACATCCCCATTCATGCCATTCGAGCCATTACCTCATTTAGGATACGTCACGATCGGATATGAAAGAGGTGCCCGGTAGTCTCTTGCTTCCATTTGAGCCATTACCTCTTGGAGAATACCGGTAGTCTCTTGATAGTAAGATTCTGTCCGAGGAACATCTTCCTTTCTTACAGCCTCTTCTAGCTGTCAAGACATTGCAAAAATTCAATTTTGTACACTATTGCTGCAGTTTTGAGTGAGTGGCTACATGTTTTCGTACCTT
This sequence comes from Vaccinium vitis-idaea, assembly GCA_963854785.1. Lineage (NCBI taxonomy): Eukaryota > Viridiplantae > Streptophyta > Magnoliopsida > Ericales > Ericaceae > Vaccinium > Vaccinium vitis-idaea. The sequence goes on from OY978218.1 coordinate 40,432,950, forward strand.
TTCAACGTTGTCGAACAACCTGTTGGCAAGATCGGTGAGAAGTTGCTTGTCGTTCTCCGGTGAATTTGAGATTAATACGTCGAAATCATAGTACATGATGGAGGCCTTGTTGCGGAGATACATCCGAAAGAAGTTCCAGGCGTTACGGGGAATCAATTCTCCCAGTGCTAGGAGATCAAAGGCATATCTTCTAATTCTGTATGCTTGGCTCTTGGTCCCAATATTAGCAGTGAAAATTCCTGTCTTCAGGAAAGAACGAGTCCCCGTCTCCTCGTTCGCAATCTCTTGAATCATAACCCCAAAAAAAATCAAAGAAAAAACAGGGAAAAAATAGTTCAAATCAAAGGTTGGTCTCAAACCAAAGGTTGGTGGGATGACGGTATCGAAATCCTATCGGCATTGTGTGAGAAATCACACAACGGAAAACAAGAGTATTGAAGGTACCAATATATTCAAATTGGACTTGGTTCTTGGCGATCCAAGAACCGAATCCAATTTGAATATCTTGGTACCTTCCATACTCTTGTAGTCTTGTTATGTGAATGAACTTAACTTGAACACATTTTTTTAAGCTTCATTTTAACTTTCTAAACTTAATTCAAACTTGGAGACGAAAATGAGCTCAGGAAATGAAGCTAGTCCAGTGATAAACAAGCCTTAAAGAACCTACTAATTAAATTATCCATGCAGAAAAATCAAATGATATAAGACATTGTCAATTTGAAATGTGTTTCATTAAGTGGTTAGCCATGTCAGATCAACCTGATATTATCGTGAATGACGATCTGCTTCTGAACACTACAAAATTAATGGTTCAGATCATCGAGCTAGGCCATCTGTTGAGAATCCTAATAATTTTGGCAAACTCGCGAAATTGTCAAGTTAATCTTAAACAACTGAGTACTCGGCTCGACTAGATTCACTTATAACTCAAATTTGGCAATGGGAGAACTTACTGTTCTTGACTTGAGCTTTAGGTAAAGGACCATTGAGCCAATACCCATTATCGTCTGCGAGAGAATTTCCATTATTACCACCAAGATTTCCAAAGAGTGCAATTGAGGCAAGGCCTACTGCCATCCTCCTTGTAGTTGTTTGCATTGGTTGTTCTTGAAATTCCTGTGTTTTATTGCCTTGAAACAACCCAAGAGTTGCTGTCCTCTTCTGGGTCTTCTGGAAACAGGGAAGTTTTGGAATGGCTGGTAGAGTTTCAGAGACTCCATTCAAGTTTGCTAAGGGAGCCATGGTGCAAGTGTTGAGGAGAGAGAAGGGTGTGTGCTTTTCTGGATTTAGTTTCGCCGTTTGAAGTGTGCTTTTTGACAATTGCTGACCACCAGAATGATATCCTCATCGAGGTTAGTTTGGTCAGAGAATGTTGTGATTATTGGATTTTTCTATGAATATCCTTACAAATGAATCTTTTCTTTGGTTCCATGAAGCGCTGCAAACGAACCAAACTGCACGGCTCGGCTTGGCTCGTTTAGTAATCAAGTCGAGCTCAAACTCGATTTTAATCTCGTTTAGTAAATAAGTTCCCAAAAACTCGGCTCGTTTATGTTAACTCGACTCGTTTAAGAAAAATCGTTAAGTACATTACCCTGCATCGAGTCGTTAAGGGCTCGAGCTCAATATTTTCTTTGTGAATAATAACAACGGAGTCGATTTAGTTTTTTTTTTATATGCCTGGATTCGGACCACCCATATAAAGTTGCTCGAACCCATCAAAGAGTGAATTTACTATTCGGGTGCGATGGAAGCTAGTTGATTTTTAACTGGGCCATCATACTGCAGCAGTCCGGCCCAGCCCAGCTCTTGGGTCCACTCCCCTTCCTCTCTCCCTTCGGCCCTACGCTAGGGAATTTTTTTGAGTAAAGTCCATTTTACCCCTTGTGGTTTGAGAATTGTGCGGATTACCTACTTGACGTTTGAGCATAACCATATAACCTCCATGTGGTTGTTGGACCAAAATGCACTAGTAATCGAGCCGAGATCGAATTCGAGTTTTATGTTCGTTTAGCTCGGTAAAGCTCGGCTCAGCTTGCAAAAAGCTCCACTTGTTTATATAGGCTCAGCTTTTTTAAGGAGGCTGACTCGTTAAGTAAATTACTCTGGCTCAGCTCGTTAAGAACTCGGCTCGTTTACGATCGAACCGAGCTTGAGAGCAATTTTTGGCTTGTTTGCTAAATGAGTCAAGCTCGAGCCCCACAAAGCTCGGCTCTCCTTGTAAAACATGAATTGAACACCAAAATATCCAGATTTTGAGTTGGAATCCACACTAGCAAGGCACTGCTAGTATTTTCAAATGCAATTTTAAGCCCAAAAAAGCACCTAATTGGTGAGTAGTGGAAAAACAGTAAAACACATGAAACATGAGATGCACAAAGCCTGTCAAAGATTCCCAACTCATTCATTCTCCAACCAAAGATACTATATAGAGCATTTAAATATTGGCCGTATATATCCCTCTTGTAATGCTGAATTTTCAATACAATGTGCATTAGCCTTTTCAATTCAACGTTGTAATAAAGTGAGAATGTTGAAGCTTGAAATGTATTGGTTATAGAGGGAAATAAAGCTTCGGTTAAGGGACCTTAGCATTCCTAGAAAGAAAAAAAAAATTCTATTGTGAAATATCCTGGCACGGTTTTGCAACCAAAAAGTTATCTGCAAAATAATTTCAGATTTTTCCGTTTCCCACTATCTGCATGACAACATATAAGTAGTCAGAATACAATTGAAATCATTGAAGTTTTTTTTTTTTTTTTTTTCACCGAAATCATTGAAGTTACTAGGGATAAATATCATCTTGAACTCACTATATTTCTATCTTGAAACAGGACAAGAGTTCCGACCCAAAAGCTCTGTTTCAAGTCTCTTCTCCATCTTTACCAATAAAATACTGACAAACAAAAGATTCAAAAAATGTTTCAAAGTTATTGGAACATGTGAACCCGTCGTTGTACAAGTAATCCAGAATTCGATCGAGAGATTTATAGTGTAAGATCCACATTATAAAACGAATTAAAGTAATAAAATGGATAGTTTATCCGAAATTCTTCACCCACCAAAATGCATCTCAATTTGTTGATTATTTTTAATTTCAAATGCAAAGTCCACTTGATAAAATCTCCACTACGGAAAAATATTGATATCACTTTAATGAAGCTGACTTTGGCACACATTAAGGGGCTACAAAGCTTCTACTTTGTGTATATCTCTATAATGGAATCATGCAATATCATCCTGTAGCCTCACAATTTTATTTTCATCTTTAATAATTTTGTAAGAAATCTTATACCAGAATAATGTAACAATAATATCGCCGTAAGTATAGTTCTCGAACTGCGAATCGGATTGAGAATCAAAAGGGTACTTTTCAAAATTGTGAAATGAATCGCTCGCATTGTGATGATACATAGATTGTTAAAATGAATATTTATGTTTTGGTTGACAAAGATATACTATTGTAAAAGAGGTAAAACAAATATTTACATCATCGTGAAATTGGACATGACCGTCTAGTTTGTTCATGTGTGGGCCCTTTTGGTTCCATTTTAATGATTCAAACCGTTCACATTTTAGAGCTCGTTGGTGATATTTGTCATGCCAAAAATAAGACGAATGGCTTAATTTCGGACTACATTTTTTTTAAGACAAACGGGTACCGATTTGGTGTTGTATTCTTGTGATGTTCTAAGAAAAATATGTTTCGAAATCATATCAAACAATCTCCGATCAACTTTATTTTTGACATGATTGATGTTCTCAACAAGCTCTAAAATGTAAACATTCTAGATCATCAAAATAAATCCGAAAATAAAAAAACTCACAAACGGACAAACTAGATGATCCAACACAAGGGGAGCAGTGTAAGTGGAGGTGGCCCCCCAAATCCGAAGGACATTTTTCTTGGACCAAATGAAAAGTGGGTAACAAGCAGAGGATAAAGGGGGAGTGAGATATTGAAATGTGGGTATGCTAGGGTTTCTAAGGGCAAGTGCACCAGACCATGCATATTTCATTTTTAGCAATTATAAAGAGCATTTTCACACAAAAAAAGGGCTTGTACCAGACTCGCCAAACCAAAAGGCAACATATCTTCTCTCAAAGAGGCTTGCTACATCTCCTTAACTACTGTTTACAAGGGATTGAATATTTTATCATTTTTGCACCTCTCTCCTCGTTCCCCACCCTCTCTCTTCTTTCGGTTTTCATTCTATATTAAAATACCATTAAAAAAATTAGTATTTTAATAGGTGATAAGTAAATTTAGAAGCTGTCGGTAGAGTTTGAGAGGAAAATTTAGCAAGGTAAAATGCATTTTGACACTGTTGAGGAGCATTTTTTGTTATCTATTAGTGCACTTGCTCTACGGCCAAGAAAAACTTGCATGCGCGCCAAACGGGTACCGCCACGCGGTATTCGTTGGCAAATTCAAGTCATCCAAACTTGTTTTGAACTGGCCCAGTTTTCAAAGTGACATTTTTGAGAATTTTGGAAACAAATTTATCCCAACAAATCTGAGTCATCTAAAATATATTCGGACGGCTCAAATGCGGCAACGAATACTGCGTGTCGGTATGCAATCCGCGTGCAAGTTTTTCTACCACTCAAAAACTCCTACCATGTCCCTTTTTCAACTACGTTAGTGGCCCAGTCATTGCACCAGGACCTCTCACCGTGCTTGCACTGCACTGCCCTTGTCTATCTAAAAATAGTGCTAACAACTTTAGTGGTCCCATCCCTTTTTTGATAAATTCAATGATCAGGAAGAGCATCAAAATCTCAGAGTCTTTTCTGTGAGAGAGGTTTCATATGATATGGCCAACAAACAATTACGTCAATCACTTAAACCATGATATGTTTGCTGCATCAATTATGATAGTAGAATTTAAGGTTTGGTTGGAACTTGGAACATGTGCAAGAGAATAGAAAAGAAAAGAAAATATAGCGAGGGAAAGTGAGAGAAAAATGGGAGGAAAATTTTACAATTCACGATACTCAGATTTTTTATTTTCTCTCTTCTTTCTCTCCAAACCAAATAAGATGAGGGAAAATTTTTAACTTTCCTACTGTAGGGTCACCCAATAAAAATTGTCTCAAGTCGTTACATGTGTCGAATCGTTTTGATTTTATTATTATTTTTTTTTGAATATTTTGTCTACGAGCTCTATAATACGAACGGCTACCCTGCTGTGGATCACAAAATCAAGTATGCAAACCTCACATGATTATGCAGTGTTGAAAAAGGACCGCGTTTACCCCCCACAAAAAAAAAAGGACCGCTTGACACCACAGTGAATAAAATGAATTCCACAATTATTCTATGGAAAATATATGGGTAAAATTTATTTGGACCCAATCCGGGTCTCACAAGGATGATCGGAGTAGTTTATGTTTTTAAAGATAGTGTTTGCTTGTACCCTGTATAAAATCAGCTCAATCGGATATCGGTAATAATTCCATCTATTTTGATTCAAAATAAAAAAACTGGTTAAACCATTGAAGCATTTACCGATATCTGATGGAGCTAATTCTTTACAAGGTACAAATGTACATTATTTTGAAAAATATGAACGACTTTGATCATTCGTATTAGACCTGGAATGGTCTCAAACCAAATGTTTTGTAGTCATTATGTAACCCTAGACCCTAGTAGTGTCTTGCAACTAATATTAAAATCCTAGAAACATGTCAAACATGCACTAACTTTGCGCACGTGTGGGAAGAATCTCAACCCCACACGTCAAAATTTGCCTCCTTTTTCCCCCCAGTCGTCTTAAGATTATCCTTTTCCTTCCCAATCGTGGAGGTAAATAAAACCAAACCAACTTCAAATCGACTAAACCCTCCGTCAATAATTCTTCATTCACCGTAAAACCAATCGAAAACACTGAATTTGCTGGTTTTCCGATCACCGATCGAGCATGGTATCGCCTGAGAACACCAATTGGCTGTTCGATTATGGCTTGATCGAGGATATCGCTGTCCCTGAGTCCAATTTTGGCGCTCCAAATTCTGGGTTTAGTTGGACCATGCAGCCCTTGAATGGTCCCTCTAACGTCGGGTACGAAAGTGTTACTGCCTTTGTAAATTTCAGTTCACTTTTCTTGGAATTAGATCCAATGAAGTACACAGGATTAGGGGATTTTGTTTTGTTTGAATTCTTTCGTATTTATGATTTTATTCGGGTACTCTTTTCGTAATTATTCATGGGTTTTGTGAATTGTCGAAACATTAGGTTTTTGTTTTAAATTTTTTTGTTTGCTGTTGATTAGGTTTTTATTGATACCCAATTGTTCTTTGTTGATACCCATTTGGTGCTCCCGATTCTGGGTTTAGCTGGACCATGCAGCCCTTGAATGGTCCCTGAACGTAGGGTAGGAAGATCTTACTTCCTTTATGAATTTCAATTCACCTTCATTGGACTTAGTTCAGGTGATGAAGATAGGGTGTTTTTTTTTTGGGTACTCTTCTGGTAATTATTCATCGGTTTTGCTGGGTGTTGTGAATTGTGAAAAGATTATGCTAGTTTCCCATTTCCTAAAACTCCTAAACACGGAATTCGAGACGTGTTAGGATTTTTGTAAAAACGGAAACTCACCCGTTTTTAGTGATACCCTTTGTATTTTCTGCCGTAAATTCTTCTGCAATGTGGTCGTAATCCACGTGTATCTATGTTCGATTGAACATGCTCTATGTTCATTGAATCACATGAAGACTTTTGGGGATTTTCATTGAATCAAATGAAGACTTTTGGGGATTTTCATTGAATCAAATGAAGACTTTTGGGGATTTTACCTTTTTAGTGATTCTTTTTCTTGGTCTCTTTTGGTAAATTGTAACTTTTTTTACTTTGTTGCACGAATTCTAAAATAGTTTAAAGGTTTTATTGGTATCAGTTGGGAAATTTAGTTGTTTTCTTGTCTCTTTATATGAAAACTGGTTGTGCTGAAGTTGCGTCTATGTTTTCCACACTGAGAAGGCTTTAGCAGTTGGGTATTTTGTTTAATAATTGGTTGCGTCTTCTTTTGTTTGCCCATTTTTGGTTTAAGTGGGTGATTGTAGAAATTTGGGACCATATGGATTGGGTGAAGATGGCAATGAAATGGTTATTAAGTTTCCTAAATCTTGGGGGCATATTGTTTGCGTGAGATCTTTTGGTGATCTATTCTCCTAGTGCTTTGGGTGACTTAGCTTTATTGAATGATGGGACAGAATTGTGCTCCCTATTTTTTTTTGTAATTTCTAGCTAATAAGTAACTTTTAGGATTCTAGATGCCCAGCTCTGTTGCAAACTTGTGAGTATGTTTTCAACTTCATGTTCCATCCCTCTATATGGCCAAAAAATTCTAAGGCAACGTCTCTTATGCTACTTGTCCTAGACTCCTAGTCTTAAAACACAATCCTTGACATTATCTCGCCCTTTCCTATAGGGGCAAAAAAATGTGCTTACAACCTTTTTTTATGAGTACGCATTCCTTTTTTATGAGTACACATTCCTTACTTATTAGCTAAGCAGGGCATGTAGGTTCACTACTATCTAAACGTAACGTATTCCTCTGATTACATTCTAAGATAGAGATTTATTCTATCTGTAAAGACAGAAATTTTGTAGAGGGGCTGAATGGTAGGTTGCATCGTAACAAAAGTTGTAGCAATTATTTACAATTTAAGACTTTGAGGATTTGTTTTATGGTGGAATATGAACAAAAAATGGAGTTCTTTGTGTTTGCATGGTCACTTATCTAATATCTTGGTTGGTTAGGAATGCTAGTTTAAGGTGGCTATTCCATACTAAACACTCGAGGGATTGCGCCAAATGTTCATGTGATCAGATACTTTTAAGAGTTTTCTTTTGTGTCTCACATCTTCCTCTCTTCTGATCTGATTTGTGCGTAGTGTTGAAATCGACGGGTCATTTGGAGATTCAGACAGTCACAGGGAAACTGGCTCTAAAAAGAGGTAAACTATTTATACTCTTATCTGTGAATTAAGATAAAACTTAATAGGAAGGTTGCTGTAACTTGTTCTGTGGAATTTCTTGTCTGTTGGTTTCACTGGCAACTTGCAATTATGTTTCCTAGTCATGGCCGATATTCAATTGTCAAGTGACAGAAAATGAGCCATTATCCGCAAGTTAACAAATATTGCAAAGATTGTGTACAGTTAGTTGAGGTCTGTCATACAAATTCAATTTCATATTGCTTGCGACAATAAGCTGCAATGCTGAGGTAAAGGGACCTTATAGCAAACACTTCATCTTACTTTTCTCCCTTTGGTCTCAACTGCATTGATGCCCCTGGCATCCTCATTTTGAGGAGCGTGCGATATTGTCGTTGGTGGATCATGACTTGGAGATGGTAGCCAAGCACCGGCTGAATATAAGAACTTTATAATGTTTTTTTCTGAGCATATGTTTGTAATGTCCTTAACAAAATAGAGAAAGCTATCTTAAGAACTCAATACTATGTTATAATTTTTTGGATTCTGCAATTAGGTGGTACAAACATGAAGCTGAACTGCATTGAGTGCACTATTAACCTCTTTATCTTGCAAATACATCATCTGGACTGTGAAGATAATCCCCCGTCCCAAATGTTCCCTCACCTCTTTATATTTCTCTCTTACAGGGCAAGGCCGGAGTCGTGTGGTCCATCAAGTTCCAAAGCATGCCGGGAGAAGTTGCGGAGGGATAGGCTAAATGACAAGTGTGCATAGCAACTCTTTTATCATATCATACACTCCATCTTGCTGTGTCTCTTGTAACCATTTTCATGTTCCTAGGTTTATTGAATTGGCTTCTATCCTTGAGCCCGGGAGGCCACCCAAAACAGATAAGTCTGCTATTTTGGTTGATGCTGTCCGAATGGTGACCCGTTTAAGGGGGGAATCTCAAAAGTTGAAGGATTCGAATTTGAGTCTACAGGATAAGATCAAGGAGTTAAAGGTGACCAATAAACCTCCCAAAAGAATGAAAGCTTCCTGTTTCTATATTTTTCTTCATAAGGAATACCCTTTGTTACCTCTATAGGCTGAGAAGAATGAACTTCGGGATGAGAAGCTGAGGCTGAAGACCGAGAAAGAGAGACTGGAGCAACAACTGAAGACCATGAATGCCCAACCCGGGTTTCTTCCTCCACCTCCTGCAATCCCGGCTGCTGCGTTTGCTGCTCCTGGACAAGCTGCCGGCAACAAAATGGTGCCCATCATTAGCTACCCAGGAGTAGCCATGTGGCAGTTCATGCCACCCGCCGCAGTGGATACCTCACAGGATCACTTTCTCCGCCCACCAGTTGCCTAATTTCAAGCCCAAACATATAATTGTTCTCCGCCCACCAGTTGCCTAATTTCAAGCCCAAACATATAATTGTTCTGGGTTTGCACTGTACCTCTAGAGCTCGTTTAGTTTAGTTTGTCAGCACGCTTTAACTGTTTTTTTTTTTTGTTTTTGAACTGCATTCGGTACGTGGTTGATGGAAAATCTGCTATTTTGGAACTTGCATACATTGATTTATGCTGGCGTTTGCATGTAGATGTTAATAAGTTATTCCGGCTGCTTATGAAGGGACGATATCCTTCATCCCTCGGATAAAATAGGACTGGAGGTTCATTCTCACATCTCCGAAGAGATTAGTTGAGTAGGAGTATCCTCTGGTGCTATTGGTTTGATCTTTCGTCTGATCGAAACGATCAAAGCATTTTCAATCATTACAAAGATGCCAGTTAGGAGCCTAGGTTTAGCTGTGTCATAAAAAGCGCTAATGTCGTGAGTTTCTCTCCTTAACCCCAGTAACTCGTAACAGGAACTGGAGGATGATCTTGTTTTCCTTTTAAAAAAGGCCAGCTAGAGATCCAAATCTCACACAAACTGCATTGAGCAGATAGATATACCTGGCTTTTGATGTATTCCTATTCTCATTCTGCATGTTTGGCAACTCACTCCCATAATGAGAAGAGAAGAGAAGTTAGAAGCATGGCGGAGGTAGAGAAGAGAAGTTAGAAGCATGGCGGAGGTAGCTATTTGACTTTTCATTTTTTACTTTTCCTATGCTGGTTAACAATACATAATGCATTCTGCACATATTTTTCAAACACTACTCTTGTTGTAAAGTATACTCCCTCCGTCCCAAAAATTTTGGCCTACTTTTAAATTTCAACATTTTATGTACAATACACAATGTTGTCCAAAACTTTTAACTTTCCAAGTTTGCCCTTCATAAGTTGACTTTAATAAAATAATAGTTAATCAAGTTTTGAAATTAAATTGTTTTCCGGAAAGCGAAAAACCTTGCCGCCAATGTAATCAGAGAACTTTTTCAAAATTTTAAAATGCACTTTAAACTTTAAAATTTTCAATTATTCTTCTTTTGGTCTCATTGTTTTGATTGTTAAAAGCATTTTAAGAGTAGAAATGGAATTTACCAACTTTTCTTTGTTAAAAATTTTAAATTAGCCCTATATTTTGGGACAGCTAAAAAAGGAAAGTAGTCCAAACTTTTTGGGACGGAGGAGTATTATACACTTATCTCTCAAACACTATACAAATTCATAATGCACTTTGGACATAATCTAAAAAATCATGTAGTAAAAAACAAAATGCAAAAAGTAAAAAAATGAGGCTCGAACACCCCTAAATAGACGCAAGTTCAATTTATTCCTTTTGTTTCCCTATCATTTCCTGGGTAAACTCATTCACAAATTTGTGATCCTATATATTTTTTTATCAGATGATGTACTCCTATATAACATGTAAAAAAACATCAAAACAGCACTGCACATCCCTAACCGAGTAGGAACGCCCTACCATTTTTTCTAATCAATGCCGGCTCATTAGTTTTTGAGGCTTGAAACTGACTCATAAGATGAGACCCTCCATGTATTTTGCATAATAAAATTTTTCAACACGGATTTTCATAAAAAAAACCAGTACAAAATATTTATCATTGAACAAATTTAAACATATAGTCATCCAAAAATAAACAATCATTACAATACAAAGGAGGCCTACATGTTTGGGGCCCCTATTTTTTACATTTTTTTTGAGGGGCCCGAAGCGGTGGCTTCATTGGCTTATGTCATGAGCCGACCCTGTTTCTGACCAGCAAACACCTTACCGATTCAAGTGCTTTGGCACGTAAACTAACATAATGAAATTAATACGACGCCAAAAGGCAACAAAGAGTTGCATAAGGAGAGATTATAATTTACACATCAATATGAACACTGATTATTAGATATATATATATAGAGAGAGATAGATGTAGATTATACTGTTTGGTATTTACAATTTTATCAGAAGAAACTCCCAAGAACAAACTATCCACAACTTCTGCATCGCCATCGAGCGAACAGTAGCACCTCACTCTACAACTTCCACTCACAACATTGACACTGTTAAGGTTCCAGGAAAATAAAAGAATACCTGCACACCTGTGAAATGTAAAGCAGAATCCTGTTAACTTGAAAATACAGACACCGAAACAATAAAGCCTTTAATACCTGCACACCTGTGAAATGTAAAGTAGAATCCTGTTAACTTGAAAATACAGACACCAAATGACCAAAATGATGTACCGAAGGAATCATAAATCAACAAAAGGAATTCACGGCACTCTTTTTGTTTCCAAAAAGTGCAAAAACAGAGGTAAAGGATATAGAGCGCTAAAAACAAAATAGGATCCTTACAAGGACGACCCAGAGTGACAAGATTTATGGCAGGGGTTGCATGTAAGCATCTGCGTATGATACCATAATCTTTGGAAATAACCAGCGACTCAGCAAGTCTAGGCATTGAGATAATGAAAAATCATATTCTATGATTCATCCGAAACAAAAGTAAAAATCTAATGGTAGGTAGACCACGAACCATGTGATTTGTGATGATTAAACCTAGTCTAGGCATTGAGATAACAAACTTGAACTGATTCCATCGACAATCCTAGTAAATCATCAGTGCATAGAAAGAACAAAAACATCAGCCACGGTAGGGATAATAAGAACATCCCAATAGTCAATAATATGTGGACATGACATCGGAGTGTCCTAGTGCACTGAGATAAACTCCTTGCTTGATCCACGAGTCCAAACCAATGGCTCCCTAAGTTGCCCAATCTGGGGAACAGAAAGGTAGATGAAGACAAGGCACCGAAAAACTTGGACCTTTTTTTGATAACTCAAGGGTGTCCTCGCCGGCTTACGCACAACTCGACTAATGACTATGGACCCCAATCCCACTGTCCACTAGCAGGGAGCAGATTAAAGCAGGGCAAAGTCCCATATGGATTAGCCCCATAAGAGTTGATAGCAACCTAGGAGGTTTGGAACCTGAGACCTAAGGAGCGAGCAATCCCCCAAATCCCAAGTCTTAACCACCACGCCAACCCCCTTAGGGTTCGATAACTTAAAACTTTACAAACAAAATAAAGGAGGTTATTGAAAAGTTACCTTTAGTCGAACTCATCACTTTCATCTTCAAAGTGATTCTCCATTTTCGGACCTTCTATGTTATTATTTACAAACTTAACTTGGGCCTCCATCATTGAGCTCTCTCTATTATGTACATTCTCAAGCGGAGTGTTTGATTTAGGGTTGTCCTCATTATTTACAAAGACCTTGGTTGTTTCGGGTGGTATATGAAGACCTTGCCAACCAGTTTCTTCACTGCGGCTGTGACGTTCAGCAACAGCACCGCCACTATCATTCATGGAGTCAAGAGAGCCGGAGCTGCTTATGCGCGAAAGCCTGCCATCTTCAGACAGCCCAGACATTTGATGCAGCAGCCGGCTACTACTACAGCTACTTAAACCAGGAGTACTGAGAAACAAAAAAAAAAATGAGGAAAAGAAGGAATAATTACTTCAGCAATGGGTATAATTGAATAGTGTTACAATATAAGCTAAATAGAAGCTAAAGCACGAAGTGAACCAAAGGCTGATACAAAACCAAGACAAGCTAGGGTTTAAACAACAACAAAAAAGACGCAAAAACAAGCCACTATCAAACATAATGAGTGAAACCATGTTACAATCCAACTAATCAACAGCTAAATCCATCTAAAATAAAAAAAAAAACAAAAAAAAACAGAGACATGGATAGCATACCTCGCCTGCTGGAATTTGGGAGTTTGAAGATATTCAATTATTGGAACTAGATCTTTAGACCTTGCTTCAATCATGCGAGTGGGAATCCTCTCGATCTCAATTTCCCCTCCAGAAGTGGCTTCCCCGTGTATATTGATACCATCTACTGTCATGGACTGGAAGTATATCTGCGTGCAACGAAACAACAAAAAATGTCAGAGTGGTCACCCAAATAGCTATGCAGAATTTCAATTATACAAACAAAAATTCAAATCTCCTAAGCAGTGAGCAGCATGGTGAATACCTCATGTTTTGCCCACAGTGGGATGCGGGTTTGATGCATCTGCAATTCAGCTTCAGCAATAAATAAATGATTTCTTTCCTCAGGACTAGTCTTGGGTTTTGTGGTTGAACCCCTAACCTCAGGATAGACACCATCCTTTTCTGTAACTTCAGGAAATATTTTACAGCTGTCCGAATTCCCATTTTCACCATAAATGTCACTATTATCTTCCCGCTCTCTCCGATTTTGTTTCTGACAAATATTCCACTTCTGGATTGCCTCAACTACTAACCTCCCATCATTTTCAGGAGCAGAGTCGCGAGATCCCAATCCAGACACCACAGCAGCAGATTCTAAACCAGAAGATGCCCGCAGTGCATATTGGATCAGACTGCCAGAGGGAGAGAAAACCAAAAGGTGATACAATGCCTTCAAGGAGCTGTTACTCGCATGCCAAGCATTGCCTTTGCAGTTGTGGAAAGCTGAAGCAGTAGCCCCAGGAAGGGAACTCATCCTACCTGTGGCAGCAGCTGCAGCACCACTTACGGTGCTTTTCCAACCATTGGTTCCACTCCTTATTCTACCAACAACAGAAAGGGTGACAGGGAGACCAGATACACAGAAGCTCTGTTGATTGACCATGTGTGAACCTGAACTTGGCAGCCCATGAACTGCAGGCTTGGCCATAACACCCAATCCACTGTTTTTACAATTACAAAGAGCGTCAGGTGGCTGAACGTTGACCAATCCCCCTGAAGGAGATATAGCAAACAAATGGCTTGTTCCTCTTGAGGAACTTATCATGATCCAGCGACTGTCATCGCTGAAACTGATATCTTGTATAACCTGAAAGAGTATCAAAAGTAGTAACTAGTAAATATAAGAGGCTCAATCTCCAAGCAATAACAAATTCAACCTAAAATGAAAACCATATAAGGCCTTACTGCATTAGTAAAACCACGTTGCAACCTATACAGATGTATGTAAGATGCACCGGAATCAGATCCAGAGGAACTTCCTGACTGCGACGGCATTATCCGGAAAACATTTATATTGTGACCCTGAACTGAAGCTGTAACCAAAAGGGTCCCGCTAGGGTCAAAGCATAACGATGAAATTGGACTCTTATGCGCTCTGAATTGGGCAATGACAGATTTACTGACAATATCTCTGACAATTACCTATCAAACCAACAGTCACGATAAGAATAGCAAGACTTTAAAATAATATACAAACATATACAACCATGCATATACAGTTAATGCTGTGACAATAGTATACAATATGCTAACATTGATTCCCCACACAGACTAACCCATATCAAGAAAGCACAAGAGTGGAATCTGCAGAAAGCCAGGTGCTGGTCTAAATTCGAGGAACGTTAGTTCATGGAGCTTAATTAGAATAGGAAAATTAAAAAAATTGATGCTAGGAATGGTATTCGTTAAAACAGAGCATGGAAAGACAAAGTTCATGACAATGACGCGTCAATTTAGAGAGAGAGAGAGAGAGAGAGAGAGAGAGAGAGAGAGAGAGAAGTTAACAGCAACAATGATAAACAAGAAAATCATACTTGAGTAGAATAAAACATACCATTCCAACATTTTCTGCATCTGGCAAATGGCCATTGATAGTCCCATTAATCCTCCAGCCAGGGGTCCCTGGTTGTGCAGAATTGTTGCTCTCAGGTAAGAGCTCAGAGTAGTACCTAGACAGCTTCTTATATCCCATGTCCCCTAGAGTCACAATCCCTGCAGCAAGTTGTTTGCTCGATTCCTTCGCATAGTGTGCAACCAGGCTCCCATTGGAAGCAGAACCAGAAAAACTTGCAGAAGGGGTAAGATCCTGCGGAGTAACACGCCCAGAATTTGAAACTGTAACTAGACTGCCACTGTAAGCCAGCCACCTGGGACCAACTGCAAGAGGTCCATAGCCTATGCCACCAAATCCAGAACAGCCAGTAACTACCTGATTGGTAACAATAGTATAGTCCCTCTCTAAGGTCGCAGCATCAAAACAGTGTATCTGTAGATTCAAAAACTCCACTCTTAAAGTTCTAATGTGCAAACAGAGAGGAGTTAAGAAGCACACAAAGCGAACATACCTGAGCTGCTTGTGAAATAGCAACAAGGCGAGCGCTGCACCGAACCGAATAAATGGGTGATCGGAACTTCAGCTCATCAACATAAGATTGAGATCTTAAGGAATAAAACCAAATGACAGTTGGTGTAAAACCACAATTTACTGAATCATGGAAATTTTGGGTGCTCCCATTACGTGGCATGCCTAAAGCATCCGGAACATTACCACCTCCAGAAAGGGATCCATCTGCACAAACTGCCAGCAAAGGACGGCTGTCTGCAAATTTATCCTCATGTCTCTTTGATGTTATTGGTTTAGGCAACACTTGTATAAATGAAACAGGGCCATCATGCCTGGAGACTAGGACACGAACATTATCTGCTTCTTCGACATCCCAGACCTGAAAACCGGAACGATACCCCAGCAAGAGAACTTTCCGGGTGATGCCTCCATCCCATTCCAAAAGGTCAAATCCAGCCCAGAGCACCTTCATTGTGTGAAAGTCATGAAAAGGAAATGAGTAATGTCCACTCTTGGATGTAAAATATAAAAATTGGAAATGACGAAACAAAAAAAGTTAAAAAAGAACTAATCCTCACCAATCACAAGGAGTAGCACAACATAAAACAAAAACAAGAAAAATGCACGGATTCATACGACCCCCAAGCATAGAACGAGTTCACAAGAATGCAAATTTACAAGCAGCAAAGCACGGAAATTGATGAAGACTAGCATACATTAAGGTGACAAGAATTTGATGTTCTTAGCAACCACTTCAAATGCTCGACAGTCGACATAAGAAGACAATCACAATATTCAAGTGCAAGAAGCATCTGGCCTGTTTGGGTTTGGCTACACATCTCAATTGCCGCAATTTCAGTCCATTGAAAGTCGTATCGAACATTTCACATCTACAAAGAAGCCAAGAAAATACAAACTCGCAATACAATCAAACAACTCTAAAAACAACTGCTAGCTAGTTTACTAACAGAGATTTATTAACTAGATCTCCAATGTGACTTCTAATGAGATGGAAGAAGAATTTTAACCTCATGTATAGTCAGCAATTACGTATTCGACCTATCCTTGTACAAACTTTTGGAATTTGTAGTATTCTTTCATTAAAGAGTTTAGGGTGTTCCATTTGATCTTCTTTCAATGAAAGATCCACCAGACATCAATTATGCGACCTGTAGTTAATGAAGGGTCTATAAAGAGAGGAATGCCCACAAATAGCATCATGTAGGTTTGACTATAAGATGTATGTGTGACATGACATGCCTACCATTGGAGATTTCACAGCCTTTAGTGTTAGCTACTCCTAAGTCACAAAATAATTGTCCATATCCTACTATTTGAAACCCTTAAAAAAATCCCAACATATTTGTACCCACAATATGGATCTTGTTTGATACATTTACCTTGGTTCTATTAGACAAAGATTTTAAAATTATACTCACTTCGTCCCAAAATGGATGTCCAAACCCACTATTCACGCCTCTCAAAAAATCATCTATATTTCGTATTTTATAATACTTTTTATAATTTTTAAAACTTTGCTTAATAAAACTAAGCAAAATCTATCAATCAAGATCCATATTACATACGTAATTCAACATAGGTTAAAAAATATAGATGATTTTCCGAAAGGCATGAATAGTGATTTTGGACATCCATTTTGGGACGGAGGGAGTATAAAAATATATCATATTATGGAATACAAACAATCTTATGAAAAGTCTAAATGGTAAAATATGAACAATTATTTTGGGACAAAGAGAGTATTAAGTCGGAATATATTTTAGCAGAGAAGTATGCAATGCCAAAATGTTCTAAACGAATAGCTTAAATATTATAATGTAGACTCAAAATCAGTATCAACGACAAAATGGAATCAAACCCCGACATATAATCGCACTTTCTTGTTGAGGCTCCCATTCACTTATCCCGTGGACTCTAGACATCAGTCATTATGCATCATATCGTGCATTAAGGAACAAGATTTCGGACCTCCGCCACACATGTGCCTATGTATCGGCCGACACTATCCGATACTGGCAAAAAATGGCCATATCATCAATGTCAATACGTACATACCACGATTGGTTCCCCGCACATCCATGCCCAATTGTAATAATGTACAACTTTGGAACAACCACTGTTTTGAATATCCCATTATGATTCACAAAGCCGTATTGGGAAATTCCAGTTAGCCAAACTACAATTCCATCCCAACCTCACTAGTAGAAGGAAAACTTAAAGGTATAGGAAGGCCGCCAAGGGAGGACCTGTGCTGCGGCGAGAGGGGGCACTTGCCCCCACTCTCTGAAGATTACGCCCATCTCTTCTAGTAATAACAGGACCCTATCAAGAAGTATTAAATAAAGCAAATGTAATTGAATAAAACACAACTCCACTCATTTACACTTGCATTAACGAGATACGCTAGATTTTCCGATTAGGACAAAAATATATTGGGGTATCGGCTATAAGGTTGCTTTTTTGGAATTATTAAACTGCATTTAAAAAAGCTTCGGACCGACAACTAGGACCCAACAAACTTGACAAATCAGATGCCACGTCTCACGATGACAAACTAAAACTGCCCTATTTCAGTAACTATTTTATAAACAAATTAAAACCACATTTGGCACTCAAAATTGCACCATTAGAGGAACAAACACGTGGATGGAGTTTACAAATCCCATGGTGATACAAAGCATTCATCAGACATAAGGTAGACATGAGTTTAAAAAAACAAAACAAAGACATCTCCTCCAACAAATATAACCAGACAGATCTTCACTAAATGATTGGTCAACCAACATAGATCCCAAAATTGTTGAATTGTAAGAACAAATACCAGGCATATCCTTGATTCCCTGTACAAATCATGAATTAAACTGCTAGAAAAAATTCTTTTTTTTTTTCCTTTTGCTAAACAAAGAAAGTGAGTGGTAAAAGAAATGGTAAAATTAATATATAAATGCCGACAATACAACCACAGCATATTTCTTCATACTTTTCAGGTTATCTCGAAGAACAACATCCACTTACAAACCTAATAAATTAAACCACGACAAGTCAATTGAAGTGCATCTATGTTGAAGCCAATCCAACAGTTACAAAAACACGTGACTGGTGGTTATTGGGAAATGCAATAATGGCATCCTCAACAACTCGACCAAACGACATTATAATACCCCAATCGACCAATACCAAACAAGGCACGTGGCAATCTTCTCACAAACCGACAAAATCTTCATCCAAGAACATTGGACAATTTTCATTTCCACTTTTCTTCAGATGAAAGCGCTCAAATGGCAGAGATTAAGTCTCATAGTGCAAGCCCTTGAGTGGTGACTTGGCCACCTAGCTCTCAGTGTACTCTCATGCAATGCTGTATCATGCTTACAACTTTCATGTAAAACCTCTAAAGACCTTCCATGTAATAATCCAGATTTTAAATCTTTATAATCTGGATTGTTGGACCCAATATACTCTAAATCAACTACTCTTTTACTGACAAACTATTGCCGATGATCATCACAAAATCTAAGCCATGAATTAACAGTTTTCCAACCAGAAACCAAAATACTATACTAAAAAAAAAAGCTAATTGAAGAATTGCATGGAGAAACTAATTGCAACATTGAGTATATAACTCATTCTAGATTCAACCCTAGACCAACAATATTTCTTAGTCACGCTAACAACCATCCAATTGGCATTCTCATATTGTCATGCTTCAGAGTTCCAAATTTTACATCATTTTCACGGATAATATAAATCAACTCTCTGACTGACTTGCCATCAGAGATCATGCACAGAATCTAGCCATCTTTTACTCCATAGTTTGCCCTACCAGAAATTAGAAGCACCCCCAAAAAGCAGCTAGCTAAAGATTTGCATGCATAAACCAGTTGCCCCAACGCTTAACTCATACTAGATTCAACCCTAAACCAATATCAGTAAGGTGCAAATAAACAGTACAACACCATACACAATACACATAAATTTTTGCACTTTCCAAGTACCTATTTTCGAACTAAAATTAGTACATAATTTTAACATAGCACAACTAGAAAAGTTATTTCTTTCTCCTTAAATAGGGGCATATCTCATCAGCTTTTACCTTTAGTCACATAATCGGACCCTTTGCTCCCATCCTTAATTTGGGTGCTTTCAAAAGGCTTTCACGCCCACATTATGAGCTTTAGGTTCTTACAAATACAAATGAATGAAATCTACTCAAGAAGTACCTGATCGGGGCTGTTATCGCTATCTCTCTCCACAATCGCCGAAGCAGCAGATGCCGCCGACCGGGCGACACTTGAAGCACCGGAAGAAACGATCCTCAAGTAACTCGAGAGAGCACGAAACGACGTCGGAATGAACCCGTTAGTCCGTCCAGGCTGCTGCTTCTGGCCATCATTCCTCATCCCAACAACTCTTCAGAGAAAGAAGAGAGAACACAGATTTGAAAAAACCCCTCTGATTCTCCAAACTCTTGACTGAAAAAAAACCTGATCATAACCTCAGCCCAGGCACTAGTTCCCTTTAAAAAGCCCTAACCATTCACAAATGAACAAACTTCATCTCACAGCTGTCTCCATCTCCTCCCAACACTTACAAAATCGCTATACAAAAAGAACCCACGAACAGATCAGAACAAAAACGCTTGAATTCGCCGTCGTGTTCCACCGTCAAATCAACTGTCTTTTTTTGTTGTTTTACAAAATTGCTTCCAAAAATCAAGCGTAAACAAACAAAAAAGCTCAAACCTTTCCGCCTATTCCTATGTACCAAACCAAAAACCTAGCTAAAATCAAACCAGTATAATACAAATATGAACAATTTTTAGGGGGGTAATTGAACAGGGAAAATTGAATCAAAGAATCAAAATGATGATTTATTAATCGGAAAAGATTTGTGTTAGGGTTTTGGTCGGAAAACCGCTGCCTATATCGGGGGCAAATCTATAGATACAGAGAGAGAAGGTTTTTAGAGAGAGAGAGAAGGGGAAGGGATCGATTGGATAATGAAGGGGGAAAATAAAAGACTATCGTTTACGTCTCTCTCTCTCTTTCCTTCTCTCTCTATAAATTGGATCGGGTCGGTGTAACGTTTTTTTGACGTAGTTTTTGATTGAACACCAGGAAAAACCTCCTCGCACGTCAAGGTTTGGATCGTCAAAAATGTTTTTCACTTTTTCAAACTCTCTCTCTCTCTCTCTTAGATGGTGAAAGAGCACGGTGGGAACCGCAAGGTTACTCTGGTTGGTTTGTGAAGTTGCTAACTACATAATTGTTCGGGTTTGATTTTTAAGATAAGATTGCAAAAAAGTAATTTCTTCAAACTGTTTTTCACTTTTTCATCATCCATATCTCACTACGATGACATGTCAAAAATGTTTTTCACTTTTTCAAAACACCTCTCTCTCTCTCTCTCTCTCTCTCTCTCTCTCTCTTCGATGGTAACAGAACGCCGTGGGAACCGCAAGACCAGTTGGTTAATAGAGTTGCTAACTACATAATTGATCGGGTTTAAGGTAAGATCGCAAAAAAGTAATTTCCTTGCACGCTGGGTTTGGGATCAGCAAAGTGTTTTTCACATTTTCACCATCCATCCCCAACTGTGATGGCATGTCAAAAATGTTTTTCACTTTTCAAAACACCCCTCTCTCTCTCTCTCCAGTGGTAAAAGAACGTGGTGGTAACCACAAGGGCCTTGTTCGGTTAATAGTTTAGCTCCGGTTTTGGGGAGTTTTGGTTTTGATGACATCATCATTTTTTTCACTTTTCTCTCTATCTCTCTCCACTTATTACACCTGTTTGCATCATCAAAACTAAACTAAACTCCCTCAAAACTCCTAACCGAACATAGCCAAGGTTACTTCGATTTGTGTGGAGTTGCTAACTATATAATTGATCGGGGTTCCATCCCCAACTGTGATGGCATGTCAAAACTGTTTTTCACTTTTTCACCAACCATCTCTCACTGCGATGGCACATTTGGTAAAAAAAACAAGGCGGTGGAAGTGGGATTCAGGTGAAGGGAGAATAGAAAAAAGTGGAAAATATTTGCAATATTTGTGAGAAGCTTGGGGGCCAAGTTTTGATATTTATATTTATAAAACAAAGTAAACAGATTGAGAATTTAGTAACATATATTTACTATAAAATTAATAGTATAATTAAGAATTTATAAATCTCACATTTTATTAAGTACATATAATTTTAAGTATAATGAGCCTAATTCTTCGAAGATATAAGGTTATGTTTTAATGTGATCCTTCGTGCATGCACATGTAAAATTCTTGGCGTGAATCATTTGATACGAGTTTGAGTGCATAAGTTAAAAGAATTTTTTCATATAGTAATCCACCGATAACGCTGGCATCGTCAATTAAAATCTTTTTTCAGATTACGGAGAAGATATAAATGCACTCCTATGACCCAACTTTTAAGTTCAAATTCAATTAGCTTAAAAATAGCTTTTTTCCAAATATAACTTTCCAAATGTAATTGATGACAGTGGGAAATGATGAAAGCACTTTATATACGTTTCTTATTTTACATGTTGCATATTACATTCCAGGCAAGGAAAATATTAATTTGCAAAAGAAAGCGAAGTATTCAAAATTCTTTTAGCACAATAAATTACGGCATGCTATAAAAATATAATAACAAAAAAAATTAAAAAACTAACCTTTGAAATTGATATCGCTCTCATAGTTTTTAGCAAATAACCCCAATTTTGATTTAATAGTACATCCTGAATCCTGATAGGGAGCGAATATTTTTTGTGTAATTTATTGCTTTCACTTCGTGGCATCCTTTAAAAAAAAGTTTTAGCCTTCGCATCAGTGTGTTGGAGATCTTCCCGATCTAGAGCGCCCAAGATTTTGAACCCAAAATATATTATCCGTATGATGTATTAAATTATTTAAAAAAATAAACTTTTCTACAGTTTGAAAGACCAAATCATAAAAAAAAAATGAGTTGTTGAATTATCTACAAATACTTTCGTTTTTGTCTTTATTCTCTTGAAGTAACAAATTGCCCTTCATATAGAAGAAGTGGCTTGTGCAGAAGAGATAATTTGATAATTTCAAAGTGAATAAAGACAAAAAGGGAGATGAGAGTTTATGAATAGAATGGGGTGTGACAATCGGACTTGGGGGTGTTGGAGATCACATCCGGACTATCCACAATCCGGATGTGATCTTCAGGGTGTTCTCTAGAAGGGTGATCTCCAGCACTCCCGAACCCGTGAAAATCATTTCTTTATTAAATTTACTTTTTTCCTTTCGCCCCAAGCTAGAATAATGCTATTACCAAAACGAGAGGGATTGTAATAATGGAACTACGGGAATTTCGGTGTTTTATGCCGCATTGGGAAAAAGCTAAAGACGCATGGACAACTCCGACGGCGATGCAAGTGGAGTAGAGTGCAATTGGTGCCTCCCTTATACTCTCATGCACTTGGGTAGGGTTCGATTCTCGTAAGCACTCATCCCCCTCCCCAAGTCCCCTAGGATAGAGTAGATTAAGATTAACGAATGACAAGAAAAAAAAAAAAAAAAAAAACTCCGACGGTGATGGAATCCGATGAGAATGTACGATTCGATTCCCGATTCCAAGCATCCACTCGAGAGATATTACTACGCCATTTATACGCTGATTTGAAAATTGAAACCATTTGCCAAATATTTCACACCAAATGTTGACCATCTCGGAAATGTGCACGGAAAATTCTACCGTCAATCCACTGGGCATACTATAAAACTACTTTTTGACCGGCAAGAGTGTATTATATATATTACCGATAACTCTTGCAACTTTTATCAGTAAGAATACACTGTTGGCGGTCAAAAAGTAATCTTAGAGTCCGTCGAGTGGGCTGACAATAGAATGACGAAATTTTGCACATAGCTTCAGTGGTGGAAAAATCGAACTCTGTTGAAAAAGGTCTATGATCGAGTCCCCATTGGTTTCATTAAGGATCTAAACATTTTCATGACAAATCCATAGGTGATGGGAGGGACTTGCGAAAATTGGAGTGTATCCATGCCCACAATTCGTTTGGCAATCGAATGAATTTATCACATTATTTGGCGTGCTTCCATTTACGTGCATGCACGTTATTAAATGCCAAACTTATTGTATACGGAAAGAGATATAACATCAATACACATTATTTTGCACGCTTCTATTTATTTGGCGTGTAGATTCTCAAACCTTTGTGGAACATGCATGCAACCATGTATTCATTGTATCAAAATAATAAATTTGATGTTTTTGGTTCAATGTATGAATGCTAGCGATTTAAAAGTTGAAATAATATGACATCAGTAACGAAATATAACTATTCAAATTATGAATTAATTTCACAGAACAAACTAGCCTCTCTCTTTTTTTTTTTTCTTTTTTTTTTTATTGAAAACTAGACTTTGCTTCTATGCATGTATAACAACTCTCTCAATGACTTTGGAATATTTAACAGTGCATTTTAACATTTTAACAGTAGACGATCATACTTGTTCACTTTATCACTTTCAACTTCGATGTTATCCTTCGAAAGTTTTAGCAAACGCAACGGGGATTCGTAGATCCCAAACATAGAGTGCCCACAAGGCCACAATGAGCTGTTAATTTTTTTATTTTTCTTAAATTGGAAAGAATGAGCTGTTAAATGAGCTGTTAAATTATGTATATAATACTAAAACAAACTTTTCTAAAATCGGAAAGACCAAATGAAAAAATGAGCTGTTAGAACATGATTATCAATTAAACTAATCTTATTTTAATTTGTTTTTCTGCCCCTAGCCGAAATAAACATTTTCCCAAAAAAGCTCTGTACCCGTATCTTTATCCAAAAGGAAATTTGTAAAGACGTATGGAAGACTCCGACGGCATGGAATCCGATGAGAATGTACGATTTGATCCCCGCTTCAAAGCATTTACTCCTATTACTACGGCATTTATTTATGGTTTGGGTATCCTGCGCAGTGCACCAATCTCAGTCGTCAAAAAATATCTTTAATGGTCTGGATTCGCAGACGATTTCTTACCGGTCAAAATTCTTTCTTATTGATTAAAAATTTTCAGTGAATCCTGACAATTAATTTTCAAGATAGACGGTTGCAATGTACATTACACAATACATGGTTTGGGTAAATTGAAAAAACTGGTTTTTTGAGTTTTGTCCTTATTCAAAAAAAAATTGCATTTATTAGTTTTCGGTCAATTTTTTGTGGTTTCTTGGCTTGTCTCGACGAGAGGAATCTAAAAAGTATAAAATTATTAGCCAAACTTAAAGTTTTGTGAATAAAAACGAAAAATAATCCAAAAAATCGGTTTTTTTGATGTCACATTCGTCTTTATTCACAAAACTTTAATTTTGGCTAATAATTTTATACTTTTTAGATTCCTCTCGTCGAGACAAGCCAAGAAACCACAAAAAATCGACCGAAAACTAACAAATGCAAAAAAAATTTGAATGAAGACAAAATCCAAAAAACCAAAAAAACAGTTTTTTCAATTTACCCAAACCAGGAAAATTAAGTGCACGGCAGGTCCCCGAGTCCCGGCATTTATGGGCTGATTCGAAAATTGAAACCATTTGTCAAATATTTCACACCAAATGTTGACCAACAACCTAACCATCTCGGAAATTTGCACGTAGCTTTGAGTGGTGCAAAATCAAACTTTGTTGGAGAAGGTCTGGGTTCGAGTTCCCGTGATTTTAATAAGAGAATATTTCTTATATCGGCGGTGAAAGACAACATTTTTTTCACCGGCGCCTTTTATGGGGATTCGGGGGTACTACAAATCAAACCCTACAAATCACTCCAAAACGATGTTGTTTTGGGGTCTAAAAGACCCAACAAAAAAACATACTCAAAACTATGTCGTTTTGAGTCCAAACCTTACGAATATCATAATGCTTTTTCGTGACAAACCTTACGGATATTAATCATAAATTGTACTAGTATCATAATGCTTCCTCATTGCTGTTGCTTTTTGTGACAAACCTTACGAATATTAAAATTCTTAATCATAAATTGGATCTGTTTAGTTAAAATGACATAGTGTTGCTTAAATTTTATGCTGTGTACTCGAAAAGATGAATGACTTTAATTATCAAAGCGTGCCCAGAAAGCATTTCGAAATGGCACAACTAATGCTTGAATAATAGCCAGTTGAATTTGTTCATTACTAAACCAAAAGGATCGATTTGGAAAAATGCATAATGTTGGATGGGGGGTGTCCATTTGTTCATTGCTTTCAGGTGTGTAGCCCTTGATTTCTAGGAGAAGACTGTTGACAAAATTTGGACTCAAAACAACGTAGTTTTGAGTGTGTGTTTTTGTTGTGTCTTTTGGACACCAAAATGACATCGTTTTGAGGTGATTTTCAGGGTGATTTGTAGGGCTTGATTTGTAGTACCCCGGATCCCTTTTATGGGCCCTATTGTGTAATAATTGTTGATATGAATCGTCTATTTTTATAGAGCTGCAAAGTAATATATCCATTAAAAAATTAACTTGATCGAGCATCGACAAAGTATATCAAAATTTAAATTTTGTTTTGTGAAATGGACTATCATGGATAGTTTATAAATTTAAAATTTTACTATATACCTATCAATGTCCGATCAATCTGAATTTTTACATGGATGTATTACTCTATAGGCGCTATAAGATGAACAATTCAGATTACAACAGTAAACTCACGGTGGAACCCAGATATGAAGCGTGCCATTTTCCACCACCGGTGTAAAAAAAAAAATTATCTTCTAATAAGGATCTAAACATTCTCATAACACTATTCACATTTGATGGGACCTAACGGGAGTTAAGATCCCAGCATAAGTGTTGTGAGGTCCTTTATAAGTAAGAGTATGGTGTGAGACAATCCTTATCGGACCCAGGGGCCCTGCTGTGCGGGTGCCGCATGGCACCGTGCCATGCGACCATCCGACCGTCCATTGCGAAAATGCACGGCTCGAATTTAATCAAGCAATGGATGACTTAGATTTGCATTGAGCTCGGATTAAATCTGAGCCGTGTATTTTCGCAATGGACGGCTCGGATGGCCGCATGGCACGGTGCCATGCGGCACCTGCACAGCAGGCCCCCCAAATCCATCCTTATCAGGATCACCAAATTTTGGTCCAAATTTAATCTCAAAAATACCTTTTGTACTTTAGGTAGTTACTTTTTTTTTAAGAACTCACAAAATCAAACTCTCTATTATAACTTTACTGTATTAAACTATTTTTTATCTCTACTTCTACTTTTCTATTTGAATATCTTTCTACTTTTCTATTTGAATATCTTTCTAATCAAAACCATAATCTTCTTTTTGCCAAAGGAATGGTATTTTATGAATTTTTTTTTCGTGGTCCAATTAATTTATATGAATTACAAATTGTGCACCACAAAAATGAACTTTGTTACAGTAAACGTGTCTAATAGTACACATAAGTGCATACGTATCAGTAACGTATGCATACGTTTATACGTGCGATTAACATTGTTGCAATTTAGGATGACTACCCCATGAAGCAGTGGATAATTTTCCCTGTCTGCCCAAACGTGTGCATGTGATTGTCTGAGCTGTCTTTAACACGCGGACTCGCGTGAACACATGCCGTTTCAGAACGTAAGCTGGAACTCAAGTGGGAGGATAGTGTCTGGAAAGTACATTGATATTCGAGAAAAATCTATCGATATCGGTGAAAAGTACTGATACGCGTGAAATGAGTATTGATATCTAAGTATGTATATTATCCTCTACTAATGAGCGGAGGTTAGTAATACTTTTTTCGTTGAGGTCAGTTTACGCGTTGCTCGACTAATCCCTTGGCCCTCTCCATTCGGTCAAAGACATGTCATTCACGCATGGACTAGAGATCTTGGGATCTTGTAGTGTAAGGGTGTAGTGCACATCTGAACCATTCATCTCTATAATCAATGATTAAGATTTCAAACAGTACCTAGATGTAAGATAAGATTTTTAGTAAATTTGTACCATTAAAAACATTTTTGAACAATTCAAATTGCGCACTCAGTATGCAGTACAAGGTTTCCCGACCTCGGACAGGAGGATTCATATGAAATATTACTTTATTACAGTCTAACCCCAAGAATCGTATCTTGATTAATTGTGTGGGGAGCAAATTCATCTATTGAAAAATATCAAAGCACAATGCAACGGTTCACAACTTTGTTTGGTTGGTAGTTTTGAGATGAATTTTGGATATAATAGTTTTATATAAGGTTGCGTAATTTTTTTTTCTTTAGTCAATTTTTGTAATAAGCTTTTTTACTTTTTGAATAGAAATATGAAATATACATCATAAAAGTAATAAATAAATAAATAAATTGATAGAAAATCCTTAAAGATGAAAAAACATGGATGACCAAAAACTTAAGAAGATAAATTTTCAAAACTGTAAACCAAAAAAAGCCGACTCTGATATTTTTGTGTTTTCTCAAAAAAAAAAAAGCCGACTCAATTTTTTCCTCGGACGACCAGTTCTTGAAGTACAACTAAATTTACCCTTGTGTCAGTATCGTTGGATTCACGTTTACGAGTAGATCTTTGCATCATTGTTACTCCAATGATTTTTTGCCGGCGAGCCGGTAAAAGTGCTGTAGATTTCATTTCCAAGTGTTTTTTTTTTTTTTATCAAGGAAAGTGCTAAAATAGAGGTTTAAAAAGCGTGTTAAAATGTGTTAAAAAAAATACATAAAAGTAAGTGTAAATGTATTAAAATGTGTAAATGTATTTGTTGCGCTCGATCTACAAACACTTTATTTAACATCAATGTCACGCGTCAGAGAAAGCGTAAGCGTAACATACTATTGGAATTATTGATGACTTAAAACTTGTAACCATCAACCCCCACACTGCAGCTCCAGTTCTCTGGGTATCAATATCAAGATAGAGTTGGGTAAAAAAAAAGGAAGAAAAAAAAAACCTCAAGAAAGAGTGAAGAATAAGATAAACCAGAAAAGGGGATGGTGCTGGCCGACATCCGTGGCCATGGACGGCTCATATATGTCCGGCAGCAGGCGATTCAAATTGGTTTGGACAAGATATGATCTGAGCCGTTTATGACCAACCACGAACGGCCGTGAGTGGCCAGCATCCATGTTGTCCCCGAAGGCCGAAGGAATAGCACCAACCCCGAGTGAAGAGAAACCACTAGTCCACCCATTAAATTTCAAATCTGACACTTATCAAACTCTCAACCAGCAGAAGAGTTTTTGGCCTGTAGCTCAAAATTTCTTCACTTTAAAATTCTTGCAATTTTTATCCCATAAATTTTGCAAAAGTAAGGTAATGACCATAAATACAACATCTGTCACTTTCCTAGTGGCCCATAAGATATAGCAGTCAGCTTCACTACTACAACAAAATACAAGGATTTAGTTCCCTCTCTACTAGAGTACTATGTTTCATCCAACAAAGCTCAGGAAGTTGCTACTGTGTCCCAGCGCCAGATCGTTCCGTCCTCACAACAGCTGAGAATTGTGCTGCAAAATATACGTACGGGATTGATTATGTACGTTTTTAAGTTCGTGTTGGAGTTTACAATGTAAACCCTAAGCCAGCAGATGTACTGGGAAGTTACCTTCCATCGAAGGACATGGCAGTCTGTCTAATTGGAGATTTTGACTGGATGTGAGACAACCTAAAAGGAGCATGAAATTCTTAAGAGCGTCGAAACCCAATTCCTGTGAAGAAATGCTTGGCTTCTATAAAAGATTTTGATGACTAAAACCAGAGGAAACAAACCTGGCGATGAGAACAGGAGGGCTTGATTGGAGTTCCCACACGAAAATCTTCCCTTCTCTATTCCCTGGTAAAAAGAAAATCCAAGAAGCTATGATACCAAGGCAAATTAATAGGGCAAATTATGATGCCAGAAACTGTTTTTGTTAATGCCAAAATTGTAGTGCATAAATGAGTTGTACCATGAGTAGAGGAGTACAAGGCTTTCATGGGTAATGGAATTATCATTTTCCACTAATAGAATATTAGCCATAAGAGCCCAATCATTTTGCTTTTAATAACATCTACATGGAAAGAGAGAGAGAGAGAGAGAGAAATGAAAGTGTCTGGAACGTAACATTCCTGCACACCTTGCATTACCTATAGCTGCTGCATTGTAATGAAAATCGTACGAGAACTTGATGAACCAGATGTCACACTCCGGAACTGGGTATTTTTGAAGGATGTCAACTGAACCCTGCACAGATATCACGAGGAAACATTTGAAGGAACACAGAGCACAACAGCTGGATTTTAAGTGCCAGTCAAAATCAGAAATAGAAGAACACTACACGGAAGTTGAAGCTCCAGAAGGACAAAGACATGAGAACATTCTAACCTCTCCAGGAGACTGTTCCTTCATTTTTGGCTCCCACAGTACGATTTCATTGTCGACACTCTGAAAATTACAAATGCAATCAACTAGATAAGCATACTTGGCAAGTGGAGTGGTAGCCCAATGGTAGGCAACTTGTACTCCCATGCATTTGGTGAAGGTTCAAACCTCATCCATCCCGTCCCCAATCCCTTAGGATAGAATACAGTAGATGTCTTGCCTTGACATGAAAAGATTGTTTTCTTGGAAATACGTATATCTTAGTTGCATAATATTAAGGGTGTCTGGCAGAAAGTAAACTTCCTCCACCACTTAAATTTTAGAGTCATGATCAGTTCAGCAATTCTATGCAATAGATTTGGCATTATTCTCTGCTTCTTCAAATAAGTCGGTATTAACAATTCTGAAAATTGGAAAACCCATTCAAATAAGTGGCCTTCCCCATGCATGATTCTGAATCAATGTGAATCATCCCACGGCAAGTCATTATGGTGGTCAAGAAATTAGTTTTCCTTTGGAGCCATCAATAACAGTACAGAACTTATCGATCACCATGGGCTAAAGAGAACCAATTTGTTGAAATGATATACCCAAAAGAAATTATTCTCCCTCGAGGCTTGAACACATTCTCTGAAAGAAAAGTGCCGCTACCCATTTGTAGAAATCGTTCCAGTAGCCAAAAGATATCATTTTTCCACGAGGCATACAAAACCCATATCACCCAGTAGTCAAGTTCACCGAGGCGAAAGTTTATGCAGCTCCCCGATAGAAACAAAAGAAAAGACTGAATGAATCCGAAACTAATGGATAATAAGCTCACTCACCTTTGACAATATAAAATCACCAAGCCACCTATTACAGTCAACGTAGTTTGAATGAACTGAAGCAATAAATACCTGATATGACAGAAAGGATTATATTCAACTCCAACAAATACTAATCTGTAACATTGAAAGTACTGATACTCACTGGGAACTGCACGTATTTTGTCGGAAATTTTGAAGGAAGATCTGTCCATGTGAATGATTTCTCTACATACGTCCAGAACTCTGCATGAATTCCAGAAATTGGGAAAAGAAGGATTAAAACTTAGAAAGCGCAGGCTGATGTTTACGTATTGCTAGTGTTAGATGCTGTCAATTTGGCAGAACATTTAATTTTTTGATCGGCTCAGACCATTTAATTAGGGAGATAGTAGGACTCCGCTACCTTATCACAGGGAAGAGAGAACAAAAAAAGATAATCAACTGATAACACAAGTTTTCATAAAAAACATTAAGCCACAGGCCCACTCTTCACACTTCTTAAACAACCTATAAGTTCCAAATGTAACAACCCTAACTGGTTGCAGGAAACCAGAATAAAAGGCAGCACCTTGATACAACGCTGGCAGAATAAATAA
Organism: Vaccinium vitis-idaea; assembly: GCA_963854785.1. Lineage (NCBI taxonomy): Eukaryota > Viridiplantae > Streptophyta > Magnoliopsida > Ericales > Ericaceae > Vaccinium > Vaccinium vitis-idaea. The sequence continues at coordinate 40,464,205 of OY978218.1, forward strand.
AATAAAAAAAACCTTTATAATAAGAGATCCTAAGGTAAGCTCGTTTAAGGAGAGCTCATCTATATTTCATCGATTTTGTACTCTAGGGTTATGGCTCGGCTGCAACGGGAAAAGCTTGTTTTGCAAAGCATGAGGAGAGCTGAAGTTTATAGCTGGCTAGCTGCCACTTTGTGCTAACTACACTGAAATTCAGGACAGTCTCCAGTCATGAGAAGGAGAGTTGAAGTTATAGCTGGCTAGCTGCCACTTTGTGCTAACTACACTGAAATTCAGCTTAGTCTCCAGTCTTTTACTCCCCAAATTCAAAAAAGTAAATAACTAAAAGGAAACATCCTTGAGCTCAACAACAATAATGCCCCATCATTGCAAGTTCATTTAGGTAGAAACCAAAAGCCCAAAAGATGAAACCTTCCCTTTAACCAACGGTAAGAACATTCCCTCTCTGAGCAGGACCCAGATATTACCTTTCTGCTAACTACACCAAAATTCAGGACAGTCCCCAGTCTTTTACTCCCAAAATTCAAAAAAGTAGATAACTAAAAAGAAACATCCTTGAGCTCAACAACAACAATGCCTTTTCATTGCAAGTTTATTTAGGTAGAAACCAAAATCCCAAAAGATAGAACCTTCAACTTCCCTTTAACCAACGGTAAGAACATTCCCTCTCTGAGCAGGACCCAGATATCACCTATGAAATCCCCAGCAATATATTTCCAAAGAATAAAATAAAAAAAAATCCCCAGCAATCTGATAAGTTAATTTCAAAACTCCACTGCCATGCACTGGGGAACCAAAAGATGGATCACAAATTCACAATCTTTACTCTCTTTGTGCAAAGAACCGGCACTTGGGCTTGCCAAGCTCCATAACATTAATAGCAAACTACTTTCTTTTCTTCTTTGTGATCACAAATAGTAGACCCAAATATTACCTTTCATTGACCAGATCTTGACAGTGTTATCCATTCCACAACTTGCAATACGATATATGTCTGAAGGATGAAAGTCCTAAAATCAGCCACAAGAGAGTTAGAGACCCCAGTATCAATATGGCTTAAATTCTCACTTCACATTGGAGATACTCAAAAAAAAAAGTTCAGAAAGGGACAGCACATTAATTTTCATAACCAAGACATACCACACACAATTTCCTACACTAAAAGAAATAAAAATAAAAACTTACCACACTCAAGACTTCATTGCGATGACCGCCGGCACCAGCAAATATCAAAATGCATATCCCGGTATGAACATTCCACAGCCGAACTGATTCATCCTGGTCCAATCTTGATCAGTAATTATGGTGTTATAAAGGAAAAGATGGTTAACTAACATTAAAGTAGTCCTTATATTGTTTAAAGCACTTACTTTGCTTGCAGACACTACAAGTGATGGTTTCAATGGCTGCGTCCTAATTTCATTTATTGAGTCCCCGTGGCCCACAAAACTCTGGGCATCAAACCAATTTGAGGCAATAAGTGGCACGAATCATATTTTCACAATCATATACCATATAATTTCAAATCGGTGCAGAGCCAAGGAGTAACATAAATACAATGAAAAGAAGACCACAAAGATCTAGCATCCACTACCCTGTGTATCTTCTCATTGCCAGCATCAATGACACGGATAATACCATTAATTCCTCCAGCAACTAATAATGGAGTCCCCTCAGTACTGCACGCCCAAGTTACGGTGTAAAAGGATTCATCCTTCTGTTGACAGAACATGTGGAAACCACAAATGTAGTTAAGAAGAGACAGTTTTGTGGATAAACACTGCATATACATCAAACAAAAAGTCTTGGTTCTTACATCGTCATCAATGTAAGATTGCAGCACAGCAATAACACCACCATCAAGACACTGGTATACAGTCACCTGAGAAGACACCCACAAAATGAAAGATAACAATGAAACACCTTAGAAATGATTCCTTATTAGTTTCGGAATAAAACAAGGGCTAAAGGAGCTAACTGGAGCTGCTAAAGATGGTGCATGAAAGAAGGATGAAATGGGTTAAGAGGGCTTGTGAATGAGATGAAAAACCCATGGCAACGACACTTTTATAGAGAAACATCCCACAAAAATAACCGTCCAAAAATTAACAAGAACATAAAACCTGACCCCTAAACGACAAGAACACAACCCAGTAATAAATATTGGAAAAAGTAAGATAAATACAGGAAAAAAAATAAAGGTGACAGTTATAGACTTATAGGTCAGGTACTTTGAAATCATTATACTTTGTCATTTTTATATAAGTATCTTGAAATCATAAATGAAGGCAATATCTTCAAGTGCCACACAGAGCGACCCATAATCTTTTATGGAGTTCTACATTTCTAAACTGCAGCCTCTTAGGTACCGTACACTGCACAATTTGAGGGGCTGGTTGTCCAATGGATTCGTAACCCCTCAACTTCTAGTTACACATAAACAATAAAACAGGGTTACCTGGAATATATAATCCAATCACATATGAGTATATGACCATAACTTTCTTCTTCCTCCTTTTCCTCCTACCTCAAGACTTCTGATTTTTAAAACACATGTTCTTTTTTGTCCCTGTATGCTTATTAAAAGTAAAAACATGTGCCTAATTGTATGTTCCGATCACTTCCTATCTGTGGTCTCCAATCCCTACCGTTTTGGATTTCTATGGATGTCTATCACAGACAATTGATTGCTGCCTTGTGAACGATCTAAAACTCTAAACCATTCCCATCCCCCGTTATATGCTGCCACTTATACTAGCCCAAACTCCTTTCTTAAAAAACCTAAAAGGAACTCTTTTAAGCTGCAACAAACTCCTACATTGTTTATTACACTAGGTAGGGCACCTACATTTGGTGGGAAAATTACGATTCTATCAACGAAATTTGATAAGATGTCACCAAGAAACCAAGCTCCATTCCTTAGCTATACCTCTTGCCAAATTTCGGCCATGCCTTTTGTTGTGCCAAATTAGGCACTAATTTGGGCAATGCAAAACTTCCCATCGGCCATCACCAAATAATCCAGTAAATTGGTTGCTCTAAAATGCATGTGGCCCACTATTCACCATTAATTTGCTTGTAGAAAAAAGATAACTAGAACACCAGCAGAAACTCATAGCTAAAATCTAGCATTATAATATAGTGGCACATTAATGGTGATGGGAAGTTTGGTAAAAAAAAATCCTGCCCTAACTTTGGTAAATTTGACTCCTTTTCTTTAATGGGTTTTCGAGAAACCAAAAGGGAGAGTGGGGAAAGAAGATAGAGGAGGAGAGAAGGAACCCGATTGCCGCCGACGGTGGCGAAGACGTTGAAGTAGCGAGAGTCAATGAAGTTGAAAACGACGGCGTAGAGGGGACGCTTGCCTTCTTGGAGCCTGTTGGTGACCCTGTACTCCCTCTTCCTCGACGGCGCTAGCGAACCCACCACCGGCTCGCACCCCAGTCCGATCTTCGCCATCCCAAAGAGAGATTTACAACTTCCCTCGCTGTCTTTCTTTACCCGCACCCAAAAATAGGCGGAGCTTCTACTGGTAATGTTTTCACTTGGAAGTTGTGAAGACACAACAAACGTGGGGAAAAAAATTAGTGGAAAATGATTTTTGAGCTCTACTTTTTCATACAGTAGTATTTTGTATACTTTGGCAAAAACCATTTTTATCTTTATTTATTAAAAAATTGTTTGTTAGTTTTGCATCGATTTTGTTGATTATTTGTTCATATCAAAGAGAGGAATTTAAAGAGTGAAAAATTATTACAAAATTTTTAAAAAGTTCACTAAAAAAAATAATCTAAATTTTTGTGCATTATCAGATTATTCTTCCCGAAGGACAGACAAATTTGTACTTGTATTGAGCGTAATTTTATAAGCATTAAAAGTAAAAGTGTAAATTGTGAAGTGTTTACATGGGAGAAGGGGCCCACTTGTGCTCCACCTTCGGGTCTTGTTCCATGTTTGAAAACATAATCTGAACATATCATTATTTATGTTTGTGGTAACACTTTTGTTTATAAAAAACTAAACGCAAATTCAGGTTTATTTTTAATGGAACCAATACATGTTTAGTAATACGTTTTTATAAACATGTTAGATGAGAGCAACAACTATGTAAAAAATCAAGTTGACCGGACATCGGCAGTTTATTGTTTGAATCAACTAAATTTGCTATGTATTTTAAATTTGTATTTGTTGTTTATAAACTAAAGAAAAACGTGACTTGTTTATTAGGTTTTCAATGTCCGACTTGATTTTTTACAAGACTATATTATGCATGGTCTACAAAGTGAATGTCTGGTTCATATTCTAGGGCTACGGACAAGACCCGAAAACGAAGCACAACAGCCAAGGCACAGCAAAATTATATGAATGTGTTTTGATCCACGTATTGGCATTGTGACATTATTATAGGACAGTGAATCTACTCAAACCCAATATTTTTCTTTCTAGGCCCAATATTCTTTATGCACTCATTTAATTTGGTTGTGAAATCCAAAAATACCATTGTCTTCCATATAAACCTAAATTTACTTTCGGTCAAAATACCCATTCACTAACCACTACCGCCACTCCTACACAAATTTCCGTCATACAAAGTCAAAGAAACCACCAAGATGGTTGCCAGGATTGCTGAGGTGAGTGGAATAGATTTCCTCCCTCTACTTATGGAGTTTGATACCTGCACTCCCCATCTGCTTCCTTTGGTGGTAGGTGGTGCAGGTATTAAAGCTCATTTTGCGTGAAGGGCCCTTTGTCATCTTGTACCGCATTGGTGCCTATAGTGACGGTCTGTCCTCTCGGACAGTAGCTATGGCTCGAACCATATTTGCCCCTAAGGGTTAAAAGTCTACTTGCCCCCTTAAATTATTCAATTTTTAGTTAAATTCCCCTCCAACTATCAATTGAATTTACTTGCCCCTTCAACTATGTAAGCGTTAGTTAATTGGTTGAATCCCTCGCTTTCCATCCAATTCATGGATAGAAAACTTAACAATCTCAAGTGGTGCTTTTGAAGGGCATTTACGTCTTTCGCCTAACAATATATGTGTATATGTTTGTAATCTCATCTTCTTCCCCAAAAATCAGTCTCCATTCTCTCACTTTTGCATTTTGCGTCTTTCACGAAGTTTGTTGAGCACAACCCAACTATTGAAGGGGATATGAAAAGAAGCATTATCAGATTCATACCCATGTTTTTAATTCGGAAAAGCCTAAAGGGGAAGGCTTAAACTGGTAGGTTCACAAACAGAGACCAACACAATAGAGCACTTTTAAGTCCAAAAAAAAAAAAAGTATATACAACCTAGAGTACATATTTAATAAAAAAAAACGTTCATTTTTTTAGTGGATTCCTTTGGAGCTATTATTAATCAGAAAATCGTAAAGAGAACTATGATACATACAAAGTGGATTCCTTTGGAGCTCTCAATTGTTTGCTTAAAAAACCCATTTTAATCGTCATTAATCGTCTCGATTTTCTACCACTCGGTTGTGTCAAACTCAATAGGAAAAAAAATACTTACATTTTGGTTTCGATTTCTTTGGAGCTCTTAAGATCCATGCCATCACCCCACAAGCCAGAGTTGCGAATCCAGTCTCTCTTTGATCGATTCTTTGGAGCTCTCAAGATCAATTCCTTTGGTCTTTGGGTCTCTCTTTGATGGACTAGTTTGGGTGGAAAAGTTTTTACCCTTTAGTTGGTAGCAAATTAAGATGGTTATGGTTTTTTCCTACTTTTTCCTTTAATTTGGATGGATTTGACCAATTGGCTAACGTTTACATAGTTGAAGGGGCAAGTAAATTCAATTGGTAGTTGAAGGGGGAATTAACTAAAAATGGAATAGTTTAAGGGGCAAGTAGATTATTAACCCTTGCCCCTAACGCGATTGAAAATGTTCTCCATGCTTTGCGTGATTGCTCGAAAGCCATAGCCAGCCCTTGGCCCAAGAGGCCTGGGTCTTGGGCATCCGAAAAACCCAAAAATTGTCCTCAATTCCGGGATTCCTTGGGCCAAAAAATTTCCTCAAGCTATTGGCGTATTTGGGTCAGTCGCAACAGAAAGACAATTCGATAACCCCAATGATACGGACAATCATCCTCCCCGCAAGTTATTCAATTCTACAAATATCCTTGCTCGAGCAACCGAATGGCCACTACATGGCTATGAATTCCATAATACACAACTAATCCAAAGTGATCAAAATGGTACGATTGGAACCACCTCCATGGGTCATTATGATTCAAGATCATTAGTTTTGGGTTTTCAAACACATATTGGAGCAGTTCAATCTCTTGCTGCTGATGAGCTTTGGGTTGTTCGAGACTGATCCGTCCCAGTTGGGAGTAGACTTCTAACGTGTACCCCAACCAAACCACCAATTCCAAAAGCACCAAACTATAATGTGCATCTAGCTGCTTATGACTTTTGTACAAATAGCCATTAGCCAGGGCTTTACATCTCGTTTTGTCCCACATTGTCTAGCAACAAACTTCCTAATGCACTAATAATAGGGGAAGTCTAGCCTTCTTAATGGGTGAAGTGGTATATTGGTGTTTTCAATTTGGTTTCAAAGCGGATTCTATAATATTATGCATTTATTAAGAGTCGGCTCTGATAGCAAGTTGAAAAAATTTATATACTATGTAACTATTTTTTTTCCCTTTAATTAAAATAGTTCGATGAATTAGAAGTTTTAAACAATTAATGCTTATTTATAGATGATAGTTGATGGCGTCTCAACTCTCAAGTCCAAGGTCGGCGTAGACTGGACGAACTAGAATTATTATTTTTAAACAATTAACGCTTATTTGCAAGTATATTGATAATTAAAATAGTTCAACGAATTATAAGTTTTAAACAATTAATGCTTATTTATAGATGATAGCTGATGGCGTCTCAGGTCCAAGGTCGGCGTAGACTGGACGAACTAGAATTATTATTTTTAAACAATTAACGCTTACTTGCAAGTATATTGATAGTTAAATCCCCCGTTCAAGTAAAAGTAAATTGCCCGTTGCTCTCATGGATGGCAGGGCTGGTTTGAAATCTAGTGATTTTGCTTATATAGGCAAGTAAAAAAATTGGTAACTAATGTTTATCAAAATAGAGAAAAAATAGTAGTTTTTTTTAGCAATTTTATCGCACTTACTACACTCTCAAGTCTCAATGAACACGGAAATAGCATGAGATTTTCCTAATTTAACTTCAAAGTATTGCTTGACATGCGATCATGTGTTGAAATTTACGTGTTGTTGTTATATGTCAACTTGCAAAAGCAATAATAAAATCATCGTAATAGAATTTGCATTTCGTAATTAAAATAAAATCATGAAAGTAGTAAACAAAGGTCAGCATAAGCAGAAACATTCCAATGCAATGGTCACAATCATATGAAACTAAAAATAGAATAAAACTAGTGCCAATGCTCTACTCAAATAATGAACATCAAACTTTAACACACTAAAAATCAATGGTCCCAATCGTACACTATATAGCACACTTAGGGTGGGTTTGGCATAAGTAGTACATGCTACTTCTAACTTTTTGCTTATTTGAGGAAAAAAGCCACAAGCAATTAGTAAACTAGTTTGGCATAAAATGGGCTTTTCTTTTTTCTTATGAATTTCAGTTACTTTTTTGGCCTAAAAAGTTCCCAAAAGTTTGCTAGTTTGGCCTAAAAATGGCTTTTCTTTTGGAGACTTTTTAAGCCAAACCTTCCATCTTTTCTGGGCTTTTTGAAACACCAAAAAGCCAAAAGTTGGCTTAACTTCTTTAGCCAAACCAGGCTTTACTCTGGTATGCCGGACTTAAGCCAAACCCCCTTTCTCTTGAGAGAATTCATCGATGTCTCGGCTGTACTGCACAGGCTATTGAGCTTAGTCGATGAACCATAGCAAGTTGGGAAGACTCTTCCACACCAAGACCTTAAACCTCCCCACCGTCTCCAAATCCACCCGAAAAAACCATTGACCCGTTCTCCACCGCCGCGGCACCGTAACGGCCAAAATTTGAGTTAGCTGGTTAATTAGGGTGAAGGAATACCAACCAAACCTGCCACCAATTCCAAAAGACCCACCTCTAGTGTAGCTGTTTATGACTTTTGTGGTAGTTAGGGCTTCTCATCTCTTTTTGTCCCACATTGTATGAGAAACAAAACTTTGTGCCCCATTAATAATAGGGAAGACAAGTTTTAATAATGAGTTAAAGTAATATATTACTCCAGTATTACTAACTTGGTGTCAAAGCATATTCCGTAGTCACTTATTATTAACTCGATAAGTTAAGAGTCTGCTCTGATACCATGTTAGAAAAACTAATATACTATGTAACTTTTTTCTAATCTAATCGTATTTCAATTCTTTTAATAACACTAATTAGAAGTAGACATTGCTAACGAACCCAACTTGTAAGATTTCTGTCTCTTAGTTTTAATATAGTAGGAATTGACGGGCCGGTCCAACTGGTAGACCCAATTTACATCCAGGTACAACTAATTCTAAGAAAGCACGACTAAGGTTTTTTCCTAATTTTCTACCCAAAATGACCTTGGCACTATTACAAAATCAGAAAAGAAGCAACGCTACTGCTTCAGATGAACGTTATTCTCTCTCTCTCTCTCTCTCTCTCCCCCCGCTCTAGACCAACGATGTTTCACATCAACGCTGCCTCTCTCTCTCTCTCTCTCTCTCTCTCTCTCTCTCTCTCTCTCTCTCTCTCTCTCTCTCTCTCTCTCTCTCTCTCTCTCTCCCCACTGCTAAGCATGAAATCAACGCTCCTCTAGATGAAATTTTTGGAGCTACTAGATCAGATCAACCAAATCGGGTCCTGATGAGAAGGCACCACCGACAAAGCCCTCCACCGCCAAGGTGCTCTACGCCCTAAAAGTGATCTACAGCTAACAACCGGACAGAGGGGCGCTGCTGTCCCTGACAAGGGACAACACCTGCTATCCCCGGCGATTCCGGGGAGTTCTGGTCTCGTGTCGATGATCGGAAACGTTCACGTCGAAGAGCTCACTAAGTAGAACAAGTGTACCAAAAATTAGCTCAATCGGATATCATTTAGTACCTAATCGAAACATTTTTATCTTGAAGAGAATGCATCCAAAACACTAGATCATACCCACTCAAACCCATTATTGCTGAGTTATATCTGTACCGATCAGGTACTAAATAGTATCCGATTGAGCTAATTTTTGGTACACTTGTTCTACTCGGCGAGCTCTTCGACGTGAACGTTTTCGATCATCGACACGAGACCGGAACTCCCCTGAATCGCCGGGGACAACAGCGCCCCTCTTTCCCTAGCAACCAGGAAGACTCTGTGTGTCGTCAGATCTCCTGTGAAACTTTTCACTTTGATTAAAATGTTGGGTTCAACAGAACTTCAAAGTTCAGATTGGGTTCACTGCTTCTTTCTTGTTCGATTTCCACTTTGATTGAATGTTGGGATTTATCCTCTTTTTTTTTTACAAATTTGCAGTTTTTTACAAATTCGCAGTGAACTTTTGTCGGCCGAATCAAAGTTTAGATCGGGTTATACGGCAACAATTTTTTAATTTTTTATATGGATCCCTCTTTTTTATTTACAAATTCGCAGTGTTTTTTTCAAATTCGCAGTGAACTTTTGTCGGCCGGAATTAAAGTTTAGATCAGGTTATACGTCAACAATTTAATTTTTTATATGAATTCCTCTTTTTATTTACAAATTTGCAGTTTTCTATTAGGAAGTAAAAAAGTACCCATTTGTTTTTCTTTTTGGGGAGATGTATATATTTATTAATCTGCTATTGGGAGATGTATGTATAGAGCCATATTTATAAATCTGTTGTTATGACCTACAGTGGAACAAAAAACAATTGCCTTTTGTTTATGTTACTGGACCCTGGAGAAGTAGGATGGTTGTTGATTTGTGTTTCTGTTTTACTCTTTTCATATGCCTTGATTTTGCTTCTGGAGCACAAAAAATGGTGTTTTATACAAATTCGCAGTGAAATTATGTCGGCCGGAAAGTCGCCAACCGGAAAGTCACCTGCCTGAGAAGTTCGCTGGCCGGAAGTAGTTGCCGGCCAGAAGTGGACGGTGGATGAAGGTGGGGAGTGACAGGTGGAGTAAAGAGTAAATATGAAATACGAGGGCTGTAAAATGGCATAATTGTAATCTAAACTAGCAACTAGAGTTGGAGGTAATAAAAAATGCTGACCTTGACTTAGGGGGTGTTCCACTAAGCTAGTTTTTTTAATAAACTGACTTTTCACGGTTTTTTATGTGATGTATTGTGAGAGAATGACTTGTCTCGATTTTTAGTAAAAACAATTTTTTGTTAGTAGAACACCCATTTAGGGGGAATTAGAATCCACAAAACTAGACCTACAGTAAAAATCTGTTTAATATATTGCTACTTGCCTCGAATATAGGTGTTTTTATATGTCAACTTGAGCAAGCAATTAATAATTCGTCGCAATAATGAAAACAAAGCTAATAATAAGCAAGTACTATTATATTCCAATCCAATTAATCCGAAGGGTTAGCCTGTAGTCAACCTGTGACTTACTAGTTTGCTTTCTGCTAAAATTTTAAGGTCGAAACGTTTTATGTTTTATCAATTCCTTTAGGTTAGTTCACCTTTAATTGAACTTCCCGCAAATATAGTGAGATTGGGCCACCGAGTGAAAATGCGCAAAAACATGTCTGGACACGAGTATTTTTTAGAAAATGCAAACATATTCCATTGCGTTGATACAAAAGAGATTACAACTGAAACAACAACAAAAAAAATATTCCAACCCAATAATTGTCACAATTAAACATAAAAAATTTGAGAAAACCAGTGTCAATTGCTACTCAAATAATGATCAAACTCAACACACTTAAAAGAACAATCAACGGTACCGTCCGAGCGTGATAGCGTTCACGCTCGGGTGCGCCGGACGTAAGCCTAACTCCCTTCTTCTTGACTTTCTTTCCCAAATTATTGACCTCGACCTTAGCGCCGACGATCAACTTATGCCTCTTAGTCTTCCACACCATAACCTTAAACCTCACCGCCGTCGCCAAATCCACCCGGAAAACCGCCGATCCATTCGACACCGCCTTTCTCGCCGCCGTCCACGGCACCCCATGCACAGCCACCCATTCCTTCCGGCGCGCGTTCTTCTTGTGCCCCTGGTAAAAACCGGGAAGGGTTATGTTCCCAATTGGCGTCGTGAGGTTTGCTGGGTAATAAAAGGTTAAGTTGAGGGCATCGTAGTAAATTCCCTTGTCCTTGTTCTCGTTGTCGAGCTTGAGCTGGAAGTAGATTTTGTAGTAAGTGGAATTCTCGGATTTGTTGAGGGGAGGAACGTAGATGTCTTGGATGGAGCAGACTGGTTTTGAGGTGCGGAGGCTCAGCCACACGAAGAGGGCGGTGAAACCCAAGGTGAGTATGAAGCTGGAACAGCAGCGGCAACACGCGCCGCCGCCGCCGGAGGAATCAGCCATTTCAAGAACCGGTGATGAGAGAGAGAATCTGGGTTTTCTTTAGTGATGAGAGAGAATTGAGGAAGAGGAGTGATTTGGAGGGAGAAGTATACAGAATCTATGGAGGGATATAAACTGTGTTACAGTACTCTGTTTTGCTTTTTGATCATGTGGTCTGTAATGGGTCGTGGTGTTTGGTCTTTTGCTTTTTGAAGAAAAAAAGGAATTTGCAATTGTAAAGTCACTTGCAGAGAAATTTCGAGGGAAATTGGTGAAGCGTTTTAAAGCGTGTTTTCATCCGCGTGATGTCATTTCTTTAGTACACCCTGAATTATTGATTTTTTTTTTCTGGTCGGCAGTGTCCGAATTAATTTACGTGTACCTCGTCTAATCCCATTTTTGTTCGATTGGAACATGCTATCCACATCCAGACTAAGGTCATGTTCCACTAACTTGTTTTTCGGTTTTTTGATTTTTTTTTTATCTTTAGTTTTACAAAAAAACCAATTAGTTCCACTAACTAGTTTTTTAGCTTTTTGTTTTTTTGAGTTGTGGTTACCAAGCTACCCTTGTACCCAAAGTATAAGGGGGGCAGATTCGTAATTTTACATAATTAAAGTGGTTTGGTTTTTTTTAGGTTAGTGGAATTAAGTAATTTTTTTGTTGGTTTTTTGTAGGGTTTTTTTAGTAGAATGTAATAGTTTTTTAGTTAAAACAAAACTAAATTTTTTTAGTGAAACATGGCCTAAAGATTTCATAAAAAAAAAACTTTTACGCCTGACTCTAAGAAATTGACGACAAGTTTCAAATTAAGAATTGCTGGACAGCTCATCCATCCGTACTGCCATTGAACTACTGATTGGGGTTTCAATTATTGACTTCTTGTTTTTCGTTCCATTTTCATTGCAATTTACAAAATGTTTGTTGGTTGAAAATACTGTTTAATTTTTTAATATTTTTATATCAAATTAAAGTGCTCATTGAGTACTTTAATTTGGTGCAACAAAAATAAAATAAAAACGTTATGCAAAATTATATTTTTTAACGCCCACAAAAATACACGTAAGGTATCACTTAAAAAGGGACAGAAGGAGTAGTAAGTTGGGATTTTCAGCACCGGGGATTCCGCCTTTCGTCAAGTTTGAGACTTAAGAATTTACTCCCTTCGGTAGTGTTATAACTTTTTCGGAATATGAAACTTTTCTCCAACTTTAATTAAGCCCTTGTTAGCACACGGTAACTAGTCTAAAAATAGTTGATGATCAATGTGTGTTAACTTGTCTAAAAATTATGGAAAAAGCTATGGATTTTCAATTTACCAATACGCAGTCTTTAGAGATGGTGACGGACACCGCATGATCCACTTGTCGCCTTATGTGGAGTAGATATTTTCAATTACTTAGAGCTGTTGGGAGAGAGATGGTTGCTTAACTTGTAGAAATTTACAATTATCTAGAAGTTCCTTTTGGCCAAAAATACTTAGGCCATGTTCCACTTACAAAAAACTAGATTTGTTTTAACTAAAAAACTATTCTATTCCACTAACAAAAAATTCCTCCAAAAAATTAGTTTTTTTTTAACTCAAAAACTACTCTATTCCACTAACAAAAAACTCCCCCAAAAAACCAACTACCTTTTACAATAGACTACAACTAAAAAACCAAAAAAAACACTTTAGTGGAACAAGTTGTAGATTTAAACTACAACTAAAGGTTTAAAAAACCAAAAAAACAAGTTAGTGGAACACCCCCTAACATTGAAACAAATGGAGCCTAAGACCATCTCCAACAAACTCTCTATAGCTCCAGCGGCAACAAAATAGCGAGCCAAACATTCATTTCCGGCGCCCAGCAGTCACGCCATCACCCTCGCCAAGAAGACATTCGCTACAGTGACTCGTTGGGGTGGGCGAGTCACTGTAGCCCGCGAGTTCTCTCTCTCCCCGCCGGCTAAATCGCTACCAAGAAGCCATATCTCCGACGAAGACTAATCTTTCATCCTAAAATCATTTTGATACCTGAGGGATGTACCCCTCTTCAAGACGATTCTACTAGTGCAAACCCTGTCGCCGGCGGTGTACTGTGGCGGTCGCACGCGCCTGACAAAAGAGGCGCGTGCCGGCGAGTGAGATCTACTCTCGGCCCGTGTGTTGCACGCGCCCGTGCGAGGCAGAGGAGCTAACGTCGTCTTTTTTTTTTTTTTTTTCAAATAGCTACACTGCTAAGTACTACAATTGTTTGATGCTAGCCAAGTGCACTTTTTCTTGCCAAAATGCCTATAGAGAAGGCTAGGCTGATGGAGATGCTCTAATACTCAAACTCCAAATATTGTTGAATGGCAAACAGAATGGAGATGAACATGACAAGCAGACAATAACCCAAGTTGATAGTCCAGGAAACACTTCGGACTGTATACATCTATTTGGGCTTTGAATCCAATACATGGGCAAGCTCCAGGCTCATTATCAGATAGAAAGCCACAGCATTTCGAGGACCAAAATAGATGCTGCTGAAGCAGAGACAAATGCCAAAACCCATGAATCGCAACACCATCTCAAAATCTATGAATGTTGATAACCAAAACATCACGAGAAGAAATGTTAATCCTTGTATATGGCAATAACAGATGGATATAGTAGATAGCAGAAAAGAAAATATGTACCTAACCCTCCCCAAACATGGTCGCCTCAGCTACCCCAAGTAAGAGCATCTCCATCCCTTACTCAGATTTTTACCCAAATTTGAGTAAATATTTGAGTAAAAACTTGTTTTGGTATGAAGCACTCCAATGGAAAAAAAAAATCTAAGCATAAATTTGAGTAAAAGCCTCAAATTTGGTGAAGGAGTGGAGTGAAATTTTTTGTGGTTTCTACCCCAATTTGAGTTTGATGTAAGATTTGGGTAAGGATTGGAGATGCTCTAAAATTTCACGTTCACCCATTGATATCTGAAAGAAAACAAAGTTAGAGATAAACAGGTAAACCCCATTCCTTCTCGCTTCAGCCATTATACAAAACCTGTTTTCAAACAAACCCTCAAACTCAAAGCATCAAAGCATGCCTTATTCGATGATGATGATGAAAGGCATCAACAATAACTGCGCGTCTTTGCTAGCCACAACTGAGATTAAGCCAGAAACTAACAAGTGAATGCAAACATAAAACACATAATTAATCACCAACAACAGCCCGAAAATTTTAAAACCTTAAGAGCTCTTATTCATTATTATTATTATTAGTGCAGTAGACCGACCAAGAACTCATGGCCATTGGCCTCTAAGATCATGGCCAACCCAGTAGTAAACCAAAAGAAAAAAGTTGGATGTCCACTCATACCACAAACCACAAGACTGACTCCTCAATTCTCACAAACCAACCACTACACAAGACGCAGACACTGGTAATTAACACAATTCATTAACCGATACCGACGACCCACACCACCAAACACCGCTCAGAAACCACCACGGAGACGGAGGACAAGATGCAGGGTGGACTCCTTCTGAATGTTGTAATCAGCCAAGGTACGGCCATCCTCGAGCTGCTTTCCAGCGAAGATGAGCCTCTGCTGATCCGGTGGGATCCCCTCCTTGTCCTGGATCTTGGCCTTCACGTTGTCGATGGTGTCAGAGCTCTCCACCTCCAAGGTGATCGTCTTTCCAGTCAAGGTCTTTACGAAAATCTGCATGCCACCCCTCAGACGGAGCACCAAGTGGAGGGTGGATTCCTTCTGGATGTTGTAATCAGCCAAGGTACGGCCATCTTCGAGCTGCTTTCCGGCGAAGATGAGCCTCTGCTGATCCGGTGGGATCCCTTCCTTGTCCTGGATCTTGGCCTTGACGTTGTCAATGGTGTCGGAGCTCTCGACCTCCAAGGTAATGGTCTTTCCGGTCAAGGTCTTGACGAAGATCTGCATACCACCCCTGAGACGGAGCACCAAATGAAGGGTAGACTCCTTCTGAATATTGTAATCGGCCAAGGTCCGACCGTCCTCGAGCTGTTTTCCGGCGAAGATGAGCCTCTGCTGGTCTGGTGGAATACCCTCCTTGTCTTGGATCTTAGCCTTGACGTTATCTATGGTGTCGGAGCTCTCCACCTCCAAAGTGATGGTCTTTCCGGTCAAGGTCTTGACGAAGATCTGCATCCCACCACGGAGACGAAGCACCAAATGGAGGGTAGACTCCTTCTGAATGTTATAATCGGCCAAGGTACGACCGTCCTCGAGCTGTTTTCCGGCGAAGATGAGCCTCTGCTGGTCTGGTGGGATCCCCTCCTTGTCCTGGATCTTAGCCTTCACGTTATCAATGGTGTCTGAGCTCTCGACCTCCAAGGTAATAGTCTTGCCGGTGAGGGTTTTCACAAAGATCTGCATCTGCACGAACCAATGAACACCAAAATCAGACATCATCAAACAGATGAACTAAATCACAAATACATCAAAACATTACGGAATAACAACGGATTTGAAGATAATAAAGCAATCAACTCTACTGTTTGATAAAAATCCCTGACGATCTCAATTATAAACAGAATCTAATCAATTTCCTCAATGTTCTAACAGATCTCAACAAAAATGCAACGATTATATACAAATCTAAATAGGGACAGAGATGAAGAAGAATCCTCGTACCTTGAGAGAGAATTGAGAGAAGGATCGAAACGATCGGTTTGAGAGAGAATTGATTGAGAGAAGAAAAGAGCAATTGCAATGAATTAGGGTTAGAAGACGAGTGAATTTAAAGGCCGAGATTGGCAAGTTTAGGACGAAACTGCCCCTATTGAAAAGTCGTGTAATTGGGGGCAACGCAATGGATGAGTGGATGGGATGACGAGTAGTACACCAAACCGATACGGCAAAGATAATCTACCAGAGGAAGGAAAAGCTTTGGCTAATAAATCAAATTTGATTTTTTTTCTTTTGTCTTTATTCAAAAATATATATATTTGTTAATTTTGTATCGATTTTTTTGTGATTTATTGGTTTGTTCCGACAAATGTAATCTAAATTTCATTAAAGACAAAAATATTTTAAATTTTTGTGGTTTATTGGATTATTTTTGTCTTTATTTAATATAAATTTGATTAATAATTTTATATTTTTAAGATTCTTCTCGTCGAAACGAACCAATAATTTATTTTTTTATTTATTGGCCAAAGCACCAGAAAATTCAAACTACTAAGATTCGCTAGTGTAATGCCCCGTATTTTGTTAGTGAATTTCGGGGACAATTATTATATTTTTATTTTAAGAGGTGTTCCACTAACAAAAACAGTTTTTTCTAAAAACCAAGACATGTAATTCTCTCACAATACATCACATAAAAAAACAATGAAAAATCAATTTATTCGAAAAACACCATTAGCGAAACACCTCCTCGGCATTTTTATATCAAGTTTAGAGAGAGAGAAAAAAATTCAGAAACCAGAAAGTCTTGACACAAAACTAACAAATGAAAAAAAAAATTGAATAAAGACAAAATGAATAATCCAATAATCCATAATCCGGATTATTAGCCAAAGCAGGAAGAAGTAGATTTTATGAGCTTGTTTTTATGGTTGCCATAAAGGGTGTAGGTGAAAATTTAAGAGGAGTCCGAGGTACACCTTTTCAGACCAGGGAAAGATTGAATCATGTGCACTTGTTCGGTTTGGGTTTTGGATTTTGAATAGATAGAGAAATAAAACTGATAATTAGAAATTACGGATAATGATTAAAGAAATAAATGAGAATAATAATTAAAAATAAATGTAATAATAGGAAAGAAATAGGGATAAAATTTAGAAACCGGATTTTAAGACCCAAACCAAACCAGCCCGTGGCCTCTAATGGGTCGTGTTGATCGGTCTTTTCCTTTTCGAAGAAAAAGGAATTCGCAATTGTAAAAGTCACTTGCAAAGAAATTTCGAGGGAAGTGGCTCAAGAATAAAAAAGGAATTTGCAATTGTAAAAGTCACTAGCATAGAAATTTCGAGGGAAGTGGCTCAAGAATAAAAAAGGAATTTGCAATTGTAAAAGTCACTAGCATAGAAATTTCGAGGGAAGTGGCTCAGGACTCAAATTGGTGAAGTGGTTTTCATCCGCGTGTTGTCAACTTGTTATTTCTTTAGGTACCCTGAATTATTGAAATTTTTTTTTTCCGGTCAGAAGTGTCTGGATCAATTTACGTACGTTTCGTCTAATTTTCTTTTTCGGTCTGGTCTGAGCATGCTATCCACACCCAGACTAAAGATTTCAAAAAATAAAATAAAATACGGCCTACCACTTGAACTTCTGATTGGGGTTTCAATTATTGACTTCTTGTTTTGGTTCCATTTTCTTTGCAATTTGCAAAAGGTTGTTTGGTTGAAAATATTGTTTAATCTATTTCAAAAAATGCAATGGGTACAATACTTTTGTGTATACCAAATGTATAGAGGTCTGTAAGTGGTAGCTAGCTCATATGGTAGACCTTTTGGATATTCCATTGCATCCCGGGATTGAGTCTCATTTGCCCTCCCCATGTAATAAATTAGGAATGGCGAATGGTAAAAAAAAAATGTATAGAGGTCTCACACAAATATTCCGAGCCTCTCAATTTGTTCAGGATATTTTTTGAAGGGTTGTTATAAAAAATCAATTATGGCGGATATCGTTAAATACTTGATCCATAAATTCTTGCCTTGGCAAAAAACCAAGGAAATTAATTAGAGAGGTGGAGAGATAGATGGTTGCTTAACTTGTGATAGATATTTTTCTATTTTCTAGAAGTTTCTTTTTGCCAAAAATATTGGTAATTGATTTTCTCACCCCCAGATTGATACCGTACACTTCCTTTTTTATTTTTTGTCTTTAAGAATAATTTACATAGAAAAAAGCGAAAATAAACATTGAAACAAACAAACGGAGCCTAATGTTCAAACTCCAAATATTGTTGAATGGCAAACAGAATTGAGATGAGCATTATTAGCAGATAAGAACCCAAGTTGATAGCCCAGGAAGCATTTCGGACTGTCCACATTTATTTGGGCTTTGAATCCAATGCTTGGGCAGCAGCTACGGGGCTCATTATCAGATGGAAGAAGTTGAAAAAAGCCCAAGAAGCAGCTGTGAGGCCACAGCATTTCGAGAACCAAATTTTTTTCCGGGATTGGGGGCCTGTAGTGAGTAAGCTCACTACACCCCTGTAGTGAGCAATCACGGCCCTTCATTTGGAATCAACGGTCTGGATTATTTTACATAAAAGATAAGTACCTTACATGTAGGATAATTGCATTTATTTGGGACCATTGATTACTAAACGAACAGCCGTGATTGCTCACTATAGGCCCCCGAATCCCTGAAGCAGTGACAAATAACAAAATCTATGAATGGAAACACCATATCTCAAAATCTATGAATGATGATGATAAACAAAACAAAGTTAGAGATACCAACAGGTAAATAAAACCCATTCCTTCATGCTTCAGCCATCATACTCATACACAACCTGCTTTCAAACAAACCATAACTCAGAGCATGCATTATTTGAGACAACAGAGATGATTAAACCAATGATTATATTAAAACTAAGTCTACTAAAATTACCAAAACTCAGGAACGTCAAACTAACTAAAGAAGAGTATAATACCAGTAATTAGTGAATGAATAGATTATTAGACTAGAAAATGAGTTACCGAGCGAAAACATTAGAAAATTAATAGACTATGCTCAAACCGTGAATGCTTAGTTTATTAAAATCATATGAATAACTTCTTATATATAGAAGTTTAGGGAACTAATGTTAAAAGTGAAAGAATATGGTGGAGAAATACAACATTGATTAATTAGGAAATTAATTTACTTAAGCATGAAAAAGGTTTATTTAATGTATCTAAATCTAATTATATAATATATTTCATGTGATCGGTTCCGATCGATTTGGAACCATAGCCGCTAACTTAAATCCCCAAACTAAACCATTTAACATAGTTTCTACCACATTAGTAAAAAACCAAACGAAACTATTCATCACGGATGACGATTATTTTGCTCACCCCATGAATGACGGATCTGGGGGGCGTGCTGCACAGCTTGGTGTTGTGCAGCGTGCTGTGCACCCGCACGGCGCCGCCGGCCGGCCACTTTTCGGTGATCCGAGACGTTCACCGGATAGCCCTCGTCGAGTACTATAAGTGTACCAAAAATCAACTTGATCGGATATCGTTAAGTATCTAATCGGAACACAAATAGCTTGAAAAAAATGGGTTTAGTGAATCGGATCCAGTGTTTATGTACATTTGTGTTCCATTTCATTTCAATCTATTTGTGTTCCGATTGGTACTTAACGATATCCGGTCAGGTTGATTTTTGGTACACTTGTAGTACTCGACGAGGGCTATCCGGTGAACGTCTCGGATCGCCGAAAAGTGGCCGACCGGCCGCACCATGCGGGTGCAGCACGCCGCACAGCACCATGCTGTGCAGCACGCCCCCCAGATCGATGAATGACGTGTAGGAATAGAATACACCAAACCGATACGGCAACGATAATATCTACCAGAGCAAGGAAAAGCTTTCCTCCGCTCCCTTTCTAGCCGTGTGCACCACGCAGCCACGTTCAACAAGAAGTCTCGGGTTTGATAAACGAACTAGGGGAGAGTTATTGAAATGATAAAATCTGCTTAAATCACCGATTAATTTTATCAAATGAGAAAGATTTTTGTTGAAATCAAACTACGCTAAGCTATTCAAGTTGATTTCCTATTAGATAATTAAAAATTAGTTTAATGCCAATTTCCAAATTGGATGTCTATTTTTGAAATCCGTGTCATTTTTAATTGCTTATATATTTCAACATAAATCTCCAAAAATATTCAATATGGATCTTGTTTGATAGTATTCGACGAGTTTTATAATGGACAGTGCTACCCGTACAGAGGGTTTTGCACAGAAAATGCACCGAGCTCCTTCGGGGACCTACTTTTGGGTCCCACACGAGTGATCCGAACCGTTCATTGTTCTTAGAACATTTTTCCGAGGGGCCCCACCAAATTTCAGCTCAATCGGACGGTTGGAAGTGCTCCAACCAAAGTCCCACCGTTCCAACCCTCGGAAAAATGTTCTAAGAACAATGAACGATTCGGATCACTCATGTGGGACCCAAAAGTGGGTCCCCGAGAGGGCTCGGTACATTTTCTGTGCGGGTACCTCTGTACCCGTAGGATTATCGTTTTATAATACAAAGTATTCATAGTTACGAAAAACTTTATAAATTGAAAGATATAACAATCGAAAAATGTCACGAGTTTCAAAAATGGACATCCAATTTGGGACGGAGGGAGTAATAAATTAGTTTGAATTTTTAAGTAGATTTTTTCAAATATCTAGAAGCTTCTTTTTGCCAATAATATTTTACATCCAAATATTTTACATTACGGACCCTAATATTCAAAGTTCAAACTCCAAATATTGTTGAATGGCAAACAGACTGGAGATGAGCATGACAGCCCAGGGAGCACTTCGGACTGTACACATGTATTTGGTCTATGAATCCAATGCTTGGGCAGAGCCATGTGCCCTTCATCAGATGTAAAAAGTTGAAAAAGCCCAAGACACCAGGCTGTGAAGCCCTGCATTTCGATATGACAACATCTATAAATTACAAGTTGCAAATCATCTCAAAATCTCTGAATGAAACTCCTTCCTTCATACTTCATGCGCTTATACACACAACCTGCTTTCATTAAACAAGCCATTAACTTAAAGAATATGCATTATTTGAGACAACAGAGATGATTAAAGCAAAAAATTAACAAGAGAATGCAAACATAAAAACACAAAATTAATCACCAACAATAGCCCGAAAATATTAAAACACTTAAAAAGCTCTTATTCATCATATTATTATTATTAGACCCACCAAGATCTCATGGCCATTAGCCTCTAAGATCATGGACAACCACAGTTTCAGAACAGTAAAACAAGATGACCCCTCAATACTCAAACAAACCACTAAACAAGACGCAGACACTGGTAATCATTCACCGACACCGACGACCCACCCCACCAAACACCGCTCAGAAACCACCACGGAGACGGAGGACAAGATGCAGGGTGGACTCCTTCTGAATGTTATAATCAGCCAAGGTACGGCCATCCTCGAGCTGCTTTCCAGCGAAGATGAGCCTCTGCTGATCCGGTGGGATCCCCTCCTTATCCTGGATCTTGGCCTTCACGTTGTCAATGGTGTCAGAGCTCTCCACCTCCAAGGTGATTGTCTTTCCAGTCAAGGTCTTTACGAAAATCTGCATACCACCCCTCAAACGGAGCACCAAGTGGAGGGTGGATTCCTTCTGGATGTTGTAATCAGCCAAGGTACGGCCATCTTCAAGCTGCTTTCCGGCGAAGATGAGCCTCTGCTGATCCGGTGGGATCCCCTCCTTGTCCTGGATCTTGGCCTTAACGTTGTCAATTGTGTCGGAGCTCTCAACCTCCAAGGTGATGGTTTTGCCGGTCAAGGTCTTGACAAAGATCTGCATACCACCCCTCAGACGGAGCACCAAGTGGAGGGTGGATTCCTTCTGGATGTTGTAGTCAGCCAAGGTACGGCCATCCTCAAGTTGCTTTCCGGCGAAGATGAGCCTCTGCTGGTCTGGTGGGATACCCTCCTTGTCCTGGATCTTGGCCTTAACGTTATCAATGGTGTCGGAGCTCTCCACCTCCAAAGTGATTGTCTTGCCGGTCAAGGTCTTCACAAAGATCTGCATGCCGCCACGGAGACGGAGCACCAAGTGAAGGGTAGATTCCTTCTGGATGTTGTAGTCAGCCAAGGTACGGCCATCCTCGAGCTGCTTTCCGGCGAAGATGAGCCTCTGCTGGTCTGGTGGGATACCCTCCTTGTCTTGAATTTTCGCCTTAACGTTATCAATGGTGTCGGAGCTCTCCACCTCCAAGGTGATGGTCTTGCCGGTCAAGGTCTTAACAAAGATCTGCATACCACCACGGAGACGGAGCACCAAATGAAGGGTGGACTCCTTCTGGATGTTGTAATCAGCCAAGGTGCGGCCGTCCTCCAATTGCTTTCCAGCGAAAATAAGCCTCTGCTGGTCTGGTGGGATTCCCTCCTTGTCTTGAATTTTCGCCTTCACGTTATCAATGGTGTCGGAGCTCTCCACCTCCAAGGTGATGGTCTTGCCGGTCAAGGTCTTAACAAAGATCTGCATACCACCACGGAGACGGAGCACCAAATGAAGGGTGGACTCCTTCTGGATATTGTAATCAGCCAAGGTGCGGCCGTCCTCCAATTGCTTTCCAGCGAAAATAAGCCTCTGCTGGTCTGGTGGGATTCCCTCCTTGTCTTGAATTTTCGCCTTCACGTTATCAATGGTGTCGGAACTTTCCACCTCCAAAGTGATGGTCTTGCCGGTGAGGGTTTTCACAAAGATCTGCATCTGTACGAATCAATTAACAACAAAATCAGACATCGAAAGCGTTCGAACAGAGAACTTAGAAATCAGACGCTAGTTGATAAACAAGGAAAAGACTTTTCTACATCAGAAACTTGAATCAAAATTAATCATCAGAAACTTGAATCAAAATTAATCAAGAGTACATCAAAACATTACCCAAAAATCCTACCGTTTGTTAAAAATCCTTGAAAATCTCAACTAATCACAGGACCTCCTACATAATCGCTTGATTTTCTAATAGATCTCAAAAAAATCCAACGACTGTAGTGTATACAGATGTTTCGTTATCTCAAAAATAAAAATAAAATAAAATAAATACAGATGTTTCGTTAGATCTGAAGAGGATCAAGCGGTCAATGCTATTTTTGGAGCAATCGGACGCAGAATCGATAGGTTACAAAAAATCTGAGATTTTAATAGCAATTCATCCAAAATACGTCAAAATTATGTGATAATTAACAACGCCGCTGTCTAATAATTTCCATACAGATCTCGAACAAACGAAATATATCAAATTGAAGAATTTGCTAACAGAACTGATTAAGGGTACGATTAAACGAAACTGCTTCAACAGATCTGAATTAACCTAGCGACCAAGCTATTTTCGAAATCGGACGGATATTTCCAGAAAAACACAAAATCGAGTAAAATAGTTCGATGGAAAAACAGATCTAGATAATAGTCTACGAAAACGAAAGACCTCCAGATGGACAAATTCAAAACTTGCAAATCGATCTAACAAATGCTACCATAAAACGAAATCGAAAACGGATCTCAACAGAAGAAGGGAAAGAGAATTGAGAGAGAATCCTCGTACCTTGAGAGAGAATTGAGAGAAGGATTGAAACGATCGGTCTGAGAGAGAATTGTTTGAGAGAAGAAAAGAGCAATTGCAATGAATTAGGGCTAGAAGGGAAGTCAATTTAAAGGCAGAGATTGGGCAGTTTAGGACGAAACTGCCCCCCCTGTAGAAAATTCCGAAGATAATTAGGAGCCACACACGCAATGGATGACGTGTAGGATTAGAATACGCGAAACTTATACGGTGAAGATAATCCACCAGGGGAAGGAAAAAGCTTTCCCCCACTCTCTCTCTAGCCGTGTGCTCCACGCTCATCAAGAAGTCTCCAATTTGATAAACGAACTATTCAAATTTTGATTTCATATTGCCTCATTCAAAATTATTACTAGTTCAATGATAATTTATCATGTAAATAAAATTAGCTTGATTTTTTTTTTAAAAATCTACGAAGTTTTCAAGTCAAAAGTTGAATAAGTTATTGCTAAAGCTCATTCGGCTGAATGTTTAGAAAAATTCAAGATATTATTCGCTTGTGACTGATTTGAGTGAATGTGTTTGAGATGGCATGTATCATATACAAATTAAGCTTTAACATAATTTTAAATGCATGATTGGTTATAAGTTTTGAAAATAAAAAGGTTGTATAGAGTTGTATATAGTTTTTGTCTTTGGTCTATTTTTAAACATTTTAACTTCTTTTTTTTTTTGTACTTTTTTTGGATAAAGCTATGCCATATACATCCAAAAATTTTAAAAACCATAAATAATTTTCTAAAAAACATTAAAGATGAAAAAAATAAGACAAAGCAATCAAATTATTATTTTTTAGATAAATTTCCAAAGTTGGGAAAAGAACAAAGAAATATAAAATTTTAAATCAAACTCGAACAATTTATTTTGTTTGGTTTGATAATTTATCGACCCTTGTCTTAGGCTATGAAATGCGGTAGGGCTTTGTACGGATTTTCTAAAGTCAAGTTGGAACGGGACTTGCTATTCGTTTATCCCTTTAGAACGATAGGGGCTGCCATCCGCCAAAATGACGTAGTTTTGGAGATTTAGATGGGATCCTATGTGTGTTGCTAAAGTCTCATTTAACACTCAATTGACTTATTGATTTTTCTAGGCACATTTCAAATCTCACAAAAATGTTTCACATCATTCATTTTTCTTAAAACGTTTTTTACAGCTTTCTACAAAAAAAAATAAAAATTCAAACCGATATCTGCAAACAGTCTTTTCTGATAATGGATTATACTACTAATTTCGGAACTTGAATGAGCAGTTTTGAATCATCTTTATGGGTAAAAAAAAAATCAGTAAATCAATTGAGTGTCAAATGGGGTTTTAGCAACACAATTAACATTAACAGTTGCATGCCAAACAGAGTTTTAGAGAGACACTTGAGGTCCCCCTTAAAACCACTTGTTAGAATAATTACCACACGCACACAACAGAATACGAAAACAGTAAATGAATCAACACAGGAGTTTATGTGGTTCCCCAAGATCGGGTACCTCCATGGGAGCGAGAACGAGTCTGTATTATTATGATCAAAATCGGCTAGGGTTTTTACTTTTTACAATAGAGAGTATAAATAGTGCTACTCTATTTCCAACCCTAATAATTTCGCTCCGTTCTGCTTCGCTCCCCTCGCCTTGCTCCGTTCCGCTTGGGCATCTGGCCTTTCATTAGAACTTTTTGGTACCTCTTCATATGAGCCACAAGTTCCAACACCCCAAAACTACGTCATTTGGGTGAATGGCACCCACAGCCTCCCCCTTGTAGTCAAGTTTGTATTTTTCTTTTCAACTTTTATTTGTTTGAGTTAAAAGTATAACACCCTTTGCAGTTCATCTATGACAGTAAGAGTTAAGAAATTAAACAATAATGGGAGTTGGCTATAAGAAAAAAATATCAAATGCCAAATGTTAAAATTAATTTTATGTTTGTTTTTTTATATACTTTTAAATTAACCCGTCCTCCCTTTAAAACAATTACGAATCATTCAAAAGTTAATATATTAGATTAATTGAAGATGAATATATGTCACTTAACAGAAAAATAAAAAAAATAAAAATCCAAACTCAGTCAAAGCTCAAAAAGAAATAATTGAGATCGATTATTGAAAGAAATATGTTAATTCGGAAAGTATTAGTTTGATATCCATGATGTATATTGTAACCTATAAAACTTATGTTTTTCTGTGAAGAGTTAGAAAAATATTATTAAATAAAAAATTGCCGGCCAAAAAATTGGGTACACACAAAATCGTCGGCCCTAAAACCACCGGCCAAAAAACAACCTACAAAGAAAAAAGAAAAAAAAAGGACAGAATAGAAAACTTATGTTGAGATTCTAATCTTATGCCATTATTTTTTTTAAAATTTATTTCCAATAATGATACGTGTACAATAACAGTCTCCAACTAGGGTCCAATACACTCTCATGGTATGTGAAGCCCACATATACTTAAGTGTGAAATGTGCGTGGGCTCCACACACCATGAGAGTATGTTGAACACTAGTTGGAGACTTTTGTTGTCATTTTTTAATTTATTTTTCATTTAGCAATTTTTTTTTTGTCATTCGTCATTCCTAATCTATTACATGGGGGGAGGGGGGGAATGAGACTCGATCCTGGGATGCAGTGTGGGGTATTCAAGAGCTTTAACGCATGAGTTAGCCACCACTTGCCATTTAGCAATCTCCTTATGGAGTACTGAAAAAATATTTTAAGGTTTGATTGGTTAAGCACGTGGAGGTGTCAAGAACCTAGAGGATGGAGGATGGTCCAGTAACGGAGTTGGTACTTGGTGTAGTTGGTAGACGTTACAGAAACTCCGGGTTGGACGCTCGCCACTTAATCTAACGGAGGAACTAACGGTGTTGTAGGAAGCAGACGAGCTCCGTCACCGTGTTGAAGACGGATGATTAGATTACCACAACTTGATTAATAAAAAGGAGAAAAGATTAGCACTAGCCCACACCATACGGCACGACTTTTAAAAAAATGCTAGAGGTATAACAAAAGTGAACAACACATCTATTGTCGGTCAAAAGTGTTTTTCGACGATCCGAATTTGAAATACTTTTTATCAGCAAGTGTTTTTCGACGATCCGAATTTGAAATACTCTTTTGATCGGTAAGAGCATCCTTATCAGGAGCACCAAAATTTTCACCAAATTTAACTTCAAAAACACATTTTATAAATTAGCAAGTCATTTTATTAAAAACGCACAAAATCAGACTCTCTATTTTAACTTTACTATATTAAACTATTCCCCTCAAATCTATACAAAAATAATAATAAAATTCTCCCTAAAGCTAAATCTCCCCGCCAGGGGAGATGTTTTCGGTCAGGAAAAAAGAAGTAGACCTCCTTCAGCCATTAACGTTTTCGGTCAGGAAAAAAGATGTTTTTGACGCCGCAAGAAAGCAACCGGAAATAATGAAAAACTAAGAAGTACGTGAAAGTAGAGAGACTGATTTTGGTGAATTTTTTGGATTTGGCTCTCTACTTTAACCCAAAAGTTAAAACGGGGAGCCAAATAAGATGCTCTAAGAGGCTCATATCAATTACAGTAAAGAATAGTATTTATGAACGGTTGAGATTCATAGCGGACGAGGTCCGTCACCGTAGACGGATGATTAGATTACCACAACTTGATGATTACTAGCACTAGCCGACACCATACGGCACAACTTTTTAATGGGAAATTGTGAGTCAGATTTCTTTGTGGATCGCGTCACCTATTTTTTGTCCGTTGGCGTGACTTTCGATGCCTTGTTTGTTGCTTTTTCTAAAGGCCGTGATGGCTTTTTGGCTACCAAACGATTAAAAAATGGAGCCCATTTAACTTTATTTCTCTGGCATAGGATTCTCGAACGGTCCTTGCAAATAATTGGACCACTCAACCTCCTCCTTATCAAAAACTTATTTGGTGGTATTCGGTAGGGTTGCAAATAAGTCGAGCTTCAACTTGTTAAAATAGGGGTCGGTTTAGCTCGACTCATGTACTAATCGAGTTTGAGCTTGAGTTTTTCGCTCATTTGCTAAACGAGTCGAGTTCGGCTCGAGAAAATTCGGCTCGTTTTATAGGCTCGACTAGTTTAAAGATATCCGTTAAGTAAATTAGTTTGGCTCAGCTCGTTAAGAGCTCTGCTCGTTCACGATCGAGCCGATCCCAAACTCGAGTTTTGGACTTGTTGACTAAACAAGTCGTGATTGAACACTGCAAAACTCGACTCGGCTCATTTGCGGCCCTAGTATTGGGCATCACCACACAACGTCTCTTATTCATTACACATTTCTATACGTGGGCAAGTGCGTGGAGGTCGTGCTTTTTATATGTAGGCAATTGTGAAGGCCCGTTCCACTAACATTGAACTTTTAGCCTTTTTATTTAATTTAATATATGTAAAGATAATGACCAATAAACCAAAGGATTTATTTAAATAGAACGAAACGTGATTATGAAAACCGAATCTCTAAAACCGGTTCTCCAAACTATGCCAAGATTCTTGCGTTTTTTGGTTCCTGACGCCTGAGTTCATCATTCTCAGACATTTATTAAAGGTGAATATTATAGGTACCATTTTGGGCCTCTCTAGCCTAGTTTCTTCGGAAGCCCACTTTAGAATTCTAAACGAGGCGAAGACAGCATCGTGCGCTTGCGGCCCAATTGACGACAAGCACGAATCAACAGTTGGTCCATCACTAGACACTGAGCATCCTTCGATCGAGAGCTCCACACCCAATCCGAGCCGTCCAAACATATGTTGGATGGCTCAAAATTTACCCTAACAAATTTGGAGTATCCAAAATATGTTTGAATGGCTCGGACTGGGTGCCGGGCACCACATGTCCCTATTGTAAGCTGCAAAAAGATCGGTTATCGTTTGGTTGTCAATCCCATAATCAAACCACATATGTATTTGAATCTCATTTTTATTGAGTATGTACTTTTTGGTTTTCTAGAGTGTCTGTTAAGGTTGTGGAAATAAATCACTTTGACATGTAATGTTTACGAGTGCAGTAGTACTTAGTCAAGTATTTTCATAAACAAATAAAGTCGTTTCAGTGTTGTAGAACTTGCTCAAGCACCCTTGCTTGTTCGCTAGTCGTTCCACTATTTGAGAACTTGCTCAAGCAACTCGTTAAGCAAGTCAGTTGTTCGCTAGTCGTTTCAGTATTTCAGAACTTGCTCAAGCAAGTCATCTGTTCGCTAGTTGCTTGAGCAACTTGTTTCTTGCTTTAGCAACTATTCTGCGCCTATATATTCGCATCAGTTAGGTTAAAAGGAAAAACTGTGCAGCCTACGTTTATAAAGCTCGTGCTTTCATCTTTATTCATTCAAGGCTAGAAAGTTTGATGTATCTTAAAGAAATGTTCAGACCCATGGTGCTTTAACCTTGCACAAATCATCTTCAAGTGGTTGGTATCATTTATCTGCAAATCAAAGTTGTCCGTCGCTTGGAAGGCTTGAAGATTCAAGACTTGGGTGATCATGCAGAGGTGTGACGTACGTGGATTCGGCAAATAGGTCTTAGGATTCGTGGTCAGGATACACAATCGATAAGTCTACTTGTAATCAGACAATGTTTCTAGTGCATGATTCATTCCCGTGGTTTTTTTTTTTTTTGATTGCTTGATTTCGTTCCCTTGATTTGATTAAAGAAAAATTATATACCTAAGCAAGCTAGGGTTTTTCACCTACCCTCTCCGCATGCTAAGATTTTCTCAACACACTTCGATCACACAAATTTTCTATCCCTAGGTTATTCTTTACTACGAGCAATACACCTAATCTAGCCTCCAACGAAACATCTAGCTCGAGATTCGGCACAGCTCAAGTCCAATAGTAAGTGAGTCGAGTTTGATCTTTTTTTTCTTCTTTTATTATAGGAATTTTGATAGATACGGTTCAATAAAAACACATAAATCATAACATCAAAATGCATTGTCTAAGAATTCATAGTTTCATTTTTATTCCAGTTATAGTATTATTCTAGCATGGTATCTATATCTCAAATTTTAGGTTCGTTTGATAATTAAGATGAGCTAAAACACTTTAAAGCTCGATTCATTCGTAGAGACTAGTTCAATGAATGAACCAAAGCACAAACACTACAAAAATCATCTCAGTTCAACTCGTTTACACTTATAATTGCAATTTTGTACACATCCATTGGCATGCAATTAGTCAAGAAAAACGGCGAACTAATGACAGCGTAGGAAAAATTACAACGGCAAATTCTAGAATACAATTCTATTGCACATACACAAGCACATATATACAAACCAAACTTACAGAAACTAAAAAGTGCAATATACAAAATCTGAAAAATAACAAGTATAGAGATACAAACGTGAATTGCAGTTATGAAAACGAATCTAGTTTTGTGAAAATCACAGTCTCCTTAAAACGGATTTCGTTGCTTACCGAGGGTGTTATAGGTTAATCGGTGTCCATCTCTTAGGATAAAACGGTTGAATCACAAACGTTTGAACACCTCCGATGAACGCCTTGGCAAATTGAACCTCCACTGTGTCTCTATCTCAAAAATGTGTTTCTGGTGTAGTGATAGGAATACAAAAATCTGGTGGTGTTTCTCAATACGAGATAGTAAACATATAGGTAGAGAATGACCAACAATGATACATGTACAACAAAAGTCTCCAACACACTCACATGGTGTGTGGAGCCCACACACAGAATGTGAAGTGTGTGGGCTCCACACACCATGTGAGTGTGTTGAAGACACGTTTGAGCTGGGTTGTTGTACATTTATCATTTTCATTCTCTTTAGGTGCGGACATGGGGTTGCTACTGTGCAGCACCTGCACACCAGATGTTGTGCATCATTCGAGCCGTCTTTTGCTCCGATGGACGGCCCAGATTTCACATTGGCATCTTTGTATCCGAACCATTCATTGTCGTGCGTGCAAGATAAAACTTATGCCATCTATTTGAGCAACAGACGACCCGGATGGTACACGACACCCGCTATTTTTAGGTGCTAAGTAGCAATAAACAATGTAACTCCAACTATCAATACCAAATTGATGTCCTGTCGTAACCCTCATAGGCCATAGCATGGGGTGATCATGACATTAACCAGCCGCACACAATAACTCTAGCCGCGCATAATAACTCGCGAATGTCTTGTAACGTTGAATTCGGTGGGACTTTTTTGTTGTCTCAGGAGACCCTCGATTGCCCCGTTTTGTTCATTCAAAATTCTGGAAATTTCCAACAGATGGTGGTAAATCCATCTTAGATTCGTTTCTCAAATTTTTTTCTCCAAAATTATCTCTCTATTTGATCTGATTTTTAGAAAAAGATTTCAAATGTCCAAGACTAAGAAATTAAGCATAATAGGCCTCGATTGGATGAGGGATTAATTTCAGGGGGATAAGTTATGAAGGGGGGATAAGATAAGAGGGGGTATAAGTTTTGGAGGGTTGGCCCACATTGATGTGATGTTTATGGAGGGGGGGAAAAAAATAGATGATTTGGATGAGGGATTAAACAGGGGGATAACTTTTGACTTGGTTTGGATGTTTTATAAATAAGAGGGGGTAGATGATGGAAAAAGCTGTCAAATGACTATTTTGCCCTTGTGGTGTACCAAACTTGAGTATGCATTAAATTAATAATATAATTACATAACCTAATCTGTTTAATAAATTTTGGACAATTTCAAGGTATATTAATTTACTTCATTGAAAATATAATTTTTTTTAAATAAATTTAATTAGGAAAAACATTTTTTTCATCATTTTTTTTTTAAATTGTGTTTTTCTTTTTTTACTTGTTGACCTATCTATTGTTGGTCTACCTTTTTATTACTGTGTCACCATTTGACTTGATTTTCCATGAAACTTTGAAATTTTAGAGTCAGTAAATGTAACTTACCATTCAACCATATACATTTAAATAAGTTAATATCTCATACAACATAATAAAGAGAGATACAAAAAGCACAAATACTCAACTTGGAATACAAAATCTGCCATGTCAACATAATCTTATGATTTACATCATGAATCCAAAAACATGCTAAAGTAATGTAAAAAGGTAATCACTGAGCCAACGTCCACATTTCTTGATCAATTCCAACGTCCTGTAGCATCATTCTTTTCTTCAATAAGTTGCTCCCATCTGAATATCTTTATCAGTTGGGTGAAGATGCTTAAAAGAGCTGCATTTGGCTAACAAATTAAAGCATACATCCATATAATATGTACAAGGTAAGTTGGTTCAGATATTTGGTATTTTTTTTTTTTTGCCACATATTTGTGACACATAAGGTATAGGCTGCAACATTAGTTGTCGCTTGACCATCTAATGTTGCCTCGCCTATCAACTCTATCATCATAACAGAACACACCCGCAAACAGCACCTTGAGTTGGTGCAACCTCACACACAAGAGCACGTATTAATGAATTAGTTTCAGTTTGGACACATTCTTGGACACACAATGGACACAATTTAGGACAGAATGGGCATAAAGTATGGACTCCCACACACTGCACTAGCAGAATTTGGACACACCTGGACATGCACCATTAAGCCAAAACCCCTGGAATATAGACACCCTTTTAACTTGGCTAAGATACACTATCATCACAGCCACCAATGACACTATCATCACAACCAAAATTCACAACTACACAACAGGTGCAGCAACTAAAAACAAATTGGGCTCAGGTTTGTCATTGCCCAGAAATCATTGCTGAGGTTTGTTATTTCCAAATTGGGCTCAGGTCTGTCATCACTGCCCAGAAATCATGCTAAACAAATGCAGCCTTACACAGCCCAGAAACTAAAGAAGCAACTCAGAAATGGCAACACTGAATTCATCTAATGCAACACAGAAATGCAATAGCAACCCAAAAACTAGCAGTAGCTAACCCAAAAACTGGCATGCCTATGAAAAGGGCTCATCAATCATATAGAAGCAGCTTCAAAATAGCCCAGAGATGAAGTAATATGTTCAAGCACAATGGGTACTCAGACATAGCATCATAGTACCAGTAATAGGGCTCGATTGGATGCGTCTAAAGGCACCAAGTTATCACAAGTAACCAGAGGGCCTATAACAAGGGTACCAAGTTATCAGAAATATTCAAACAATCAACATACAAGTAAAGGGCTCAGAAATTAAAATTCCATCCACAAGGGTACGCATGGCTGCAACTAAGGTTGCCCTGCCAAGGTAACTACCTTCATTAACATTTGATTTTATTCATCATCGCCCAATCAAAAGTCAAGAACCACCCATAACCTGTCATGTGAAAATATTTCCAATTATAATTCAAAGTTTACCAAAAGTGCATCAAACCCATCACAGACATAATAAAAAGTTTATCTACCATCATTGCCCAACAAAAAACCAAAAGGAGGACTCCCTAATGCTACTACACATGTACTGCTAACATAGACCCCATCCAAACTTGAATCTACAAAGTTTAACACCAGATTTCAGTAACATAACTTAATAGATTTCGGTACCATTAGAATAGGGTCACAAAATGCAGGGGCTCAGGAATCATCACAGTACCAATTTTGCATCACAGCCCAAAAATTAATAACAGCTACCACAATGGATGAATTGGGTTCCACTCTCATTGCATTCTTCAATATTCAGAGGCCACAACCGGTGATTATTATGACATAGAGCTCATACTATTCAATCTCCACATTCTGATTAGGCCAATATAATAGCCCTGTAATTATATACTGGTGATTATTATGACAATGGCACTTACTAGTTTTCTAAATTAGATAGAGCTACAAACATATACTCAAATGAGCCTAAATTCAAGTTTGAACTTCACATCGTTGAAACCTAGCTAGTTTCAACGCCCCTTAACAAAACGACTGGTTTCTTACCAGAAAAAAAAAAAATAGAAATAGTTATCTAATTATAAAACCAACCAAAGGCAGAAATATCCATAGTCTAAATTTTGCATATGTGATGTTCACACGAAAAAACAGAAAAAAAAATTAGAAATAGTTATCTAATTATAAAACCAACCAAAGGCAGAAATATCCATAGTCTAAATTTTGCATATGTGATGTTCACACGAAAAAATGGAAAAGAGCAAACCCAGATCGGAAAAAAATCACAATCTTGAGATCGAAAAAACCATTGCAAGGGTGGATTTTGGTCAAAATTTTGCATACCTGATGTTCACACGAAATTG
Source organism: Vaccinium vitis-idaea (assembly GCA_963854785.1). Taxonomy (NCBI): domain Eukaryota; kingdom Viridiplantae; phylum Streptophyta; class Magnoliopsida; order Ericales; family Ericaceae; genus Vaccinium; species Vaccinium vitis-idaea. Next base: position 40,498,100 of record OY978218.1, read on the forward strand.
CCCAGAAATTGCAACCCAAACCATCTCTATTCGAATCGCAGCTCAAGCAGCAGAAATGGTGTCAATCGAATTCATCGAAGGGGATAAGGAGGGCTTTTTTCGTCAAAATACCTCCCTTCTACACCCGGATAACTTTTGGGCAGGGTGAGGGCAGCCCAAAAATTATCAGGGAGAGGCGCCTCGATAGGGTAAAGCGTAGAGGGGGTGAAGAGTTATCAGGGAAGAAGAAAGGCTTTGCCAAACGGGGTAATAAGGTGGGCCCCCCTCTTAAGAGGGGGTCAAATGTTATACGGGAGGCATTTACCCCATCCAAACAGGGCCATAAGTGCATAAGGGTATCTGTAGTAATGAAGTTAAGGTGAAATTAGTGTAAGGAGTTAGTCAGTTAACATTTTTGTGGGTTTAATTTAGTTCCAATGGTATTGCTTGAGTGAAGTTTGTGTCATAAAAGTTAGTGACAGACATAAACAGGTATATATCTGTATTGGTACGACTAAAGTTTTGCTCAAGTGGGGCCGGCTACTTTTCACGTTTAAAGTTGCCTCAATTGGTACGACTAAAGCTCCTTTATGGAGCAGTTGGTATTCTTTTTTTTTTGTGTGGAGCCGTTGGATATTTGAGTCCTACAAGATCATAAATTTAACTAAACACTAACTACAACATTGGAGCACAAACACCAAAATTACCAAACAACACCATAACATCACATATGTGAACCCCATTTTTTTGTACTTTTGTGTCATTTGTGCATATAGCAACACTTTTTTGTCATAACCATTGGGAATGCCCTAACCCATTCCCAACGCGTCACGACGAAGAAGAGTTACTATGTTAAAGGTGACATCGAATCATTTGAGTGGAAATTAACGGAGGATTTTTCTGGTGAGATACAACATGTATTTACTCAGCAACAAACATATGTAGGAGTAGTTTGCACTAGACAAAGTAAATTATTATTATTATTATTATTATTGGTTGAACGATCAGAGTGTGGGTGTATCAGCTTATGCACAATTAATAGTTTTTCCAGTTCGGTCAAAGCTAGGCAGCTTACCACGCTGAAAGCCTGAAAGGATCCATTCAGTTGATGAAAATGTTAAGTTGAAAATTAATTTTTTTTAAAAATGAAGTGAAATGAAGTAAAAGAAAATAAAACTTGTTTTTTCTGTGTGTTCTATTGATGATATTCACACCCCCTAAATTATTATCCACACCTTTTTTTTTTTGTCTTTTAGTGACATTTTTACACATGAAAATTTCACTAGAAGACAAAAAATGGGGTGTGGATAACAATTTTGGGGGCGTGGAAATCACTCCCCATAATATATTGCAAAAAAAAAAAAAAAACTAAAATTCATTCGTTTTGCAAGGTTTTATTTTGCAGAAAAAATTTTACTAGTGCGAAAGTTAAAGTTATGTATTGTACAACTTTCTTACTTTCCTGAACACAAATAAAGTTAATTTTCTAATCATTTCTCTTTCTTCCGTGAAAGAGCCTAAGAGATTCACAAGAAATTATGAATTTTCTGGTGGACGGAGAATCAAACCTGATCAGTAGTATGCAAGGCAAAATCACTGAGCAACGGCCTAGCCGTCTTTGGAAAATCTGATCTTTTTGATGCAAATAATACTACTCCACTACAAAGTTGTTGATGTCAGCTTTGCACCCCAAAAAAGAAGAAAATCACTTCAGAAAATCTATCTTTTTCGTGCAAATGATTTTTATTTCCTAATGCTGCATAAAGTCTCTTTCACTTTTTCTATTGTCGCACAAGAAGACAATAAACTTTAGCTTTAACACCACAAAAAATGATAAAAAAAACAAAAACAAAAACGTTGGCAATGGGTAATCATTAATGATTATACTAATATTGGGACTTAAGTGATTCGATAAGATACGACTCCTGCCAACGTAGAGTGCCTTTGTCTATCTATTAAGAGCAACCCCAACAGATGACTCAAATTTTTCTCTAAAAAAAGTAATGTATAGTACATATTTTTCATTTTACAAATTCATGTCTCCAACAATCCTCTCTATTACCCTCCCTATTAATAAAATATAATATATGTTGGGAGTGAAGATAAGCAACGCGGTAGCGCTACCAAGGTTTTGGGGTAGCGCTACCCAGGACCTATTTTCGGAACAGAGAGTTCTGGAGCGCTACAGGTGTTTCCCTGTAGCGCTACCGCGAGCCTTAAAATTGTTTTTTAGGGTTTTTTGGCCGGCTGCGTGTTTGATAGATCGTGTATCACTTTTTCAGAGCGTGAAAAAGAGAGAGAGGCGAGAGAAAACCAATCTCAGAGAGATTGTGAGAAGACTTGTACTCTTTGATTCGATTTCATAGTGGACTGGTGTGGCTCCCGTGGTTTTTCCTCACATTGAGGTTTTCCACGTATATCTTGTGTCTTGCTTTTCTTTCCTGTTTTCATTACGCACTTATTTGCTTGCTTTTTTCTGTGATTCATTGTTCCCAAGATTCGTAGGGGCGTTTGTGTTGTAGGATTGAACAGGTGTTCGGCGATAAAATCCATAACAACTGGTATCAGAGCCGCGGTTGCGGTAGTTTTCGTTCGACAGATTAGGGTTTAATCTCGTTCGGGCAAGCTAGGGTTTCAGTGGGAGCTATGGGTTCTGAAGAAGGCAAACAGAGGATCGACAAGTTTGATGGGTCAGACTTCGCGTACTGGAAAACGCAGATAGAGGACTATCTATATCAGAAGGATCTTTACCGGCCGTTGGAAGGTAAAGAAAAGGGGAAGAAAGCTACAGAGAGCGACGATGATTGGAACGTTCTGGATAGGAAGGCGTTAGGGGTTATTCGCCTGTCCCTTTCAAAGTCAGTCACACACAACATCCTGAAGGAGAAAACGACGGAGGAGCTTATGGAAGCGCTGAAGAAGATGTACGAGCAACCGTCTGCTGCGAATAAGGTACATCTTATGAAAAAACTTTTCAACCTGTCTATGGCAGAAGGGGTTTCCTTTATGTCACATCTCAGTGAGTTCAATATGATTGTTGATCAACTTACGTCTGTCGATATCGAGTTTGATGATGAGGTTCAAGCCTTGTTAATTCTGTCTCAGTTGCCAGAGAGCTGGCAGGGTACTGTAACTGCAGTCAGTAATTCGGCAGGGAAAGAAAAGTTGAAACTGAGTGAGGTTGTCAGTTTGATTTTGACTGAGGAGGTCAGAAGGGGTTCGATCGATGGTTCAAGTAGTTCAGGTTCAGCTCTAAGTGTTGAGCAGCGGGGCAGAAGCCAGGCCAAGGGTGGTCAGAATCAGAACAGGAACAGGTCGAAATCCAAGGGTAAGGGAAATAAGGCCAAATCTCAGGTTCGGCCTATTAAAGGTGAATGTTGGAATTGTGGTCAGACAGGCCATATGTCAGCAACTTGCAAAGCACCGAAGAAGAATAACAGTGAGCAAGAGGCTCATATTGTGCACGATGCACTTATTCTTGCTATGAACAGCGACGCCGAATCGTGGGTGATTGATTCGGGTGCCTCATTCCACGCCACTGCTAACAGGGAGGTTCTGCAGAACTATGTAGCAGGGGAATTTGGGAAAGTATACTTGGGGGACGACGAGCCTTGCAGTATAGTGGGAAGAGGGGATGTTCAGATTGCGACGCAGGGGTACAGATGGTGTCTGAAAGATGTCAGGCACGTTCCGAATTTGAAGAGGAATCTTGTTTCGGTTGGACAGCTTGCAGCAGCAGGTTATACTTCGACATTCACAGGGGACACGTGGAAAGTCTCCAACGGTACCATGGTGGCGGCCAAAGGCAAGAAAGTTGGTACACTTTACTTGACTTCACATGGTAGCGATACACTTGCTGTTGCAGACAGCAAGGAGAGTTCAAATCTGTGGCACAGAAGACTGGGGCATATGAGTGAGAAGGGAATGAAGGTGATGCAGTCGAATGGGAAGCTACCGGGTTTAGAGTCAGTGGATATTGACATGTGTGAGGATTGTATCTTCGGGAAACAGAAACGGGTTAGTTTTCAGAAAGGCGGCAGGCCTCCCAGGGCTCAGAAGCTAGAGCTTGTCCATACAGATGTGTGGGGTCCAGCTACAGTGTCTTCTCTTGGCGGTTATTACTACTATGTTACCTTTGTCGACGATCACTCGAGGAAGGTATGGGTATACTTCATGAAGCACAAGTCAGAGGTCTTTGAAGTCTTCAAGAAGTGGAAGGCCAGGGTTGAGAATGAAACAGATTTGAAGGTGAAAAGGTTGAGGTCCGACAACGGCGGAGAGTATGAGTTGGGGGAGTTCAAGAGAGCCTGCGCTCTATTCGGGATTCGTTTAGAGAGGACACCTCCAGGGACTCCGCAGCATAATGGCATTGCAGAGAGGATGAACAGGACCTTGACTGAGCGTGCTAGGAGCATGCGGATACACGCAGGGTTGCCCAAGATGTTTTGGGCAGATGCAGTCGACACAGCAGCATATTTGATCAATCTTGGGCCATCAGTTCCGTTGAATTTTGGCATACCAGAGGAGGTTTGGAGTGGTAAAAAGGTAAATCTCTCACACTTACGTGTTTTCGGTTGTGTTTCCTATGTGCATATTAGCGACAAGGACAGGGATAAACTTGATGCTAAGTCACAGAAGTGCACCTTTATTGGGTACGGCGGAGATGAGTTTGGTTATCGTTTTTGGGATGACAAGAACCGGAAGATAATCAGAAGCAGAGACGTTGTGTTTGATGAAAAGGTGATGTACAAAGATAGGGACAGCAAACAGAGCAGTGGGAGTACCACTTCGGATGGAGATACGTCCGAGTACTTTGAGTTGGAGGATCTTCCAGATAACAGTGGGGTTGAACAGAGGTCTGGTAAGGCAGAGGAGAGAGCTTTAGATGAGACAGTTTCAGAGGGGACAGTTTCAGATGAGGTAGCTCCAGAGGCAGGGACTAGTTCAGCGGTCAGAGTGTTGAGGAGGACAACCAGAGTACACAAGCCGAATCCGAAATATATTTCTTCGCTTGATTACTTGCTTTTGATGGACAGTGGAGAACCAGAGTGCTATGATGAGGCTATGCAGGTTTCCGAGTCAGCTAGGTGGAAGACTGTGATGCAGGAAGAGATGGATTCTCTTCATTCCAACGATACTTGGCAGTTAGCTCAGCTTCCCGCAGGAAAGAAAGCCTTGCAGAACAAATGGGTTTTTCGACTTAAGCAGGAGAGTGATGGCAAGAAAAGGTACAAGGCAAGATTGGTTGTAAAAGGCTTCCAACAGAAGGAGGGGATCGATTATACAGAGATATTTTCGCCAGTTGTGAAGATGGCCACTATCAGAGTGGTGCTGAGTTTGGTTGCTGCTGAAAATCTCTACCTTGAGCAGTTAGATGTTAAAACAGCTTTTCTTCACGGGGGCTTGGATGAAGAAATCTACATGAAGCAGCCTGTTGGCTTCATTGTGAAAGACAAGGAAGAGATGGTGTGCAGGCTCAAGAAGAGTCTGTATGGTTTGAAACAGGCTCCCAGACAGTGGTACAGAAAGTTTGATGGTTTCATGCAGCGCAGTGGCTACACAAGGTGCAATGGAGATCACTGTTGTTACTTCAAGAGGTTTGAGTCTAGCTACATCATTTTATTGCTCTACGTAGATGATATGCTTGTAGCAGGTTCCTGTGTTAGGGAAATCAACAGGTTGAAGCAACAGTTGGCAACAGAGTTTGCTATGAAAGATCTGGGTGCAGCTAAGCAGATACTTGGGATGAGAATCAGCAGGGATAGGGCTCAGGGAACCTTGCGGTTGAGTCAGGCTGAGTATATTGAACGCGTTCTGGAGAGGTTCAATATGCAAGGTGCTAAGGCAGTTGGCACACCCTTGGGAAGTCATTTCAAACTTTCTCAGGGGCAATCACCCAAGACAGATGCAGAGAGAGAGTACATGGCCAAGGTTCCGTATACCTCGGCCGTGGGTAGCCTAATGTATGCGATGGTGAACAAGAGACCAGACATTGCCCATGCAGTGGGAGTTGTGAGCAGGTTTGCTAGCAATCCAGGGAAACAGCATTGGGAAGCAGTAAAGTGGATCATGCGATATTTGAGAGGTACCACTGATTTGCCACTTTGTTTTGGGAAAGGGAAATTGACAGTGCAGGGATATGTGGATGCAGACTTTGCCGGTGATCAGGATACGCGGCGAAGTACCACGGGTTATATCTATACTATGGGTTCAACAGCGGTGAGCTGGGTCTCACGTCTGCAGAAGTTAGTGACACTATCCACGACAGAAGCTGAGTATGTGGCCGTGACTGAGGCTGCAAAGGAGATGATTTGGTTGAAGGGCTTCTTGGAGGAGTTGGGTTTGAAGCAAGAGAACTGCGTTCTTTTCAGTGACAGCCAGAGTGCTATACACCTTGCCAAAAATCCAGTATTCCATGCCAGGACGAAGCATATTGATTTAAGGTACCATTTTATCCGTTCGCTTTTGGAGGATGGGGATTTGTTGCTAGAGAAGATTTTGGGGGATCGAAATCCGGCAGATATGTTGACCAAGTCTGTTACTGTTCAGAAACTGAAGTTGTGTTCAACTTCAGTTGGCCTTCATGCTTGAAGAGATGATGGGCCTGGAGTCACACCAAGAGGGGTCAGATGACTACGTCCACGGTTTGATTGAGATCATTTGGGTCTGCGGTTGTTTATTTGCGGATGCTTCAGGTTATCTTCAAGTGGGAGATTGTTGGGAGTGAAGATAAGCAACGCGGTAGCGCTACCAAGGTTTTGGGGTAGCGCTACCCAGGACCTATTTTCGGAACAGAGAGTTCTGGAGCGCTACAGGTGTTTCCCTGTAGCGCTACCGCGAGCCTTAAAATTGTTTTTTAGGGTTTTTTGGCCGGCTGCGTGTTTGATAGATCGTGTATCACTTTTTCAGAGCGTGAAAAAGAGAGAGAGGCGAGAGAAAACCAATCTCAGAGAGATTGTGAGAAGACTTGTACTCTTTGATTCGATTTCATAGTGGACTGGTGTGGCTCCCGTGGTTTTTCCTCACGTTGAGGTTTTCCACGTATATCTTGTGTCTTGCTTTTCTTTCCTGTTTTCATTACGCACTTATTTGCTTGCTTTTTTCTGTGATTCATTGTTCCCAAGATCCGTAGGGGCGTTTGTGTTGTAGGATTGAACAGGTGTTCGGCGATAAAATCCATAACAATATATGGGGGAAAAGTAAGAGAGAGACAAGAGAGAGAGAAAAAAAAAGAAGAAAAAAGAAGAAGAAAGCAATGGCAAAGAGGGAGAGAGAGAGAATTAAAAAATGGGTAGGGAGTGAATAGTGCCTCCCTAAATGGGGGGGATTTTAGGGAGGTACTATTCATTTTTGTATTTTAGGGAGGGGTTTAAGGAGCCTAACTTTGGGGTTTGGCTCCCTAAAATAGGGATGAGAGGTGGATAGAGAGCATTGTTGCACTTGCTCTAACCACATGGTGTTGAAGGGATGGTATGTCCTTTTGGAAAGTAATTATGACTCGAATCGGACATTCTAAAACGGGTTGAAAATCTCTCTAGTCACGTTTAAGGGGCTTACAACACCGGTTGTCCCCTCTCACTTTTTTTTGTGTTCAAAAAAATTCCCACCATACCCTCAAGACGTTACTTTGCGGGTTTCACAAGGCACACGACAATGAGTCAAATCATTCACCTAAAAGATCTCTATGAGACTAATTGATATATAAAGATCAATTTAATCGGATATCGATAGATATAGTAATCGTGTCATGTTTTATGCAATTTAAAAACTGGTGGTTCAACTTGTGACACAAGACATGATAATTGCCATATCTATATTTGATTAGACTGATTATTTGCATATTATTTTTCTTACTAATACTTATGGGATGAGACGAGGGGTTTAGATTACTGTCTTGGACCTTGTCGAGCCCACAAAATAGGGTCTTGGGGGATATGGTGGGGAGCTTATCCCACTAATATCGGGCACTGACTGAGATGAGAGAGACAACAAGAGAGTGACGTGGGAAATTTTTCGGTGTTCTCGAGTATCATCTCGTTGATGCTTCAATCTCTCAATACCGAAAATTATTGTGCAGTACATAATTAAGGATGAATTTGGCTCAAATTTTTACGGTTTTTTTAATACTTATTTTGTGAAATTCGGCTTTAAGTAAATAAGTGTTTGTGTACTAAGGGTTTCTTGTGGTAATTGAGCAAGGCTCAAGTATTCTAGGTAATTTTCACCGGAAAATGTCATGTTTGCATTTAGCCCAAACATTTAATCTTTTTTGTCGCTTAAAAAAAATTCCAAAAAACCTTCATAAAAATTTGTCTAAACTCACCCGAGTGTACGAGTCTTACAAAGATCAGCTCCATTTCCATACTTCACCATAATTTCATTCATGTGTCACGTCCTAATTCTAAAATGGTAATCCCACTCGTTCATCTCATAAAACTTATGGTTTTGATAATATCGGAAAAAACATGAATACTTTTATTTAGATAAAATTGATAGCCTATAATTAATTTTCCCCCCATCCATTTCCATAAATAATATAAGAAGTGCACCTACGCTTTTCGATTCGATCAAGTTGAATTTTTTCTCAAATATTTTAGTACTCTACGATATCGATGAGATCAATAGTTTGGATCATAATTTTGAACAGGGGGCGAGATTTATTGTCGAGAATATAGAGAGTAGGAGGGAGAGATGAGGATATGGTAGGGGAGTTTACCCCATTTCCAATAGAATTGCAGTGGATGGAGGTATGGAGCATCACCACCTGATAATGTCACGGACCACTGAATAATTACTCTGGAGGGATTGGGTAACGCAACAAAGGATGCCACTTGTAGCAGATGCAGACAAGCCACATGCATCACCCTCCCCACTCCCTCACAAGAACCCCATGCACAACCATTTTCCTTTTCCTTGTCATCACTATAGCAAAGCAAAAATGATAAGTGTACAACAACTAGCTCCAACATACTCACATGGTGTGTGGAGCCCACACACACTTCACACTCAAGTGTGTGTGGGCTCCACACACCATGTGAGTATGTTGGAGACTTGTTGGAGACTTTTGTTGTAAGTGCCATTTTGTTGTCTTCAATTTCCATTTTACTTCTATTTTGCTGTCTTCAATTTCCATTTTACATTTTGCATTAGGAAAATAATTTTCACACCCCGCTATTACTCATTTTCACTATCTTTTTTTTTCTTCTTTTTTTATTGTTTTTATTGACCTTGAAATTACTGAATTATCCTTACCTCTTTAGTTACTTTTTCATATAAAGGGCAATTTAGTATTTAATAAAGACAAAAAAACAGAGTGTAATTTCCCTTTTGGATTATGATTGTTTGGGAGCTTATTTATAAGATGTAATTTCTAAAAGTGCATTCTCTAAATCATTCGATAGAGTCACAATTTGATAATAAACTGTTGCGTTCTGGCAACCATGACCAATGATCAAGGTCAGGAGTATTCCACTAAGTGGTTTTTTTTTTTTTTACTTAATGCGTTTTACAAACATGTCATTTTTATCTTATCCAACAACTAAAAATACCAAAAAACTAAAATGTCAAAAAACCAATCTTTAAACACGCCACATTTGTTTCTTTTTGCAAAATTGTAAACCTTCTATGTGTCATGAATTATGTCGTTTTACTACGGGTGCGCATAAACTGATTCGAACCCGAGGAACATCAACTTTCCAATACCTATCTCTTGAACATGTGTCCACTCCAACAAATTGCAGATATTTTCTCATCTCCCCCAATCTCCAATATATATATATCATCACTCCTCACTCTCTACCTCACACTCCAAAACCACCCCCAAAACAAGAACAAACCCCTCGATCACTCCCTCACTTCCTTAATCCAATGGCAACCATGGCTACAACCTTCGCTCCCTCTCTCTCCTCAAAATCCAGAACCTCTTTCTTCGAATCCTCCCAATCTCGCCGCCTCCAACCCATCAAATCCACCCCACACAACCACAACCACCTCTCCGTTTCCATGTCCGCCGCTGCGTCTCCGCCGTACGATCTGAAGTCGTTCAAGTTCGATCCCATCAAGGAGTCGATCGTGTCACGCGAAATGACCAGGCGGTACATGATGGACATGATCACCTACGCCGACACCGACGTCGTTGTCGTCGGTGCTGGATCCGCTGGCCTTTCTTGCGCTTACGAGCTCAGCAAGAACCCATCTGTCCAGGTAGAATCAAGTTTATAACTTAATCGTTTGTGAATGTTTTTATAGTTAGTTTATGTCCTTTCTTCAAGAAAAGATTTTGTATCTATTTTTTTTTTACAAAAATGATACGAACACAATCATCCGGACATAAGCACGTAGGGTCCAACCCACATTTATTACGCGGGATCTACTTGTACGTGAAGGGTTGGGATTGTGTTCGAGGTCCTGTCCGGGGTGGTTGTGTTTTCAACAATTTTATTTTTTGGTATAGAAATAGAATTAGGAATACGTGAAATCGTGAAGGGGATTTAAGAGAATGGACGGTCCTGTTGAGTTTATTTGGGGCCACCCACTTTATTCACCATCAAAATCTGGACTTTTTGTAATCGGACGGTTGATATGATTTTGGTGTTGTGTTTTTTTTTCTCTGTATAATTATGTTTCGAAGTCATCCAAATCAAATGGCTAATCACTACAATTTTGGACCCTTATACAAATCAAATGACTAATCAATAAATATGTTCGTTAAACAAACCCTTATTCTACAGGATCGCCGTATTCGAGTGTGGATTAGGCGAACACTACAACAAAAACTTTTTGGGTGAGTGAACCTATATAGTTGTATTTTTTTTTAAAAATTATCGCTATATTTATATGGAAAAATTTGAAACATATTTATATGGAAAAAATCTGGTAAAATGGACAGTTGGAACATGGTTTTAAGTTTAAGTCGTCCACTTTAAACGATTTTGCATATAGCTACTAGTTTCCCGATCAACCAGATTTTTGAAACACATGTTCTTGAATGCGAGACCTAAGAGTTGAACAGTTCGGTTACTTTTTCCGAGCAGGGGATGAGGCGGGCAAAAAATATTGAGTTCGATGGGGTATGGAGGATAAGGGTATGGAGGGGAGCTTTAACCCCACAAACAGCCTTCAACTGGAGTCACTGGACCAGGGGCTGCCCCATGTAGGGGCAAGGGGGGCAGCTGACCCCCCTGAGCCGGAAATCCTCACTGGGATATGCATATTTTTTTGGTTATTTTTGTAATTTTGCCCCACAGGAGTATATCTTGTTGTCTTTACCTTGTGATCCTTGCCCCACAAATAATTCACTTGCCTCAAAATGAAACGAAGGGACTAAATATTGTAGATTCTTGACCCCCTAATGATAAATTCTGCGTCCGCCCCTGCACTGGACCATCCAAGGAGACTGAGAGGATCCAAATCCTTTTTTAACAAGTGTCACTTATTTACGTGGGAATACCAAAACACCATGCACATGAACTAAGAGCATGCAAAACCAGTTGAAAATTATGGGGAAAAAAGGATAGACAAAGTGTGGAGCAGATTTTGGAAAGAAGTTTATTATGCATGTATAGTTTATTAACATACCCAATGCGTCCCTATGATAATGCATGTATAGTTTATCTTATATAGAGTGGTGTTTTTCCCCAAACAGGTGGCGATCATCGAGCAATCCGTCAGCCCCGGTGGCGGCGCGTGGCTAGGGGGCCAACTCTTCTCCTCCATGGTGGTCCGAAAACCTGCCCACCTCTTCCTTGATGAACTCAACATCGAGTACGACGAGCAAGACAACTACGTGGTAATCAAACATGCCGCCCTCTTCACGTCCACAATCATGAGCAAACTCCTTGCCCGTCCCAACGTGAAGCTCTTCAACGCTGTGGCAGCTGAGGACCTGATCGTGAAGGGTGGCAGGGTGGGTGGCGTCGTGACCAACTGGGCGTTGGTTTCGATGAACCACAACACACAGTCATGTATGGATCCCAATGTGATGGAGGCGAAAGTGGTAGTGAGCTCTTGTGGGCATGATGGGCCGTTTGGGGCTACGGGTGTTAAGAGGCTGAGGAGTATTGGGATGATCGAGAGCGTGCCCGGGATGAAGGCACTTGATATGAATGCGGCTGAGGACGCGATTGTGAGGCTTACGAGGGAGATTGTGCCTGGGATGATTGTTACTGGGATGGAAGTTGCTGAAATTGATGGGTCCCCAAGAATGGTAAAACTCTTTTTTGCATCGATTCGATTATAATCATGTTTTTAAAACTTAGGCTAGCTGGTATTATTAGGTTTATGCCTGATATGAGTCATATGACTGCTTAATTCAAAATGTTAAATCAATTTAACTTCATGTTACGATATTGAATAATTGGCGAATCATATTACTCGGAAGTCATGTTAATTGGGTTGGTTCCATTATAGGAGAAGATCGGTTCTGTTATGGGTGTGATAATTCTTGACCAATCTATTTAGGTGATTGAATCTGTACTGACGGAAGAAGGGACCCTCTTTATGCTCTTTAGATGAGACTAGTGTTTTTTAGAAACTCTGTTATTGTGTAATTCGCATGTTTGAAGCCTAACGGTGATCAATTTGTTTGTTAAGCATGCATAATAATCAAAAGCAATGAGCCCCTGCTAAGCAATTGTGATCAAATTAACATGGAAATCATATTAGCCTGACATTCATTAATTGGGTTGGTTTGATTCTAGTAGAAGGCTTTTTCGGTTCTGGGTCTAATAATTCGAGGCAAATTCTTTAAGGGGGTTTGATCAAATTCTTTAAAGGTGATTGATTTTGCTTTTTGTAGACGTTCCTGAGCATACCAATCACAATTGAGGAGCCTGTGATAAGAAATTGTGCCAACCATGAATCAAATAAATCTGGGATTCATGAATTGGGTTGGTTCAATCATAGAAGATTGGTTCAGTTTTGCATCCGTTATTGTGACAATCACATGTTTGAAGGCTTCTTTATAGTTCTAAGAAAATTTTGCATGTGTTATTGTAGCAATTCACATGTTTAACAGTGTTTGATTATTGTTAGACGTTATGGGGTTCATATACATTTCGTGAAACTAGCCATCAAGCAATGTGCTTGATGATATGTCATCAAAAGGGCTTGTCTGAATAGTTTTTGTCAAACACTCCAGCATAAGAACCCGGAGAGACAAGCCTTAATTTAATTCCCTGTTACAGTTTTTGGTATACTTGTGTCAAAATTGGTAGCCCAGCACAACTAACTCGAAACCACCTGAATTTCTTTTGGATGGGTGGGTATGATTCCAGACCGTGCTAAGTTCTACGTGTAAATTTGAGAACGAACGAAGCTCTGTTTTTTAGTTTGATCAGATCTACCCGCTCGTTTCTCATATGTCATTCCAAGATGTTCGCTTTATTTTGTGTTGGGTCCAGGGGAAAGAAATAGAACCGGCAATGTATTCAGTATCAGTTCTAAAGTTTGATGGATGATTGATTGATTTTTGTGTTGCAGGGGCCAACATTCGGGGCGATGATGATATCAGGACAGAAGGCAGCTCACCTGGCATTGAAGTCCCTGGGACTTCCAAACGCGGTGGACGGAACATATGTTGGAAGTACTCACCCTGAGCTGACCCTAGCTTCTGCAGATGCTGTCGAAACCGTGGATGCGTAAATGTAATTAGCCGTTGTCTAATAAAGTAAAAGAGTGGGTAAGACTTGCTGGTGGGGTGAGATGGTGAAGATGAATAAGTAGGATCAGTGAACTCAATGTGTTAGTTTTGTTTAGGCTAAGTTTTGTGAATTTGTGTGTCCTTTTATCTTTATCCTTCTTTTGGAACTTTGGATGTTAGTGGCATTTCTCCTTCAGTTGGACATACGACTCTCTCTCTCTCTCTCTCTCTCTCTCTCTCTCTCTCTCTCTCAACTTGGGTGCCGGACAGATGGGTATCATGTGGCGGTACCCGTTTCGCATCTGAGCCATCCAAAAGTGTTTTGAACGGTCCAAATTTCTCCCACCCTCTCTCGCTCTAAAATCTGGACTGGACTGTCCAAAATACTTTTGAACGGCTTAGATTGACGCTTAGTACCACGTGTGCCCCTACCCACTCGGCACCCAAAGTTTTCTCCTCCGTATCTCTCAAGTTGATTGGAGGTATCCTTTGTGGCATGCAGAAGTGTTCAACAAAGAGAAGTCTCTGTAACCAGAGCAATTGTCCTTCATTGTTGATTTGTTTTGGTTCACCTGTAAGAACCAAAACAGATCAACAAAGCAAACAATCTTTCTAAATGCAGGGCATAAGTCAAGATTTATGAACAATACCGTCAAATACTTAATACTTAACATTTCTACGCATTCCATGGCGAAATATTGTGGTTTTAATCGATTTTTGGCACAATTTACTCGTATTTTGTGGGGGTCGAAACTCTGGTAACTTGAAAGTGCTATCAACTCGTATTTTGCTCTATAAAATTAGATAGGGACTTCTTCAACTATTGCTGCAACTCTGGCAACTGGCAAGGGAGAAATCATGCCAAAAACTCCTAACCATTTTTCTTATTACTATTATGTGGGCAAAATCCGAACCTACAAAGAATTAATGAATTAATCATCACATTTTATTGGCATCCATACCAAGCATGGTCAGTATTTTGGGGTGGAATCCTCATTTTCTAAATACGCGTACTACTAGTTCTTATAATGCATTGCGCTTCTTAGTATTTTCTCGAACGCTACCTAAAATCTTAGACTCGAACTCGAATGATACAGATTATTCATAAGTCTCCCTAAGAAATCCTTGGGAGTTTGAAATTACGTGTAGTAGTGTAAACTGTAAATTGTAAAGTCATGTCCACAAGATTTACGCACCTAATTTGAAATTCTCTAAAGACATAGAGATTTGAAAATCCAAGACAATGCTATTTCCCCTTTTTAGTTTTACCTCTTTTGGTCAAAACTAAAGGTTATTGTGGAAATGGAAATTGGTTTTTGATTACGCGTGGAAGAAAGACATCGAATTCTAGATTATTGTGAAGTCATTTTTACTATGAAGTTGATATGGGGTTGAAGATAAAAACATTATTGGGTGTCTTGGCAATTTTTTTTTTGTCTTTATTCCAAAAAAAAAATTACGTTATTAGTTTTGCGTCTATTTTTTTTGTGGACTATCAGTTCGTATTGACGAGAGGAATCTAAAGAGTAAAAAATCATTAACCAAATTAAAATTTTTGTGAACAAAGACAAAAAATAATTCAATAATCCACAAAAAAAAAATTGAATTATTTTTGTCTTTATTGATTTTTTTTAAGATTTTGATAATACTAATTTTTTACTTTTTAGATTACTCTCGTCGATACGATCTAATAATTCAAAAACAAAAAATCAACGTAAAACTAACAAATGCAATCTTTTGAATAAAGACAAAATAATCCAAATGCCAAAACACCCTCATTGACAAACTTAACAAAAACAAGATTGGCAAATTCGAAAATTCATATGCAATTATTTTTAAAAAAAAATAGGACGGGTAACCAAAAAATAATTCAACTGCCAAAACACTCTTCAACGACGTCGTTTACTTGTAGCATCCCTCATCTCCTTTGCACTCGAGTGTCCCTTCCAATCGAAGTTCTTCCCTCTAAAAAACACAATCTCTGAAATCGAGAATCTGGTTTTTGATTGATTCTCATTTCTCTGTCTCTCCTCTCACTTCACGCCGGTCGGTGATCCCTCCAAGGTACGTTCTCCGATCACGCTTACTCGCAAAAATCTCCTGATTAGACCTCATATTTTTCACTTTCAAACCCTAACCCTAGAATTAACAATACCCTTTTCAGTTCACCATTGATTATTGGATGGAGGAGCTTTTTGTGGCTGTCCTATCTATGCTTCTCCTGGTGGCTTTGATTCCTCTGTATCTGTGGAAGCGCCGTCAGTCTTCTCAATCTCCCGATCACACTGAAGAAGAAGACGTTCAGGTCTGTTTTTCACTTTTCAGAACATTGGGCGTTAGGAAATTGGCCAAACCAAAAATCACAAAATGCGGGAAGAACAATCAAGAAATAAACAAAGAATGCTGAGATGCAGATTTTTACGCGGTTCTCTAACTGTAGGTTCACACTAGTTTCCACTATATATCAAATGAATGAAGAAGTTTAACATAATCAATTACTGTAAATTAGATTGAATCAGGCTTCACAAACCCAACAATTGGGTGCTTTGATTTTTAAGATAAATGAAGGATGTTTTTGGTTGTTTCTTGAATTTATAGTGTAATTTAGGGGTGCTGTTTTGATGCTTGGAAAGGTTAAATGTATTGGCAGGTTCCGCAGAGGGAAGCTGTGGTACGGGCAACTGGTACTCGTCGGATGAGAAGGAGACCAGCTTCTGCTGCCAGCACCTCTTCAGCCCCCCTTGAAGAAGGTATTTTTGATGACGCTTTGCTGGCATGCAAAAGGGTTAATTATGTACGTTTTTTGCACAATGAATCCGGTTGTCTGTATTTGCTATGGTAAACCAATCCATGAGAAATTGTTAGAATAAGATGCATTAGTAATCCTTCAGGTAGAGTATGGTTTGCTGGAATGGATTTGGAAGGGATGAAATGGTTATTCCTTGTTCTTCTAGTGGAATGGCAATATGCCTAACATGGTATAAATTTTTGGAGAACCAAACTTCCTAATTAGCAATCCAATAGAAATGACCATTCCGTTCCAGCTTCATTCCAGAAAAACTGCCCTTGTGACTTCATTCCCTTGTGGCCTTACCTTGCCTGGGTGGAATTATTTGAGGTATCGTGGATCAGTGCTTTTTTTCCCCTGAACATCCGTTGCATCCGGGTGTGTAAAGCTTCCATTAACATGGCTTTTTTTGGCTTTGTTCTGTGATGTGGCCTAATGGGTTGAAGTGGTTTCTGAGGGTTTCTTTATATTCTAGAGGGCCATTAAAACTTTCACTCATTATTTGTTTGCATTGTTGTTTGGGTTTCTGCTACCCTCTTTTTCGCTCTTGGGATTTTTCTGTTGTATAAATGACAAAAAAGAGAGTGGCAATTATCTAGGGCTTGCGAAATTAGGATTTCTTCTGATGAGAGGATTGCCTTTGTGCCTTCCATAGAGTACTTTGGTAACCCATCGTATGAACCTTTGACATCTCATATTCGAGAAACCTTTGAAGCAGTGTAGATGTCAATTCACTAGTTGAAGGAGTTGCTGTGGAATTCGCTGTTAATGGTTATAGATGACAGATGTCTTAGTATCCTTACCAACTCTGGATAAATGTGACTTTATACTTGCTCCTCTGCACTTGATAACAAATTTAATGATCTTGTTGTTTAGATGAGAGAGAGAGAGAGAGGGAAAGGAAGAGAAGTGTGTAAGGTGTTAACGAACCCTACCACACAAACCTTTATTTATATTATGAGAGAGACTAATACATTACGTAGCTACCCAATGTGGGACAACTAACAATAAACATATTCTAACACTCCCCCTCAAGCTGGAGAATAAATATCAAAAAGTCCCAGCTTGTTACATAGCAACTCTAACCGCGGCTTGAACAATGATTTGGTAAACATGTCGGCCAACTGAGCACCCGTAGATACATATGGAGTAGATATCACACCACCAGTCAGCTTCTCACGCACTAGATGACAATCAACCTCAATATGCTTAGTCCTCTCATGAAATACTGGATTTGCGGCAATGTGAATAGCCGCTTGATTATCACAATACAGAGGCATAGGCAGTTGCACACTAAATCCAATCTCTTCAAGAAATGATCGCAGCCACACAACCTCACATGTCGTGTGTGCCATTGCTCTATACTCTGCTTCTGCACTGGACCGGGCTACTACTGTTTGCTTCTTGCTTTTCCAATTAACAAGATTTCCACCAAGAAAGACACAATAACCAGTAGTAGATCTCCTATCAGACGGTCCTCCTGCCCAATCAGAATCAGTAAACGCCTCAACGCGTAAGTGTCCACTAGCTCGATACAATAAACCCCGTCCTGGATGTAGCTTAAGATACTTCACAATTCTAAGGACAGCCTCCCAATGTGGATAACGAGGAGCTGACATAAACTGACTCACCAAACTAACCGCAAATGAGATATCCGGACGTGTAATCGTGAGATAGTTTAACTTACCAACCAACCGACGATACTGATCAGGATTATGAAGCAACTCCCCCTGGTCCACATACAGTTTGACATTGGGATCCATAGGAGTCTCAACAGGCCTAGCTCCCAACAAACCTGTATCCTCAAGAATATCCAGTACATACTTTCTCTGTGATAAGCTAATACCTTCTTTGGACCTGGCCACTTCAATACCTAAAAAGTACCGAAGTTTTCCCAAATTCTTAGTATGAAATTGCTGATGTAAGAAGGTTTTTAACTCATCAATACCTCGCTGGTCATTACCAGTAATGATAATGTCATCCACATATACAATCAACAATACTTTCCCTCGATCAGATGTGAGGGAAAACACAGAATGGTCAGTCTGACTACGATGCATGCCAAATCTCAAAACTGCATCACTAAACTTGCCAAACCAGGCCCGAGGAGACTGCTTGAGGCCATAAAGAGCTTTACGAAGCCGACATACCTGATTACGCTCCCCCTGAGCAACAAACCCAGGTGGTTGCTCCATGTAAACCTCCTCTTGAAGATCCCCATGGAGAAAGGCATTCTTGACATCCAATTGAAATAATGGCCAACCAAGATTTGCAGCTAGAGAAATAAGAACGCGAACAGAGCCAAGTTTAGCAACAGGCGAGAATGTCTCCGAATAATCAACACCATAAGTCTGGGTGTAGCCTTTGGCAACAAGTCGCGCCTTATAGCGCTCAACAGTACCATCAGGAAGATACTTGACAGTGAATACCCAACGACAGCCAACAGTTGTCTTACCAGCAGGAAGAGGAACCAGGTCCCAAGTACCATTATGATGAAGGGCAGACATCTCATCCTCCATAGCTGTCCGCCACTCAGACACAGATAAGGCCTCCTGAACAGACTTAGGAACAAACACAGAAGAAACCGAGGTAGTAAAAGCTTGAAGAGACGGTGACAAATGATCATAGGAAACAAAATGAGCAATAGGATGGAGAGTGCAGGACCGAATACCTTTACGGTGGGCAATAGGAAGATCAAGGTTGTCTGGATCCCGCAACGGAGAAGAGGATGGCGCGGTGGGTGAAAGCGGTGCTGCTGGCGTAGATGGCTCTGGTTGGGGCTCTGGCTGAGGCGCTGACTGAGATGGGGAGTAACATTTATATCCTTTCTGAGTGCGAGAATAACCAAGAAAAATGCATTTAATGGACCGCGGGTCCAATTTACTCTGGTCGGGATCCAGAGCATGAACATAACATGTACACCCAAAAACCCGAGGGGGTAATGGGTGGAGAGGCCGACCGGGAAACAGGACTGTCTGGGGTATCTGACCCCCAAGGATAGTAGAGGGCATACGATTGATCAAATAGCATGCAGTAAGAACCGCGTCACTCCAGTAAGACTTAGGAACCCTCATTTGAAATAACATGGCACGCATAACTTCTGATAAGTGTCGAATCTTGCGTTCGGCAACCCCATTTTGCTGTGGAGTCCGAGCGCAGGATGACTGATGAATAATCCCATGATCATCAAAAAATTGAGATAAAGTACTATGAAAAAATTCACGTGCATTATCAGACCGAAACATACGAATGCAAGTATTAAACTGAGTCTTTATTTCCATGTAAAATGATTTAAAAATAGTCTTTAACTCAGATCTCTCTTTCATAAGATAAAGATATGTAATACGAGAGAAATCATCAACAAAAATAACATAATACTGAAAACCAAAAACACTGGGCACATGAATAGGCCCCCAAATATCTGAATGAACTAACTGAAAAGGATGTGACACACGACGCTCAACCCTAGGATAAAATGACACTCTATGATGTTTACTAAACTCACAGACTTCACCAGATAACTCCTTAACAGAACTACACGAGGGCACTAGACGCTTCAAATTCTGAAGAGATGGATGACCAAGCCGACAATGTTGTTGATATAAGGACTCTGATGACTGGAGAGCAACTGGTTGAACACCACCACTGGTTAGGTAATACAGACCACCACGCTCAACACCGGCACCAATCGTCCTCCCCGTCTTGAGATCCTGAAATACACAACCACGTGGAAGAAATGTGACCGAACAATTTAAGGATTTTGTAAGTTGACTAATAGACACAAGGTTAAAGGGTAAACGAGGAACATGCAACACAGAGTTTAAAGTAAACGATGGAGAGACAGAAACTGAACCCAAACCAGTAACCTCAGTGGTAGAACCATCTGCTAAGGTAACATGAAAGGTTTTATCCATGGGCTGGCAAGTAGAAAAGAATTTAGAAGTACCAGTCATATGATTAGTAGCACCAGAATCGATAACCCAAGGAGAGGAAAAAGATGATGCAACACAAGCAACGGAGGGACCTGTCTGAGCGAACGTAGCTGTGGAAGATGAAGCTGCAACAGCGGAAGGCTGAATGGACATAAGACGCTGATACTCCTCTGCTGAGATAGTCACACTGCTATCAGTAGAATGAGTAAACTGCCTAGTATCCTCAGAATGAGCAACCTGATGAGCCTGGGGAAAACCATGAAGATCATAACAATAGTCCACTGTATGATTTGTACCCCGACAATGAGTACAGAACTTGGTACCACGCCCACGACCAGAACCACCGCGACCAGAACTACTTCCCCCTGACGTGCGACCACGACTATTTCCACCACGACCATTGAACCCAGAATCACCGCGACCACCAGAACTGTTACCTGAATCATAGCCACCAGAACTTCGACTACCAGAACCACGACCACGACTGCCAAACCCAGAATCACGGCCGCGACCACGGCCAGCACTCGACCCAAAACCACTAGAACCCACTGAAGCTAAAGCAGAACGATCAAATGGTGATTGAGAGGTAGAACCAACATCTGAGATAGAAGCCTGGCGAAGACGACTAAACACCTCATCGAGAGATGGCAACTCCCGCTCTCCCAATATCTGAGACCGAACTGGATCATAAAATGATGGTAAACCATACAAAAAACGAGCAACCTCCAAACGCTCACGCTGACTCGCCATAACCTGAGGATCACTAGAGATAGGCTCATAAACCCGGAGTTCCTCACAAATACCACGAAATCTGGCATAGTAGTCCTCCAACGATCCAGTACCAAATGACAGAGAAAAGAACTGATTATGGAGATCATATGTACGACGAAGATTATTAACCCCTGAATACATCCTGGCAATCCGATCCCACACTTCCTTGGCACTATCAAGGTAAAACAGAGGGCCACTGATCTGAGGTTCCATACTATTCCACAACTCAACTCGAATATGACAATCCTCAGCTTCCCAGTCACTATAATCCTTAGCATCTTTATTTGGAGGACTGTCTGTCAAATAACGAAATGACAGCACGAGACCAAATAGCATAATTGTTGCCATTCAAAGGAATGGACGTAATGGAATCCTTCTCACGACGCCGAGAAGTGCCAGAAGAACTACCAATAATTATAGAACCAGAATTAGAGCCAGATGCAGACTTTTCTTCAGACATAATTACCGATCACCACAAAATACCCCCACCAGTAAAAAGATAACCAACTGTCTCGACAAAACAACCAAACAAACCAACGAAGCAACAACCAATAACCAATACTAAATGAAACCACTGAAAGTCTGCATCTACTACTAGATCATACCAATCAGACAAGTTCGAGCATCAACAGAGCACTAGGTGTGGATTTCGAGCATCAACAGAGCACAGGATGTGGATTTCGAGAATCAACAGTGAATTTCGAGCAGCAACAGTGAATTTCGAGCAGCAACAGTGGATTTCGAGCATCAACAGAGCACAGGATGTGGATTTCGAGCATCAACAGTGAATTTCGAGCAGCAACAGTGGATTTCGAGCATCAATCAGTGGATTTCGAGCAGCAACAGTGGATTTCGAGCATCAACAGTGGATTTCGAGCATCAATCAGTGGATTTCGAAGGTTTTTAGGGCTTGTACGATCTCATATGGGGTTTTCGAAGGTCATCTATGGGTTGTATAGATCTCGTATGGTGTTTTTGAAGGTCGTCTATGGCTGTATAGGTCTCGGTTTGGTACTGATTTAGGGTCTGGTTTAGGATTTCGAGGTAGATGATGGTTTAGGCTTGATTTAGGGTCTGATTTAGGGCAGCAAGGTAGACGATGGTTTAGGGTTTCGAGTTAGACGATGATTTGGGGTCTGGTTTTAGGGTTTCGGCTGGTTTAGGGTTTCGAGGTTGTCGGCTGAGGAAGATGATGGTGACGTCAATGCTAGGTAGGGTAGGGTTAGGTAGAATTAGGTTATGGGTTAAGAACCCGCTCTGATACCATGTTGTTTAGATGAGAGAGAGAGAGAGAGGGAAAGGAAGAGAAGTGTGTAAGGTGTTAACGAACCCTACCACACAAACCTTTATTTATATTATGAGAGAGACTAATACATTACGTAGCTACCCAATGTGGGACAACTAACAATAAACATATTCTAACAGATCTGAATAGGAAGTCTGAATGTGGAGAGATGGTCTTTATCGCACTCTTAATTGCCCCTATCAACTAGTATTCTGAAATTGGAATGACGGTTGATGGTTCTACTTTATTGTTGGTTTTGTTGGCCAGTTAAATACTGGTGCTGACTGGACTTTGAGATTTTCATATAAATGCGGACTGCAGAAATTGTTGACGGAAGTGATGATGAAGCTGCTGAAGGAGATTATTATAACAGTAAAGCATCAAAGAAAAAAGAAAAGAAACGGCAAGAGCGGGAAGCACAGCGTCAGGTGCAGAATTATATTTTGCCTGTCATTTCTTGAGATTCAATTGTCTCGTAGAGTCTTACCTTGTTCCACATACAAATACGGATGGAAATTTTTTGGTACTGGTCACAATGCTTTGATCTTTTAGAAACTTTTATAGAAAGCTATTCGTTAATGTGCACTTCATATCTCATATTAAACATGAACTTGATGATAACAGGCTTGGAGACTCCTGTTAAGATGTTCATTGCAATCCTTTATACATACCATCACACACCCGTCATTTTTTGCAAAATTTTGGGAGCCTCATAGTTTTTATGCTTAATTCCTGATGGTTAATTATGAAGGCTGAGGATGCTTCACGTGAATCGAGGTATACCAAACAAGATCGTTATGCAGAGATGCGGAGGAGGAAAGATGAGGATCGTGAAGCACTAGAACGTCAGCAGGTTTGGTGACGTGATCTTTTGTAGAAATTTCAGAAATTATGCATTATTGGATTCCTTCTCGTAGCAAATGAACATGATTTATGCAGGAGGAAGAAGCTTTGGCACGAAAGGCCAAGGAGGAAGAAGCTGCTGCTTTAGAGTTTGAAAAATGGAAAGGAGACTTTTCTGTTGATGCTGAAGGTACAACAGAAAATGAAGTGCAAGATGGAAGTCAGGGCTTGCTTTTTGATTTTGTTGAATACATTAAGGTAGTGTTTAGCTCTCCAGCAATTTGGCATTTTGGCATTTTGGTTGGATGAACAAAAAGCATATTGAAACCTCTGTTTCATTTTTAGTCTTCCACTAAGGAATGAATTAACTTGTTGCAATTAGTAAATGCATAAATAAAAAGGTTTCATAAGGGTGGATTCATGGGGATGTATGAACTACAGCGAATATGTTGGACTGGTGATTATATATATCCAATCTAGAAGTGGTTGTGGTCTTTTCTTCTGTTTCTCTTTTCCTTATTTTTCAATTATAATTAGTTAATTTAGCACATTTTAACTTCTGTAATACTATATTGCAGAAGCACAAATGCATCCCCTTGGAAGATCTTGCTGCAGAATTCAAGCTCCGAACTCAGGTAAACCACCACAATAACTCATTTACCTAACATTTAGCTTGATGTTAAAAAAAATAAAAAATAAAATAAAAAAACCTTCGCTTCACGTCTGTATATGAGGAACATTGTAGGAGTTGAGTTAATGTATTACTATCAAATAAATCGATCAACTGCAATCAAAGGCATTGCACCTCCTTTAAGTGATCTCCATTAATTAGTTGAGGGGTCATTGCTTTGCAAAAACATATAAATAAATGAACTTCAGTTTAGTTTCTTAGCTATGGTAAGACATTAGTGTTGTCATGCAAGCATGCTGGAGATGGTTCGAGTGTTTTGGTTTTTGGCTTTGTATTTTTTGGACAACTTTGTGCTTAATCCAACACTTCTTCTGCTGAATGCAGGACTGTATCAACCGAATCAACTCACTGGAAAATATGGGTACGTTTTTATTTCTAGTGGTTTTGCCTAGCCTAGGGTTCATCCTTTGCGATTGCTTGTTGCAGCTGGTCAAGCTCAAAGGCACTAACCCCAAATGCCACTTCTAACCCAATGTACCCAATTTGAAATTTGGATAAAATACCTATTCTAGTTCTTTGACGCTATAACTCATCTTTCATACTTCTTCCAAGTCCCGTTGCTACTACAATTCACACCGTTTTGCTCATCGTGATAGTTTGTTGATGACTGCAAAAAGGTTTATTTCTGTGGTTGGCCAGGGTCATTCATACTTAGATGCCAAAATCAGATCTATCCTACTTTAGTTTTCTTGTGCCTTAATAGCATTGAGATTTCAAGATTGTTTACAGTGTTTGTTTGTATTATCCTTGCAATACTGTCATGGGTAAATGTTAATTTTTTATGCGGTTTTTGATCAGGGCGACTGTCCGGTGTGATGGATGACAGAGGAAAGTACATATACATCTCACTGGAAGAAATGCAAGCCGTTGCTGATTATATAAAGCGGCAGGGGAGGGTTAGCATCTCGCACTTGGCTAGCAAGTCCAACCAGTTCATAGATTTGGAACCAAAAGCCCAGTTTGTCGAGGAAATCAGCAGTGTAGAGAAGATAACCGCGGCTTGACTCATGTTCATGTGATCTAGATACAGGAAATCAACTAAGTGCAGTACTCAATGTAGATGTAACACCTTTTCTTCTTTTTTCGCGACTCTTCTGTAGATGAAATTACCTATTCGTGAATGAAATGGTTTATATATGCACTTACATAGTTTGAAGTTCAGAGCTCAAGTT
This sequence comes from Vaccinium vitis-idaea, assembly GCA_963854785.1. Lineage (NCBI taxonomy): Eukaryota > Viridiplantae > Streptophyta > Magnoliopsida > Ericales > Ericaceae > Vaccinium > Vaccinium vitis-idaea. The sequence goes on from OY978218.1 coordinate 40,523,200, forward strand.
GTGATGCATTCGATATTTCTGATAGTCTACTTTCTTTTCGAGAAAAAAGAGTCGTAGATTACACTAGAGATACGGTTTTGATAGCTTATAGCGTATGATGTTTTTTTGAATTTGGTATCAGGGCCACTTCTTAATGCGTACGTTTGTATGATGCTTTTGGGATTTGGTACCAGGGTCACTTCGTAATGCGTACGTTTGTTGGTTAGTCTCGAAATCAAGAATTTAACAACCAAAGAAATCTTTAATAACCTCGAGAATTTTTTTGTGTATGGTCATATGGTTTTTTGAAATTCATAAATATTAGGAGTACATTCTGCTTTCGCTATTCAAAATTGTCGCTGAATTGTCGCAGACAACATACTATTAATACAGCAAGCACGGAACACTCAAAAGGTGCAAGAGGAAACGGATACGACGAAGAGTCAATTATAGATATGTCTGGAGCCGTCTGAGATACGTCAATGACTAAAATAACCTCGCCTCTCTCCTCCGACGGTCCGACTATGGCGCTAGAACTGGAGGAAGAGAATTCTTTTGAACTGGTCTTTGCTATTTTCCCTCTTTTCTATTATAAGCATTTCATGACAAGTCTCTCTCTCTCTCTTACCCTGGTTTCTTTCTTTTCCTCAAAGCCCACCCATTTTTCTCCCTCATCACCCTCCTTTGCCGTGTGCTTTCGCGCGGCCTCGGCTGGTGTGATCATCATCATCTTCCCAAAAAACAAACACCCATCCAATTCCTTGTTCCGATAGCCGAAAAAAAAGAACAAAACCAACAAACATATAATTGAGCTCATTTCCAGGTATGGAAATACCATGGAAAGGGGTAAAACCCTATGCTATAGTTGTAGCCCTATTTTGTTTTTCCATTCAGTTATGTCATTGCCAGGACTACGACGATAGCACCCCGTCACCACCACCGCCGGGGGGCACGTGCAATGGCATCTTCGTGACGTACACCTTCTCGGAGCGCGAGAAGATATTCCCACTCGTGAAGAACGCGTCCGCGCAAGCCTGGGCGTTCAAATCACAGGCAAGGATCGAAATTCCATTTTGTTGCGTCGTTTGGGTCATTTCTGTACAAGAACCATTTAGGAACATGAACAAATTTTAAAATGTGTGACTGCAAATGATTGGTGGTCAAACATAGACCATGAAAAAGTTAACATTTCGCTAACGTTTGGACCGTTAATTATAGAGATAGACGATTGAGATGCGACTGCTTCTACAATCCGTGAAAAATTTAATTGTTTTCCGTTTGATTGCAGGTAATGGTTTTGAATGGGGGAACTGAAGAGCTGAAGTCATGGCAGGTGTTTATAGGGTTCCAACACAAGGAGATTTTGGTGAGCGTGGGTGGGGCCCAGGTGGTGGGTGCCGATGATTTCCCGATTTCGGTCGGGAAGAACGGGGCCACGATCACCGGGTATCCCAATACGGATCTGAAGACCGCGATCGACACGGCTGGAGATTTTACTCAGATTCAAGCGAACGTTGATATTACAGGAACACAATTCGGGATGAAGACGGGCACGCCGATGCCTAAGACAATTCATCTTGCCAATGTTGGGTTCAAGTGCCCTGCTGCTAAAAAACAATGTGAGCATATGCCTATCCTTTTGAACTATAAAGCCTCTACAATACTCTCGGAGTATTATGTGGCATTTTCACATAGTACTCTCAATAAATCACGAGCGGCAAATTTTACAAATGAGACATTAACACACTTTTATTGGGAGACATGACTCGCATAACATGTCTTGCAATCTCTCATTGATTAGAAGTACCGCATAAGCGATGCCCAGGGGCAGAGGGAGAGTAGGGGTGGGGTGGGCCCTGGCCACCCCGCCCTTTGTATAATTATTATTTTTTTGTTGGTCGGTTGAGATTTCCTAAGCTTTCAGTAGATGATTTCCGACATCGTAAATGATTTTCGAGGTATTTGATATTTGATGTTGAGTAAGGAATAGAAAGATATTTGACGTTGAATTTATTTTCCGTTTATAACTCGGGCTCCTGAACTTTTAATCTTGGCTCTGCCACTGTCACTGGCGATGCCACACAACGCGAGTTTAAGCATCGGGCTTTTCCCTCCTTTTTACAGCCAACACAATGAGCGTATGCTGTCACAAGGACCCAAAATTCAAGAGCAAAAAGACGACAACAAAGTTCATGCCACGCCAATACGGCGACCTCTCCTTCACGTACGACGTGCTCCAAGCCTACGAAGGCTACTACCAAGCGCAAGTAACCATGGACAACCTCAACCCGCTCGGCCGGCTCGACCACTGGAACTTGACATGGGAATGGATGCGGGGCGAGTTCATTTACACCATGAAAGGAGCATACACGCACAAAAAGGACTCCTCGGATTGCATTTACGGCCCTCAGGGGCAGTACTACCAGAGCTTCGACTTCACTCCCGTTATGAACTGCGAACGGAAGCCCATCATCTCTGACTTGCCGGCCGAGAAAAAAGACGATGACAAGGTCGGGAAGATTCCCTTTTGTTGTCGAAACGGAAGCCTTTTGCCGACGATCATGAACGAGACTCAGTCCCATGCAATTTTTCAATTACAGGTACGAGAAAACCTATTAAGATTAGTTTTGTTTTATGGAAATCTCGTAAAATCAACGTGCTAAAATGAGAAATTCCATAAAATAATCCAGTTGATTTTATGGAATTTCCCATAAAATCTTATGGCAAACCCTTAGTAGTTTGGATGCGTGATTCTGAAATTGATAGTTAAATTTCAATGGGCTCCAAACCTGTGAATCAAGAAGTTTGAAATCACACACACACACACACAAAAAAAAAAAGTTTGAAATAATATTTAGCATTTTCGTTCAAATTCATGTTGTTCAAATGGTGAGTTTTTCGTTTGCTAAAAGCTTTTTTAGCAATTTGTTTGAAATAATATTTAGCAAGATTGCTAAAAGTCGAGTTTGAAATAATATTTAGCAAGATTGCTAAAAGCACCAATGTGATTTTAGCAATTTGTTTTCAGTAAGAAGTGTATGTGAGAGAAAATTGGTTTCTAGCAATTGGGAAACAAACTAAAACTCGACTTTTATGGGATTTTTCATTTTAGCAAATGAGAAACATGAGTCGCATGTTAAGTTGCACCCCTTTCATAAGCCGGAGCTCAAGTGTGAAATCGTTGTTTTTATAATAACAAAAAGAATCCAAAACTACTATTCACGAAAACGAGAATAACCAGTCAGAACAGAGAGTTAAAATTAAGAGCAAGAGCGGAAGGTCCTACTGATTTGTGACCTAATCCAAGTGTACAGAAAAGGGAAATTCTAGTCAAACGCCCATTTTTACAACCAATCCTACATCCGATTTGCTCTTAACGAGCAGAGCTTAACCCTCTAAAACTCGACTTAATCCGTTTGTATAGGTTCGGCTTGTTTATAGAGACTCATATGATAAATAAACTTGACTCGGCTCATTAAAGACTGTTTATTAACAACCAACCGAGCACTACTCGAGCTTGACAAAGCTTTACTCGGCTCGTTTGCAACCCCACTTGGTATACTTGTAATTTTGCAATTGCTATTGTATTTTTGGTGCTTATTGTCACTATAATTTCCCGCCATCAAACAGGTTCAAAAAATGCCGCCAGACTTAAACCGAACAGCCTTCTACCCGCCGCAGCGGTGGAAGATCAACGGCGCCCTTAACCCCGAATACAAATGCGGCCCGCCGATCCGAGTCGATCCGACCTCATTCCCGGACACCACCGGCCTTGACGCTGTGAGCTACGCCGTCGCCAGCTGGCAAGTCACCTGCAACATCACCAAACCAAAACCCAAGCAATCCCGCTGCTGCGTCTCCTTCTCCGCCTACTACGCCGACGCCGCAGTCGCCTGCCCCACCTGCGCCTGCGGCTGCGACGACGACCTCGTTTCCACCAACAAATGTAACCCCGATATAACCGCCCTCCCCCTCCCACCCGAATCCCTCCTCGTCCCGTTCGCAAACCGGACCGTGAAAACCAAAGCCTGGGCCGCAATCAAACACCATCCCCTACCCAAGAAACTCCCCTGCCCCGATAACTGCGGAGTCAGTATCAACTGGCACGTGAATACCGATTACAAATCGGGTTGGACGGCCCGAATGACTTTATTCAATTGGGAAAAAGACCCGTTTGAGGATTGGTTCGCTGCGATCCAGATCAAGAAGGCTTACGAAGGTTACGAGAACGTGTACTCGTTTAACGGTACGAAATTGCCGCAGCTGAATAAAACCCTGTTTTTTCAAGGGCTGAAAGGGTTGAATTACTTGAATGGGATTGTGAACGGGAGTAACCCGGTTTCGGATCCGAACGTACCCGGGAAACAGCAATCGGTGATTTCGTTCTTGAAGAAGAATACGCCGGGGATTAATGTGGCCAGGGGAGATGGGTTTCCGACCAGGGTGGTTTTTAATGGGGAAGAGTGTGCGCTTCCGACCGAGTTTCCAAAGAAGAGTGGGGCGGCGATACGGCGGCCCAGCGGTGGGTTCGTGGTGGCGATTTTTATCGGGTTTCTGACTTTTGTGCTCTTGAGATATTAAACAGAGCTTTGCTCTGTTCTTATCCATCTTTTAGGTAATTATTTAATTAGCCTTTTAACCTCTATTTGGGATGTCTAAAAACATAAAATATTTTTTATTCTTTTTCGAACTTTCAAGGTTTTTGTTTGAATTTTTATTACAAAATTTCAAAAAAAAAAAAATCCCGTTTGGATTCCTCTTTCGGGTATCGATTTTCATACTCGTTATGAAGATATTTACAATCTTTTTTTCCTTTTCTCATTTTGTGTTAAATTATACTCCCTCTTTAAAAAAGTAAAAGACACATAAAAAGTACAATACGCTAATTCCCATACAAAAGGCAGTGTTTTAAAAGTCGGCGGACTAGTTCTCGCCTAGGTTAGGTGACCGACTAGTCACCGCATAGTCCCTGCCTAGGCGTCCCTCTTTCGCCACTCATATTGAAAGTGTTTTTATCTTGTTTTCAGCAGTAGAGGCAATGTGCTGCACTTGGGGGGTGACAGAGGAGACAAATATTGTGAAGGATGTTATGACAGTTGGGATTATTTCTGGGAAGAAGCAGAGATGAGGTGGTTATGGAAATGTCTCAGAAGAACATTGTTGTTGATTGTGTGAATTTCTACATTACAAATACTTTTTATTTATGTACAACTTACTTTGGGAAAAACTCATGTTGGTAGAATTAAGCTGGTGGTTTCACATCTTTTGTTTGAGACTTCAATTTTGAATATTGTTTTTTAATTTGACTGATGTACAATTTCTCTTATAGGATTGTCTATTTTTATAAAGTTATTAGTAAAAAAGTGTGTTGATGTACGTGAATTATTGTACAATTTAAAGTTGAAAAATATTTCTCTCAAGGCATGAGATTGTTACCGGTAACAATTGGATGCAAAGCAGACACTTGGAAAAATAGTTCTTGTAATTGTTTGGGATAGTTACAGAAAATGATTTATTTGCCTTTTATTTTTTTATGTAATAGTAGATTCTATTTTTTCAATTCTATTACTTGAAAAGATATTTATCGTACTACATTTTCTTTATTAATCATCCTTGAGAGTCCAACAATTTTATTACTGTGAAAGAGATTATTGGTAACAATTTAAAATGGAGCTAACACTTGTGAGAAAGTTTTAGCATTTCCTTTGAGTAACTATCTAGGAAAATCTTGCAATTTCCTTTTGGTGCAAGATATTATTACCGGTAGCAATTTGATGTGGAGCCGACACTTGAAAGATAACTCTAGTAATTGTTCGGGATAGTTACAGGAAATATCCATTTTAACTTTCTTCCAATAGATTGTTATCGGAATGATTAATAATATCCAACAACATTTCCTTATGATATTTTTTTTGGAAAGATTAATTTCTACTTCTATTTTATTCATACTAGATTCTCTCAACAAACTATCTAGGAAAATTTAACAATTTTCACTTACTGCAAGAAATTGTTACCGTTGACAATTTGATGTAATGCTGACATTTGGAAAACAACTCTAGTAATTGTTCGGGACAGGTACAAGAAACATTTATTTTAAGTTTTTTTTTTTTGATAAACATTAGATATTATTTAGTAACCGTTCTAGAAAGTCTAACAATATTCTTGCGGTGTAACAATTTAATTTTCAGTTGATACTAATGAGAGACCTCGAGCAATTGTCTGAAACAAATACTAATAATCATTCTTTTTCATATCCTTTCCATAATCCGTAAATCACCCGGACAGACTAATAGTAGTTTGCTAACATCGTAAGAAATTGTTACGGGTAACAATTTCTTGAATTGCCGATGTGGGACAATTGCCCCTAAAGTGGGCTATTACAATCTCCCCACCTTATGATGCAACGTCCTCGTTGCATTGGCCCAACAACCTTTCCCTGGTGGCCATGGTGTGACACTTAGTTCTGCATAGCACTTTCTTCCAACTCCAGGATTCAAGAAGTGGCTCTTGCAGATTCTAGAGGTGGCCCCCACCATGTAGACCATGGTTGTGCTCTGATACCAACTGTAACGACCCGTCCCAGCTCACCTGTTTAACTTTTTGCCTAACCATGTGGCTCAAAAGGTTAACCTCAAGTTAATAGTAGCTGGTGGGCGTTTCCTTATACTCCAACTCAATTTTTAATTTGATGTGGATTGTTGTGAGAGAGTTATAACAATTTTTTAGAAGATGTCACTGGAAAATAATTATTTTAATTTTGTGTGTTTTTTCCTAACACTAGATTCTCTCCAGTAACGACCCACGAAAGTCTGAGAATTTTCTTATTGTGTAAAAAATTATTACCGGTAATAATTTTATGCAAAGCAGACACTTGAAAAAAGTTCCTGCAATTGTTTGGGATAGTTACTGAAAATGATTTATTAGCATTTTATTTTTAAATGTAATAGGAGTAGATTCTATCTTTTCAGCTCTATTACTTGAAAAGATATTTATTTTACTACATTTTCTTCGTTAATCGTCCTCGATAATCCAATAATTTTATTACTGTGAAAGAGATTGTTATAAGTAACAATTTAAAGTGGAGCTAACACTTGTGAGAGGGTCTTAGCATTTCCTCACGACTTTTTTTGGACAAATTAACTTCTATTTTCATTTTACTTATACTAGATTCTCTCGAGTAACCATCTAGGAAAATTTAGCAATTCTCTCTTGGTGCAAGATATTGTTACTGGTAACAATTTGATGTGGAGGTCGACACTTGGAAGATAGCTCCAGTAATTATTCGGGACAGTTATAGGAAATATTAACTTTCTTTCAATGAATACTAGCATCAAACCCATGCTATGCACGGGGCGAATCCAAGTCGCTCTGCCATTATATATAAGATTGGTAGATAGATATTCCCGTCAGTTATTGCTAGCGGTGACCCGTGCTATGCACGGGGCGAATCCAAGTCGCTCTGCCATTATATATAAGATTGGTAGATAGATATTCCCGTCAATTATTGCTAGCGGTGACCCGTGCTATGCACGGGGCGAATCCAAGTCACCCTGTCATTATATATAAGATTGGTAGATAGATATTCCCGTCAGTTATTGTTAGCGGTGACCCGTGCTATGCACGAAACTTGCATCGTATAAAATTATTAGTATTATAATTTAGTCACGCCAAATTAAAGATTTGTAATCAATCCACCAAGCCAACTAAAGCTCATCACACAAATCAATTAACGTCTATTTATTTATAGCTTTTGATGTATGCATATTCACTTAATCAAATCACGTGTTCATGAATTGTGTACCTATTATTGAACCCATTGAGATTAATGTGTATGGTCTGACTTCGTGGAGAAATATTTCATTAGATTTTAAAAAGTAAACAATTTCAAAGGAAAAGTAATGGAGAGGCATACTTATTTATTTAGTTTTTACAAAAAAAAAAAGAGGAGTCAAAATAACCCATGCAATGAATGAGAGCATCCAACAAACAGATCCTTTTTTTTTTAACAAAATAACCCGTGCAATTTTCCGTGCACGGGTCAAAATAACCCGTGCAATGAATGAGATCATCCAACAACCCGTGTAATCAAAACTAATTGTAATAACTATACATATATGTTTTAAGGAGAGCATCTAACAAACAGATCCTTTTTTTTATAATCTCATTTTTTCTGTAAGTTAGACACAATCTCCTCCTTTTTTTCCCTCAACATATTCTTAAGAACCAAAGCCACCAAATCGAATTCATATAAGTTGTGTTATACATATTACTAAAAAGAATCAGAATATAAAAGATAATTGAGCTATTTTATCTTACTGCCCAAAAGAATTTTAAAATTTTCAAAATAATGATGTTTAAGTACCTTGGCAGTATTATGAGTTGAACTTTGCTTTTTGCTGAAATTCAAGTGCGTGGAGAGTAATATGAACATGTGCTATGCACGGGAATAATATGGTGTCCCAATGGGAAATATGTTTTTTGGGGAGATTCCAGATAAATAAATAAATAAATTCGAATATATACTGTTAACCCACTCCTAAAAATGGACTTGATTAACATGAAAAGGCAATTTAAGGCTTCAAACGTTCACAACTATTAACAAAGTCAACATTTTTTTTCATACCTCTATATAATTTGATTAATAGTGGAAGCAAAATTTGCATATAATGATATTATGCCAAAAAAAAATTATATATCCAAACATATGGAAATCAACACTTTAAAAAAGCAATCAATAAGTTGTTTCTTGTGCTCAATACTATTCGTGGGTCCAGTGACCTTGCTTTTTGCCTCTACTTTTCGCTCAAAATGACGTCGTTTTGGGCATTTTGTTGGTACAATTCCAAAGCTTCCAAGGGCCCTGTTAGGAAAGTTTATTTCCCAAAGTGCCTAAACCCGAAGTGCCTTAATCCAAGTGCCTAAACCAACTATACCCTATCCCAAAGAGCCTAAATCCCCTAAAATTGAACCCCAAAATTAACTCTCCAAACAGGGCCCTTGAAAGCTTTGGAGCTGTGCTAAGAAAATGCCCAAAACGACGTCTTTTGTTTTTGTTTTTGTTTTTTTTCATTCGTCAGCAGAAGCCAGGAAAAAATGTCAAAGTATCGAAGGTAACCTATTCGAGAATGCCATCACATTTTTTTTACAGCTTTATAGCGAAGTTTCTTCAATTCTTCCACAAAGAATGTGTGGACTCAACAACTCTAGTGTCAAGCACATCTAGTTTTAATTGGCAAAAGAAAGAAAAGAAAAAAGACAGACAAATATTATGAATATGATTGTCGACTAATTACGAAATAACGAATTGAGAGAGTAACAAAAAGATACTTATAGAGTCGTTGTTGCTAGTGAGAATGGTAGATCCACTTTTCTTCACTTTATAGATGTAGTCTATATTGTGGTTGATAGAATGACATTCTCTGCAAACCCATTCTTCCATGCCATTTTTCATGCACTTGTTCAAAATTACCTGCATAATAGCCAAATGTCATTAGGATTCCTGGAACGACAAAAGATTTGTACATACATGAGATAAATCTCAACTTTACTTCGATTGTAAATCTTACACAGTACAAAAAAATATGAGTGATTACCTTTGCTGAATATGGGGAAAGAAGGTAGGGTATTTGTGGATGAGATGAAATCAAGGGATAATATTTTAGAGTTTGAATATTACCTAATTACCTTTTAGGATCAGCTATAGAGTTTGAATCATCATGGAATATAATCGGATGGAGATTTTTTGTTTTTAATATTTCCATTTAGTGCTTTGGCTGTGTTAACATATATAGGATTCAGTATATAGGAATATAGAGTTTCAATTCAAAACTTGAAATTAAAAAAAAAAAATTATGACACTTGATCATGATACATTGCTGAGTTAATTTTTTCATCACAAACCAATCACTTTGTGCCACTTGTCGCAACCGTAGCCCTCATCGTGAAAACCCATTCTGCAATACTATAATAGATTATATTTTCTTTAGTAACAGTTCTGAAAGCTCTAAATTTTCTCATCGTGAAAGATATTGTTACCGGTAACAATTTGATTTTGAGCTGAAACTTATGAGAGAGCTCCTTTCCGGAAGAATTACAAAAAATCATTCATTTTAATTTCCTTTCCACAATCGCTAGATTATCTCTAGTACATTTCCTTTCCACACTCAAGGTGCAAGAGATTGTTACGGGTAACAATTTGATTTTGAGCCGATACTTGTGAGAAAGCTCCTGCAATTGTCTGGGACAGTTACTAATAATCGTTTGGTTTAATTTCCTTTAACACTGGATTCTCTCTAACAACTGTCTACGACAGTCAAAAGAATTTTCTCATTGTGAAGAAAATTGTTACCAGTAACAATTTTATACGGAGCCGACAATTAGGTGGGATTTTTTTTTTTTTACCGGTAACAATCTCTAACACACTGTGAGAAAATTGAACAACTGTCCTGGATAGTTACCAAGTTACTGGAGAGATATTTATGAAAAAAAAATGAATATTAATCATTTGAAAAAAATGCTCTTAGCAATTGCTGAAGACGGCCACCCTGATTTGGCTAAATTGAAAAAACAGGTTTTTTGGTTTTTTTGGTTTTGTCCTTATTAAAAAAAAATTGCATTTGTTAGTTTTGCGTCAAGATTTTGTGGTTTCTGAATTTATCTCGTCGAGACGAATCCAAAGAGTATAAAATTATGGTCAAAAGTAATAGTTTTTTTAATAAAGCCGAAAATAAACCAGCTTTTTGGATTATTTTTTGTCTTTATTCACAAAACTTTAAGTTTGGCTAACAATTTTATAATTTTTAGATTCCTACCGTCGAGACAAGCCAAGAAACCACAAAAAATCGACCGAAAACTAACAAATGCAATTTTTTTTTTGAATAAGGACAAAACGAAAAAAACCAAAAAACCAGTTTTTTCAATTTAGCCAAATCAGAATGAATGACAAAAAGGAAAGACAATAATTTCCAACAGCAATAATGCCTTTTTTTTAAATTATTATTATTGTAATTACAATAACAGGTTATGATACAAAAATATTTCACATAATGCCTTCCAAAAAGTATTATACAACAGGTGAGTGTTGACTTTTAGTAAAATTTCCACCTTACATGCAACAAATGCTCCCACCAGTATGTTTTTACTGGTTTGAGAGTGTACATAGCTGTGGATATTGAGCCGATATGTGAAGAGATACACGATTTTCTCTTTCCAACTGAATTCGAACTGTCAAAAATTGTCGCGCTATTTCTTGACTACGACAAGTGATTATACGCTTGATTTGGAAACCAAGCGCGGGTCAATGTCAAGTCTTCTTGGCCTGCAGCAATGTGTCAACAGGGATCAACATAACAGTTATTCTTAAACCAGATATCTGCCAAACAAAATGCATGAAAAAACCAAACGAAATGACAATAACTCTTCCTATACTATTTCAAACTGGTCCATGCAATTTCCCTTGACACTTGCTTCGCTTGAGCAAAAGTTCATTCTTATATTTGTACGCGGAAATATATGGATATCTTCCGTATAAGTTATAGTCCTATAGTCCTCGAACGTGTCTAGGGTTAGTTGGTCGCTTTTGTTCACGCATCCTACAATCCTACGAATAGAAAGATGAGACGAGATGGGTATGCTATAAAAGCGAGCCTAAGCATGATGACAAGTGAAGCTTACAAATTTCCTCGCATTTCACATTTGTTGGTCATACATTTAAAACCTTTTGAAGCATTGGTCCACCAACGATATCCCACACAACTAAAGAATTTGGCAGGCTTTGTTTTTGGTTCACCTGTTACTGCAGCATTAGTATGAATCCAGCAAAAATAATCCAAGGAAAAAATCTACCTTTTTTAGATACTTCTTGTGAAGTTTCATTGCCCCAGTGCATGCTTTTCTGGCATCCAAATTCCCAGTTATGTCGTTTAATATCTGGATAGAGCGAGAGAGAGAAGTGAGTTACATGAAAAACTGCAGAGCTGCAGCATAAATAGGAATTGCTGCAGCATCACTTGTTAATCCAACTTTCAGCTTTTCCAAGGGTTTTTAGTAGGGGGTGGGAATTTTTGACTTGATACGACACGAGAACCCAACACGAAGTTAGCGGGTTAGACCCAACACGAAGTTAGCGGGTTAGGGTCGGTTATTTCTGACACGAAACACAAATATGACACGGCACGATAACACGAAAAGCTAAACAGGTTGGGTTAGGGTTGAGAGAATTCTGACACGGACACGAGATGACACGACACGACAACACAATAACACGACATGAACCCGATATGAAGTTAACAGGTTAGGATCGGCTATTTCTAACGCGAAACATAAATATGACACAACACGATAACACGAAAAGCTAAACAGATCCGGTTAGGATTGAGAGAATTTTGATCCGAACACGAGACGACCGATGCCCACCCTAGTTTTTCGAAATGGTAACAATAATCGACCAAGTGAACTAACCGGTTAGAGGTTGTCTGCAACTTTCTTGACCAATTCAGTCAAAGAGTTGTCTGCCTAAGTGGTTTATTATGGAAAGTAGCTTTCATTAGCTTAAAGCTTCGTGAGGTCGTTAAACTAACCTTGACAACATCATCCAATCCCCGGGCCTCAGTCAACAACTTAGTGCTTCTATCTTTCAAGACACTGGCAACAAGGAAAACAGAAATGGGGAGTTGGGCTTCAGCACCTTTTGCTCCCAAAGTTTTATTTTCTCTCTCGTACTTCCCATATTGACGTATCGACTTTGGTTTTCCTTTGGATCCCTCAGCTTTTTCGTTAACTGATTCAGGGTCCTCGTACAAGGAGAACAAGTCGGGGTCATATTCCAGCGCCCACATCATCTGTTTAGAATTTCAAAAGCATGACAGAAGTCCATTAAAAAAAACAGGAGTTCTAGTTTAAGAAAACTGATATGAAAGAATGGTACAAAATTAACCAGACTATTTGAATTGAACACATGCCCGCGTCCATAAAGAAGGGGAAGAAACTTGGTATTTATATCTGTATCTCCAATGTTCCATTTAAAAGAGGTAGAAGAGAGATGGAGTCCTACCTCCCAAAGGTACAATGAATCACCAAAAGAGAATTCTCGACGAAACAAAACCATAAGCATTCGGAAAGCAAATAAATAGTCACCTCCACCTAGAGTTTCTGTGCTCCAAGTTCAGAATACATTATCGTCAAGTTAGAGAAAAATTTCATCAGCAGATGTCCAAACAAGAAAAAGAACTCATACTGAAATAATTTGAAAAATGAATGTAGTAAAAGATTAATTCAGAAGAAGTACCTAAATGCTGATGAAGCTTTGGATCAATAACTTGAGTGATTGACGCCAAATTACATAGTTGTGTCTCAACCCCAACAGAGGTCTCGGTGCATCTAAAATTTCCTCGCTTCAAAATTTGAAATAAAGAACAGATTTTACAAATTTGCCAACGGAATAGTTATCAAAAGAAGAAAAAAGAAAGATAGTAAATGCAGTAGCTAAAAGAGAGAACACGTGCAGAGATAAAAGTACCTATTAAATCAGGAATAGCCAAAGAAACCACACTAGGCCGTATATCTCAATCAGATCGGGCAAGCAAGGTGAAGCATATGATAATATGCAGAGACACATAACACAGCTACACCTTAATTGATTTTCAAGGTACCACTATTTAGAAGCTCACAAGTACCAGGACAAATGAATTTGTTAGGCTCAGAAAAATGGAGCAATGATTTACACCTTTTGATCATAGCTGTTTAGGACATACTTCAACCGGATTACAAAAAACTCCGGTATGTCTTTCTACTCTAGGCTCTGCTTCCTGGGCAGGCAACATGTTTTCTTTTGTTTGGAAATCTCGAAAAAGTTTTCAGTCACTTTTCCCGCAGAATGTATATACATGGAAATTCACCTCCATTCCATGATGGAGACTAACAGGTTAACATCAAAGATAGTTCCCGTAATTATTCTACAATTAGATAATCATTATAGATCCCACGGAAACTGGAAAGGCTTCAAGAGGTACTGTGAGAAATCCATGATCTAGGTCCAGTATTCGAGTTTATTTCTCCTGAAATTTCTATAGAAGTTAAAAGCATGAACTAACAACTCTCCCCTTACCTACTAAAATTCTGTTACATTTTGGAGTTTGAGGAGGAACCAAACCAAATGAGATGAAAATAAACTGTTAGTATAGAAAACCATATTTTGTAGCATATTTGGGTGAATTAATTGCACATGCCTAAAAGTTAAAAATAATGATAGGATATGGCTTTGGACAAGCAAATAACATACCAGTTTACGCATCAAATGTTCAAAGCACCAAAATGCATCTGCTTCATCTTCTAGAAGAATTATCATAGGGGAGCATAGATCGCTCATTCCTGCACAGCACATTCACAAAGTGTGCTTCAGAGTCCAACCTCGACACAAAGTATAGCTATAAAACTAGCATAATTCATCCATTCCTGCACTTTATTGAAGTCAGTAAAAGAGGGAAGATAAGTTGACTACCCACCTTGACAGTACCCAACATCGCTATCAAACCAGGCATAGACGGCGAGAATATCCCAAAGCTTCGACAGATTTTCTTGCTTCTCATAAAAAACTAGTGTCCTATCAGTGCGAACCACATCGAGACCTGTCATATTTTCCAAGGATTGGAGTTTACAGCGATTTCAAATAGTCCAAAAATGGAGATTCTTGAATAAAAAAAAACTTGGTACATTTCAGTGCAAAAAGCTTTCAAACTAATCATAAAATACTCTTGCTGCAATATTCTAATGTCTAGTAACGAAATTGATGGTCTATAAAAGAACTCCTTGAAAAAGCATTTCCAATGAAATAAGACGTCAACATCAAACTCATGCACACTAAGTTACGTTACTTTAGCCTTTCAAAGTTTAAAATGACAAAGTGCCGTACAAAACTTACAATCATAAAGGTAATTCATCATAGAAGCAGCTTAAACAACACAAATAACAAGTTGAACATGACTAGAGAGGTTTCTCTTGAAAAGAATGGCAAGTCAGAGCTTCCTTCTGAAAAGAGTAGCTGTTCTGTTAAGTTTCAACAAATAGGAGATAATCCTACTGGAACGGAACAAGTTGCCTTCCATGCTAGACCTTAGAAGGCAACAAAAGTAAAACATTATTCACAAGAGTGGGTAAAGTTGTTTGGAATGCTAAAAGTTAAAGCACATAAAGAAAACTGCTAATGTTAAGTCATAAAGGTTCACAAAGATGAAGATTTCCACTTGGTACAGAGTAATGGCTTGCACTTGCACCCCCCACGAAAAAGAATGAAAAGTACCAGGCAAAGACACATATAGCCACTTGACGAAAAGTATAAGGGCGTTGCAAGAGCCAAAGACATGTAGAAATTTACATCGGTGACTACATATATATATATATATATATATATATATCACAAGGCCTTTATCAAACTGTATATGCCTCACAGCATGCCATGAGAAATTCTCTTAATCATGTAATTTAGTGAATAAACATGAGACAATATTCCGCACCATCTTCATGAAGCATAAAAAGTGGATCATATAGATACCGACCTCCTAAATTCATCCTAAAAAACAAAAGACTAGAGAAGGTGACAGAAGATGGATCAGCAATATGAGTGAAAATCTTGAGAGAAGAAAACGACTATATATGGACAGAGGGAATGTGCATTTCATAGGAACATACGCTACCAACCTATCTGATGCAATGTAAGCTTCCATTGGATTACTTTCTTGTCCTCCTCTTTCGCCAATGCTGAACTGTGGGAAGTCCCTGTATTGACATAATTTAAGGCATCAAAGTCTGATGAACTGCCAGATACAGGCTTGAAGTCGTCAGAATTACCATTTTCTTGGGGAAGTGAGACCGGTCCCTTTTCTGGATTTGCTTCAAGAAGAACTATAGGATCTTGAATAGGTACACCATCGTCTGTGATAACGGGTGCAGTGATAAACCTACCACTTCCAACAATGGGAAACAATTGGCGGCACTCTTCTTTCAGCACAGCATACTGTGCCCTGAAGGTTGCAAGAAAGAGAAATTTACCAGATGATCTCCAAGAGCATAACAAGCAGGACTTCGGTATAAAGCCAGATATAATGTATGCAAAATAGGTAACATTTTTTCAACCATTTTTTTCCAATACCATGTAAAACTAATAATGCCCTTTCTTGAATAAAGCCAGATATAATGTATGCATCTTGTCATCTACCTTCCTTTTTGCTCAATTAAGGGACGAGATGGGTAACATCCTTTTTATACAATATCTCCAATAACTACAATTGTACCTCATACAATGATTTCAATAATTACAGTCGCCTAAGGAACTGAGTTGCATAAGAAAAGCTTGGATCCTAGGGTCTCTAAAGTCCTTGAGAAGGCATCTTCTTTCATTTTCATTTCCTCCAACAAGCAAGGGATGATGTGATCAAATAAATAAAGAGTAGAAAAAAGAATTAGGTAGGGATCTGGGGATAGGGGCTGCACCTTCGGTTCACTTTGTCAGATTTCCGCATTCTATCGATGAAGGATCTCGTATTCTTTTTCTATCATGCTTGGGTAGTGAGATCTGTAGTTATCCGTAATTAAGAAATACTAGTATGTTTCAAAGCGTTATAAAAAGAAAACTTGTAGTAAGGAGGGTGCGACAGAGAACCAAATACATTCATGCACATCCAAATCGTGCAACAAGAATCAGAGCCTTACATCCCAGCTGATAAATTAGGATGGCGCAAATAGTTCAAATCCACAATTGGATCTTGCCTGCTAATCTAAAAGGCTAGGACCCGCAAAGAGTAACATCTTAATCCCACATATAGCAGTTGTACTCTTCTGAACCAAGATTAAATGGTACAGTGGTGTGGTGGGCCGCGAGAGCCCAGATTGAACACCACCCCACAAGTGGTATGAACAAATGCTAGAGTTCTGTCATGAATCATGATGAATGTAGTGAGAGTCAACTATCTAGAAATGAAGCAAGGAAAGAAAACGACCTTCGACTATGCCGTATTTCCTCTCGTTCAGCAGTTGTGCTCTTCGGATCATAACAGCCAAGAAGAAATTCCCAAACTTCTCCTCTAATTGATGGATGGACCCCCTAATTTTTGCCACCAATATCACGATGATAAGTGTCAAAACTCAAATTGCAGTACTCATTTGTCCGACAAATGAAGAAACAGTAAATAGCAGATTGCACTACATATTTTCAATGAAAGTTAAGCTATTCATTATCATGCCTTCAATGATGATTTGGATTTTTAAAGGACTGAATGGAAAGTTTAAGTTTACCGCTGCCAACCTCAATCGGTTTGGCACTTAATTACACATTGTACATATAGCATACATAGGTTCTACTAAGAAATGGTAAAATTTGCAACTGCAAAGCAAATGATAGGTTTCAGACTCTTGTGTTATGCCCACAAATCTCTTTGAGGTAAAATTATTATGCCAAACTATAACTCTGACTGTCACAAGGTACAGAAAAGATGGCATGCAACCGATTTAGGTTACTTGAGTAGTAATACACGTCAACTGATTCCAGATTCGGACAAACACTTTACCCTATCAAGCATACTGCTTTTCATATACTTCCACATGCCATGAACATGAAACTTACCCCACGGTGAATTCGACTAAGAGTCCTGCCTATGTCGAGATAACCTTCTAGACTAAAGGCAGCCTTCCATTTTCGTACACTTAAGGTTTTTCCAGCCTGAGAAAGATTGAAAGCCAGGGAAGGCATTAGAAACCCTACCATAAAAGCTGCAGCTAAAATCATAGACAATTATTAGAAATGCTGATTCTAAAATCATGAACAATGAATTTGCATCTAATAAGATATCATAGCCTATGTTTTGACAGAAGAACTAAATCCAGGAGCGAAGGGTGATTTACTATCTCAAATTAATTGAATTCTTCCACCAGCTGGGGTTTTACTTAACATTGTTAAGTATGTTGTCAAGATTGTCTTCTAGGGGACACTCCAGCGGATTAAACATCAGAACTGAAACAAAACCAACGAGAAAACACCTAAAGATGTCAACAGATGAAACTGGAAAACCACTTTTAGCTCTTATACATTCCCTCCTCGTCAACTTAGTTATACAAGTTGAATTGTGCAGAAATTTCCACACAGAACCTGGGATAGCCAGCATTCAAGAAATGTTTTGGTAACTCTGAATTTTACTTAATTTCCAAAACAAGCTCTAAACTTTTCCAGCATTCCATGCATGAACACAATAATGGTGTTTGCTACTTTTCTGAAGCGTTTTCCTGCCGTATAACCAGAAAAGGCATACCCATCTGAACATCCTCTCCTTCCCGTCCAAGGCTATATATCTAAAACCACACTCCCCAACTTGGAATTTAACAAAAACAACATCCAAATTGACATTTGTGCGTGCTAGTCATTCACAAATGTAGCAAAAATCAGTTCCAACTTCTAAGCATAAGACTACACCCACTCTTGGACAATATCAAAAGCACCGTAAAAGCCAATTGTAAATAAAATATTGTGTGCTCATTTCCGAATGTATTGACCAAAAGTAAGCAATAATCACATCATCAAATGGTTTTCATCAAATTCAGAAAATTGTAAGTAAACTTGGCAATAATGTGTGCTCATTGTATAATGTATCGACCAAAAACAGTCAGCACTCATCACTAACCACTTGATCAAATGGTTTTCTTCAAATTCAACAAATGGGTGTGCGAGAAAATGCAGTGGGCATTTTTGCAGAATAGACAAACCTTGATTTTGAATTTTGTTTTCGGAACATCGGTGCATTCGGGCCGAACTTGATAGAAAGAATCAGCAGGAATTCCAGGATCCCTCCACATTTCAAATTTATCAGATAAAAAACACTTCCACCAAACACCCAAAACAAATCAAAATCAAAACCTCCCTGTATCCGTCAAAGATAACCTTAAACAACACACACCGCGAGCTGAATCCTCCGAGTAAAGATAAAATGAAACCCAGATCAGATTTTACACAAGAAGTAAAATTAAAGGGGCCCAGATCAGGCGCTGCCAATAAAACAGGAAAAAGAATTGTTTTTTCCTTTTCTTTTCTGTTCTAATGGTGCTGTTGTTTTGTGGGTGTCAAGTGGTGGTGGGAGGAGGAGGATGTGAAGGTATCTTCCTGAATGGGTCTTTTCTCACCACACCACACCACGCCAAACGACGACCGTTTAATACGATGAATTCAACAATGTGGTCCGCTATTTCCTTGTGCCTTTTTCTCTCGAAATTTGTAGCTTGGACGAACTTCATTGAGTTTTGGTAATGGGTCGGGAAGATGGGAGATTTTAGCCGGGAATGAAGGTGAGTGGCTACAAAGTCCGTTGATTCCACGCCTTCCTCATTCTCTCTCTTCCCTTCTCAAAATAGGAGAGAGAGAGAGAGAGAGAGAGAGAGGACTTCATGGATTCTACCCTCAGGTTCGTGGAAGACGTGGCATGGAGTCATGCGTGGGCCCAGCATTTTACAAAAAATACTAGTGAAAACTCCAAAAAAAAAAAAAAAAAAAAAAAGGCCGGTTCACACCAAGATTTCCGCCACGACCGGCGACCACCACAACCGGGAGCGCCTTCCTCTTTACCTCCGGTGACCGCCATCACCACCGTTGAGAGTCTTCTGGGCAAGGTCTCTTTCATCAGTTAGTTTCCTCCATAGCCACATTCATACGGAGGAACACAACACTACACCAGGCACAAAATTTCCCCCAATGGGATCGAATCTTTTGAACCTGTAACCTATGTGGTAACAGAATATATACAATCACACAACACTTGGATGGTTGGATCTTCCATTTACTAGGTTGTGCTCAATGGGATATTACAGTCTGCAGGGGCCCTCTTCCCACAAAGGTCTTAGAGAACCAACGTCCATACTAGCCTCAGCCGCTAGGAGGACTCATCCGCCAGGCGAAGACCCTAGGTAAGGTTCGTCATAGCTCTTGGCTAGGCAAGAGCGCTCGGACGGAGCGCTAGGAGAAGTGCGCTCGGATGGAGCGCTAGGCAAAAAGGCCTGTCCTTGATGGACTCCTCCCCCTCGAGAAGGAGCGCCCGGATGGAGGTCCGTATAGGCCTCGGACACCTTTGGGGGCCTCGGATGGACTCCTCCCCCTCGGGAAGCTGTGCCCGGATGGAGGTCCGTATAGGCCTCGGACACCTTGGGGGCCTCGGATGGACTCCTCCCCCTCGGGAAGCTGTGCCCGGATGGAGGTCCGTATAGGCCTCGGACACCTTGGGGGCCTCGGATGGACTCCTCCCCCTCGGTAAGCTGTGCCCGGATGGAGGTCCGTATAGGCCTCGGCCACCTTTTGGGGACCTCGGATGGACTCCTCCCCCTCGGGAGCCTGCACCAGGAAGACCATATGCCCTCGGGGAGCTGTTCCCGAGCGCCGTCCGGACCGAGTCGATTGACCTCGGTACCGGGGGGCGCATCAGATGTCAAGGGCTAGTTCGAGGCACCTCTGACAGTCTGAGTGGCTCATTAATGGGCTCAACCACCCTGCAAGCAGTGCATCATAGCCTATGTTTTGACAGAAGAACTAAATCAAGGAGCGAAGGGTGATTTACTATCTCAAATTAATTGAATTCTTCCACCAGCTGGGGTTTTACTTAACATTGTTAAGTATGTTGTCAAGATTGTCTTCTAAGGGACACTCCAGCGGATTAAACATCAGAACCGAAACAAAACCAACGAGAAAAAACCTAAAGATGTCAACAGATGAAATTGGAAAACCACTTTTAGCTCTTATACATTCCCTCCTCGTCAACTTAGTTATACAAGTTGAATTGTGCAGAAATTTCCACACAGAACCTGGGATAGCCAGCATTCAAGAAATGTTTTGGTAACTCTGAATTTTACTTAATTTCCAAAACAAGCTCTAAACTTTTCCAGCATTCCATGCATGAACACAATAATGGTGTTTGCTACTTTTCTGAAGCGTTTTCCTGCCGTATAACCAGAAAAGGCATACCCATCTGAACATCCTCTCCTTCCCGTCCAAGGCTATATATCTAAAACCACACTCCCCAACTTGGAATTTAACAAAAACAACATCCAAATTGACATTTGTGCGTGCTAGTCATTCACAAATGTAGCAAAAATCAGTTCCAACTTCTAAGCATAAGACTACACCCACTCTTGGACAATATCAAAAGCACCGTAAAAGCCAATTGTAAATAAAATATTGTGTGCTCATTTCCGAATGTATTGACCAAAAGTAAGCAATAATCACATCATCAAATGGTTTTCATCAAATTCAGAAAATTGTAAGTAAACTTGGCAATAATGTGTGCTCATTGTATAATGTATCGACCAAAAACAGTCAGCACTCATCACTAACCACTTGATCAAATGGTTTTCTTCAAATTCAACAAATGGGTGTGCGAGAAAATGCAGTGGGCATTTTTGCAGAATAGACAAACCTTGATTTTGAATTTTGTTTTCGGAACATCGGTGCATTCGGGCCGAACTTGATAGAAAGAATCAGCAGGAATTCCAGGATCCCTCCACATTTCAAATTTATCAGATAAAAAACACTTCCACCAAACACCCAAAACAAATCAAAATCAAAACCTCCCTGTATCCGTCAAAGATAACCTTAAACAACACACACCGCGAGCTGAATCCTCCGAGTAAAGATAAAATGAAACCCAGATCAGATTTTACACAAGAAGTAAAATTAAAGGGGCCCAGATCAGGCGCTGCCAATAAAACAGGAAAAAGAATTGTTTTTTCCTTTTCTTTTCTGTTCTAATGGTGCTGTTGTTTTGTGGGTGTCAAGTGGTGGTGGGAGGAGGAGGATGTGAAGGTATCTTCCTGAATGGGTCTTTTCTCACCACACCACACCACGCCAAACGACGACCGTTTAATACGATGAATTCAACAATGTGGTCCGCTATTTCCTTGTGCCTTTTTCTCTCGAAATTTGTAGCTTGGACGAACTTCATTGAGTTTTGGTAATGGGTCGGGAAGATGGGAGATTTTAGCCGGGAATGAAGGTGAGTGGCTACAAAGTCCGTTGATTCCACGCCTTCCTCATTCTCTCTCTTCCCTTCTCAAAATAGGAGAGAGAGAGAGAGAGAGAGAGAGAGGACTTCATGGATTCTACCCTCAGGTTCGTGGAAGACGTGGCATGGAGTCATGCGTGGGCCCAGCATTTTACAAAAAATACTAGTGAAAACTCCAAAAAAAAAAAAAAAAAAAAAAAGGCCGGTTCACACCAAGATTTCCGCCACGACCGGCGACCACCACAACCGGGAGCGCCTTCCTCTTTACCTCCGGTGACCGCCATCACCACCGTTGAGAGTCTTCTGGGCAAGGTCTCTTTCATCAGTTAGTTTCCTCCATAGCCACATTCATACGGAGGAACACAACACTACACCAGGCACAAAATTTCCCCCAATGGGATCGAATCTTTTGAACCTGTAACCTATGTGGTAACAGAATATATACAATCACACAACACTTGGATGGTTGGATCTTCCATTTACTAGGTTGTGCTCAATGGGATATTACAGTCTGTAGGGGCCCTCTTCCCACAAAGGTCTTAGAGAACCAACGTCCATACTAGCCTCAGCCGCTAGGAGGACTCATCCGCCAGGCGAAGACCCTAGGTAAGGTTCGTCATAGCTCTTGGCTAGGCAAGAGCGCTCGGACGGAGCGCTAGGAGAAGTGCGCTCGGATGGAGCGCTAGGCAAAAAGGCCTGTCCTTGATGGACTCCTCCCCCTCGAGAAGGAGCGCCCGGATGGAGGTCCGTATAGGCCTCGGACACCTTTGGGGGCCTCGGATGGACTCCTCCCCCTCGGGAAGCTGTGCCCGGATGGAGGTCCGTATAGGCCTCGGACACCTTGGGGGCCTCGGATGGACTCCTCCCCCTCGGGAAGCTGTGCCCGGATGGAGGTCCGTATAGGCCTCGGACACCTTGGGGGCCTCGGATGGACTCCTCCCCCTCGGTAAGCTGTGCCCGGATGGAGGTCCGTATAGGCCTCGGCCACCTTTTGGGGACCTCGGATGGACTCCTCCCCCTCGGGAGCCTGCACCAGGAAGACCATATGCCCTCGGGGAGCTGTTCCCGAGCGCCGTCCGGACCGAGTCGATTGACCTCGGTACCGGGGGGCGCATCAGATGTCAAGGGCTAGTTCGAGGCACCTCTGACAGTCTGAGTGGCTCATTAATGGGCTCAACCACCCTGCAAGCAGTGCATCATAGCCTATGTTTTGACAGAAGAACTAAATCAAGGAGCGAAGGGTGATTTACTATCTCAAATTAATTGAATTCTTCCACCAGCTGGGGTTTTACTTAACATTGTTAAGTATGTTGTCAAGATTGTCTTCTAAGGGACACTCCAGCGGATTAAACATCAGAACCGAAACAAAACCAACGAGAAAAAACCTAAAGATGTCAACAGATGAAATTGGAAAACCACTTTTAGCTCTTATACATTCCCTCCTCGTCAACTTAGTTATACAAGTTGAATTGTGCAGAAATTTCCACACAGAACCTGGGATAGCCAGCATTCAAGAAATGTTTTGGTAACTCTGAATTTTACTTAATTTCCAAAACAAGCTCTAAACTTTTCCAGCATTCCATGCATGAACACAATAATGGTGTTTGCTACTTTTCTGAAGCGTTTTCCTGCCGTATAACCAGAAAAGGCATACCCATCTGAACATCCTCTCCTTCCCGTCCAAGGCTATATATCTAAAACCACACTCCCCAACTTGGAATTTAACAAAAACAACATCCAAATTGACATTTGTGCGTGCTAGTCATTCACAAATGTAGCAAAAATCAGTTCCAACTTCTAAGCATAAGACTACACCCACTCTTGGACAATATCAAAAGCACCGTAAAAGCCAATTGTAAATAAAATATTGTGTGCTCATTTCCGAATGTATTGACCAAAAGTAAGCAATAATCACATCATCAAATGGTTTTCATCAAATTCAGAAAATTGTAAGTAAACTTGGCAATAATGTGTGCTCATTGTATAATGTATCGACCAAAAACAGTCAGCACTCATCACTAACCACTTGATCAAATGGTTTTCTTCAAATTCAACAAATGGGTGTGCGAGAAAATGCAGTGGGCATTTTTGCAGAATAGACAAACCTTGATTTTGAATTTTGTTTTCGGAACATCGGTGCATTCGGGCCGAACTTGATAGAAAGAATCAGCAGGAATTCCAGGATCCCTCCACATTTCAAATTTATCAGATAAAAAACACTTCCACCAAACACCCAAAACAAATCAAAATCAAAACCTCCCTGTATCCGTCAAAGATAACCTTAAACAACACACACCGCGAGCTGAATCCTCCGAGTAAAGATAAAATGAAACCCAGATCAGATTTTACACAAGAAGTAAAATTAAAGGGGCCCAGATCAGGCGCTGCCAATAAAACAGGAAAAAGAATTGTTTTTTCCTTTTCTTTTCTGTTCTAATGGTGCTGTTGTTTTGTGGGTGTCAAGTGGTGGTGGGAGGAGGAGGATGTGAAGGTATCTTCCTGAATGGGTCTTTTCTCACCACACCACACCACGCCAAACGACGACCGTTTAATACGATGAATTCAACAATGTGGTCCGCTATTTCCTTGTGCCTTTTTCTCTCGAAATTTGTAGCTTGGACGAACTTCATTGAGTTTTGGTAATGGGTCGGGAAGATGGGAGATTTTAGCCGGGAATGAAGGTGAGTGGCTACAAAGTCCGTTGATTCCACGCCTTCCTCATTCTCTCTCTTCCCTTCTCAAAATAGGAGAGAGAGAGAGAGAGAGAGAGAGAGGACTTCATGGATTCTACCCTCAGGTTCGTGGAAGACGTGGCATGGAGTCATGCGTGGGCCCAGCATTTTACAAAAAATACTAGTGAAAACTCCAAAAAAAAAAAAAAAAAAAAAAGGCCGGTTCACACCAAGATTTCCGCCACGACCGGCGACCACCACAACCGGGAGCGCCTTCCTCTTTACCTCCGGTGACCGCCATCACCACCGTTGAGAGTCTTCTGGGCAAGGTCTCTTTCATCAGTTAGTTTCCTCCATAGCCACATTCATACGGAGGAACACAACACTACACCAGGCACAAAATTTCCCCCAATGGGATCGAATCTTTTGAACCTGTAACCTATGTGGTAACAGAATATATACAATCACACAACACTTGGATGGTTGGATCTTCCATTTACTAGGTTGTGCTCAATGGGATATTACAGTCTGTAGGGGCCCTCTTCCCACAAAGGTCTTAGAGAACCAACGTCCATACTAGCCTCAGCCGCTAGGAGGACTCATCCGCCAGGCGAAGACCCTAGGTAAGGTTCGTCATAGCTCTTGGCTAGGCAAGAGCGCTCGGACGGAGCGCTAGGAGAAGTGCGCTCGGATGGAGCGCTAGGCAAAAAGGCCTGTCCTTGATGGACTCCTCCCCCTCGAGAAGGAGCGCCCGGATGGAGGTCCGTATAGGCCTCGGACACCTTTGGGGGCCTCGGATGGACTCCTCCCCCTCGGGAAGCTGTGCCCGGATGGAGGTCCGTATAGGCCTCGGACACCTTGGGGGCCTCGGATGGACTCCTCCCCCTCGGGAAGCTGTGCCCGGATGGAGGTCCGTATAGGCCTCGGACACCTTGGGGGCCTCGGATGGACTCCTCCCCCTCGGTAAGCTGTGCCCGGATGGAGGTCCGTATAGGCCTCGGCCACCTTTTGGGGACCTCGGATGGACTCCTCCCCCTCGGGAGCCTGCACCAGGAAGACCATATGCCCTCGGGGAGCTGTTCCCGAGCGCCGTCCGGACCGAGTCGATTGACCTCGGTACCGGGGGGCGCATCAGATGTCAAGGGCTAGTTCGAGGCACCTCTGACAGTCTGAGTGGCTCATTAATGGGCTCAACCACCCTGCAAGCAGTGCATCATAGCCTATGTTTTGACAGAAGAACTAAATCAAGGAGCGAAGGGTGATTTACTATCTCAAATTAATTGAATTCTTCCACCAGCTGGGGTTTTACTTAACATTGTTAAGTATGTTGTCAAGATTGTCTTCTAAGGGACACTCCAGCGGATTAAACATCAGAACCGAAACAAAACCAACGAGAAAAAACCTAAAGATGTCAACAGATGAAATTGGAAAACCACTTTTAGCTCTTATACATTCCCTCCTCGTCAACTTAGTTATACAAGTTGAATTGTGCAGAAATTTCCACACAGAACCTGGGATAGCCAGCATTCAAGAAATGTTTTGGTAACTCTGAATTTTACTTAATTTCCAAAACAAGCTCTAAACTTTTCCAGCATTCCATGCATGAACACAATAATGGTGTTTGCTACTTTTCTGAAGCGTTTTCCTGCCGTATAACCAGAAAAGGCATACCCATCTGAACATCCTCTCCTTCCCGTCCAAGGCTATATATCTAAAACCACACTCCCCAACTTGGAATTTAACAAAAACAACATCCAAATTGACATTTGTGCGTGCTAGTCATTCACAAATGTAGCAAAAATCAGTTCCAACTTCTAAGCATAAGACTACACCCACTCTTGGACAATATCAAAAGCACCGTAAAAGCCAATTGTAAATAAAATATTGTGTGCTCATTTCCGAATGTATTGACCAAAAGTAAGCAATAATCACATCATCAAATGGTTTTCATCAAATTCAGAAAATTGTAAGTAAACTTGGCAATAATGTGTGCTCATTGTATAATGTATCGACCAAAAACAGTCAGCACTCATCACTAACCACTTGATCAAATGGTTTTCTTCAAATTCAACAAATGGGTGTGCGAGAAAATGCAGTGGGCATTTTTGCAGAATAGACAAACCTTGATTTTGAATTTTGTTTTCGGAACATCGGTGCATTCGGGCCGAACTTGATAGAAAGAATCAGCAGGAATTCCAGGATCCCTCCACATTTCAAATTTATCAGATAAAAAACACTTCCACCAAACACCCAAAACAAATCAAAATCAAAACCTCCCTGTATCCGTCAAAGATAACCTTAAACAACACACACCGCGAGCTGAATCCTCCGAGTAAAGATAAAATGAAACCCAGATCAGATTTTACACAAGAAGTAAAATTAAAGGGGCCCAGATCAGGCGCTGCCAATAAAACAGGAAAAAGAATTGTTTTTTCCTTTTCTTTTCTGTTCTAATGGTGCTGTTGTTTTGTGGGTGTCAAGTGGTGGTGGGAGGAGGAGGATGTGAAGGTATCTTCCTGAATGGGTCTTTTCTCACCACACCACACCACGCCAAACGACGACCGTTTAATACGATGAATTCAACAATGTGGTCCGCTATTTCCTTGTGCCTTTTTCTCTCGAAATTTGTAGCTTGGACGAACTTCATTGAGTTTTGGTAATGGGTCGGGAAGATGGGAGATTTTAGCCGGGAATGAAGGTGAGTGGCTACAAAGTCCGTTGATTCCACGCCTTCCTCATTCTCTCTCTTCCCTTCTCAAAATAGGAGAGAGAGAGAGAGAGAGAGAGAGAGGACTTCATGGATTCTACCCTCAGGTTCGTGGAAGACGTGGCATGGAGTCATGCGTGGGCCCAGCATTTTACAAAAAATACTAGTGAAAACTCCAAAAAAAAAAAAAAAAAAAAAAAGGCCGGTTCACACCAAGATTTCCGCCACGACCGGCGACCACCACAACCGGGAGCGCCTTCCTCTTTACCTCCGGTGACCGCCATCACCACCGTTGAGAGTCTTCTGGGCAAGGTCTCTTTCATCAGTTAGTTTCCTCCATAGCCACATTCATACGGAGGAACACAACACTACACCAGGCACAAAATTTCCCCCAATGGGATCGAATCTTTTGAACCTGTAACCTATGTGGTAACAGAATATATACAATCACACAACACTTGGATGGTTGGATCTTCCATTTACTAGGTTGTGCTCAATGGGATATTACAGTCTGTAGGGGCCCTCTTCCCACAAAGGTCTTAGAGAACCAACGTCCATACTAGCCTCAGCCGCTAGGAGGACTCATCCGCCAGGCGAAGACCCTAGGTAAGGTTCGTCATAGCTCTTGGCTAGGCAAGAGCGCTCGGACGGAGCGCTAGGAGAAGTGCGCTCGGATGGAGCGCTAGGCAAAAAGGCCTGTCCTTGATGGACTCCTCCCCCTCGAGAAGGAGCGCCCGGATGGAGGTCCGTATAGGCCTCGGACACCTTTGGGGGCCTCGGATGGACTCCTCCCCCTCGGGAAGCTGTGCCCGGATGGAGGTCCGTATAGGCCTCGGACACCTTGGGGGCCTCGGATGGACTCCTCCCCCTCGGGAAGCTGTGCCCGGATGGAGGTCCGTATAGGCCTCGGACACCTTGGGGGCCTCGGATGGACTCCTCCCCCTCGGTAAGCTGTGCCCGGATGGAGGTCCGTATAGGCCTCGGCCACCTTTTGGGGACCTCGGATGGACTCCTCCCCCTCGGGAGCCTGCACCAGGAAGACCATATGCCCTCGGGGAGCTGTTCCCGAGCGCCGTCCGGACCGAGTCGATTGACCTCGGTACCGGGGGGCGCATCAGATGTCAAGGGCTAGTTCGAGGCACCTCTGACAGTCTGAGTGGCTCATTAATGGGCTCAACCACCCTGCAAGCAGTGCATCATAGCCTATGTTTTGACAGAAGAACTAAATCAAGGAGCGAAGGGTGATTTACTATCTCAAATTAATTGAATTCTTCCACCAGCTGGGGTTTTACTTAACATTGTTAAGTATGTTGTCAAGATTGTCTTCTAAGGGACACTCCAGCGGATTAAACATCAGAACCGAAACAAAACCAACGAGAAAAAACCTAAAGATGTCAACAGATGAAATTGGAAAACCACTTTTAGCTCTTATACATTCCCTCCTCGTCAACTTAGTTATACAAGTTGAATTGTGCAGAAATTTCCACACAGAACCTGGGATAGCCAGCATTCAAGAAATGTTTTGGTAACTCTGAATTTTACTTAATTTCCAAAACAAGCTCTAAACTTTTCCAGCATTCCATGCATGAACACAATAATGGTGTTTGCTACTTTTCTGAAGCGTTTTCCTGCCGTATAACCAGAAAAGGCATACCCATCTGAACATCCTCTCCTTCCCGTCCAAGGCTATATATCTAAAACCACACTCCCCAACTTGGAATTTAACAAAAACAACATCCAAATTGACATTTGTGCGTGCTAGTCATTCACAAATGTAGCAAAAATCAGTTCCAACTTCTAAGCATAAGACTACACCCACTCTTGGACAATATCAAAAGCACCGTAAAAGCCAATTGTAAATAAAATATTGTGTGCTCATTTCCGAATGTATTGACCAAAAGTAAGCAATAATCACATCATCAAATGGTTTTCATCAAATTCAGAAAATTGTAAGTAAACTTGGCAATAATGTGTGCTCATTGTATAATGTATCGACCAAAAACAGTCAGCACTCATCACTAACCACTTGATCAAATGGTTTTCTTCAAATTCAACAAATGGGTGTGCGAGAAAATGCAGTGGGCATTTTTGCAGAATAGACAAACCTTGATTTTGAATTTTGTTTTCGGAACATCGGTGCATTCGGGCCGAACTTGATAGAAAGAATCAGCAGGAATTCCAGGGTCCCTCCACATTTCAAAATTATCAGATGAAAAACACTTCCACCAAACACCCAAAACAAATCAAAATCAAAACCTCCCTGTATCCGTCAAAGATAACCTTAAACAACACACACCGCGAGCTGAATCCTCCGAGTAAAGATAAAATGAAACCCAGATCAGATTTTACACAAGAAGTAAAATTAAAGGGGCCCAGATCAGGCGCTGCCAATAAAACAGGAAAAAGAATTGTTTTTTCCTTTTCTTTTCTGTTCTAATGGTGATGTTGTTTTGTGGGTGTCAAGTGGTGGTGGGAGGAGGAGGATGTGAAGGTATCCTCCTGAATGGGTCTTTTCTCACCACACCACTCCACGCCAAACGACGACCGTTTAATACGATGAATTCAACAATGTGGTCCGCTATTTCCTTGTGCCTTTTTCTCTCGAAATTTGTAGCTTGGACGAACTTCATTGAGTTTTGGTAATGGGTCGGGAAGATGGGAGATTTTAGCCGGGAATGAAGGTGAGTGGCTACAAAGTCCGTTGATTCCACACCTTCCTCGCTCTCTCTCTTCCCTTCTCAAAATAGGAGAGAGAGAGAGAGAGAGAGAGAGGACTTCATGGATTCTACCCTCAGGTTCGTGGAAGACGTGGCATGGAGTCATGCGTGGGCCCAGCATTTTACAAAAAATACTAGTGAAAACTCCCAAAAAAAAAAAAAAAAAAAGGCCGGTTCACACCAAGATTCCCGCCACGACCGGCGACCACCACAACCGGCAGCGCCTTCCTCTTTACCTCCGGTGACCGCCATCACCACCGTTGAGAGTCTTTTGGGCAAGGTCTCTTTCATCAGTTAGTTTCCTCCATAGCCACATTCATACGGAGGAACACAACACTACACCAGGCACAAAATTTCCCCCAATGGGATCGAATCTTTTGAAACTGTAACCTGTGTGGTAACAGAATATATACAATCACACAACACTTGGATGGTTGGATCTTCCATTTACTAGGTTGTGCTCAATGGGATATTACAGTCTGTAGGGGCCCTCTTCCCACAAAGGTCTTAGAGAACCAACGTCCATACTAGCCTCAGCCGCTAGGAGGACTCATCTGCCAGGCGAAGACCCTAGGTAAGGTTCGTCATAGCGCTCGGCCACCTTTTGGGGGCCTCGGATGGACTCCTCCCCCTCGGGAGCCTGCACCAGGATTTCGGGGGGCTGTTCCCGAGTGCCGTCCAGACCGAGTCGATTGACCTCGGTACCGGGGGGCGCATCAGATGTCAAGGGCTAGTTCGAGGCACCTCTGACAGTCTGAGTGGCTCATTAATGGGCTCAACCACCCTGCAAGTAGTGCATTTATGGTGACAACCACCTACCCTGCAGGCTACGC
Organism: Vaccinium vitis-idaea; assembly: GCA_963854785.1. Classification (NCBI taxonomy): domain Eukaryota; kingdom Viridiplantae; phylum Streptophyta; class Magnoliopsida; order Ericales; family Ericaceae; genus Vaccinium; species Vaccinium vitis-idaea. Next base: position 40,554,130 of record OY978218.1, read on the forward strand.
CTGCAGGGGTACTTGATGGACGGGAATGTCAACGTGACAGGTGACTCCTCTGGGAGAACAGCAGCCGGGGCGCCCCTTGAGGGACAGACGTCAATCCATGCATTTAATGTGATGGTAAGGACAGAGCGCATGAGGTCCCCGAGGAGCGTGGGGGACACGCTCCTCCCTGCCTGTAAATAAGGCCCTCACCTACTTCACTCAGGGCGGTGGCGGGACACTCTTTACTCACTTTCTCTCTCTAAGTTCTCTACTATATTTCTCCCTCAGTCGCTGACTTTACCATCGGAGTGCCTTCCCGAACCACCACCGTCCGGGCTAGGCACTAACGTGGTTGTTCCTTGTGCAGGCTTCCTTCTCAGGCGTGCCCCCAGGGACCCCGGCTTCCTTCTCAAGCGTGCCCTCAGGGCTCCCGCCTCCTACTCAGGTGTGCCCCCAGGGCTCCGGCCTCCTTCACAGGCATGCCCCTGGGGCTCCGGCCTCCTTCACAGGCGTGCCCCTGGGGCTCCCGTTTCCTACTCAGGCGTGCCCCAAGGCTCCCGCCTCCTTCTCAGGCGTGCCCCCAGGGATCCCGCCTCCATCTCATGCATGCCCCTGGGACCCCCGCCTCCTTCTCAGGCGTGCCCTTGGGGCTCCGCCTCCTTCTCAGACGTGCCCCCAGGGACCCCGGCCTCCTTCTCAAGCGTGCCCCCAGGGCTCCAGCCCCTAGGACCCCCGCCTCCTTCTTAGGCGTGCCCTTAGGGCTCCCGCCTCCTTCACAGGCGTGCCCCCAGGGCTCCCGCCTCCTTCACAGGCGTGCCCCTGGGACCCCGGCCTCCTTCTCAGGCGTGCCCCCAAGGCTCCCGCCTCCTTCTCAGGCGTGCCCCCAGGGCTCCCGCCTCCATCTCAGGCGTGCCCCTGGGACCCCCGCCTCCTTCACAGGCGTGCCCTTGGGGCTCCCGCCTCCTTCACAGGCGTGCCCCCAGGGCTCCGGCCTCCTTCTCAAGTGTGCCCCCAGGGACCCCGGCCTCCTTCTCAGGCGTGCCTCCAGGGCTCCCGGGCTCCCGCCTCCATCTCCGGCGTGCCCCTAGGACTCCCGTCTCCCTCTCAGGCGTGCCCCTAGGGCTCCCGCCTCCTTTTCAGGCGTGCCCCCAGGGCCCCAGCCTCCTTCACAGGTGTGCCCCTGGGACCCTAGCCTCCTTCTCAGGAGTGCTCCCAGGGCTCCGGTCGACATGCTCCTGAGACTCAAGCCTTCTCCTCCGACATGCTCCTGGACCTCCGGTGAGGTTCAGCCAGTCCTCCCTCTCCGTATAGAACCAAACAGCCAAAGAGTTCACCCCAGAGTCGAGACCCCCACACAGTCATAACTCAATAAATACAGTCATACAACAGTGATAACTCAATAGATATATAAAATTCTCATCAAACTTGCTTCATATAAAATGTTCATTAAACTTGCTTCATCAAAAGTGCATTATTTTTCTGTTGAAATTGCATGACGATATTACTAAGGCAAAGCTAAGTTTTTGCCTCTTCCCATTGAAGTGTTCATGTACAACATAACCCAAAAAATAAAAGCAAAAGACAACACTTCTCACTTGGATTTTTCCACATTTTTCCATAACTCTTGTCTAGCATGCATCATTTGATTACTCACTTTCAATTGTTCAATTTCCTGATCCTATGACCCATCTCCCGCCTTTACGTTGGGGCACTAAGCGGTCATCACAATCGAGATAAGCTGATGATGCAACTATTCCAGCATAGTCTTACTGGACCTACCGCACAACGGTTCGCTCGGTTAGATATTCGCCGCTTACGCTGGACAGACTGCTCTTGATGCCAATGTCACAAGAACAGGGAGAATCGTTCTGTACATTTGCATTACACTGGAAGAACATAGCCTCTCAGGTTGAACCTGCTCTCCTTGATATTCGTCGCTTACGCTGGACAGACTCTTCTTGATGCCAATGTCACAAGAACAGGGAGAATCGTTCTGTAGATATGCATTACACTGGAAGAACATAACCTCTCAGGTTGAACTTGCTCTCCTTGATCACGAGTTTATTACTTTGTGCAAACTCTGAAAGATAGTTACTTTGAGAGACTTTATACCTCTATTGGACGATCATTTCACGAAGTCATTCAACAAGGAGAGATGATCGAGGATGGAATTCATACAGGGAAAATTATTGACCTGTATGCCAAAACAGGAGAGACATCATCTTCTTCCCAGTCAAAGAAGGTCCCACCAAAGAATGCCAAAGAAAGTGATGTGGCCTTGATTTTACAAGTAGACAATTCCACAAAACTGCAATATTAAACCTCAAAACGCCTACCTGCAAAATTACCAACAACCTTACCAACAGCCTTTCCAACCCATAGCCATGCCTTGGACAAAGGTTTTTAATCGCTTGGTAGCCTCTGGCCACATTAGCCCAATGCCAGCTCGACCACCCCCAAAGATACTTTCAACAACCTAGAAACTCGATGCCAACTGTGCTTTTCATTCCTGCCAACCAGGGCATGATACTGAATCTTGTTGGACACTACGCAACAAGATTTGAGGTTTGATATTGCGGTTGTTGGTAATTTTGCTGTTAGGAGTTTTGAGATCTGATATTGCGGTTTATGGAATTGTCTACTGGTAAAATCAAGGCCACATCACTTTCTTTGGCTTTCTTTGATACTGGGACCTTCTTTGACTTGGAAGAAGATGATGTCTCTCCTATTTTGGCAAACAGGTCAATAATTTTTCCTGTACGAATTCCATCCTCGACGACCATCTCTCCTTGTTGAATGACTTCATGAAATGATCGTCCAATAGAAGTGCAAAGCCTCTCAAAGTAACTATCTTTCAGAGTTTGCACAAAGTAATGTACACACGCGTGATCAAGGAGAGCAGGTTCAACTTGAGAGGCTATATTCTTCCAGCGTAATGCATGTGTCCAAAGTTGAATTGTGTTACTAGAGGGTGTTAGGTACTGGATGCCTCTAACCCGGTGGACTATTGGGGTGTTGAAGACCCGGAGTTGGGCTGTGCTCGGGTCAACAACTGTTGGACCACAGCTTGGAGATCCTAAAAAAAAAAAAAAAAGGACTATTGAATGCCAGAGGAAATCTTTGGAGGATGGTAGAAAGGTCTGATCTTCTTTGTGGTACCTAGAGAAGTTTGTTTTGGTTTGTCGTCATGAGACAGAGAGAGATGGGTGTTTTCTAAGCATGGAGAGGAGGGATTTTTATGGAGAGTGAAAGAGTTTACTTCACGGCTTTCTGGCTTTGGGGTGGGAGAGAGAGAGAGAATTGCAAATGCTCATTTCACAAAGAGAGAGTTTCTTCTTCTTCTTCTTTTTCCAATACAGACCGTGTTGTGCCCAAACAAAGGATCAAACCAAAACCACGAAATCAAAATTGAAGAGGAAAACTCCGATTTTATTCAAACCATGAAAAACCTCTCCCAGGTTAAGGGGTTGTTCTTCAATGGATTTTATCAAGATTTCATAAAATCAAGCCCTTGATTTTATCCATTGGTAAAGAGATTTGATAAAATCTAAGATTTACAGTGACTTACACTCACTCACTCAACAATCTCACTCACACTGAGATTACAAACAAAGTTTCACAGAGAAACTCAAAGCTAGCTACACCGATGCAATACAAACGAAAGGCTTGATTCTTATAGCTAGCCTTGAACACACAGACAAAACAATAAACGTGAGTATGGGAACCCATCCAGAGGTACCTAACTCAGTTAGCTGAAGAAGATGGAGAGAAATATGTAAGCTCCATAGGCCGAGCTCCTTTTTCGGTTGGCAATTCCATGACACAATATCGAGTTGTACTTTTTATTTTTTATTCTAGATGCGTCTGTTTAGGATGTGGAAGGAATCATGTTGTATTTGTACTAGTGCTCGAGCAAAATTTTCTCTCATATCAAGCACTTTGGCTGTTGGCAAAGTCTACCATTGTGCTCAAGCACTTCCATGCCTCACGTCCAGCAAGTAGGCTGTTAGGAAAGTGCTTGAGCAACTAAAATGTGTTCAAGCAGGCGAGCAAAACATCTTATAAAAGGGCAGCAGCTAGGGTTATAGTTCTACATCTTTTGCAGCCGATTTTTGACGTTAAGAAGCAGAGAGAGAGAGACAAGGCTGGAGCTGTGGCATCTTTGTGGTATGGCTTGGAGTTCTCGCATGAAGTTTTGAGCAACCAAATCAAATACTCCAAGATCTTATACAACCTTTGATTCAATCGTTCTTCCGGTGGATTTCTGGAAGTATCTCGGAAGGCTTGAGGATTCAAGGCTTGCGGCAATCAAACACTTGGTGCGATGAACGTGGATTCGGCAATCGGGTCTTGGGTCAATTGAGAGGATTTTCAATGTAAGTATAGGTCGATTGTAATCGCACAACGTTATTTTTAGTGTTTTGATTCCTTCCCGTGGTTTTTACCCTATTTGGGGTTTTCCACGTATATCGCGTGTTCATAGATTATTGTTTATTTTCTGTGATCGCATTAATAATCGTGATTAGCTAAATAAGAATTTTCAAAATACAAAGGCCCATCATAGCCTGACAATCTCCACACCATGGAGGTAAATCAATTTCCAGTGGGAGAATTGGGGCAACCTCCCCAATAATTCAACAGACCGTGCATTGTTTTTATGATATCTTCCTTTGTCTTCATTCCATTTCCCAGCCCCATGTGATATTGCAGCGGGGGCTACTCCACTGGCCGAACACTATTCTGCCGACGCCAAATGCTTTGATGCTGGCCCATTTTTCTGCATGCTCTCGATTAGAACCCGGGGGCTCCGTTGGGCACATCTCGGTCATCCAAACGTGTTTTGAATTGTCCAGATTTGAAGGGAGCTAAAATACCCAAAACACCCTTCGACACCCCTCAAATTTGGGCCGTACAAAACACATTTGAACGGCCGAGATGTACTCAGCAGAGCCTGCCGAGTCCTATTATTATTAGTAACCACTAACACCTTTTGTATGCAAAAAAAAAATTCTATTGCCTGTTCAGTTTCCAACAATGTTTGTAGAAAATGTGTGTGTCCGATTTGTTAGTGTCATTGGGCAACCCCTATTTTTTCTGAGAGGACCAACTAGTTTTTTTTTTTTTGGTGCGTCTCTCTCTCTTCTCATCAATATTGACCCAGGTAATGTGCTGATGAATCGGTTTCCGGAGTGCTTGATTCATGACCTGCAAACAAGAACTAAGGACACCGGTGTAGTGTCAACAAACATATGTATGAGCCAATTAATTTGTTGTGTATAAAGTAGAAAGAACTCAAGCAATTAAACGGGCAGAGTTGCATACATGCCCCAGGTGATTTTACAAGCATTTAGAAGGTTGAATCTCATTGGGATTATGATCATTGGATCTCGGAGTGTAGATAAAGATGGTACCAGTCAAATCCAATAGCCTTAGCTTTCGTAACTCCTTTAAAACTAGGAACACCAGTGAGTTTTGGACTAATGGTGATTATCCCGAAGAGAGAAATTAACTCGTTCTCGTAGGGATAAGAGACGATTGCAAGGAGTCCTTGCACGCTCAGGATGGGCAGTTTGCTTGGCCACCATGGTGAAAGTCCTTGCTCGGCCAGGCATTGTCCGAGCAAGAATTAGCCCGAGCTGGGCTGTATTGGTCTGTCATCGGTTTATACCTATTATTTGCAATAAAAGTATTTTTCACTAACTAGGGTGTTCACCTGGCGCCTTCGACTTCATTCTGACTTATCTAACCACCAATGTCCAATATTTTGAACAACTTCCTATAAAAAAAGACTATATTAAAAAATTTTGAGGAAAATTTGAGTTTTCAAACGAAATTAGTGAGTTTTTGAAAAGTAAACATAGAAGCAGAAAGTTGTGATTATATTGTTTGTGAATCGTGAGACGATCTGAGTTTCCACTACGGTATTTTCGATATTTTCGGATTACAAGTTGTTAAATCAAATAGCCATTGTTTTCATATACATCAATTGATTCGATAACTTGTAGTTCAAAAATACCGAAAATACCGTAAGGGAAGCTCATCCATAATGTTTAATTTGAATAGAAAATGATTTGTTGAAGTATAAAAATAGAGATGTTGGCTCGAGATGCTCTGAACCCATTGAAGCAATAATCTTGTAGTGGAATTTAATCCATCATTTACATTTCTGTAGAGAAGAACTTGACTTTGTACCCTTGTGCAGAATATCCAGGGGTATAATCTTGTTCAAAATTTGGACAAAATCCATAACCATAATACACTGGAAATGGATGATTGATAACTGAGAGAGTAAGTGAGAAGGATTTGAGAGAGAACTCTGAGTTCCATCAAGTAAAGGTGGGGACTATAAGGTGAGATGGGAAGAAGAAGAAGAAGAAGAAGGGTTTAGAGTTTGGAGAGAGAAACAGCATGTTAGTAGTCCCACATCGACTAAAAAGGCAGACGAGGAGAGAGAGGGGATTATATAATGCTTTGTCCACTGACAATGTTATTCACGCAGCCGCGCGGTGAGCACAAAGCGAACTATTCTTTCGCCTTTTACTAAAGAATACCGTGTGTTCGCCGCAAATAGCGGCATACGCCATTTTTTGGAGGGTCTCCCCTTTGTAGGGGAGCCCCAACCAATCCTCAGTTCAAATTTTTCTGTTCAGATACTTGACAAGGGAGTCCTTGGCTACTCCTTTTTGAAAAAAAATTCAGTGGGTATTGCCAATGTGGTACTCGCTTGACAATTTTGGATGTTCATAACAATTTAAGCTGTCCATAATGCGATCCAACTCCGGATTTAAGAGAGAAAAAGAAGAGTGTTTGGGTGAGAGGAGAGAGAATTAATTCGGGCCGTTCAAAACACATTTTGATGACTTGGATCATGCTTGGATACCAAGTGGCAATGCTCACTCGGCACCCAAAATTTTTTCCTCCTTTTCATTTTTTCTTTTTTTATTGTTGCTATTGATATCTCTAAAGCAAAACATGTGTATGGATTTTGGGTTTTGATTTTTGGTAATGATTGAAAGGAGAAATAAGGATAATAATTAAAAATAAGAGTTAATGATTAGTGAGAGAGAGAGAGAGAGAGAAATGAGAATAATATTTGAAGGGAGCCCCAACCAATCCTCAGTTCAAATTTTTCTGTTCAGAAACTTGACAAGGGAGTCCTTGGCTACTCCTTTTTGAAAAAAAATTCAGTGGGTATTGCCAATGTGGTACTCGCTTGACAATCTTGGTTGTTCATAACAATTTTAGCTGTCCATACTGCGATCCAACTCCCGATTTAAGAGAGAAAAAGAAGAGTGTTTAGGTGAGAGGAGAGAGAATTAATTCGGGCCGTTCAAAACACATTTGGATGACTTGGATCATGCTTGGATACCAAGTGGCAATGCTCACTCGGCACCCAAAATTTTTTCCTCCTTTTCATTTTTTCTTTTTTTATTGTTGCTATTGATATCTCTAAAGCAAAACATGTGTATGGATTTTGGGTTTTGATTTTTGGTAATGATTGAAGGGAGAAATAGGGATAATAATTAAAAATAAGAGTGAATGATTAGTGTGAGAGAGAGAGAGAGAGAGAGAGAAATGAGAATAATATTTGAAAATAGGGTAATAATTGGATAATAATTGAGAAAATCGGGTCTAGAAATCCAAAACGAATATGGCCGTGATCACGCAGTGAGTTTTCAATTTATGGGTTCTCAATTTATGGGTACAGAGAAGAGAAGAGAAGAGAAGCAAGGAATTGAGAGGCTTTTTGACTTCTCATTTTTTATCTCTCATTTTGATTAACAAATAGACTTACATAATGTCTATTATTAAATGCTTTTTGCACATATTTCTCAAACACCTTACAGATTCAATAATACATTCTGACTATAAGAAGTGCAAAATTAAATAGCCAAAAAGAGAGGCTCCCAAAAAAGTAAAAAATTGCAAAAATGTAAAAAACCAAAGAGAGAAGTTCCCAAACACCCCCTTCCCTTCCAGTGCATCTAATAATAATACTACAAGTAACATAGTAGAAGTTCTCTCACTCCAAAATCCCAATTTCTTGAGCTGTTATTTGCACTTTCCTTGATCGTATTACAGAACCAAAGCACAAGACACGAATATTCGTTTTAGTGAACCCCTTCAATAGAAGTTAAGAAATAGTTTTCTAAAACGATTCCGACCCGAGCTCTCATCGCAAAGGTTTATAGTTTATAGCCATATTCTTTGCTCTAGGATCAAAGAAATCCAAAAGGAATGAGAATACCAAAAAGGGGGCCAAAGCTTGACTCCCACGGCTTGTAAAGTTTACGCAATTTTGGCCTACAAAAACCCAAATCATGAACCATTCTTGTCAACTAATTAACCTCAACCCTTTTTGGGTCTTGTTTGTTCCAATGGCCAAGACCATTTTAAGATCAAATCATCATAAAAAAATATGGTATTTTTGGGGGCTGTTTGGTCTTGTGTTGTTGATCCAGAAAAGTAGTGCATATGAGTTCAAGGTTGGTGGTTTAAATGGCTGGACAGTCCCCAGTAGCAAAAACGCAATCAACTATACTCAATGGGCAGAAAAGAATCGGTTTCGCATCGGTGACACTCTGGGTAAGATCATTTTACCATTACACCATTTTTTTCTTCTTTTTTGTGTGGCTTTTGGACATGTTTAGATGTTTTTTCCCCGCGAAGACTTCTGAATATCTATTTCAAGGCATTTTCCTGGATGAAAACTCCAGCACTAGCCATTGTTCAACCAAACCACCCCTTGGTTTTCGATATTTGCAGATTTTGAATACCCAGCTCAGAAAGACTCGGTGCTTCAAGTAACCAAAGAAGACTACGACGACTGCAACACAGAGAAACCAGTAAAAAAATCTGCAGATGGTCACACGGCATTCAAGTTCGAGCAATCAGGGCCTTTCTACTTCATAAGTGGAGTCAAAGGCAACTGTGTGAAGAATGAGAAGCTGGTGGTGGTTGTAATGGCAGATAGAGGTGGTGCGTCTTCCATCGCAGTGAGCATTCTTGCTTCGATTGCAGTTTTTCTGGGTCAATCTCTACTTTTTGCCTTTTAACTCATTGACTTCTTAGCTTTCACTTTTTATTTTGTTGGTTTATCTGATTTTCCCAACCTCGATTCAGTGTGTTCGATAGTGATTACTAGAGAAATAGTCGAGAAATTAGCTTGGGCCACGTACGTGTTAATTGTTATATGCGACTGTGTGAATACAATGCATAAAAGGAATAAGTTGGTTGTTAATATGATGCATGTATACAAGAATTAAAAGTATTTTACAATTTTTTTCCTGTATAAGAATTAGTTGTTCTAGCTAACAATCTCCTTTTTCATCGTTCGGCCAAATACAAAGGCATTGGAAACAAAGTTATGAATTAAATGATCTAGGGAAATTTTAATTCTCCTGATACAACGACGAATTCACATTTCTATCAAAAATTCTTTCCAAGTTCCACTTTTTTCACGAACCTTAAAGTGTTGTGTAGAATTGAATCCAATATCCCGGCAACCTGGAAAAAAATACCCAGCAGAGATAGGGTAAATAAAATGGCGAGAAGTTAACAAGCATGCTCGGCAAGTGTATAACGAAGCAAAGTATAACTAACCGTGAAAACACCACCGATAATGGCACAGACATTCGTGATGAAGTGCGAAAAGGACTTTGAATTTTCTGTAATTAATACCTGGTTACACAAGGAAACAAGTTATCAGAATCCAGAACGAGGAAACATCATTCTGATCCTTTCTCAACACATGAACGTGAAATAGATTGTCTCTGACCTGCATCGGAGACAGTTCAAAATGGAATTTCGCGACAGGGAGATTAATACTGTGTACAAGACTACTGTGGGCTGTGTACTCGTACTCGACTAATTGTTCCCGGTTAGATCTCATTACCACCTCCGTCTTTACAACTTGAAGATAATGCTCTATCTGCGACAGATGTAATCAATAAGAACAAATATGTAAAAACACGGCAAAGTGCAACTATTCAACATTTAGAAGCGCTTCAAAGTTCCAATAATCCAAGATTCAATTGACGTCTGATCCAATATTGTTTGAAATAACTATTTGACAAAACAAAATTTGTTAAACTAAATATTGCCTGCATCACATCTCTCTCTCTCTCTCTCTCTCCCTCCCTCCCTCCCCCTTCGCATTACACCTACAGTTATGACTGGCTAACCACCAAAAGCATATAATGGAAAGAAACGATCTTGGGAGATATAGGAATAATTTGTCCCGAGAGAGAGAGAGAGAACTTACAGTAACATCTGCATTTGAATCACCCGGGTGAATGATGTAGGCTTGACCATTCAACTTGTCATGGCTAACCCCCAAATACGGTAGCACTCGTTTCATATTCCTCATCACTGCTGGAGAGATCTTTTTACCAAAGGAAAGATGAGAAACGATGTGCGACATGTTCATCGTAGAAGCATCAAAAGAGTGGGCTCCTGAGCGAGCAGAGATGACAAGGTTGCCAGGAACCTGCATAGTACAGGAGTAGTCAGAGCATACTCCTAGACATGTGCTGCAAGAAAAGTTTGCCTTTGGGCTAGATATGAAGCTTGAGGTGAAGATCTAAAAATCATGAAAGAAAAAAGAGCGTTTCTATTGAGATAAGGAGCTTCTATAGCATGCTCATCATGTCTTGGGACACCATATCCCATTTTGTCTTTCACCACAATTGGATAACATTACCACAAGAAGGCGCAACAAAAAACCACTAAGTAATGAACCAATACCAAAAACTGTCGTTAAAATTTTCACCAAAATGATACATAAGATTTCATAATAGCGTAACCATGTCAAAATCACTTATTTTATTTTTGTTGAACGGAAAAAGAACTTATTTTATGGAGTCCCCCTCTGAAATTCACCACAAAATGGCATAGCATACATCAAAAAATGATGTAGAAGTTGTATGGCCTCACCTTCTTAACACGCACAAATCCTTCGACTCTACATCCTCCCGCTGATGGTGCAGGTCTTTTTAAGTTTTGCGACACATTGTGGGATTTATCCTCCAAAGCCAGCTGTTGAGATTCCAATTGAATAGGTGCAACCAAATCTTCCATTGTCTGCGATAGATGAACGCTTAAGATCAACTTGATTAACAGAGAACCTGTTGCCGATAAAAAAAAACAACAGATAACATGTTCTTCAGAATCGAACTTTATATCTTTTCTTACTTTCACCAGGGTATCAGTATCTCGATCTCCATAGTATGATTCATGATCGTGGTGCCCATGGTCATCCCTAAAGTAGGTCAAATTACAAGACAGATCATTAGCTATTTAGGTGGCAGAAATAAAACTGCTGAGACCAAAAACTACATTAAGCAATCTGTTATATAAGAATTATAAGATAGAATTGAGAACTAAAAAGCTCTCTAGTTATTTTAGTAACAAAAGAATAGTTAAAATTGCATAGACAAGTAATTATGACAAGATGTGGTATCTACTGACAATAAAAACACCACTTTCCTGGTTTAACCTCGAGAGTTGTGAACCCAAACTTCAACATAGCCACTCCAAAGTCTGTGTGCGTATCTAATCTTTTTTGTTTCATTGTTTGCACGTTCTTATCAGTTCTTTATTATTACAGATCGCAAGAGTTATTAGCTTTTGTTTAACGTCACCAAGATGAGTTCAGGTCAATGATTACAGCCCCGTGACCCCTGTTTCATGGACCGAACTCATCCAAAAAAAATCTCGACTTTTGCATAACCCCATAGTCATGCAAGGATTTGAATCATGGTGTAAGGAGATACATTTGGATAAACCAAGGGAGACCACACTACGCTACCAATAAAGCTAGATTGACCCAGACTATAATGGGGCTCACAAACATTCAATAGTATTTTCAATTGTTTATTATCTCATTGGTCAGAATATAACAATTGCATACTGCAGCCAAAGCACCTGTTAATCATGGAAATTATTGTCAAATTTTACTCTCTTTTTGCCTAAGGGCCATTCTATAACAGCTAACTGCAATACATCTTGAATTTTTTTTTAATAAGAATAAAATAAATAAATTTTGCAAGAACCATGATCCAGAAATTTATTTGACGGGAAAAAGAAGAAGAAGAAACACTAGAATCAGCTAAACCCATCTAATATTCTTGCTTTTCACATGACTGGGTCCCCATAACCAGAACCAAAACAGCAGAGTTCGCTCTATGAGAGATACAATAACATAAATAAAGGAGCATTTGATGTAAGAAGAATAAAAAACTTCAGAAGAGAAGATGCAACTGCTTGGGATAACTGACCATGGGACTATTTGATAAAGAATTGAAGCATAATCACAGCATTAGCTGCTCTAATAAGTGGACTGCTATGCAAAAATGTTTGTTACCCCATGATGTTCGTTCGACTGCTAGCTTAACACCCGATGTCCCATACAATCTAGAAATGATGGGAGGCATATTCCTTCAAAGGGAAAAATCATGAAGTCTGCTCAACTGCTGGGAAGAGACTCAACTCTTAAATAAACGAGAAATGATGCATCTAACTTATCTAGTACCATCCTCGGGTTCGAGGATGTGCAGTTGAACATTATCATTGACAATATTTCCATGAACCTCCTGATCACGTAATGCAACAACATGAGATGACCAATTCTTCAAACCAGTAAGTGCACTAGTAGACCAATACATACAGGTGAATGTGCAGTATATGCCTAAAAACCAGTTTTATTTCTGTTTTTGAAGTCTTAGGAAGTAGTATACACAGAAGTCAGCAAAAAAGCCTATATAATGTGATGATGATATACATGTAGGACAACGACATGGATCAATGCCTAGGGAGAAATAAACCAAATCTAATCAAACCAAACTAATCCTTGTGTCCCAATCAATTGGCAGGCTACATGAATCCTTCAAATCAATCTCTTTTGATATGAGCAAATTTTCCGATGATGCGTAATAGAGTCTGATATACAGAGTAAAGATTGACAATAGTGAGATTTACCTAACATCACTTCCTTTACGAAAAATACGGATAGATGGATACCCTTGTATGTGATGCCTGAACATTCGGCGTCAAGTTCATGTCAACGGAAAAACAGAGCAATTACTAGACCGCAAAAGCATATATCAAAATGAACAGAAAACAAGAGAAATGAAAGAGAGGCTGTAAAGGATGTATGCCATTTGAAAGGTCGCCAATTATTTTAATCCACATGGGTATGAAAGCAACAATGCACTTTGAAGTGGAAAATCATCAATTGGAAACTCCATGGTGGAGAGAATATATGCACAATACATCTGTATCTATAAACAAACATTGTGAAAAGTAAAACCGTGAAATAACTGATAAGTAAATGCAGTTGCAAAGAAAAATGAATTTGAAATAGTAAAAGTTAACTATGAAACCAAGGACACATCCTTCAATCCTTAATATTTCCACAAGGATCAGTATGTGGGAGAGAATGACATATTGAGAAGATAAGCACCATGGAAAGGGGAAAATGTTTTAAGCTGCGAAGATCACGTTGAAAAATAAGTTGTAGTAAAATAAGTGCCAGGGAAAACATAAAGGAGAAGACAAGGAAAAGGAAAATGACAAAAGGTGGAAACAACTTCAACTAGTATTAACACAACAACGTTTAGCCTTAGCTCATCTATGAACAAAAATAACAAAAAAAAAAAGTTTCTGATGAATAGACACAAAAAAGAGATAAGAATACTTGAAAGTTCTACATGGAAACAAAAACTACTGAACATTAGCAAAATGGGTAACGAACAGTAGCACACAATATTCATAATCTATATTTCAAGCACAAGTCAGGAAAATTATGGATGTAAAAGTACCTTTTACACAAATCAACTTCCTCTGTGCAATCAACCTTTCCCAATAGAATGCGGCCATCCACTTCTGGGTCGTATCTGGAAAATAATTTTGACATCAGGGAACCAAGTCAAAATAATACTAGTGAGTGGAACACTGGTTATAAGCACAAATGAGATAATTAAGTTCATCGTTCATAAAGATCATTTCAGGGAAGAATAAGCAGCAGAAAGATGCAAATAAACCTTTCTCTTATAATGCTTGCAGCTTTCTCCCAAGAAGGTTTCTGAAACAAAAAGACACATACGAGGCAAAGAGCTTAGAAATGTCATCAGGTTCACACAACATCATACAGAACACATGACTTTTCAATTCACACTTCCATTTTTTTCCAAAATTTGAGGTCATATAACTTCATGGAGAAAGAGCAAGCCATTCACAAATATCAAAGGAAGTCAAGAATTCTTGAACAGAAGTATATAAGTCAAGATGTGCATGAATAGAAGCCTTGGAGCAAGGAAACATTATTCCTTGCAAAGTACAAAAATTGTAAGACAAGCAAAGAAACTAAAAGCATTACAATTCAGCTAGTAATGGTTCAACAGTTAACCATTTCAGCTGGAGTGAATCAAGATATGAGAACAAGACAATCCCTTGGGAGGATAATTTGGACCAAACATTTCACTCAAAATAAAGTACCCAAACTAGGATAAAAAACATGACGATCATGTGGAGGACTAAGTAAATTCAAACACAAATAGGCAAGCAAAGAAGCTAGAGAATTACCAATCGATTACTCCAGTAGCACCAAGGAGCAAAGAAATTGACAACCAAGATTTGGTGCCTGCAAAGCAATGGTCAATGTCTATTAATGCCTAGAAATACTTTGAGCAAAGGACCAAAGCACGAAATCCAAAGCTATGGAATCTATTTGGACGACTCACTTATGTGCAACGATATCAAAATTGCTAGCACCTAAGGAAGCAGAACCTCCAGCATGTTGTTCATCCACTTCATCATCGTGCTTTATATCTCTTGAAATTGGCCCCGAGTGAAACTCCGAGCCCATAGGTTTCAAATTTGAATTTATTGGATACTTGCGGATGGTTTTTGTTATATTCAACCTGTTCTGCAAATGGGATGACACAAGTTCACGTCAGTTCTCCAAGAATATTGACCAGTAATTTACACCCAGAAGGGAGAGACAGACGATGGAATAAAAAACCCCTATGATCTATGGGTTCCCTGTGTCAAGAGGTGAGGCGTACGTATGCCAAAGTCTTCAACATGAACCGCGGGACTCTGGGGTCTAGTCAAGCTACGGTTAGGCTGCGTCGCTACTCAAGCTGCCTTGGACCAGACCATCATAAAGAGACCACACCGTTGGGCTCACATATGGAATCTCAGGGATAGAGTCAAATTTCAATCGCCTCAATCACGCTCAAGCATATTACTGACATATTCTTGGCAAGTCACATATATCACATGGCCAACCCTCCATAAATCAAATGCATACTCTCACTCACACACACACACACACACACACACACAGACTGACATCCCCATGGTCTCTGGTGTTTTGACTTGTTTTACCACTCTCTGACAAACCACTCTATTCCGGATCAGAATCCTTTCAAACAGTAACCTCTATCCTCTGCTCAGGAATGCCTCCCAAGGAATTTTCTCTAGATTGCAGTACTTGGTAGTCTCAATTCTAAAGATCGGGTATATTTTCATATCAAGAGTGTTTAACATCCAAACATGATGCAAGCTAATGAATCTACTGTCATCCGTGCCTCTGTTCCTTGTACCTGCAATTCTTTGTGGTATGTGCCCAGTTTGTTGTGCATAACCTAATCAAATCTACAGTCAGTTGGGTATTTGGTTAGCATCTTATATTTAGTGTGTAAAGTTGTGGATATAAAGATGGAAAGAAGAAATAGAAGAAGAAAGAACACAAAGGACATGAGGTGCATATTGACCTGCGTCCATGAAAACAATACCCATAAGCCCTCTTTCCTTCGTTGATGGCTTGTATCACATTGTGCGTCTAATACATGAAATTCAGCCTTTTGTATTGGTGAATGTTAAATAACATGCCGTAACAAGGAGGACTGAATGACACTAACAATGCCACAACTGTGTGCTTAACTTTCCACATGTCAATAATCAAGAATCAATCAGCTATAGTTAAGTGAGTGGGCTGTAGAATACCCCAGGTAAGTAATGAAGTATCTATAGTTAATATCAGCCTTTGTTTGTTTGGTCGTGGTGGGAGGGAACTATCAAGCTCTCCAATGAATTTAGAAAGAAGTACGATGGAAAAACTTTTGAGCCGAAGCCGAAGAGAGGTTCAACAGTTGTATACCTAGATACCGAATATAAATAAAATAGCAGAAAACACGGTTTCCAATGTGAATAAACACTAAAACAACCTAAAATCTTTTCGTCCACTTATGTAGGAAAGAAACCAACAGTAATTTTACATATTAAATCTACAGTTGAGGACAAGATATATAAATCTCGCCCATTGAACAAGAAGTACGATCAATCTACCACTTAAGAACTTTTCAAGCTAGTTGATAGTTGGTCCATAACCCTACGGTCACGTAGCAACTAATTGAAATGAATCCAGTCATTAAAACTTACCGTTCCCAGGACGTCACTCACATCAACAGATGCAAACTCACACGAGAGCGCAGGAAAGCTGCAAAAATGTTATGGAATGCTAGCTTAAGATATAGACATTACAGGATAAAAGAAGTAGCATTGACCGTACAGGTGCAACCAAAGTATTCTCAATATTGTAGAAAGTACAATTGCTTCATAGGAAATTCATATAACAGCAAAATTTTAAGTTTCGCGGTAAGCTAGTCAAAAATTACCACTGCAAAGGTGTAGACGGGTTCATGTGAGGCTCTAGAAAAAATCAAAAGGTTTGACGTTTAGCCCTTTCACCACACTAGCCCAATATACTTCATGTAGACCCTTCTATATCCTACGGAAACACTCTCACCTCCAAAGGGATAAGGATATTTTCATGGCAAACACCTAACAACAGGTGATTATTGAGAGACATAAGCAACAGAGGTTCCCACAAACAAAATCTCATGACCTCCATTTTAATCAAAGAACTGAATTTTATCTCCAATGGTTCAAACACAGAATAATGTGGGGTCTTACAGGCTACAGCAGTTTCTCACAGTTTTTTGAAAAGCTGATCACAAGAAGTAGAAAATGACATGCATAACATATAAATGAGTAGTACACTTATGTCACAAGATCATACCTAAAATTAAATTCAATGCGCAAGAATTCCCCGTCAGAACTCTTGTCAACAACTACAGATGTAGATGTACTCGTCGTGAAATAGTTATTTAGTTCCTGCAAGAAGAACTATGAAATTTAATCCTATATAACTGAAACACCAATCTTAAGCAATTTTTTTTTAAAGAAGATACTATATGCAAACATGTAATGCAGCTAGGAAACAAGTGTGAATTTCCGGAACGGAAATAGGATAGTTAACCAATAAATGAAAGAAAACAGTGCAACAAAAAGTGGCAGATGAAAGAAGGTAGAAAACAGTGCAACACCAAAAATACGACACCTACATTATAGAACTTTAGAAATATCTATCTAAAAAGTGATTCGTCATGGATATCAAATTCTTAAGTTTTCAAGAGGAATGAGCTTCCTACCATTCCAAATAAGAATATCATGGAAAAGGCAGCTAGAATTGATAACCCAGCTCCTGATAACGATGCCTCTGTCAAATCTCTGGGAATTTTCCTGAGGAAGAAAAAAAGAGTATAGAGATTGTAAAACATCTAACGTAATAACAGCTGGAAATTTGATGATTGATACCATGAGAAGAATTAATATGTTGAATCGAAACTTTTTCTGGCCACAGGCTATCGCTAAAGAAGGGGAAAGAAAAATGACAGAAGATTTGGAATCCAAACCAGGGTTTATCATCTTTCTTTTTACTTCCTTCTGTTCTCAGTAATTCTAGAAACAAGCAAGCCTATATATAAAATAAGCTTCCTAGCGGAAGACAGGAAGAGAAAAGGGAGAGAAAAAAACAGCTAAGGTGTTGTATCCCATAACATCAGGAATCAATTGAAAAACTCTGTTCCAGGAATATGTTCAAGAAAAAACATAGCTCTGCTAAGCCGCATAACTCTCTCAGACATCACATATGAGAGCAGCCACATAGAGCACAGAGGCTTGAAAAACTCTAAAGACACCGCATAAACTTGTGACACGTCCAACTCAAACCAATTAGCAATCAGTGGAGAACCAGACTCATCTATTAGCTTTCAAGGCACTATAAAACCCGTGAGGGATAAGCTCTTAATACTCCCTCGCATGTGTGACACCAGACTCGCATGTGGAGATAGACAGCGCATCCATACAGTTTGATAAAGTGCCCAAAAGTTCCCATAGACTAATTATGATGCCATAGTAAAGCATTTAATTGCAAATCAGTAGGCACTTGGTAGGCCACCAGGGCTCATATACCAGTTGAGGAATTATCTACATCATGCAGACAAGCACTTAAATGGAATTTATTGCATTAATAGCCGCCTCTATCACATCATTGGTAGCCACACACCCAAGTGATGAAGAGTGGGTCCACATCTTGAGAGAGGCAGTGAAGAATGCGGTGTCTTTACTCTCTACCTTTGTTGCTATGCTACAACCTAATGTCTATCATCAAGTATATCCTCCGAAAACAAAAGAATTTGCGATCAATACTTGGAAATGGCCCTTTTTATCCCGTTTAATCAAAAAATAAATTCCACGAAAACCTTACACAACTGTCCTAAAGTTCCATAGAGCTATCCAAACGGAGGCAGAGCTCTAAGAGACAAGCGGGGTAGCTTGACCCACTACCTTCCATTTCTCAATAAGGATTATCTTTTTCACTCAATAGTAGTTATTTTGACCCCACAGTAGAGCTCCTAATATATTCATAAATTGCTATTGTCCTAGTTTTTGACCGCACATATTAAATATTAAAAATTCTGGCTCTGCCCCTTATCCATATATGCTAAATCTGTAGTACTAAGCACTCTACTTGAGCATCCACACATAGTTCATCCACCAAAACACTCAGGAAAATCAATTGGCACACGGCAGACCTCCCAGGCTCGGGTACTAGTTTTGGAGGAATTACCTAACTGATAATGGACAAGCTCTTAGCATATATATCCTTGGATTAATCACCCCACACCAAGTGATGACGAGTGGGTCCACATAGTGAGAGAGGGAGCGAAAAATGTGTTCGAAGATGTGGTGTTTTTACTCTTTACCTTTATTGCTATGCTTAAACCTTATGTCTATATCCAGTCTATACTCCAAAGACACACGAATTCTCGACCACTGCAAGGAAATGGCTTCTTCGGAGGGTCAGCACGGGACATGGAGCCTCAGAGCTCATGCATCGGTTTCGCAGGCTCGACAATCCGCGCCTTCTTTAATCCCAGTCAGTCCAAAAATAATTTCCATGAACATCAAGTTAATTCTACACCTAGTGCTAAGCACTCTACTTGAGCATTCAGCTAAATGCGAATCCATGATTCAAAAGTAACACCGCCGTCTGATCTCTACCAAAATGCACAATAGCAATCAATTAACAAAATATAATTATGATTCTAGACGGATTATAGTCTGTCTCTGATCAATCAACGTGCAGCTGCTTTGACAATGTAACATGAATGTGAATCGATTGAAAGTGGAAGTAGAGATCTGACCTGTAGAAATCCACAGATTTGAGCTTGTGCGTCGAAACCATGGCTGTGAGGCGAGAAGTGATTTCCAGGCACTATAGATCTGTTTAGAGAGAGGGAGAGAGAGAGAGAGAGAATTTATTTGTTTCACTATGTTGCTAGCTTACTACGCGTACGCATGAGAAAAAGGGGAGCACGAGAAGAAGAAGGAGGCGGAGGAGGTGGAGGAGGAGGAGGAAAAACAACTGCGGCCGTATCTAGCATCGGAAAAAGGAGATCTAATCCAATTATAATATTTGCATTCTCAAAAAAATAATCCAATTATTTGGGCTCGAGATTGTGCCAAAATGGAAAGAACAATGATAGGTACACACCCTCTCAACCACTCCCCACCACACCCTCTCTCACATGTGTGGTGGGGTCCACTGGGACCCACCGGGTGAGCCCCACCACACATGTGAGAGAGGGTGTGGTAGGGAGTGGTTGAGGGGGTGTGGACCTATCATTTTTGAAATGGAAATGAATTGGTGTAAATTGTTGCTTTTTTTACTCCCTCCTCCGTCCAATTTTTTGATAGCCTCTACCAAAAGACCATTCTCAAATGAAAAAATAAATTATTTTCGCACATGATTTTTTTGAGTTTCTTTGCACCAAATTAAAGATTTCGATTAGTTCAAATCTTTAATTTGGTTGAAGAACCTCATAAAATTATGTGCAGAAGTAATTTATTTTTCATTCGAAGTAGGCTAATAACATCGTCACTTTGTCACACCAAGTCGTGTATTTAACGCTAAACCACTAATCTGACAAAGACATTCTTGCTGCTTCATTTTTTCCCTTGTGTTAATATTAGGGATTTGGACCCTTGTTCATAGTTGGAAAACAAACCAAAATCTACGTTATTGAAACGCACGTAATCTATTATAGTATTGCAGGATGAGTTTTTGTGAGGAGCGCTGTGAGCGCGACAAGTGGCATGAATTGATTGGGTTGTGATGAAAATTGTGAAGGAAGCAAGTAGCATTATCAAAGTACATATAACACATTCCATAAATCTTTTTTGAAATTTCAAACCATGAATCTTAGTGCATATCCATAAATATTCTAATTACGCTTTCCATAATCGACTAACTTTTTTTTTTAAACCTACAGTACACAATCTATATTCTAAAATAGACCCATTCCTATATGGAAATTGAGTACTATACACAAATTTCAAAAAAATTACATGTTCTATAGTTACCCATTTGTTTGATTACCTTTTATCATTTCTTTTCTTCTTACTTTGCATCTTATATAGTATTGTAGGATGGATTTTCATGTGGAGTGTCGTGAGAGCGACAAGTAGCACTTATAACTTTTTAATGGGAAAATAAAAAATTTAATGCATAAATATTAAACTAGAAAATTCAAAAGAAAAGGTGAAAAGGAAACATAAATGGCTATTTGATAATCAATATCTACAAACCAAACCATATACCTAATGTTGTACGTATCTAAGGAATTGAATGGAAATTTGAATTTCAAATTCTTAATTTAAAAGCAATTTTTACTAAATTTTGAATATAACACCTTTTTTTTTAACTTGAATTCCTACGCCTAATGGCTAATATAATCTCTTCCTCCTATTACCTAATTAATCAAAGACATCACCTAATTAATCAAAGATATCAGTTGACACCCGAGATATCCAATTACTAACTAAATCCCTTGATTTATAGGATTGTTTATCTTTTCCCAAAACAATTCTCCCTCCCGCCTTTTATATCTCAAAAGCCCAAAAAATATTGTACTCATTAGAACGTCATTTATCCATTAGGATCCAGGCCAACTAACTTTACAAAACAAACACATCGGTAAGTTCTTTATTCCAACACTATCCTTGACTCAATTACTTCTTTAATTTATATATTTTCGGTTTTTCAGTGCAATCCCAAAGGTTCAATATTGGAACATGAAAGGTACGTTTCTATTTGGAATTGGTGTTTGATTCAAACATCGACCAAGTAACATAATCGGGTATACAATATGTAGATTTGTAAGAATGTGTTTATATACACCACTGATGTAATTATATATAAGTGGAGTTCTTAATTTAATTCATAATTTGGTTTCTTTTGCAAAAAATTGGGAGAAAAAAACATGAAAGTGTGAGAGAATAGTCTCAAAAGATTTAGTATTTAATGGCTTAATGTAATTCCAGAGCAATTCATTACCGCGCCTATCATATTCTCATGTTGGATAATTGCTTGATAGAACTTTTATTCTTTCTTCGTTCTTACCTTTTTGTAAAGTCATCTCAATTTTTTATTTTTATTTTTTTTGGGTAGAATTGAGTTTGGCATTATAAAATATTGATGTGCTATGGGTTTATGTATTTTGTGTCCATTTACTTTTGTTATTTCACACCAAAATTTTTTACTACATATTGCGATTTCTACTGTATGGTAATTTTTGGTGACATTGACAATAGTTAGTTAGTACGCTCTCATTGATAGGAAAATTTTGACTGCACACATGTCGTATAGTTGTAATTAAACCGCAATCAAGTGCTATGTAATTACATTGTGCTATAAACCAGAAGTTGATAAAGTTTGATGTCTTTGGTTGAGGGAGGTGGAAGTTAGGGTTAAATCTAAAGAAATGAAGAAAGGACTTCTATGCTACTATAAAAAAAAATAGAGAAAATATATTTTCAAGCCATTCTCGAACATTTATTATAGGAAATCTATAGTCTACAATAATGCAGGGTGACTTTGCATAATGAGAGATCTGAAAATGACACTATTGGAAATTTTCAATTGTTTAGACATTTAAAAAAAAAAATGCTACTATTGGAAAAATACTGAAAAATTGGTCGTAATAAAAAAGTGAATTCATTTATTTCAAAATCAAAACTGTAATGCCTATACAACCCGCAGAATAATTTCTTATTAGAAAAGAAAATGTGTAAAGCGTCTATTATCTCTACCATTAAAAAAGCCATAGATATATCCTAAACAAGTGTTGCAAAAGAAAAAAACTTTTCCCGTATCATATGTTTTCTTTTAGAATTTGTAAATGAATTAGATTTTGTTTCTTTCCATCCAAACTGCATTTAATTTAATCTAACTATTTAAAACCAGTACGTTCTATAAATTGTTGCAATCTAATTTTATTTTTTTGGGTACGTTACGATGCAATCAACGAGGCTCCTATTCACTCGACTTACTATGCAACCAGAGATCCTTCATGTTCTCTAAAAGATGAAAGTGTATACTATTTTATGAATCTGTTTACTCGAGGGCAAAGTCAAATGAAAAATGTGCAAAGGCATCCATTATAATGGAACCCAATCTGCTACTAGGCCATTCTTCCGTTAAATTTTTGGCATCAATATTAATTGAAAATAGTGTTCCAATTATCTAAATGGAATTGTTTGATGTTGATTGCGTGTTTGATGTTGATTGCGTGATATGACTCTAAAACTTTCCTATAGACCCATTTATTGTATGAAGACTTGGGAAGTTAAACCTCTTGATTGATTATTGTACTAATTAGGGTGAGATAACCATCTTTATTGACCGGTTGGAGTTATTGTAATCAATAGAATTTCTACCATTAGTATAGGTTTATACTGATTGAGAGGTTCAAAAGTATACATCTTTTTTTTTTTTGCACGGCAAAAAAGGATTTTATAAATCAAATATCAAATAGTATACAATATTAAACAGGGCAAGAGAAAAGTAATAAAGCCTCTCAAGACCCAAAAGATTGGAAGGCTGACCAGAAGACAACCAAACAATCAAAGGGAAAAATAACTTACACACACAAGCTCAACCCCAACTTATATAAAAAATACGCAAACATTTTTGTTTAATTCTGCACGGGTTTCACGCTAGTTTACTTGTATAGCGGGATAGTTATTTCATGAATGTAATCATGAAGTATGGCGTTTGGGTGGGAAATAGAAAAGGAGATAGAATCCAAAACTAAAGTAAAATAAAGCCTCATTTTAAGTTCATCTACATCTACATATCTAAAAGCATCTCCACTCTTGACAATTTTACACTTAAACTCAAATTTGAGTAAAAATCAATAAAAACATCATTCCACTCCTTACTCAAACCCATTATCAAATTTGAGTTTACTCAAAATTTTCACCAAATTTGGTTTGAACCAAATCTTTACTCAAATTTTTAAGGCTATTTTTTCCCTCTCAAATTTACAATTGTGCCATTAATGAAGCATTTACTCAAATTTATGCCTACATTTGATTTTGCCCATTAGAGTGCTCCATATCAAATCAAATTTTTACTCAAATTTGGGCAAAAATTTTGCCCATTAGCTAAATATTGCCCTTTTTAATACTGATTTTTATACATGTGGCCTCCTAAACATGAAGTGCATAGAATGGGGGAGGTGCAGACTCTGCAGAGTGCCCAGTTTTTTGTAGGTATAAATATTAACCTCTACGGCTGCTGAGCATAACCGATGAATCGAGCGCATCTAGTGTAGTGGTATCATAGTACCCTCCCACGGTACTGACCGGGGTTCGATTCCCCGGATGCGCATCTTGTTTTATTTTTGATTTTTTTTTTGGGTCTTTGATGGGGTTTGGAAGCCTGCAATTTTTTTATTTTTTTTTTCACGTTTTTCATTTTGTTTTTTGATTTTTTGAATTATGATCATATTCATCATAATGTTATTATTGAATTTGTAAAGTATTTTAAAAGACATGTATATAATGCATTCTATAACAGAAGTATTGTTTGAAAGATATATATAGTTTGGAAGCCTGCAATTTTTTATTTTATTTTTTCACGTTTTTTATTTTGTTTTTTGATTATGATCATATTCATCATAATGTTATTATTGAATTTGTAAAGTATTTTAAAAGACATGTATGTAATGCATTTTATAACAGAAGTATTGTTTGAAAGATATATGTATAATACCTTACGTAGGTCGTTGACATTAACCAAAATGTAGAAAGTAAAAAATGAGAAGTCAAAAAACTCATCTCCCCTCACTTTTTCCTCTTGCTCTGTAATATCCAAAACTGATAACTCGTTTTATGGGAATGAATTATGGCTATGGATTGCCCAATAGACAAAAGCCAAAAACAAAGAAAGAAAAAGGCAAAAAAATAAGTATACAAACAGGCTTGGTAAAGTTACATATCAAAGTTCGTGTGTTGGAGAATATAATATTTTAGGAATTTAAATTTTTATTCTTTGAAAGACCAAAAAAAAAAACTTTCATCAAATGGGGTAGTATAAACCTATATACCGTTTATTTTTTTCATTTTTTTGGGTTATCCAAATTTTATTGAGAGCACACACAAATATAGGCCTCGTTTGATAATCCGACTCGCAAGGATGGATTCGTAAGGTCAGGGGCGACGCCATTCAGCACCATATGGGGTCAAGTGAACCCACTCAACCAAAAATCCCCAACATTTACTGAGTAGTTTTTTTCCTGATCTTTTAGACCTGTTAGTAAATGACACCACTCCAAAAGAACTACTGAACCCACATAGTTTAGATGTGTGTCAACTTCCACGTGATCACTAGGTAAAAAGTGCTGGTACTAGTAGACAACAAAAGTTACTCCTATAAAGCTAATGAAAATTTGGCAGTATTTGAATTTTTTTTATAATTTATATTTTCATGAGTATGTAAATTAGATTATAGCAATTGTTTTTATTTACTCCCTTTCATTTTGATAGTCTCCTACAAATAGACATGCAATTGATGATGAACTTATTATGCAAAAATTTCAATGGAAAATAATTTTCATACTAAACTTTTTGATATAATTTTATGCGTAATTTTTCATTAAAAGACAAGAAATAGAGTGCATTCATAAGAAAATGGAGTGTAAAAATCACTGCCAAAAATAAAAACATGAAAATTCGTCAAGAGCAAATCTAAAAGTTCATGGACTTGCTTTTTGTTTAAATAGCAATTAGTGGAATTACTCTTTGCTTAAGATTTGAGAATGTACATTCATTTGTTTGTGGTAAATATGTTGCGACTTTGTTGCAAAATTATTGAATGACACCACTGACCCAAGTTCCTGGAGTCGCCACTGCGTAAGGTGATGTTATTAGGAAATGTTTTGTAATACTAGGGAATAGGGATTATCAATATCCCCTCTAAAAACAACCTCAAGCAAATAAAAAACAAAATACTCGGCATCAATTTCCTAAACCGAAAGGGCAAGGTTAGTTTGGCCATTTGATGGTTTAACCAAGGATAGTTTCATACTTTCGCAAGGGCAAAGTTTGGATTGGACTACCAATACCAAGTGTGAGAGGATATTGTTAATACTACTTATGGGCCGGATTAGTGGTCCCCTTGGACTCATAGTCCGAACTCTTTTTTGGCTACCAAACAAAGTATTAAGAGCTCCCGTAAGATTGGTAATTCAATCCCAAAGAACTAATAGGGTTATCAAACGGGGCCGAAGACTTGTGAAGGCATCCCTTCGAGATTTACAAGGAAACTAAAGGCCTACAACCAACCTATAAACTACTAGTAATAAAACAATGTCATTTATCATTTTACATATCATAAGCTTTTAATTTTTCATTGTGTACACTAGCATTGAGCACACCGCGTAAGTTATTTAAAATATAAATTATTTTACCAAACTTAGTAAATAAGATAGTCATATAAAAGTGACGACACGGGGCTCTACAATTTCTATATAAGGGGGAGGCTTCTCTTCAGTCCGCTTAATGGATTTGGGTTGCTTTGTTAGGACTTTTGAGACGTTAGCACTTGCAAGACGACCAATGAGTTCAATTATATATGGTTATCTAAATTATTAATTTTGTAGATTGAGATTTGGTCTAAACGAGTTGTTTTTCCATTTTTCTTAATGCATATATGATAGTAAAAACATCGCATTGTTAGTATTATCATATTAGGTGATTTTTTTTTATTTTTTTTTACGAATGATTTACTCATCGTAGAGAATAAGTCAAAAGAAGTTCGGCCCTTTACAAATATTGAGAAACAAAAATTCTTTCTAGTAGAATAGTTTGATGGACCATTTTTTTTTATTGGACATTAGATTCCACTACCATTTATATATGCAAAAATAGTGGCGTAGGACGATGGACAATAACAATTTCTTTTGTGCATGATCAGGGCCGGCTCTATATAACGGGAGGCCTAAGCGACACTTCTATTTGAGGCCCTCTTTTTTTGCAACTTTAAGTCATAATTTTGTTATTTAGTCCTCTTGCTCACTCTGTCTATTGCCAAAAATTATTTAAGCTGTAATATTTGAGTTTTACTAAAATATCGAATAAAGGCACATTTGAAAATATGGTTAGATGAATAACAAACAATAATTTTTTTTTTTCCCTTTTAACTTTAGAATCGAGAACAAGAATGAGCATTCATTAATCCATTTATACGACCTTTAATTAATCACGCTCCTATATTTTGAGATGGTGTCCTAAATATAGGAACCTTATGAAAATTATGGAGCCTTTGTCAAAAGACAGTAATGACCAATAGCCACAACTTAAGTGGCCTTTACTGAGCTGGCACCTTGCGTGACTATAGAAACTACAAACCCACAACGTATTTCGTAAGGGACAGATTACCTAGGGCTGTCCAGCGGATCATCCGATCCACCAATCTGACCAATTCGAACCGATCCGAACCATCCGTTGATCCATCCGTGAATGTTCGGTTCGGTTCCGGATCGAGAATTTTTTATCTGACGGTTCCGGATCGGATCGGATCCGCTCAATCCGCTCAATAATCCTTCTTTAATCTGTCAAATCCGCCCGATCCGGCTCGATCCGATCCGATCCGTGAATGTTCGGTTCGGTTCTGGATCTTAAAAACCATAATCCGCTCTGAGCGGATCGGATCGAATCCGTATCCGATCCGTCCGGATCCGATCGAATCCGTATCCGATCCGTCCAGATCCGATCCGTGGACACCCCTAAGATTACCCATGAGTAGGGCCGCAAACAAGCCGAACTGTTCGCGAGTATTTTGTGGCTCGGCTCATTAACGCTCAGCTTGACTTGACTCGTTAAGTAAACGAGCTAAGCTCGAGCTCAATTTTCAGGCTCATATAGTTAACGAGCTTGCTAAAGCTTGGCTTGGCTTGGCTCGATTGTATAGGTTCGTTTAAGAATGTTCTTTAAGTAAATTACATTGGCTTGGCTCGGTAACGACTTGACTCGTTTATGATCGAGCCAAGCTCGAGCTCGAGCTCAATTTTTTGGCTCGTTTACTTAACAAGCCGAACTCGAACACTACAAAGCTCGGCTCGTTTGCATCCCTACCCATGAGTTTATAATATTTCACCAACTTTCAAAGGCTAGTGGGTCGCAACCAGACTAATTGGATTGCAAGGCAAAAGAGACGTCCTCGTGTCTCAAAGGGTACATGGTCTCCGTAGTGAGGAGCTCACTCACAGGGTTGTAGTGAACTCATTTGGTCGTCCATCTCGGTAATGAACGCTCGAATTTTAATTCAAACAATGAATGACTTGGATCATTAAGAGTTTAGATTAAATCCAAACCATCGATGCCGAGATGGACGGTCAAATGAGACTCACTACAGGACCTCTGCTTCCCGTCTCAAACTTGTGACCTCCCGTTCGGCCATTCCCAATAACTACATATTTATATTGATTGTAATATTTGTTCATTTTATAGTCCCTTATGGGACATCAATGAGAAAATTAAACTTGATGAGATAATTGAAACTACCATATTTTAATCACACATAGACTACCTAATAGACTAACATTTCACTCCTCAACTTTTCTTTGAACGAGTCTGATTTATTCACTTTACTATCTAAGAAGAATCAAATTGATTTCTTGCATAATTTACGAATAACGAAATAAATCATTTGGACCATTTTTTTCGAGCTCCGGTGAGTCAATTCGAGCTTGGCTCATTTACTATACCAGTCAAAGATAGAGATCAAGTTTGGCTCGTTTATGAATTATGAACTCGTTCATAAATGAGCCGAGTAAACGAGCCAAGTCCTTAAAAAGCCAATCTAAGATAATTTACTTAACGAGCTTTCTTAAATGAGCCAACATTATATAAACGAGCCGAGCCGAAACAAGCCGAAATTTACCACACTCATTGACTAAATAAAGTCTAAAACTCAAACTCGAACTCGCGAACGCAGCTTGATTCGTTTGCAACAACCCGGAATTTTCCCACAAACAAATTGGAGCGGACCTCTCCTCCGTCAAGCCATGTGCAAACAGTGAGACGAAAAAGAAATGAAGTCAGCTTTTCTCTGTGATTTCTCCAGACTGTAGCTGTAGCTTTTTTGGAGAAGTTGAAGAGAAACGGGGGTACTGTGAACAAAGAAGAACATTTTTACTTCTTGATCACATACCTGGCGCGAGTCGACCCGATATAGATTCGGATTCCTTATTCTACACGTCCAGAATTAAGCATTTTTTGGGTCTCAATTCCTCTTACAGGCAAGTAAATTTCTCCACCTCGTTCCTATCTGTGTATCGATCTCTCGATTTCCAAGTTCTTGCGTTCGTATATTTTTGTGTGTTAGATTTAGGGTTTGGTTCAACTAGTTAAACCAAACCCATCACTGAATTTTGCTCCCCAGTGATCAATATGAATTTCAATCTTCAGAATATAATAATGGGTCATTGTGGTTATGAGGTGTGTCTCCGATTCAAGTGTTGTGTCGTATGCGTGACCCTTTTTTTTTCTTCCTATTTGCTTCATACTTGCTTAACTCGTTATTGCATGAGGGTTTTGATTAGACTTTTGCTTTAGCTAATCTATTGAGTATTTTGGACAAGTTCAAATAGCATATATTATTTTGAATTTCAAGGTATTGGTAATGCGGTTATAATCGATTATTCACGAATCTTGCTAATTTTATGGATTGGAAAATGTCAAAGACGGTTATTGGTAGTTTTGGCATTGGTACTGATGGATTATTTGACTGAATATCACTGTTTTTATGGATTGGAAAATGTCAAACATGGTTATTCGTAAGCTTTTGGCCTTGATGGTGTTGAGAGGTGTCTTGTATTTGTACTGGACTCTCAAAGTTACCGTCTTTTACGGAGGTGGAAGGTTACGAGGAGTAGAGGACGATAAAGGAGTTTGTGTGAGATTTTAACAGAACAGTAGAAGGAGGTTGCATGGGAGTTGAGTATTGTAAAACTTGCAGCCCTTATTACTAACAGTGGAGAGGTTCATCCCCTTTGTTGTTGACCTGTACACTGTTGTCTGCCTTTTGTTATTGCATGAGAAGTCGCATTTTGAGTTTCTATTTACTCACTTTTGAGTCTATTTGATCATCTTCATTGTGAGAAAGATATTGGCTGTGTTTGGTTAGATAATTTAGTTTAGTTTTGATGATATCAACAGGTGTAATGAGTGGAGAGAGAGAGAGAGAGAGAGAGAGAGAGAGAGAGAGAGAGAGAGAGAGAGAAATGAGGGAAATGATGATGTCATCAAAACTAAAACTACAACTAAACAGGGAAACGAACAAGGCCATTGCCACTAGTATGCTTATTTTCATTGCATTGCTATTAAATCTATAGTTAGTCACTCAAGCATTTAATTCCTAATGATGCCACAGTTTTCTGTTTGCGTAGATGTCAGTTGTGAAAAAAGGATCTCTTGTGGATGCTAGTCCTTCGGAAACAACTACAGGTGGTGAAAAGCGGAAAAGAGATGGCAAAATAAGATCTAAAGTTTGGGATCATTTCACGAAAGTTGAGAACAAGCCCGAATGTGTTTGCAATCACTGTGAAAGGGTTTTCTCATGTACGACTAATGGAGGAACAACCCACTTGAAGCGTCATATATTCTGGAGAAGATGCAAAGTGTATAACCTAGAGAATGAGGACAAGTCTGAAAAATGTCTGAGTGATGCAAATGGCAGTTTGGAGCAAGAGAGTGAGTTTATCCGAAAGAAATTTGACCAGGAGCGTAGTTGGCGTGACCTTACAGAACTTATAATTAAGTGGGAGTTGCCGTTTAATTTGGTAGAAGACCCTTCTTTCCAGAAGTATATTCGGGGTATATACCCAAAGTATAAGTTTCTCTCTTGGGATGCGATGAGGAATGATTGTGTGAAACAATATGAGACTGAGAAGAACTTTATAAAGGAGATTTTGGGAAGTTCCAAGCCAAGGGTATGTTTAACAACTGAAACGTGGACCTCAGATAAAGACTTGCCTTATATGGCACTTAGAGTTCATTTCATCGATAATGGGTGGAAGTTACATACTAGGATCATTAAGTTTGCCATGGTGCCAGTCGAGGAAAGTGGGGAGAATCTTGCAAATATTATTACTAATTGTTTGCTAGAGTGGAATATTGACAAGATATGTACCATTACATTGGGTAATTGTGCGGCAAATGATGTTCTTGCAAGAAGCCTTTTACAGCATTATTCTTCTCGAGGATCACTATTACTCCAAGGTCGTGCTGTTCAAGTGCGTTGTTGGGGTCATGTTTTGAACTTAATTGTTCAAGAAGGACTTGATGAGATTAAGGATTCAATTTGCAGAGTTCGCAATGCGGTGAAATATGTGAAGGTCTCCCCAAGGAGAAAAATTGATTTTCTTCAGTATGCCGATCAAGAAGGTATTTCTCGCAGCAAGATGCTGGTTTTAGATGTGTCGACTCGATGGGATACTACATACAAAATGCTTGGTTCAGCTTTGCATTATCAGAGAGCATACGACCGCATGCGATCACGTGACCCGCATTTTAAGCATCCACCTACTCCTGAGGATTGGGAGAAGGCTAAGATTGTTCGTCATTTCCTTAAAACCTTTTCTGTTGTGTATAAGACATTTTCCGGAGCCAATCGTTGCAAGGCAAATGTGTTCTTTTATGAGGTTTGTAGGATTCTAACGTATTTGCGCGACACAGCTACTGATTTGGGATCTTTACTTGGAAGGATGGCGTTGAATATGCTAGAGAAGTTTGAGAAGTATTGGATAGAGAAAGAACCAAACATTCTGCTTTCAATAGCTGTCGTTCTTGATCCTAGATTCAAGCTTCAGTACCTGAGGTTCTGCTACAACAAGATTTATGATTCTAGTTTGGTAGGAGATTTAATGGGGCGTGTGGAAGACGAGCTTCATAAACTTTTCGATGAGTATGTGGCTCAGTATGAGGCTTCATCCAAGATTATTGATGAGGGTACTTCATTGGTTACAAGAACCTCTTCTTTGAAAAATAAAACGAACTTCCTGGAGGAGTTTTACAACTTAACTGAAGAGGAAGATATCTTCCAAAGTAAGCCAGAGTTGGATGTCTACTTGGAGGAAAACCTCCACCGAAGCAAAACTCCAGGCGATGAGGAAGAATTTGATATTTTGCAATGGTGGAAAGCTAATTCGTCTAAGTTTCCAGTGTTATCTAGGATGGCACATGATATTTTAGCCATTCCAGTTTCTTCAATACCTTCAAAGTGTGCATTTAGAACTGATGGTGGGGTTCTTAACAAGTTCCAGAGTTCGTTGCTTCCTTCCACCATTGAGGCATTGGTTTGTACGCAAGATTGGATTCGAGGTGAGCCGGTGCGGACTGAGTTTGAGGAGGAAATTGATATGCATTTTGCTGGTAAATATCTAATATTTTTAATCATGAACTATTTTTTAAGGTAAACTTAAGTTTTTTCATTTAACCATGGGTTGACTGTTGTTTGAACTTTTCCAGCCCTGAATATATCACAAGATTTGGATAGTGAATAGCTCCTGGTACGTAATTTATTTTCTGCTCATTTTTGGTCATTGTGAAGTTTAGTAGTTCAGAATACTTCGTATGGAGATGACCTGTTTGTGTTCAAGTAGAGGTATGAAATTTTTTGGGGGCAAGAAGTGTATTTTTTTTGGAAACGCCTACAGAAAGGAAAAAGAATCCATTATGGCAAATAAATGGTGGATTTCTAGGAGCTGAATTTAGTTTCCAAGTGCACATTTTTCTCTCTTTCTCTTCACCATCTAGTTAATCTTTCAATCTAAATCCTTCCCATTCCTGATCCTGTTAGTTGAGTGATGCATTGTCAAGCTTGGTTAGGTTTTGATGGGAAGAACATAGGGATTTAGTGTGGGAAACAATTTGTTCATGAGTGAATGCAATTTCCTTATCCAATGCTGGGTTTGATTGTTTTAACATTTATCGTATGCTAGTATGTACATAATGTTTATTGTTTGACATTTAATGGTTGTCGTGTGTACATAATGTTATACTGAAATTCTTACTGGTTGTACTTGTTTTATAACAAACTGAATTGGGGTTACGTGTATTTGTTAGATTACTAATTAGAAAAGTCTAGGAGCACAACTTTCGGACGCAATTGTATCCGGAACCGAGTGATGTATGTGGGCCCACATGCATCGAATGGCTCTGGATGCAGTTTTGCCCGTAGTGGTGTTTTAAAGTTGTATTCCTATCATTGATCCAATCTATTTGCTAATGTGATGTCCAAGATTTAACCACTCTCTCTTTCTTTCTTTTCTCCTTAAACCTGCAGATGTATTTTCTCGTAATGGAATTTCGGAAGTTGGGAGCTGCCCACTAACATCTGGAGGTTGGCGTATCTCGTTGGGCGTGGAGAAGCAATGGAAACCCCGATTTCTTCCTTCCGGGGCTGTTTACCAGATTTTCTATGTTCAGGAGATAGCAGGATGCACTATTACCGTCAGCAGAATGACTTCCCTCTTTCATGTATATAAACTTCCTGTTTTGTACCCCCCCCCCCCCCCCCCCCCCCCCCTCTCTCTTTGTAAATCTTGAAGAATCTTCATCTCTGTTGACAAAGTTTTGGGTTATGTAGAACTCCATTCTAGCTGGCTGAGTTTTGGCAGGCTATTTGTAGTTTGCTTGACCCAAGTTTAGATGGGCTCAAGTAGATTGCCTCTTTAATTTGTTAAATATGGTCTGAATCTCAACCTTTCCCGTATCCCTTTCTTTAGGCTTACTTCAACCCACCCATATTTAACCCGCATGCTATTAGGCCATATTTAGCTTGCTCATATTCAACTCATAACTCATATCAAACCGTTCAAACCCAACCTAACTCACCAATTTGTCATCTCTAGTGAAGAGAATAACTGCAGTTGCAGAGAAGGGGTGCTGCATTTTTTTTTTCTAAGGCAATTTTTATTTATGAGCGTTCCATACCCCTAGTCGTTGGATTTGTCGCTTTTAGGCTATGGGTTCTCCAGCAGCAGTGATGCGATGGGACGATGAGCTCCAATGTTGATGTGATTCTTCTAACTTTCTCCAGTCACATCCATGAACTGATCGACGGTCTCCATCATCACCATTGTTAAGTTTTTATGGATCTATATTTTGTTTTTGGTTTTCTTGTTTTTGTTCGGACCTTCTCGGTCTTTGTTGTATTTCTGGGTCCCTTTTGCAGTTTGCTTTTTGTTTGTATGTTGAGTTTAACCTAAAAAACAAGAAGAGGCATTGCTACTCTAGTGGACAGATGAACACCAGACATGAGCACGAATGTGGGTCCCAAATGGACCAGAGTGGGCAGACGAAGGCTAGACAGCCTTGTCCATGCATGACATTGGAGTCATTGAGAATTAGATTTGGTGTTCAAACTTGTGGGACCCGGGGCGGAGCTACATTGAGGGTGTAGAGTTCGAACACAACTAACAAAGGTAATTTTATTGATTGCAAGCACTTGTACACCTAAGTTGTGTACAACAACACACACTATCACTCACAATGGAAGACTCTCTTGCACACAAGAGGTAGTACACACACAATCTAGGAAGACACTTTAACTTTGGACACAAACTCTTTTAGTACTTGGACACTTCACACTTGGACTCTCACTCACTTGCTTGGAGTCTCTCACACTTGCTCTCTTTCTTACATTCACTTACATTGCACAAATGAAGACCCCATTCCTATTTATAGGCACCAATGGAGTATTCTAGAAGCACATACTACTCCATGCTTCTAGATGCTTCTAGTGAAGCCCATAAGCTTCCATCACATTCCGGAACATTCTAGTAGAACCCGGAACCTTCTAGCATGTTCTAGTAAACTCCTCAACATTCCGGAAAGGCCTAGAAGACTCTAGCATATTCTAGACAATTCCAGAGCATTCTAGAGAAGTCTAGATATTTCCGGAATAGCCCGGAAGTTTCCGGCGACGTCCGGAAGACTCCGGAAAACTCAAGAGAGGTGGTGATGATCTTTCAACACTCCCCCTCAGCACCAACTCTCTTAACTCTGCCTTACTCTTCATGCCAAGCTGTTTTCTGAATTTGCTGAGCTTAGAATTCCTGAGTCCCTCCGTAAAGTTGTCCGCAACTCGGTTTTTGGTCTTTACGTGGCTCACCTCTATCTCTTCCTTAGCCAACGCAGCGTCCATGTATTTCGGATTAGGCTTCCTTTGTCGGGTAGATCTCCTTGGCGGTGGGTTGTCTTCTTCTACCTCCTGTTGACTAGGTCGAACCTCTTCTGGACTGCTAGGATGTACTCTAGTTTGCCATGGGCTCATAGGCTTTTCTAGTGTACTAGGCGAACTTGGCCATTGATCACCATCTCCTGTTGTAGGTGTCGGCTCATCAGTTGAATCATGAGATTCTTCTTTCTCTCTTATCTCTCCCAGCTCCTCATGCAAATGATTTTCCAAATCTTCGTAGTTTGGCAACTCCACCTTTTGCGGCGACCACCATGATGAAGCTTCATCAAAGACCACATTCCTTGATGTATAGCACCGACCAGTTGTAGGGTCGCAACATTTCCACCCTTTTCTCTCACCACTGTAGCCCACGAAGATGCAACGAATCGCCTTCTTATCAAACTTGCTACGCAAGTGATCTGGCACAAACACATAGCATACACATCCGAAGATTCGGAAGTGACTTACTGTGGGCAGTGTGGACCATAACTTCTCGTAGGGTGAGACAAAGCCTAGCTTTGCCTGTGGT